>CM066032.1:1349809198-1351009198 GCA_033557465.1 Ichthyophis bannanicus
TTTCTATGAACGTATCTTTAGGCTATATAAGATAAGTGTGTACCCTAAATAAAACTGAGCAGCATTCATATCATACCTCATGTGTTTATTTGCTAGTTCCCAAGTGCTTCGATCCTGAGAAAGCCAGGCTCCAGGGAGACCGAAACCAAATTCATAGCATAAGCATCAGTTGATGGTAACTGAGAGAAAATTAAATGTCAGTTGTGGTCAACTCTCGAATACATAGAAGCTCAGTCGTGTGCCCCGTACACTGCAGATCCTATACATAAGAAATAGTATCAGTTTTGGTAACTGATACATAGAATAAAGAACCCAATCTGTTCTGGTAGTAACAGTTTTGGTGTTAAAAGTGGGAATCGATGGCGTGGGTAAGTACACATCGTTATTTGGCTGGTCCCACTCCTCGAATTCTCACTATAAGAGTGGCTGCGGTAGCCCTCAACCAATTTGACCTTTTGTACTGTGGTGGTACATGTCTCACAGAATCATTGTGTCTTAGTTTATCTATGTGCCTGTAAGATGCCCCCAGTCTCTGGCGAGGGTAAAACCGTTGACTCAGAGTCCCTGGAATGCAAGTGACAGGCGTGTGTTTGTCTATTTGTCTCTCTATTCTTCCAAGCCCTTTCCTGTCTTCTTTAGATAATGGGAGGGTCCTTTGGTAAGGGGACCGACCCACTAAACCTTCCATAAAATTTAAAACAACGAAACATCTCCAGGATCTGCTGTAGCAGCTCATCCATTAATTGTGAACTAATGTGTTTTGACAGCTAGTTCTTTTCTTCCTGTCTGTAGGAGTTTGTACTGTAGCATGGAATGGATTTTCTGAGTCAATGGATTGGGATTGAAATGTATTGTACACTGAAGTAAGAACCTTAGAAGCAGACCATACAGATAACAAGACTGGCAGTGTTTTGTTGTGTTTACATTAATTCTTGTACTGCAAGCTACTGTTTGCAGTCCATCCGGCTGGAAGATTTTTCCCCTGTGAATATATAAGAACAACTTTTTATTCCAATTGGCTGTAGAATCATTGAGAAATAAATCTGCATGATCATAATTTCATTATGTTTAAGATTATTTAGATTTGATAAGTGTGATAGAACATTAACCATTTCTTTATTTGTATGTAGTAAATCAGTTTAATCACACATGTAAGTTTTGTTTTCTAAATTAGGGATCTGAGTATATCCAGGTTAAGAAAAATTTGTCTGCAGATTTCTGTGTGTCAAGAGATTAGAATAGCGATGCCCTAGTCTGTTATGATGTTTGTGCTGATAAAGTGTTAACAAAGAGAAGTTGTAAACAATGACAACTGAATTTCTATGAATGCATTACCTGTTGAGAAGATTATTTTGGAATTCTAAGTAATGACCCATATTTATTTATTTATTTATTTATTTATTTATTCTATACCCACCCCTTCCAGAGATCAGGGGCGGTTTACATGGAACGAATTAACAACTTATGTATACTACTGTACTATACTACTGTATACGTTACATTGAACATAAAGAAACTTTCTAACTTTTTACTTTTTATATATGTATTTTGATCCTTTTTGTTTTGTGTCCTGATGGCCATCCTTTGTGAGTTGAGATGTCTATGTTAATCGATGTTCAGAATATTGTGAGTTAAACCAGTACCTTAAATAAGAAAGTTTAATTACCAGATCTTAATGTGAGATTTTACACTTTACTCAGTCTGTTTTCTTAAACACCAAGCACATGTAAATTTGCTCAGTTCAAATAATTTAAAAAACAAAAAGAGGAAGTGTTCTCTGGTATTGCTGTGGCTGCATTGTAAAAAGCTTGGGTGCTATAAAAAAGAGAATATATGTGCTATCCTGTTTCCTCTCATGATTGTGGATTGATAAACAGAACAGTATTTTTATTTATTTATTTATTACAATCTTTTATATACCACGCTAATTTGGTAGCACCCTGTTTGCTGTGTGCGAATGGTATACCTTTTTCTTTTTAAGAAGAAATGCACTTTTGTTTGTGAAAACATTCCTGATTTCAGTTTTTGGAGGAACAATTAAGAAACCCCAGATATATGTTTAAGTACTATGAATTTATCTAGTTTTATCCTTATGCATGTATGTTACTAACTGTGATCCTCATAGTAACTATATTTATGAAGATGTCCAGTTTATAGATAAGCAATTACAAGATGTGAGTAAACATTACTGTTTCTTTTGCACTTGTGCATTGCCCTTAAGTTTGCTGGAAGTTTGGACAGAGGCTGATCTGAAATTGCTTTGTTCCCAAGCATATAGATCACATTTAGTGAAAGATGGAAATGAGTTCCCAGAAAATATGAGAATATTTGTAATGTTATTTACAAATAAACAATAGCACTAGCTTGAGTTGATTGGAGAAAACAAATTCTTGCTTGTCAGCAACGACCCAGGAGAGGTTTGGGAAAAAGAAACAGAGAGAGAGAGAGAGGCAGAAGGTGAGGCCACAGCCTAGGAAAAGGCAATAGATGTGATGCTTCTAATGTGGTGATCTGGGCCACTGGAATTCTGACTGCTCTAAGACTCCTCAAGGACCCACAAGGCCTGACGAACATGAACCTTGTATATTTATGCCTCTGCAGAGACATGAATAGGCAGGGGAGAGTAGGCCAAGAAGAACCCGAGGAAGTATCGCCATGAGGCCCAACCATAAATGCCTTGTACCTTCTTAAGCCTCTCACTACTACTACTACTACTACTACTAAGCATTTATATAGCGCTACAAGTCATATGCAGTGCTGCACAGACATGTAAGAGACAGTCCCTGCTCAACAGAGCTTACAATCTAGTCAAGACAAACACAGAAGGTGTAGGCTCTCTTTTGACACCATAATTAATGAGTAGCTTACACAAATCCTTGTGGGCACTGCAGTTACAAGATCAGTCTTGAAATATTTTGAGTTTCCTACAGCACTCTCACTGGGAACAGTGTATACGATAGACTCTAGTCACACCTAAGAGATATGTGGCCATTCTGTTAGAAGCCATACTTCTTCCTATTGGGATTGATGTTATAAAATACCGTGAAGTAATAGTTTTATATTGTAAGGACTTTACCTATATTGTTTAGACAGTTGCTAATTAGAATGAGCACATGTCCACTTAGTACGGGACCAATTAAGTTAATGGGAAAAGAGCACTGTTTTACTCATACTGTTATGCTTATTGAGAAAAAATCTAAATTTATATCTTCTACCTACCATTTGTTTATAACAACATTAAGTTTTTAACAATTGTTTGATGTTCTTAGCAGCCTTGCCAAATAAGGATACATTAATATGGTATAAAAAAACAGAAGGACCTATGCATGTAGTTTGATGGAATGATGTAAGTGGGAAAAAGTGGTGTTGAGAGGGGTGTAATGGAATATTCATGTCGGAAAAGAGAACTCAGATTGGCAGTAAAAATGGTGAAGGTAAATTGAGATGTGAAATGACATATCCACCTAAGAAAAGGAACTGACAATGAACACTCTACAATATTTGATTATGACATCTCTATTAACTCCACTTTTGGAAGTCATCTAGCCCAGATAGATACTCAATAATTGGAAATAGATACTTGGAGATAGGCCAGGTGTACTTTTCATCCTAATGAGCTTTGGGGAGTCCCACACTGGCCATGTGCTGCTTTTCAGATGCTTTTATCCTTTTTTTGCCTCTGTGTCCTGGCCCGACACATGAAGGTAAAGGAGGAAAGATACCTACACAAATTTTTACAAGGTTGGTATAATCCTAAAATTGTGAAAAATTGAGGAAGTGTGGACATTTCATCTGGCAACTTTTCTGATCTGTAAAAAAACAAAAATGTATTAGCTAACTGAGTTGCTTAGGATTGGCTGTTGTATGCAAGCAGCAATCCAAGAGGGGGGAACCCCCGAAACCTTAAAAGAGAAATTACCAGCAGAAAGGAAGAGGTACTAATGCCACTGTATAAGTCACTGGTGAGGCCTCACTTGGAATACTGTGTTCAGTTATGGGACCATATCTCGCAAAGGATATAAAAAGACTGGAAACAATTCAAAGGAGGGCGACCAAAATGATTTGGAGACTCCATCAGAAGACTTATTAGAAGATACTTGAAGACCTAAATATGTACTCTGGAGGACAGGAGGGACAGGGGAGATATGATTCAGACCTTTAAGTACTTAAAGAGTATTAATGAGCAAACTAAGCTCTTCCAAAGACGGGGAAGCTGTAATACTAGAGGGCAAAACATGAAGCTGCAAGGGGATAAATTGAAAGGCAATGTCAGGAAATACTTTTTCACTGAAAGGGTGGTGGATGCTTGGAATGCCCTCCCGATGGAAGTGGTGGGGACAAATACAGTGACAGAATTCAAAATGGCATGGGACAGACACAGTCAATCTCTTATAGCAACAGGAAAAATAAAAATAAATTTATTTATTTAGACAGATTTGTATGCCACCTTATCCTTCAATCAAGGTGGTCACATCACATCACAATTGGAAGGTTACATTTAACATTAGGGTACGTGTAAACATTTAGACAGTACAGTTACTTAACAGCATTTAGACAGTACAAGTGAAGGTAACATTTAACATGGGGGTATTTAATAGCGCGGTATGATAAACGTGTGTGTGGATAGGATGGGTGCGTGCTTGGCGGAAGTAGTATATCAGTTTGGGTATGGGATGTTGCCTGGATGTTCATATGTTTCTATAAATAAAAATGTTTTGAGGTCTTTGCGGAAGTCTCTGAGGTCATCTATTGCCCTCAGGTTCGTTGGCAGAGAGTTCCATAGTGTGGATGCCAGTAGTGATGGGCTCTTTTAACTATCTTTAACTATTTTAAAATTTAACTATCTCTTATATCTCAACAAATAAGGGTGCCCTACACGGACCGGTGGGTATACCCTAGACAAAGCCATGGGGATGGGTGATCTGCACAGGGCAGCAGGAGCACCTACTCTTGCCACCTTGCTGGGCAGACTTTATGGACCATACTGGTCTTTATCTGCCCTCATATACTATGTAACTAAGCAACATGGTCACATTTGATTTAATAAATGGAGGGGGGGTAGCAAGGAAATTGACTGCTCTAGCATTTAACTTTCAAAAAGAATACTAATAAAATGAGGAACATGGTTAAGAAAAAACTAAAAGAAGCAACTGCAAAGGTTAAGAGTACATCAGGCCTCGGCTTTATTTAAAAATATCTTGGAAGCCCTGACCAGATGCATTCCATGCTTTAAAAAAGGTAGAAGGAAGGCCAAACGACAGCATGGCTTAAAGGTGAGGTCAGAGAGGCTGTTATAGCTAACAGAGAATCCTTCAGAAAATGGAAAAGAGCCAAATGACGAAAACAGAAAAAGCATAAGTACTGGCAAGTTAAATGCAAGGCATTAATAAGCAGGCAAAGAGAATTTGAAAAGAAGTTTGTCGTGGAAGCAAAAGTACATAATAAAAACATTTTCAAGTATATTCAGAACAAAACACCTGTGAGAGAGTCAGTTGGACCATTAGATGATGGAGGGGTAAAAGGTGCACTGAGAGAAGGCAAGGCCATACTGCAGAGACTAAAATAATATTTAAAGGTGATGTATCAGAGGAATTGAAATAAATCTCAATAAATCGGGAAGATGTAATACAGCTAATTGAAAAACTAAAGAGCAGCAAATCATCTGGATATGGCGGCATATATCTCAGGGTGCTGAATGAACTGAAATATGAGATTCTAAAGTACTATTAATAATTTGTGATCATCTGTAGTACCCAAAAATTCAAGAGTAGCCAATGTAATGCTAATTTTTAAAAAGAATTCCAGGGGTGATCCAGGAAACTACAGACTAGAAGCCTCACATCAATACTGGCAAAATGGTAGAAACTATTATTAAAAACAAAATTATTGAACATGGTGAGCCGGTTGATATGGTGTATCTCGATTTTCAGAAAGCCTTTGACAAAGTCCCTCATGAAAGATTCTTGGACATGAAAAAGCCATGCTCTGTGATTCCACTGGTCAACAAATTTTTACAAAAGTCTTGTTACTGAAATAAAAATAGTAATTTCTTATCAATTTTTATATGCTGAACATGAATATGACAGTGAAAGTACATAATTGGCTCTAGATTTTTTGTAATCTACAAGAATTAATGTTTACATCACGAAATGCATGTCAATAGTAAATATAATAGGCCTTCGGTTAATACCTGTAAAAAAACAAGTCATGGACTACTTCTTGGATTTTTTCGCCTGTCTCTTGTACAGCTGCTCGGGAGCTTCTCTGGGGAGTGCCCAGCAGTAGTCAGCCAGCATTGTAGTGGACCATTTTTCCCTGGTATCTTTGCTCCATCGTTGCGATATCCTGGTGAAAACGTTCACCTTGTTCATCACTAACCATACCACAGTTGTCAGGAAAGAAATCGAGATGGGAATCAAGGAAATGGATCTTTAGAGACATATTGCAGCCAAGTTTCAGATACTGCATCAGCATGTCTTCTACTAGTTCCTTGTAGTTTTCTGCCCTAACATTCCCGAAAAAGTTTGTTGGCACTAGGCGAAAAGCATTGCATGCTTGTTTTGCATCACCCTGCAGCAAGTTGTTGAACCGGTCATCTTTGAAGAGCTCTCGAATCTGAGGACCCACAAAAACTCCCTCTTTAATCTTTGCTTCACCTTGTCGAGGGAATTTTTCATTCAGGTATCAGAAAGCTGGCGAAGTGCGGTCCATGGCTTTCACAAAGCTTTTCATCAAACCTAGTTTGATGTGAAGGGGTGGTAGCAGGATTTTGTGAGCCTCAACCAGAGCTGGGTGCTGGATATTCTTCTCTCCAACTGTTACATTTTGTCTGCAATTCCATTCCTTCCGCAAGTAGTGCCAATCCCTTGGTCGACTATCCCACTCACATAAGAAACACATGTATTTTATATATCCCTGCTGCAGTCCCATTAAAAGGGCAACTGCCTTCAAGTCACCACAGAGGTGCCAGCTGTACTTGTTATAGTTAATGGAAGTCAGTAGATGCTTTAAGTTATCATATGTCTCTTTCATGTGGACGGGCATGCACTACTGGAATAGATGGAAGACGGTTTCCATTGTTCAAAAGCACAGCCTTCAGACTCAGTTTCAAAGAGTCTATATAGTCTCCAGTCTTGTGGGTCATGAGTGATTTTTAAGGCATTCATGAGGCTTTCAATATCGGAACAGAATACCAGATTACTTTCCTTTCTGAAGAAAGGCTCCAACTGCTGGTGGCGCTTTTGATATGAAGTAATGTTGACATCTTCTTCTAGAAGATTCCATTGTTGGAGTCTTGATCCTAGCAATTCTGTCTTGTTCTTGGATAAGTCCAAATCACGAACCAGGTCATTTAGTTCTTCCTGTGTTATTCTGTGTGGAGTTGATAATGCATCCCAGTGAAAATCTGGGTCATTGCATGCTGACGGACCAGGAGAAGAACAGGTCGGCTCACCCTTGTCCTCATCAGATGAATCAAGAGAATATTCTGATGGAGGTTCTAGAATAGGAAGTCCCTCACCATCTGGAACTGGTCTCAATGCAGACGGAATGTTTGGGTAGACTATGCTCGACTTCTTTTGCTTCATTATTCCACTAGAAAGAGGAGGAACCAAGCAGAAGTAACAGTCATTTATGTGGTTGCTTGACTCTCTCCACACCATGGGGATTGCAAACGGCATTGATGGTCTTTTGCAATTCAACCACTGTGAAAGCTGTGTTGTACATGTAGTGCAGCATATATGCGGGGTCCAAGGCTTGTCTTGGTTAACAATCTTGCATCCGAAGTAAAGATGATATGCCTTCTTCAGTTGAGAAGTGATACTTTTCTTCTGGTTGGCAAATGTCACTTCCCCACAAATGTAGCAGAAATCGTCAACGGTATTAACGCACTTTCGCAGCATTACTGTTCTGTATTGTACCTAAATGGCTAAAATTATATGATTAATAAAAGTTACATGTAACAGTAGCTTAAACTGTCTTGCACACAGTCTGAAATATTTTAAATGCTCAGCCTTTCCGACTGCGTATAGTACACTGCTGACGTCAGATGGCTTCAGCAGCCGTCTGGCAGTAGTATTGCATTGCATCAGAAAATGATGCAATCAACTCTGGATGATGTGTGCATGCTGGTATTATGCAATGTGATGCAATATTACATCATTCAAGGCTTATTTGGGATGTTGTTGATGTCCTACTGGATACATTTATACGGTGAAACGTCAAAAATGAACTACATGCAACATCTTCAAAACGAGAGCCAATAATTTTTTTTTAATGTTATATTCGTGTTCAGCTCACCAAGATACTACAGATTAGGGTCTTTTAAAGTCAGTAACGATTTCAATGTTGACCAGTGTTCTTATTCTTGAAGGACTACCAAAAGAGACTTCTACTGCTGGAAAGAAATCTGCACTTGTATTTGCCTGCTGGAAAATTCTCTAAATCTTGGGGGAAAGAGAATTCTTTGGGTTAAAACTGATAAATCTGTGTATTTTAGAATGCAGTGTTTTGGTTAAATCAGTCAGGGTTTAGTACCACCAGAGAGCTTTCATTTAAATTTAAAGTCAGTCTGGCCTAAGTACCGCCAGAGAACTTTTTGTTTAAATCAAATCAGAGCATAGCTTAGCATAAAAGGCAGAATAGAGTAAATATTTTTAAGTAGAATGACATAAATTGTTTCTAGAGACCTTTACAAAGAGGTCCTCCAGTTAGGAGGCAAGAGACCTGTGAAATTGTTTTAAATAGGTGTTAAAGTCAAGTGACAAATCAAAGGGGCAATTTCAAAGGCTCCCTCTATCAAACCAAGAGATTACTTTAGACACACAGGTCAGGGCACTGTGTAGCAAGGCAGCTTTTACTAAGTGTTCTTCCCCTCCCACCCATCCCAGGCATAATCTTAGCTTTATAGGTTCTTAAACTATTAAAGGGAAAGAGGTGGTCAAATTCACTTTCAGGTTCAACTGGTTTTCCTCATCAGGAATAGATTAATTAAGGCCTTGAAATTAATTAATCTTAAGGTAAACAAAGTCCCTTAAACCTATTAGGTATAGTTCTATTGTACCAGTATCCCAAGCAACTTTAAGTAAGTAAACAAATTAAATAGGTAAACAAAACCTTAAAACTAAGATGCAGACAGCAGTCCAATGCAGTCTTTTGTATTGAATGTCACATGTACGATTTTCTCCCAGTTGATGAGGAGTCTTATGTGTGCACCAGGTAGAGGGAGCTTTTTGCTGTCAGGGAATGAGTCTGATCTCTGGAAGCTAGAGTAGCAGACTTGGAAGGCCTAAGGAAAGCAGAGAAGGTATATAGACAAGATCTACAGGAATGTTGTACTGAAGTCTCACTTCCAGTCTGGCAGCCTCTCTCTACTGCCATGGAGGAAAGAGGTCACATGAAAGGAGAGCATCACCTTGCTGTGGCAGGAAGTGATCCTTCAACTAGGACCTGTCCTCCAGGTGATGTAAAACCCCCTCATGCCAAGGAGGTTTCTCCAGGGATGCATGAAGGAGTAGCCTAGTGGTTGGGGCAAGGTACTTCAGGCCAGAAGGCCGGGGGTTCAAATCCCACTAGAGGACAGTAACCTTGGGCCAGAAGGACTGGGGTTTCTAGTCCCACAGGTGCTCCTTGTGGTCTTGGGCAAGCCACTTAACCCTCCATAGCCCATGTTCCCTGTAAAATAGTTATCTCCAAGTTATAATGCCCTGTTCAATGTAATTTCAGCTTGTTCAATGTAAACCACACTGATGCAGAATAACACGGTATATAAGAGAATGTAAATAAATAAAATGTGCCCATGAGGGAAAGGTTAGGATGCCCATTATAGTTGGCAGTTCAATCATTAAGCATGTAGGTGGCTGGTAGACATGAGGATCACCTGGTGTAAAGGTAGAGGACCTCACGTGCCACCTAGACAAGTTGTTTTTTTTTTTTTTTTTATAATTTATTATTTATTGAATTTTACTTAGAATCAAGACAAGTCTTGTACAGAAAAAGGACACTCTTAAGAAACAAATCACCAGCAATACAAAGAAAGGACAACTTATTCAGAATACCCTTATAGACCACATTTATACATTTAGGGGATCATTTCAATCACTGAATAGCGGAGTTGGACATCTGGTTTGGACTGTATTCTGACCCTTTGGCTCCCCGCACGTTCAAAACCATTGTGCGGGGAGCGCTAGACAGGAGCAGAAGGGGGCGGTATGAGGGTGGAGCGGGGGTGTGGCCAGGCACAAGGACATACATTCAGGTCAGGACTCTGTACATCCACTGCCAGCAGGTTAGACGACTGGCCTATTCCATTCTGAAGGTGGAATAAGTGCTGGGCGATGTGTTGTGCATGGCCTGGACCCCCTGAACCCCTAAGAAGCCACAGCAGGGCCCCCGACACTTGATCCTGGCACTGAGGGCCCCTGCTGAGGATCAGGCAGAGAGGTGACGAAGCCAGAATGGATTTGGGGGATCTGCTGCTACAACTGGATGAGAGGTGCTATGACGATAGGATGCTGCTGCACCAGCACACCAGATGGAGCATTGAGCAGTGGGGAGGGGCAGCCTCCAAGACATCTCCCCACACAGCATCGTGTGCAGGCTAGGCCATCTAAGTGCCCTGATCCCACAACCACAGGAATATATAGCTCCTTCAGTTGTGGAATCAGATACAAATTGGCCCCATTCATTTTTTGGGTGTCCAGATGACCCGGCCATGCACGTCAGAATCGGCCTCTTAGGGGGCAGTGTAAGAAAATACATCATTCAGGAAGGAGGTTTATACTTGAATGCATAAAGAAATCTTTTAAGAAACAAGACCGCTCCAAAGGGGCCCAAGGCAAATTATACTAAGCACAGTTATACCACCTCACTCTGGCCAGCGGTAGTAGATATAACAGGCAATCTGGCATTGACAAAGGCAACAAGATCAGATGGTTGGAAAAAAATACATATATCTTATAGACTTTAACACAATTAGGCATTTACAAGGAAAGCGTAAATGAAAAGAAGCTCATAGCTGTATCACCCCAGGTTTCAAAAGCAAAAACTACTTGTGGCATTTTCGTTTCCCTAGCAAAATCCAGAAAAACACAGTGAAAGGCCACAAAATGTGGTGGAACACTTTTTGAAATACATTTTAAGCACCCATTCTCTATCTGCCACAAGAGCACACGTAACAATTAAAGTAGCCCAGACCAGCTGTTTCCACGCTTTAAGAAAAGTGGAAGGAAGTCCAAAAAACTGCCAGCATGGTTTAAAGGTGAGGTCAGAGAGGTTGTTGTTGCCAAAAAAGCATCTTTCAGGAAATGGAAAAAGGAGCCAAATGACAAAAAGTGAAAACAATACAAGCACTGGCAAGTTAGATACAAGACATTGATAAGACAGGCAAAGAGAGAATTTGAGAATAATCTTGCTATGGAAGCAAAAATGCACAATAAAGACTTTTTCAAGTACATTCATAGCAAAAAACCTGTGAGACAGTCAGTTAGACCATTAGATGATAGAGGGATAAAAGGGGCACTAAGAGGGAACAAGGTCATAGCGGAGAGACTGAATGAATTCTTTATTTCAGTCTTTACTGAGGAAGATGTAAGGATGTTACCCATGATTGAAATGGCATTTAAAGGTGATGCTGTGGAAGAGTTAAAAGAAATATGGATACACCGGGAAGATGTATTACAACTATTTGATAAACTGAAGAGTAGCAAATCACCTGGACCAGATGGTATACATCCAAGGGTGTTGAAAGAACTGAAATATGAGATTGCAGAACTACTATTAGTAATCTGTGAACTATCATTAAAATCATCTGTAATTCCTGAAGATGGGAGGATGGCCAATGTAACACCAATTTTTAAAGAGGGTTCCAGGGGTGATCCGGAAAACTACAGACTGGTGATCCTGACATCAGTACCAGGAAAAATGATAGAAACCATCTTAAAGAACAAAATTACTGAACATGTAGATAGTGTCACAAAGTAGGTTTAACAGAGCCCATGGAAATAGGCAAAGATGCAGGCAGTGAAACTGATTCTGACATTTCAGAGGAGCACATGTCAGGATGTTGCTATAGGCAACCCAAACAAATCAGGTCACGAGCTAGAGAAACACGCCCAAGCAGCAGAAAGGCTGAGGGATCAGTAACTGATGAAAGCCAGCTGGGAGTGGGTGGAGCTGACACACACACAGATAAACTCAATGCACATGGAGTTAGGGAGAGAAGCAGAACAGAACCCGGAAGGGACACAGGAACAGGCAGTCGTGAGTGTTCAGAGAGCCAAGGACGTGCTGGGAGAAGCTCAGATTGGAATGAAGCCGGTGGAAGAGCTGTAAAAGCTAAAACGTTTTATTCCAAGGGAGAGAGTGAGAACCCAGGTGCCTGTGGTGGAAGGCAGAGCACAGAAGCGTCAGAGCTCAGCAGAAGTTATCTAAAAGGTAATGGAGAGTTCAATTGGGAAGCTAGTTGGAGGAAGCCTGAGGAAACTATTTACCCTAGTAATTGGCACAGGAAAAGTAAAGCTTTTGTACCTGAAGATAATCTTGTATCTGGGAGAAGGACAAAAGGCAGGAGCCGTGGAAAGCTTCCACTTGATGTTACTCCGGTGTCTGCAGCAGCAGAGAGAAGCCCGAGTCAGAGACTGCCAAGAGGTAAACCAATTGTAGCTAATAGAGGGAAAGGTGAATGTTGTAATTTCCCCTATGGTCCTCAGCATTTGAGAGGCTCCCAAATTAAGTACTCCAGTGAATGTGGTAGTAGCCTGTCACATATTCTCACAGAGAGAGAAAGAGAATCTCTGAATAACAAAGAGAGACTGTTTAATAATGTGCCGAACTGTGTAAGAGAAGAATTGTTAAAGGCAGAAGAGGAGGATATGCAGTGTGAGGTACAGGGGGACACAACGTGTAATGAATACATGGACTGTACGCTTACAATTTCTGATAATATATCTTCTCTGCGGTGAACAAGTTATGAAACTTGCCAAGCCTTAAAGCTACAAAGAAAAGGGTTTTGTGTGCTGAAAAAGGGCTGTTTAAATACTTTTGTTTGCATGTTAAAAGCTGAAGATAAGCATTTTTCTGTTCACCTTTTAATTTAAGCTGAGACAAAGAGAGAGAGGAAAGGAAAGATAGATAGAGAGATACAACTCCTAGGGGAGGTGGGTGGGTTGTGAAGACTTATTCCTGCTGTTCCCAGAGATCATCTGTTACAGGTAAGTAACTGTGCTATCTCCAGGAACAAGCAGGAATGAGTCTTCACATATGGGGACTCCCCAGCTAGAGATGCCAGGGAGATCCCCAAGGTTGTGAGACCCTGAGAAGGGCTCTACCTCCTCCCATGGATCTCAGGCATCCAACCAGGGATGGAGGGTAGGAGTTGATTAAGCATGGAACAGGTGTTTGAGAACAGCCTGACCAAACAAGGCATCCCAGCAGGAGTCCTTATCCAAACAGTAATGGGCTGTGAAGGTATGAACCGAGGCCCAGGTGGCTGCTCAACAGATCCGGTTGATAGACACAGAATTTAGATGAGCCATAGAGGTGGCCATGGCCCTCACATTATGAGCTGTGACATGGCCCTCCAGAGAAAGGTTCTTACTCTGGTAGGCGAAAGAAATACACTGAGCAATCCAATTGGACAGTGTCCTCTTAGAGACTGGAAGTCCCAAATGAGAGGGATCAAAAGCAACAAAGAGTTGAGAAGACTTTCTATGTTGCTGTGTCCTTTGTAAGTAAAAAGCAAGAGCTCTCTTACAATCCAGGGTATGAAGATTCCTCTCTGCACTCGATGCATGAGGACCTGGAAAAAAGACAGGTAAATACACCTCTTGATTAAGATGAAAAGGTGAGACCACTTAAGGCATAAAGTGTGGATTGGTCCTAAGGACTACCTTATCATGATGGAACCTTGTATAAGGTGGATTAGCCACTAAGGCCTGCAGTTCACTGATGCGGCGAGCTGAGGTGACTGCAATAAGAAAGATAACCTTCCAGGAAAGAAATTTCAAGGAGGTAGTGGCTAAGGGTTCAAAGGGTAGCTTCATGAGCTGACCAAGAACCAGATTCAAGTCCCATGCCACTGGAGGTGGTCTAATGGGAGGTTTAGTTAAAAGAAGGACTCTCATGAATCTTGCAATAAGCGGATGAGAGGAGACAGGTTGTCCATTGAGAGGCTTGAGGGATGCTGCAATAGCACTCAAATGGACCCTTACTGAATTCGTCTTAAGGCCTGCATGGGAAAGATGCAGGAGATACTCTAGTAAAGAATTCAAAGGTATTGCTAGAGGGTTAATACCCTTCTCAGCACACCAAATGGTAAACCTTTTCCATTTAAAAGCATAGGAACGTCTAGTAGAAAGCTTTCTGGAAGCATGAAGGATATCCCTTACTTGCTGAGAAAGATGCCAATCTTGAAGGTCTAAGCCTTCAGCAACCAAGTCCTGAGATGGAGAGATTGGGGGTTTGGGTGCCACAACGTTCCCCCCTCCTGAGACAGGAGATCTGGAGCAGACCCCAAGTCCAGGGAGGGAGCTTGAGAGAGATGCAGAAGTAGAGGGTACCACACTTGGCGTGGCCAAGGTGGAGCTATGAGAATCATAGTCCCTTGATCTCTCTGAAGATTGAACAGGGTCTTGGGAATTAGGGGAATGGGTGGAAAGGCTTACAGGAAGTCTTGACCCCAAAGAAGGAAGAAGGCATCCCTGGCCTGAACTCCCTGACACAGAATTCTGGAACAGAATCGGGGAAGTTTGGCATTCCACGGACTTGCAAAGAGGTCTATGTCCGGGGTTCCCCAAATTCGAAAGATTCTGACTATCTGGTCCATATGAAGGGACCATTCGTGTGGAAGCAGAGCTCGACTGAGTCTGTCTGCCCAAGAGTTTTGAACTCCTGGAAGGTATACTGCCAGAAGATGAATTTGATGCTCTCTGGCGAAGGCCCACAGTCTCAGAGCTTCATTGCAAAGCAACAGAGAGCCAGTTCCTCCCTGCTTGTTCACATAGAACATGGCTAATTGGTTGTCCGTGTGAATGAGGACTGTCTGGTAGCTGAGCAGGATATGGAAGACTCTGAGAGCCAAGAAGATTGCTCTGAGCTCTAAGAAGTTGATATGTACGGAGGTCTCCTGTGGAGACCAAATGCCCTGGGTGGAGAGGTCTTGAAGATGAGCTCCCCAACCCTTTGGAGAGGCATCTGTTGTAAGGATTGCTTGGGGTAACAATTGTTGGAAGGGGGACCCCAGCAACAGATTTTGAGTGGACGTCCACCACTGGAGAGACCAAAAGAGGCGCCTGGAGGTTGCTATTTTGTCTGACAGACTTCCAGATGCCTTGGTCCACTGGGTGGACAAAGTCCATTGAGCTGCCCTCATGTGAAGGCGAGCATAAGGGACCACATGCACCGTGGATGCCATGTGGCCTAGTAGTTGTAACATCTCTCGAGCAGTTAGGTGGGATTTTAACTGAATCTGAGAGGCTAACTGCACTAAGCGTAGGCAACGGTCCTGGGGGAGATAGGCCCTTGCAGTTGTGGTATCCAGCAAGGCCCCTATGAACTCTAGAGACTGAGTAGGGGTGAGTTGGGACTTTGGAATGTTTATAACCAGTCCCAGATACTGCAGGACACGCATTGTGCAGGCTAGGGAAGTCTGGGCCTCTGACTGGGATGGAGCTCGGATGAGCCAGTCGTCCAGATATGGGAATACGAATATTCCCAGAGTGCGTAGAAATGCAGCTATTACTGCCATGCATTTTGTGAACACTCTTGGAGCAGAGGCCAGACCAAAGGGAAGCACCCTGTATTGATAGTTCTTTCCCTGATAAAGGAACCGAAGGAACCTTCTGTGTGCTGGATGGATGAGTATATGGGTATACGCATCCTTGAGATCTAGAGAACAAAGCCAATCCTGACTCTGAAGGAATGGAAGGAGAGTACCCAGAGAAATCATCTTGAATTTCTCCTTGCATAGGAATTTGTTAAATTCTCTGAGATCTAATATGGGTCTGTAACCCCCTATTTTCTTTGGAATTAGAAAGTAGGGGGAGTAGAACCCTGAGCCCTGTTGAAGAAGAGGTACTTCTTATATTGCCCCTTGGGCAAGAAGGGTGGAAATCTCTTGACCCAGAAGGTCGAGGAGAGATGTTGGAGAACTGAACTGTCTCACCCTGGTGTGGGGAGGAAGGTTTAAGAAATGAAGTTTGTACCCTTCCTTTATGATGGAAAGGGTCCACTGCTCTGCTGTGATTTGCTCCCATCTGGGAGCAAAGTGAGCTAACCTTCCTGGAATGGTGAGAGGCTCTGGTTCTTTTAGAGCCAGAAAGGCTAAGTTCTCTAGGTGCAAGTCAAAGGCCCTGAGGAGGCTGAGGCTGTTGGGCTACAGTAGGCCTTGCAGCCTTAGACTTGGCCTGTTTAGGTTGTTGACGCTTTGCAGCAAAACGACCTGCAGAAGATGTCTGCTGAGCATAAGCAGGATAATATCTTCCCTTCTTGGGAAAATATGTCTTTTTGAACAACCTCTTCTGGACAGGATTAGAGGTAGACTTTGAAAGCCTATCCAAAGCAGAATTTTCTGCATCCATCTGAGTGGCCTTTGCTTGCCAATCTTTGCCAAACAGGTTTTCACCTGTACAAGGAAGATTCCAAATCAGAAGCTTGTAACCAAGCAATTCTGCGTGCACCTATGGCAATGGCCAAGGCTCTGCTGGCCCCCTCAAAAGAGTCAAAGGCTGCACGGTTAGAAAATTTGGAAACATCCTGGGCATGCTTAAGCCAGGTAAGAAAGTCTTCCCTTTTATCTTCTGGAAGAAAAGGGAGGAAAGTTTGCAGATGATCTGTAACTTCCTTCAGAAACATCCCCATATAGAGACTATAGGAGTTGATTCTGGCAACAAGCATACTGGCTTGAAAAATTTTCCTGCCAAAAGCATCTAAGGTTCTACAGTCTCTTCCTGGAGGAGCAGATGAGTGCCTCTTTGCACTCTTTAACTTTTTCATAGCAGACTCCACCACAATAGAATGGTGAGGAATCTGAGTTTTATGAAATCCAGGACAAGGAGGGACATGATGCATGGTATCCAACCTACGAGAATGAGAAGAGATGGTGAGAGGAGTCTCCCATATGCCTATCATGTGGTCATAAAGGATCTCATGAACTGGCAAAGTGGCTGCTTCTTTAGGAGCCTTGGGATATTGCAAAATATCAAATTTTTTGGCTCTAGGCTCTGTCTCAGGGACTACTGAGATAGAAAGCCCCTTGGCCACTTCCCTTATGAAGTCTTGAAAAGACAAGTCTTCTGGAGGGGACATTCTTCTTTTTGAAGAAGAAGGCTCCTGAGGAAGAAGTACCGATGCTTCGACAGAGGCCTCCGATGCATCAGAGTTTTCGGAGGAATCGAAGTATCGCCTGTCTGGATGCTCTTGTAAAGCCCGATACGCATACCGGGTGGTATCGACATCGGGAGTCATCGGTACTGGATCGGTACCGATAGGCATCATCGGACAGGGTACCGCTGCAGTCGACACCGAAGCCAATGTCGATGCAACCGGTACCGGCACCGGAACCAATATCGGAGCCGGTGTCGGAGCCGGTACCGACAACAAAGCTTGTTGCGGTACCAGCGGCGTCGCAGCTTATATGAATGCCGTAATGGCACGCTGCATGGTCAGAACATTCTGATCCATCGACGCCATGAATGTCTGGAGGTCGGTACCGGCGGATTCCACCGGTACCCCAGAACATTGCAACAGGTGATTGGTCAAGGCCGTGCCATCGATGTCAACCTGTGACCCCATAGGAGGAGCTTTGGAAGCCGGAGCTTCCTGCTGGGGTACTTTTGCCGGTGCAG
This sequence comes from Ichthyophis bannanicus, assembly GCA_033557465.1. Taxonomy (NCBI): domain Eukaryota; kingdom Metazoa; phylum Chordata; class Amphibia; order Gymnophiona; family Ichthyophiidae; genus Ichthyophis; species Ichthyophis bannanicus. Next base: position 1,349,827,039 of record CM066032.1, read on the forward strand.
GATCCTCGAGGGCAAGCCCGGAGGCATCTCGATGCTTAGAGGGAGATCTTCCCTTCGAGGACCGGATGGACTTATGTTTGGTTATCTGAGATCCATAGGAGGAAGAAGAAGCCCTGGAAGACGTCGATGCCACCGAAGCTGCATCAGAGGGAAACAGTGTACTGAGCTTGGCTGCTCGGTTCTGTAAACCTCTTTTAGACATCATGGAGCAGGATGGACAATCCGTGATGGAATGGTCAGGACCCAAACACTTAAGACACCAGTCATGGGTGTCGGTAACAGAGATGGTACCGCTGCACTTAGTGCATTTTTTAAACCCGGAGGCGGGCTTTTCCATGAGGAATTTTCTGTTAGGCCTAAGGCCCAACGAAGAAAAAAAATACACTGAAGTGGAACAGAAAGTATTCTTTTTTTTTTTTTTTTTTTGAAGAAAAAGAAAGAAAAGACCGGCGGTACCGGTCCGACGTCGAAGAAGGCAGACGCGCGACCAAAGAAATAAAATAAAATAAAGAACTTCTTCAGCGGTGACAGGAACACGACCTGCTGGCTCCGCGGAAAAGAAGAACTAAAGAGAGGCGGTTAGGAAAGGCGGGAAGGCAGCGCGCAGGTGCTGTGGGATGCTCCCAAAAGCTTTCCTTTTTGGGAAGCTGGGGAGCGTTCCCGCGCAGGCTCCGTCAATACCGACGTACCCATATGTGAAGACTCATTCCTTCTTGTTCCTGGAGATCTACCGGTATACCTACTCCTAACCCACTTCATCCCTCAACACACAAACATTCACTACCCACCCTCAAAGACCATCTGGATACCAACACCCATACATACATACACCCCTCCACAGCACACAACCCAGATCACACCCAAGAAGTTCAAACACTCAAACCACAAGCACAGCCCACACGCAAACCCAACACACAGCCCCAAGGGAACAAACACCCCTAGCACCATCTCCATAGAAATGATCAACATCAGGTCCATAAGGAACAAAATAAACACAATCAAAGACCACATAGACAAGCAACAACCCAACATCCTATGCATCACTGAAACATGGCTCACCAACACCAACAATGTACTCCTCAATCAACTAATACCCACCACATGCACAGCATTCAACAGCCCACACACACAAAGGAGAGGGGGCGGAGTCCTGATCATAGCAAAGAACACACTAAAGCTCAAAACCCCAAACTCCTCTCAGACATATGCAACACAATCACTGTAGAAAACAAGCACATAGCCATATGTCTCATCTACAGAGCTCCCCATGCTCCAACAGAAGACCTAGAGACAGTCTGCACAATCAACACCAATCACAAGCCTCTAATAGTACTGGGAGACTTCAACCTCAGCTCGGCAACCAACAAAGACAAAGAGACCTTCCTGCAAGCTATGGACTCCCTACAATACACGCAAGTAATCAACACCCCAACACATACACGGATCAACTCCAGACCTCATATTTGCCCCCAAAAACCTATTCAACCAAGGAGGCGTCTCAACACCCACAGTCACCCCAGTCCCATGGTCAGACCACTACAGAATTAAAATAAACATCACTTCACAAGGCGAGAGGGACAGCAAGACAGCAGACACACCAACAATGCAAAGAAGATTCAAAAATTTTGACAAGGACCAATTCCTTCAGGACACACTACCCCACCTGGACCTCGGAACCGAAAACTTGGAAGAACAAATTCAAAAATGGAACACTGTCATCCACACTGCAGCAAGAACCAGCGAACACAAAACAAGGAAAACCCCCAACCCCAGAAGGCAGCACACCCTATGGTACTCAAAAGACATGCGCAACGCAAAGAGACTCCTAAGAAAGCTAGAACGCCGCTAGAGGTGCTCCAAATCTCCCACCACACAGGCCTTATACATGGCAAAACAAAAGAAATACAACCAACTAATTAATGAGACAAAAAGGGAGCACCACACAAACATCATACTAAAAGCCTACAACAAACCTAGGGAACTATTCGAGATAGTAAAAAACCTAACAAATGAACCCAATCCCGAAAAAGACGTGAAGATTGACCCACAAGCCTACGCAGATCACCTACAAGAGAAACTGGACGCTAGACCACAGGCTCCTACAAACGGAACTACCAGCCCAACCAGAATCACCACAACTTGGGAGAAATTCAACACCCCATCCAAAAAATAGCTGGCAGACATCATCACAGTACTCAACACAAGCACCGCACCAACAGGCCCATGCCCGGTCACCTGGATCAAGGCCTCAAAGGACAGCTACATAAACACCATACACAACATAGTACGCAACTCGCTGACACAAGGCATCATGCCAGACCAATTAAAACTAGCTACCATACGACCAATGCCGAAGAAATCCACATTAGACAAGAGCAACCCAGCAGCATACAGGCCAATCTCCAGCATACCACTAATGGCAAAAATCATAGAAAAAGCTGTACAACACCAACTTCAGGACCATATTGACACTCATGCCCCGCTGGACTTACACCAACACGGCTTCCGTCCAAACCACGGAGTCGAAACTCTGCTGCTTTACCTACTCAACGACATATTCCAAACCATAGATAACCACAAAAAAGGAACACTAATGATCTTCCTAGACATATCAGCTGCATTTGACACAGTGGACCACAAAATCCTCCTAACCAGACTACAGAGCATCGGAATAAATGGCACCACCCTAAGATGGTTCAACTCTTACCTAACTGACCGAAAGTTCCAGGTCAAGATCAGTCCCAACTCATCTCAACAAGCAAAGATCGGGCAAGGAGTGCCACAAGGCTCTGCCCTATCAGCACTACTATTCAACCTCTACATACAACCAATCTGCAACATCATAAGAGAGCACAACATACACTACACTATATATGCAGATGACATCATGATCTACACCCCAGTTAACCTCAACAACCCAGACTACACCACAATAACTGATTGCCTCAATAACATGTCCAACTGGCTACACGACAACAACCTGACCATAAATTACAACAAGACAGAAGCACTGTTCATCACACAAAACAACAACTTCAGCCCGCCACCCTCCATCAAGGTCAACAACGCATCCATACCTCTCAAAAACGAGGTGAAATATCTTGGTGTAACACTCAATAAGAGACTAGACTTTCAATCACACATCAGTAAGACCACCAAAAATGCATACTTCAAATTGAGAATAATCAGACGCCTCAAACCACTCCTTACACACGAGCACTTCCGCACAGTCTGTCAAACTCTCAAAACGCCCATACTTGACTTCTGCAACCCGATCTACACAGGCATGTCAAAACAGGCACTCAGACCACTACAAATGGTCCAAAACACGGCAGCACGAATAATAGCCGGTGCATCCAAACAAGATCACATCACTCCCATACTAAAAGACCTACACTGGCTCCCAATCAACTCACGCATAAAATACAAGACAATCCTAAACATATTCAGGATCAAACACAGGAACTCTGCCCACAGCCTTCAACCCCTCATAAAACCTGACACCAGTACAAGACCCAGAAGAAAAGCCACATCAGACACAATCAACACGCCAAAAGACTACACAAGAGCATGTAAATCCACCGCACAAAGAGCACTGTCACTGGTAGCACCTAGCATGTGGAACTCACTCCTGGACGAACTGCAAGCCACGGAAGACACCAAGGACTTCAGGAAACAACTAAAGACTCTGCTTTTCCTGGAGCACTACGGACCGAACACACAATGAGTGCTACAACCATGGACCAAACTTACCTGCATGCTCCCTACACTTACCCTGTATATAGCTCATGCTGTAAGTAGCACACACTAATCAACCCACCCACGCACACACACTTTCATTGTACATGATGCACACACTAAACCCAAGCATCACTCCCACTGATTGTTTGCTGTGTAACCGCCTTGATTGAAGGATAAGGCAGGATAGAAATACCATTAAATAAATAAAATAAATAAATAGCATTTTTTTAATTCCATGAAAGGTTTAAGCGCGTCCTCTCCATTGATTACTTGCCACATCTGTTGTAGAACTTTTTTCTCCCCTCCCCTGAAAATATCAGACATTATACTTGGCTGAAAGGCCTAATTACCTTGCAATGGCAAATATCCTGACACCTCACTTGGAAGGCCCAATTTTCCACAAAGCATCTGCCAACTCCAGCGAACCCCTTGCCATAAAATATTATTTCTAAAATCTTTCGGCAACTTCATTTTCATCACATGTAACACAGACCGAAGTGAATAAGGGGCAACTAATGCAGACTCAAAATCATATGAGGTATATACCGATGTCCCTCCTATCCAATCTCTAACATGTTGGAGTAGACATCCTAGATTATATTGTTCTATTCGAGGTAACCCCATACCACCCTGTTGCCACAACCCATATAATTGATCAATTCTGAGTCTAGGTTTTTTCCCTCTCCAAAAAAGGTTCTGTAATAATCTTTCCATTTTTTGAACATCTTGTCTCAATAGCCACAATGGAATGAGCTGTAAAACATATAAAACTTTAGGAAAGACTATCATTGTATAGGCAGCCACTCTACTGCCTAAGGATAGAGGCAATGGTGTCCAATGTTTTAATATGTATGCTGTTTAAAATGAATAAAAAGATTTAAACATAAAACTAATAAGAGAAAATATTTTTTCACACAACGTGTAATCAAACTCTGAAATTTGCTACTGGAGGATGTAGTAAAAGTGAAGCTGGGTTTAAAAAAGGTTTGGACAAGTTCTTGGAGGAAAGGTTTATAAACCATTATTAAAGGGAACCCAGAATATCCACTGCTTGACCCAATGCAAGCATTGTGGAACCTGTGTCTTTTGGGGAATCTGCTAGGTACTTGTGACCTAGGTTGGCCACTGTTGGAAACAGGACTTGATAGACTTGATCTGACCTGTTATGGCATATCTTATGTTCTTATGTAGCAGGCTTATATACAGTAACTCAAACCCAGAAGCATACAATATTTCAGAAACATTCAACACTTCCAAGTTAAATCTGTCACAGAACTAAGTGGCTCCTCCTTGCCCATTGGTAAGTAATAGACTTTAGTCAAAGGTGGAATAAGATCCTGAGGGGCCAGTGAGACCTCCAGTAGATACTTTTTAAACATCTCAATTGTAGAAATCCCAGTTGTTTTTGGAAAATGTAATACTCGCAGTTTTACCTCACAGGCGGAATTTTTCAAAGTTTCAAGCTTAAGTCTCAACACAGTATTGTCCTTTACAAGACCCAAATTTATGTCAGAAATAGTGGCTAACTGGTGACCATGTTCTTCAAATTTTAGTTTTAAGTTAGCAACAACACTTACTGAGGCAGCAAGCTTTCCGAATTTTGCTGTACTCTTGCAGCGATCTCTGAAGTTTGTCTAGATACAGCATCCAACAAATTTGTTATGGCCGCCCAAATAGTCTCCAAAGTTATCTTCTTTGGCTGTGGGAAAGACCAGGAAATTGGGATAGATTATACAGTCGGGGAAACCCCAGATGACTGTTCACCAACGCCAGGGCCGCTGGCCTTTGGTGTCCCTGCCGCCAGCACTCCTTCTGAGACATCTCCAGTAAAACCCAGAGCTGTTTCCCACCTCTAAGCCACTGAGTCCTCTCAAACTGGGAGCAGCACAATGCTGACCTCTGATGGAGTGGGCTCCAACCCGATAGGCAGAGGGAGGGGGTCTCCTCAGCGTGGCAGTGATGTCTATGCATCCAAGTCAGAGAGCTGTGAATGTTCCTCCCTACCAACAGCAGCCAAGTCCAAATGTGTCCCCTGTATTTTGTGGACAAAAAATTAATATTTTTCCAGATGTTTTTCGTAGCACTCAGATGCGTCTCCGACAGTTTTTATCTTTAAAGTCGCGTGTTTTGGCTCTGGGTGCTACATTTTTTCTAAAATTTCCCTGTAAGTGCCTAATATCTTATGAAGGCGCTTCTTTTGTATTTCTTGAGATTACACATTTGGAAAGGTTCTTGCTGGATAAACAAGGTTCATTTGGGTCTCATAGTGTAGTTACTTCCTCCTAAGGTATGGTCAATTGACCTGGTTTCCATATTATGTTTCTTGTTAATTATCAATGGTCAGCTCTCATGATGTGGACTGCGATATCTGTTTGTATTGCATTCTGTTGTGTTTACTCTTTCTTTGTTCAAGTTTTCTTGTATGTATTACAGCAGTGATTTATCCTTTTCTGATTTGGTTATTGTATATGGCTAAAAGACCTTAAATAAAAAAAAAAAAAAAAAAACAAATGTGTCCCCTGCATCATAGTCTTGGACACTCCAACATATTGATCTATAGGACCCGTAACCACAGGCTGACATGCTAAGGGGTAAGTCTTCGCCTTTCCCTTATGTTTAGGCATTAGACAGAACAGAGCTCCCCCGCATGCAGCCATCTTGGACGACACCCCTATTCAAGGTTTTAGATAGTGCTAGGGGGGAGTCTGCTGTCTTGGTACATGTTGGTATCAATGACATAGTAAAGTGTGGATGGGAGCTTCTGGAGGCCAAATTTAGACTTTTAGATAGGAAGTTGAAATCCACAATTTCCAGTATTCTCTGAAATGCTTCCTGCTCCACACGCAGGACCCAAAAGGCAGGCAGATCTCCAGAGTCTCAATGTGTGGATGAGAAGATGGCGCAAGAAAGAAGGTTTGGGATTTGTTAGGAACTGGGAAACATTCTGGGGAAGGGAGGGGCTTTTCTAAAACGATGGGCTCTACCTTAATCAGGATGGAAACAGACTGCTGCCATTAATCTTTAAAAAGGAGATAGAGCAGTTTTTAAACTAGATAATAGGGGAAAGCAGACAGTCGCCAAGAGTGCTTGGTTAAAAGGATATATCCATGAGGAATACTAGCAAAAGAGGGAAGTTAGGGCATCCCAACGGAGAGGTTCCAATAAAGATAAAAGTAACCCAGATTCCCTTACATACAGAGCAGACAAGGCTGAAAGATTCCAAATTACCCCTATCAACTGATAGGGGTAAAATACAACCTCTAAAATGCTAGAAGTCTAAAAAATAAAATGGGAGAGTTTATAATATATTGCACTAAATGTAGGGTTAGATATAACTGGCATCTCAGAGATGTGATGGAAGGAGGATAACCAATGGGACACAGTGATACCTGGGTGCAAACTATACCGCAGTGATAGGGTAGATCAAATTGGTAATGAGATTGCGCTTTATGGCAGGGAGAGCATTGAGTTACATGGGATTAAAGTTTTGCAGGAAACAAAACACACTGTAGAATCTCTATGGTTACAATTCTATGTAAAAAGAAGAAGGCAATGGTAGTGGGGGTGTACTACCAGAATGAACAGATGGCTCCTCCTCCTCCCCTACCCCGCTCCATGTGGGTGTACCCCAGGGATTCGTATTGGGCCCTCTCCTCTTCTCTCTCTATACCCAAGGCCTTGGCGTGCTTATCTCCTCCCCATGGCTTTCAGTACCATCTCTACGCCGATGACTCACAAATCTACCTCTCCACACCTAATATTTCTCCGGAAACCCAATCCAAGATCTCTACCTGTCTTTCGGACATCGCTGCTTGGATGTCGCATCGACGATTGAAATTGAACATGGCCAAGACTGAACTCCTTGCCTTCCCACCTAATTCCCCCCTTCCCACTTCCCCCTCCCTCAATCCATGTGGATGGATCTACTATCCTTCCTGTTCCCTTGGCCCACAATCTAGGGGTTATCTTTGACATCTCTCTCTCCTTCTCCGCTCATATCCAGCTTGTAGCTAAGACCTGACACTTCTTTCTCTACAACGTCAGCAAAATCCGCCCCTTCCTCTCTGAACACACTACCAAAACGCTTATCCACTCTTTAATCTCCTCTCGCCTCGATTACTGCAACCTACTCCTCACTGGTCTTTCCGAGAGCCACCTCCTTCCCCTTCAATCTATACAAAATCACACTGCTCGTCTAATCTTCTGCCAGCCTCACCATGCCCATGTTACTCCTCTTCTCAAGTCGCTTCACTGGCTCCCTGTCCAGTTCCGTATCCAGTTCAGGCTTCTCCTGCTGACCTATAAGTGCATTCACTCTATGGCCCCTCAATACCTCTTATCTCTTATCTCTCCCTACGTCCCCTCTTGATATTTACGCTCTCCACTAACAAATTACTTCTTTCAATGCCTTTCACCCGCACCGCGAACTCCCGACTGCACTCCTTTCACCTTGCTGCATCTTACGCCTGGAACAGCCTACATGCGTCTGTGCACCAGGCACCCTCCCTGGCCCTCTTCAAATCCAGGTTAAAGACCCACCTCTTCACCGTTGCATTTAGATCCTAACTCCTTCCTCATCCCACCCCAACCCCCATCAACATTTATGACCAAACTACAGACCAAACTGTACCACACCGTACCTTAACTAATGTACTATTCTAACTAGATTGTAAGCGCCGATGAGCATGACTCTGATGGGCAGGGACTGTCTCTTGTATGTTGACTGCCTCTTGTAGGTTAGCTGTGCAGCGCTGCATGCGTGGCGCTCTAGAAATGCTAAATAGTAGTAGTAGTAGTAATGATGAAATGCTAGAAGAAATCAGGGAAGCTAACAAAATTACAACACAGTAATAATGGGTAATTTCAATTACCCTGGTATTGACTGGATCAGTTTCACAGCAGGACATGCTAGGGAGATAAAGTTTCTAGATGAAATAAATGACTGCTTCTTGGAGTAAATGGTTTATGAAGTGATAAGAGGGGAAGCCATCTTTGACCTAGTCCTTAGTGGAACACAAGATCTGGTGCAAGAAATAAGGGTGTTGGGGCCACTTGGCAATAGTGATCATAGCATGATCACATTTGATTTTTTTTTTTTTTTAATAGTAGTTTTTATTCAGTTTTAACATATAAAATAACAATACAAACGATCGTGATATAGCAGGATACAAGCAGATGTTATTGATCAAAATAGCAAAAGAATATAATAACTTGAACAAGACAGTACAATAACGTTAACAAGAACTAGTATCAGTCCATGCCAGCACGCCACCCTCCCTCTCTCCGTTCAATGTGGTTACAGCAGAGACCATTCCACAAGGCAGCCTCCAGCAATCATTTTCATCAAACATAATTTTGTAAAGCTGACCATTTCTTACTTAGTTTACCAGACCATGGGTTCTTGGCTATATAGATCTCTTCGTAGGTCTTATGTAGGATTAAGAGACTCCACCAATGCTCGAAACAAGCTTTGTCGAGATTCTTCCAGTGTATTAGAACTATTTTAAGCGCTATCCCGAGCATTAAGTCCAGCAGTTTACCATCCCATTTCATCAGAGTAGGTTCCAGAGCTATGGATTTATATATCACTATCCGATAAGTGATAGGAGTTTGTAAGTTGAGGATCTGTGATATGCGTTCCCAAACTCTGTTCCAATATATTTCCAGGGATTTACAATGGAACAACATATGTGCCAGTGTCCCAATTTCCATATTACAGGACCAACATCGATTTCCCTCCTGTAGTGTCCATTTCATTTTCTTAGCCGGTGTAATATGCGCTCGATGTGCTATAAAGTACATCGATTGTGTGAGAGACGCTGCTCTCGTGGCACGTATTTGAGTTCCCCAAAAAGTGTCCCAATTTTCCGGAGGTAGATCTTGACCGGTTTCAGTAGCCCACACCGACTGTATCTTAGAACATGTCTTGTCACTTTTGGATCGGAGAATCGCAACACATCTTGAAACAGCTTTAGCATCTGTTTGTAATTCTTGAAGTTTCTGTCGCAGTGGCCATCCTGTACGTATCAAGACAGGTGACACACCCGCTTTGCTCATGCAGGATCGGAGCTGACACCATTGGAAATAGCATGTATTAGGCAATCGGAATTCCGTTCTTAATCTGTCAAAGGTTTTAAATGCACTTCCATTGATCAGTTGTCCAATGGTGATAAGATCATGTTCCACCCATTTTTTCCATAAGACAGGCTTCCCTCCGATGATAAGGCGCGGGTTCAGCCATATGGGCATATCTGCGGCAAAGTCATCCCCTCCATCGATACATGATGCCAATAATTGACAGGCATGCTGTGTTTCTCGGATAATAGCATTATGTGGTGCAGTCTGGTCTACTACTGTGCCTACCAGTAGCCATGTGGGCAGGGGGGAATGTAGGGCCCGCTCCACACTCAGCCATCTAGGTCCTTTATCCGTGTCGTCAGAGTCGACCCATTGAGCACCCTGCTTTAAAAGAGAGGCAGTGTGTAGCCAGCCGAGATCTGGGAAATGGACACCTCCTTGTGTATTAGGTAACTTCAGTTTCCAGGCAGCTATTCGGGGTACTCGGTTGTTCCATAGAAAGGCTATCAGTTGACTATTCATTTTCTTATAGAAGGCTGTCGGGAAACGTAAGGGTATCATACTTAATATATAGCTGAGTTTTGGTACCAACATCATTTTTATCGTTTCTAGCCTGCCCCACCAGCTCAAATGAAGGGGGGTCCACTTGCAGATGTTATCATGTACAATTTCTTGACACATCTTAATGTTGATTGCGACAGTCTCTTCCAAGGTGGTGCCATAGGTCACGCCCAGGTATCTAAAGGATGACTTCTCATATTGAAAGGGGTATCCACGCATCATTTCTTCGCTGACCTGTTCATTCAGAGGAATAATTGTTGTTTTATTCAAATTTACTTTATATCCGGATATCGCTGAGTATGCATCTATGAGTTGCAGTGTTTCAGGAAGGTCTGATGGTTGTAGAAAAATGAGCAGGTCATCGGCATATGCTGACAATTTACAGGGACCATCAGCTAACTCAATTCCTTTTATGTTTTCCTTCTGTCGGAGCGCTATTAATAAGGGTTCCAGGGCTAAATTAAAAAGCATCGGTGACAGGGGGCAACCCTGTCTGGTCCCTCTTTGCAACTGAAAAGGGGCTGAGAGGTGTGAGTTGACCGCTATTCGAGCTGTGGGTTTGGTATATAACAATTCAACGCGTTTTAGGAACTTTTCTCCTATCCCAAACCACCGTAGGGATCGAAATAGATAGGACCATTCCAGTCGATCGAAGGCTTTTTCGGCATCCAATGCTAGCCCTATCAGGGGCTCGGCCTTGGTCTTGGCAGATGCCAGTACATGTGCCAATAATCTTCCATTATCTGTAGTGGATCTGTTTTGTATAAATCCACATTGATCCTCATGTATCAAATCTTTTAAGATCCGTCCTAATCGGTTAGCAAGCACTTTAGCATAGATTTTATAATCAGCGTTTAGGAGAGAGATGGGTCTGTAATTCTCTATCTTTTGTGTATCCCTGCCCGGTTTCGGGTGAATTACCACCACAGCCTCTGCCAGGGTTCCAATCTCTGGAGATTCATCTTGCAGGCCACTGTAGTAGATCTGTAGCATGGGAGCCAATTGAATGCAATATTTATTATAGAATTCCAACAGGATACCATCTGGACCGGCGGCTTTGCCACGAGCCATCTGTTTGATCGCATCTTGTATTTCAGTTACTGAGATCTCTTGTTCCAGCGTTCGACTTTGATGACTGGTTAATGTGGGTCCTACTATCTTGGAGACAAAATCTTCAAAGGCTCTGTCACTACATTGGGTATCTGAGCGATATAGTTCCTCATAGAATTCTTTGCAGCGGTCTAGTATTTTGTCAGATCTCAGGAGAAGGCCCCCGGAATTGTCCTGCAACGCCGCTATAGCGGTCTTGCTGGTTTTTGGTCTGAGCTGCCGAGCTAAGAGGGATCCTGAGCGGTTGCTGTCATAGTAGTATATACTACGTTGTAGCTGGATGCTACTCAGTGCTTCTTTGTTGAGGAGAGCATTATATTGGTATCGCAATTTTTGGAGTCTAATCAATATCATTGAGTCAGCTCTTTTGGCTAGTAACCTTTCCCCAGCTTTTATTTGGAGTTCCAATTCATCTTTTTCTTTTTTCCTGGCTTTACGCCGTCTAATGGTGTAGGTGGTAATATGAGCTCGTATGGTCGCTTTAAAACCTTCCCACCAGCTCCAGATGGAGGTATCAGTGGGTGTATTATATTTAAAATAGGTCTCAATTTCCCCTGACAGTAGCTGTACAAAGGAGTCATCTGCTAGTAGGGATTTATCAAATGTCCATCTTGGTGGAACATGCTGTGTAACGTTGGTATTCAACACTAGGGAGACAGCGGCGTGGTCCGATACCGTTGTAGCATATATCTCTGCGGACAACACTTGGGGCATCAGCTCTGTGGACAGTAGGAAGAAATCGATCCTTGTTTGGGTATTATGTGGGATGGAATAAAATGTGTAGTCTCTTTCTTGGGGATGAAGTAGGCGCCAGGGGTCTACCAAGTGTAGCTCTGTTATGATGCCTTTAAGAATCGCCTGCGATTTGACTTTGTCTACAGCCCAATAGGGCGTGCGATCTAACAGTGGATCCAAGATGACATTGAAATCGCCCCCTAATATGATATTGGTGTGAGCCGCGGCTGTAACTTCTTTAGCTATCAGTTTGAAAAAGTTAGGGTCATCGAGGTTGGGCGCGTAAATATTGAAGAATGTGTAAAGCTGTTGATTTATTTTCATCGTCACTCTGGCCCATCGACCTAGCGGATCAATCCGTGTGTCGGTAATGGCGGATTGCAGGAATTTGCGCACTAATATTATTACCCCCCCTTTGCGTTGAGTGGCAGAGGCCGAGGCCGCCACCAGGAAGTATTTAGAGGTTACTTTCTGCGATTCAGTATCTGTTAAATGTGTCTCTTGTAAGAGGGCAATATCCGCTTTTTTTTGCTGGCAGTACGCTAAAATCTTCTTTCGCTTGACAGGGCCAGTAATACCTTTTACATTTAACGAAAGCATTAAAAGATCACTAGACATCAACGTTGGGATAAGCTGTCTTATAGGTGAAAGCTATCCTATGGATAGGCCTGCCGCGTACTTGCATTTGCGTGTATGTGGAGGGTTTTGTACTGGACTGGACTGACACAAACAACTGCATAACTGGCAAACATTGTATCGCTAAGGTGAACACAATCCACTGAAACAGTAACCAACCCCGACCTCCCGTTGCCACCCCTACATTTCAAGCAGAAATATCTGTTTAATTAAAACTATTTAGAACAACAGAAATACAATCAATGAGGTGTTTAACAAGGCTTAAGGCGTTCTAAAATTTGTGAGAACGCACGGCCGCACCCCCTGAGTATATGCTGAGTTCTCTACACTGCGTGAGAGATCAGAATATTGACCTCAGGTTTCCATACCGCATTTTTCTTGTAGGAAAGTTTTCAGTTTTTCAGCATCAACAAAATTCCTCGTTTCATTATGCAGCGTGACCCGCATGGTTCCTGGGTAGTATAGCCCGTATCTTGCCTGTGCACTTTGTAGCATGGGTCTACAGGCCAGCAACGCTTTTCTCCGATCTACCGTTTGCTTGCTGAAATCCGGATAAAGTGTTACTTTGTGTCCCTGGATTTGCAGTGATCCGGCCTTCCGTGCAGCTTGAAAGATCTGTAGGACCTGTGGGTATCTCAGTACCTTCATTATGAGTGGGCGCGGGTATCGTGTGTTTTCAGCTTTGTGCGCTGGGATTCGATGGGCCCGTTCTAGTTCAAAAGGCCTTGCAAAGACAAGCTGCAGCATCTCCGGTATGGTTTTTTTCCAGAAATCCAATCGGATCGGTACCTTCAGCGCCTTCAGGGACTCCAACAAGGCGGATATTATTTCTACGGGAATGGTTATTTTGATCTTCAATCAGATTTTCTATGTGCCGGACTCGTTTGGCCAAAGGGCCCAGCTGTTCTAATGCAACGCCATGCTTCTGGGTTTGTAATTCAACTGCATTAAGTCGAGTGGTGATGGTGAGGAGTTTCTCTTTTACCTCCAGCAAGTCTTCTTGAATCATGTTCAGTGAACTAGAATTGGCTGCAATCATTTCTTTAACGCATTTCAATTCCTGTAGCACTTCACGTAGGCCACCGGCAGTCACTCCCTCCTTCTCTCCCGCGGCCATTTTCTGCGGGGAACCCACTTCGGGTTTGGATCGTTTCGCTGCTGAGCCGGATCCCTGTGGAAATTCCAGCCGGGCAGGCTTCAGGGATGCCATCCAGCTGTATTGCGGTGTTATTGATGTAGGTAGGGGGTACAAACTTCAATGGAATACCGGGATATGTTCAGGATTCTTGGGCAGCAACGGGAGCAAAAATTCAGGCGTCCATTCTGTTCAGTGGCTAGCTCCGCCCCCCGATCACATTTGATTTAATAAATGGAGGAAGGATGGCAAGGAAATCCACAGTACTATCTTTTTTTTTATTTATGCAATTTCTCAAAAACAAACAAGGAAATATCTTGTACAGAAAGAGCCAGGTTGAAAATTATACAAGACAAAACAAAATAAGAAGATTATTCAACTATACAATCCAGGCCCACAAGTCCACAATAAGTGAGGCAAGATAGGGCACAATATAAAAGAAAATTCTTACACAGTCAATAAAGGGAATGAACAGAGGTCAAGGGGGGGGATTTACAGTACAATGCCATAGTTACCCCACCTAACTAGGTAGGACTACCTAGAGGAGGTAATGAGGAAGAAACATGCATACTAACCAATCTAGAGGAAATAAAGGAGGCCAATTGAGATGGATCAAAAAATATATAGCTGTGACCAGCCAACTTCACCAAACATTTACAGTGAAAAAGGAAATAAAAAACCCCACCCAACTGAACCACCCCAGAACGATAAAGTAGAAATTGTCTCCTCCTCTTTTGTGTAACCCTGGATATATCAGGAATGAGAGTCCATGAACACTTTACTGGGGGACCTAAAAAATAGTTTCAAAAGCAAATCTCTATCAGCCTCTAAAGCAAGGGTGATTAATAAAGTGGCAGTCATCCCTGGATCAAAGGCAGACCTTTCCAAAAAAGTAGACAAGTCCAGACTATCGGATGACATTAAAGACTTCTCCAAGTTATCCACAACTCTAATCTTAGCAGAAGGTAAATAGAAAGCTTTTGATATAGGTGGTAGAGATACAGCCAAAACCTTCAGTGTAGAAGTCAAAAACTTCTTAAATAAATCCAAGACCGACACAGAGGGGACCTTGGGGAAATTCAACACTCGTATGTTACAATTCCTTGCAGAATTCTCCAAAAAGTTCAGCTTTCTATGTAAAACCACAGAGTCCTTTACAAAAGTTTGGGTAGCCTCATCTACTCTCTCCAGACGCCCCTCCAAAGTGGTGACTTTAACATTAGTGTTAGCTTGACCAGATTCATAAGTCACCAACTGCTGTCCAAATGACGAGCTGCTGAGAAATAGTCTGGAGCTGAGAAGAAATATTAACTTGCATAGAGGAAAAAGCTTCCCACACACTTTCCATCATAAAAGTCAAGGTCTCACCAAAGTGCTGATGGTATCTTTAACAACCTCTACATCTTGAACAGGACTATCAGAAGCCAGAGAAGACATCACCTCTGATTGAGTATGCACAGATGGAAAAGCCTCTCTCGTATCCCCCCCACCACACTGGAACACTTATCCAGAGAACCCAGCTCCCGGTTAGCACCTCTGGGGCTAGACAACTGCAACGGCTGCACAGGAAACAAGCCGGCCGCACCTTGCACACTCGCTCCTAGGCCTCCGTACAGGAACCCACACACAGGCTGTTCCGGAGGTAAACGGCACTCTGGGCTGAGAGAAACCTTCTTTCCGCCCCCGATGTATCCAGTGGGACCCCTGGAGCTACTTCACCCCTCACCATGGGGCACACAAAAGAATCCATGGGCCCAAAAAACGCTGTCCTCTCGCTGCACAGAGCCTCCAACGATGAAGGTTTAGCTTTGCGCTTCCTACCGGTATGCGGCATAGGGTAAGAACGTGCTCAGAAGCAAAGGAAAAATGGCAAGGTAAGAGACTCGGTGGAGAGAAGTCAGCAGCCATCTGTTACTGGTGCCATCTTGCCTCCTGGGTAACCATTCTCTCCGTACTATCTTTTAACTTTCAAAAGGGAGACTATGATAAAATGAGGAAGATAGTTAAGAAAAAATTTAAAGGAGCAGCTACAAAGGTTAAAGATTTACAGCAAGCATGGATGTTATTTACAAATACTATCTTGGAAGCCCAGGCCAGCTGTATTCCATGCTATAAGAAAAGTGGAAGGAAGGCCAAAAGACTGCCAGCATGATTAAAAGATGAGAGGCCAAAAAAAGAAACCAAATGATAAAAATGGGAAATGACAAAAGCACTGGCAAGTTAGATGTCAGGCAATGATAAGGCAGGCAAAGACAGAATTTGAAAAAAAGCTTTCCATGGAAGCAAAAATGCATAATAAAACCTTTTTCAAGTACATTCATAGCAAAACACTGTGAGACAGTCAGTTGAGCAGTTGGATGATAGAGGGGTAAAAGGGGCGCTAAGCGAGGACAGGCCTATAACGGAGAGGCTATAGCCTCTCCACTATAGCCTCTTTGCTTTAATCTTTATTGACAAAGATGTAGGGAAGTTACCCGTGCCTGAAATGGTATTGAAAGGAAGAACTGAAAGAAATATTGATAAACCAGGAAGATCTTTTACAACTATCTGATAAACTGCAGAGTAGCAAATCACCTGGACCAGATGGTATACATCTGAGGGTGTTGAAAGAACTATGAGATTGCAGACCTAATAATCTTTGAACTAGCATTAAAATCATCTGTAGTACCTAAAGATTGGAGAATTCCCAGTATAATGCCAATTTTTAAATAGGGTTGCACCTGTGATCTGGGAAATTACATATCATTGAGTCTGACATCTGTATCAGGCAAAATGGTAGTAACCATTAAAAGGAAAACATTGCTGAACATGTAGATAGTCATGATTTAATGGGAGGAAATCAACATGGATTAAGCCAAGGAAAATCTTGTTTTGCAATGTGTGCCTTTGAGTCAGTCCTGACTCCTGGTGACCCAGACACTCCTGGGTTTTTGTGGCAATGTCACTGGAAGTGGATTGCCAGGCCTTTCTTCTGAGGCAATGGAGGGTTAAGTGACTTTCCCCAGGCCACAAGGAGTGCTAGTGGGAATTGAACCCTGGTTGCTTGGTCACCAAGCCAGTGTTCTAACCACTAGGCTACTCCTCCACTCCCAGCCTTGTTTTACTATTCTGTTATTTTTTTTTGAAGGTGTGAATAAACAGGTAAGCAAAGTGGAAGCTAAGGACCACGGCCAAACACAGAGGAGTGGTATAAAAAATTCTTTATTAGCAGACCCAACTCAACGGTTTCGGCCAGAGGTCTTCTTCAGGGGTCTAAAAACAGACAAACACAAACATCAATATTAAAAATAAATTGAAAGATAAAAAATACAAAGGTAAAATTACATTAGTAATAAAGCAATAAAAACATCCCCAATGAATGCCATAAAAATGAAATACATTACCATGAAGAGACAAACAAGCAACATGAAAATGGTGGACCGAACCACTCTTCCCAATCTACAGGGGAATAGGTAAAAACATACAAATATCATTAGATAAACAACTGCATAAACATACTAAAGGATAAGCTGTGCGGCAAGGATCAAGAAGGGTAAAAATTCAATTCATAAAAAACAGTATACAAACAAATATATATAAATATAAGACATTAGGAACAATAAAATGCATAAAGACTGAATACATATCATAAAATATATATATAGCCTAACCCAAAAGTAATTAATATACAACATAAAAAACTTTATATTAAAATGACTATCACGTGGGTAACAAAAGAAAAATGGAAAAACAAAGTACCTACAAGCAAACAATGTGATAGACAAAAAGCCATTAAAAAGATACAATCCATAAGAACACCAGTATCAATTAAAAAACAAAAGTATTTAAAAACAGGGGGATAAGCATAAGGAATCGTGAGGGGCAATTAGAAAACCGTGGGATCAAAATGACAAAGGATGACAAAGAAGAAAAAGGTCAGCTAAGATAACAGGCTTTAATATATTGTACATACAGGGGCAAATCCTTACGAAGATACATAAAAAAAAAAAAAAAAAAAGGTGTTGCATGCTAGCAAGATAACCAACAGGGAAAAAAAGGCAAACACCAAACAAGAGAAGGAAAAACCAACTCAAGACATCAACATATTGGACATACCATAAAAAATGGACAGTATATAGCCTCGAATAATAAATAACATGACTTCACAGATATATTCTGGCTGTATAGATCGTGGAAAAATAGAGCAAGCATAGCATAGAAAATGAACAAGGGTTAAAAAATATCTCCAAAGAGATCAAAGGATAGGCAGTGTGTGAGCAGACAATAAGAGACGAATCAAGTAAATAGAGTTTGTTCAAAAGAACAAAGACAACGAACTTGTTTATTATTTACAGCACTGACTATGGAGGGGGGACACCGAAAGGACCGAACAACAAGGCATGAAAACTGCAATAACGATACATCGAGTACAGAAGAACAGATCATAAAAGCAAAAATATGAAAAAAGACATTCAAAAACAAAAACAAAATCGTTCATGCATGAATATAATAAAAGCATATGCGGGATAAAATCAAACAAAAAGCACATACCAGCAGGATCGCTTGAGCGGGAAAACGCCGCGCAAGTGCAAAGAAGCAAAATAAAGGGCAAAAGGGACCCTCCCATGGTAACGTCATCATGATTGGCACCTTATATAAATGGAACGAGAGTGAAAAACTACTGTAGATGCCATAAAGGAACTGAGTATAAATGAGCAAAAACATAAGGGGCAATGACAAAACCTTAAAAATCACACATACGATCTGAGTAATAGAAAAAAGTATAGCCCAACAGAAAGATCAAAACCGCAGATAGGATCGCAGTCAGTGGAGTTGCTAGAACGTCCCCAAGTTCCCTCAGTATTCTAGGGTGTATCCCATCCGGTCCCATCGCTTTGTCTACTTTAAGTTGAGCTAGTTTCTCACGAACACAGTCTTCTGAAAATTGTTCAAGATGTCCCTCGCTTCTGTTCCTATTTGTGGGTGTTTTCTGAGGTCCTGCTCCTGGTTCTTCATCTGTGAACACAGAACAAAAATATTTGTTAAGCAATTCCGCTTTATCCTTATCAGCTTCTACATATTCCCCCCCCCCCTGCACCCTTGAGTCTGACAATACCACTTTTGCCCTTCCTCTTCTCACTAATATATCTGAAATGCCACACCAATGCAAATAGATTTCTCTTTCCCTCTTTCTAGTTTAACCCACAATGCCTCCTCTCACCCTTTTAAGCTCTGTAATTCCAAAGCTTTAATTGTAGTTTTTACATATAGTGCCACTCCTCCTCCCCTTCTTCCTACCCTGTCCTTTCTGAATAAAGTATAGCCAGGTATAGTTACATCCCAGTCATGGTTTTCTGTGAACCATGTTTCTGTAACTGCCACTAAATCCAAGCCAGCCACTCCCACCAAAGCTTCAACATCAGGGATCTTATTTCCCATGCTACGGGCATTTATACACACTGCTTCCCATATGTTACCCCTGTTACCCATTTCCATAAAGGTATTTAATGTATCACCTACCTGGGGGATTTCACTTACCTGGGGGCTTTCTTCACCTATCCCCAACGAATCTAGTTTAAAGCCCTCTTCAGTAGATTAGCCAGTCTACTACCGAAGATGCGTTGACCTTTCTTGGACAGATGGATGCCATCTCTGCTCTGCAACCCTTGGAACAGCATCCCATGGTCTAGGAAACCAAAACGCTCTTGATGACACCATCCACGCAGTCATGCATTCATCGCCAGGATGCAAGCCTCTCTACCTTGGCCTTTACCCTGTCAGACGGCTGCCTGGGTGAGAATCTTCACACTCTTGGCAAGTGCATATTTCTATATGATTTGCAAGGTATTGTGGGCAATGTAGTTCATTCACACCAGACACAGCTGCTGACAATAATTTAGTTGTGCTCTTGGGTAAAGCCAATAAGATATTTATTTATGGGGTTATTTCTCCCAACACAGATATGCTTGGTAGCACATAAATTAGGTTACTTGCTTTCAGTGTTAACTTGGAAAAACAAAGTTAAAATCAGGAAAACAACAAATGAAAAGCCACAAAGCAAGAAACAAACTGTTCTTTTCAGGTTAACTTCTGATTACTTCCCACATAGATACAGAAGTGATTCTCTCCTAGCTCACAAGCAATTAGGTAAGGCTTAATTGCTAGCAGTTACCAGCTGAAACCCCTTAGCTGGCTTGCCTTCCACTGTGTGGGTCAAATCCTGCTTCAGGAGCTTTTCTGAGTAGATTAAAGAACAAATTTGTATTTCTTTGTGATGGTTGCTGTACTTTATAACAGAAAGTTACCAACGGAGTTTAGATAGAGAGCAGTCCATATAAACAGGATCCTCATCTGCTATTATTCCCCCTTGTTCAACAAGCATGGGTTCAATATCATGGATTGGCACAGATGAATGTCTCAATGGAGCATTTTCAGGAAAATACTTGTTTCCCTGCTGTCTTTCAAGGTTATAGCTAGGGCATAGATCAGTGTTCATACCTGAGCTTCCATTGCTGCTAGAGTTCCTCTCTATATAGCCTGGCCAGTATGTAGTCCAGTTCTTATGTCCAGCCTTCCAATCCAGATCCCTGGACACTGGATCTCTCTTCACATACCTTCTGGCAGAGGTCTTAGGGTCCCTTCCACGTGCAGCCGTCTCCCTCACAGGTAGCCTCTGGTGATTCCTAGCTCTGCAGCACCATTCCTCTGGCTTTCCCCAGTCCAATGGTGTATGCTGGCCCTTGGAATACCTCCCAGTATACGTACTGCTTTGGACTCTTCTAGACCTCTCAAAGGCTTTTCTCTTCCTTCTTCCAAAGGGTCTCTTTCCCTCTCTGTCCATCCGGTTTGGCTTCTGCTTCTGATGATCCTTCAGATGAAACTGATGATCAAACTCAAGCTGATTCTCAGGATACTGAGGACAATTCTCTGGATATCCAAGGTGATCATGAAGATGGTCATCTGTAGAATAAACTCTACTCTTATTCTGCTTAGATGAGTGCTCCTCCCTAACACAGTGCAGCTCTGCTGAATCAGGCCTTGCCCTTTGAGATGAGTGTTCCATCCTAGCACAGCACAGCTGTGCTGAATCAAGCCCTGCCCTTTGCAATGAGTGCTTGGGGATTACCTCATAGCCCTTTTGATTGAACACACGTTTTCTCACTTCAGCTCCTCTCATGGCTGTTGGAAACCTGGTGCATTCTGGGACTGGTAGTCTTTTATGGCAAAATTCTGTTTTCTCATTTCTACCAGCACTGACAGGTTGCTTGTTCAGAGACACTTCACCTTTTCTATAGCCCCTTCCTGAGCTATGATAAGCTTCCTTATCACAACCCTCAACAGGGAGGATTGAAGAGAACACCACCTGTGCACCTAACTGCTTCACTCTCTGTCCCAGAGCCATGAAGTCACTTTTGATACGTTCCGAGGTATACCTGGCAGTATCATTTGTTCCAACATGGATTAGCAACATTGGGTAATAGTCAGTGGGCTTGATGAGTCTCGGCAAACTCTCCGTAACATCTTGGATTTTGGCACCAGGCAGACAGCATACCTCTCTGGACATCAAGTCTGGTCGGCAGATGGACGCCTCAGAACCCCTCAGAAGAGAGTCTCCAACCACCACTACCCTTCGTTTCCTTGTGGTCACTGATTCTGCAACTTTGGGGTACTTGAATTCTGGTTCTTCCCTTTCCAGGGATGCTTTCACCTCCTCCACTTCCAGGGCTGCATAATGGTTCTTCAATTCAAGGGCTGGAGAAGTTGGATTGGTGATTTTGCAGGCCCTGGTGACTTGTGTCCAACCATCGACATTCTGTTGGCACCCATCTTCTCCTGTGCTGGAGAGCTTGGTTGCTGCAAGAAGCATCTCATCAATGTACTTCTCACTGTCTTGAATGCTCCTCAGCCTCGCCACCTCCTCTCTGAGTTCCTCCACTTGTTTCCTCAGAGCTTCAGCATGCAGGCACCCTGCACATGGAACTGATCCTTCAACTGGCATTAGGACTTCTGTCTGGACTGAGGCAGAAGCTGTAACGGGGGCAACAGCTTTAGCAATACAATTTTTCCCAGCTATTGTTCTGTTCGTGGAGCTTAGGTATCTGTTAAAGCAAAAGAGAGAGATCTACCAAGTACCAGCCGGTTTCGCAGCTGTCCTTTCAGAGAAAAATCAGTTAAATCTCTTTAATTATATTCAAAATGTGCTGGTCCAATTCTCTGTGATTTGTTAAAGGGGGAAGTGCTCTATAAAGCAAGACTGCTCACTAGGGGTGGGTGGGAGTCGGGGTGGGTAGGGAGGAAACTAACACCTGATTAAGTGTTAGCAGTTTCTAAACCTGAGGAGGTTACTAGAGTTCAGCAACCTATTGTGCTCAAGGAAAGTTCCCCTAAAGCACCCAAAAGAAAGTAACCTTGCTTTAAAAAATATACAAAAACCCTTTTAAGAGCTCCCAGTCAGAGAGCTAGCAATGTAATATAATAAAAACAAACAATCAAACCCTCAAATCCTTACTGTTTGTTGATCTGTAGAGCCCTGGTTATATCAGTGTTATATGCTGTCGTCTTGCTGTTCCTGTTAAGATTATTGCAGCAGTGTTTTGCACTAATTGAAGTAGGTATAATGCATGTTTTGTGAGTCTGTGGTAAAGTATATTGCCATAGTCAAGGTGGGGAGTTATGACGGATTGAATGACTATTCTGTAGTCATTGTATTGTAGTTGTACAAATAGGGGTTGGAGTGATTTGAGCTTCAGGTATGCAGTTTTTGCAGTCTTCTTGATATGGGTGAGCATGTTGATGTTGTTGTCAAGGGTTATGCCACTGCCCCAGATCCAAGGACAAGCAGCGGTGGTGAGCTATCCACTTTGAAAAAAAAGGAAAGCAAAAGAGTAGGCTCTTGCGACTCCAGCATGCTTGTAAGGCTCTGATGGGTCCCATCCCGTCTAATGCACGTTTTTCACATCAGAGGGGGCAGAACAAGCAGGGATTTACAAGTGCACAGAAGTCTTGAAGACCCCATGCTTTTGCTTTCCTTTTTTTCTTCCCCCCCCCCACCTTTTTTTTAAGTTACCGCTGCCGCCGATATTGAGAGAGGCATCAGCGGCAATGACAGGAAGGGAGGTGGAGGTGGATGGCAGATGTTGGACAATGGCGGGGGGCAGGAGGACCAATATTGGAAACAGGGAGGGAAGCAGAAAGACACATACAGGACATGGGGGAAGCAGGACAAATGCTGCACATGGGGGGGAGTAGGAAGACAAATGTTGGACATTGGGGGGGGAAGAAGCAGGAAGATAAATGCTGGACATGGGGAGGGGGAGCAGGAGGACAAATGCTAGACCAGGGCCGGCGCTACTCGGTAAGCTGGGTAAGCATGGCAGGGGGGCGCCGACTTCAGGAAGCTGCCATCGCTAGCTGCCTGCCCCCCCCCCACTCCCCATTCAGGATGGCCTGCGGAGCGCTGGCAGCCTAGTGGAGAGCCTGCCTGCCTGCAATCACTACTCACAGCCTTCTGCTTTTGTCCCAGGGTAGGCTCTCCACTAGGCTGCTGGCACGCCGCAGGCCCTCCTGAATGGCGGGGGGGGGGGGCAGGCAGCTAGCGACAGTGCCCTCCTGACTCCAGCTCCCATGGACAGGCCCTGTTTCTCCTGGCTGCAGTCAGAGCTTGCACAGCTGCCGCCCACAGATCATGTTGCTCCCACAGGCAGAAGGGTGCGAGAGGCAGCAATCGTGACCCAGAGAAGCAGATCCTGCCCACAGGAGCAATATATCCTGCAGGCAGAGGCTGCGCAAGGCCAATTGTGATCTGCCTCTCTGAACTGGGATCATGGCTTTCACAGCCCTTGCCCATGAGGTATGCTACTCCATGGGCAGGCAGGGGTAGACATGGGGGGGGCATTTGGAAGGGGGGAGTAGAAATGAGGGGTCATTGAGAGGTGGGCGTGGATGGGCACAGGGAGTCAGAAGGAAGATGCTAGATGCAGAGGGGGGAATAGGGAGGCAGCGGGGATAAGATTGAGGTGGGGGGATAGGGAGATGGGAAGGGGTATGGGGAAAGGGCATAGGGAGATGCAAGGAGAGGAGATGGAGTAGTGATGTTGGCTAGGGGATTATAGGGAGATTATGGGAAAATGCTGGACTTGGGGAGGGGGGACAGAGGGAGACAGAGGGGAGATGCTGGACACGGGGTAATAAGGGGAGAAGGAAATGCAGGAAATGGGGGGTAATAGGGAGAGGATGGTATGATATGGAGATGGGGTAGATGCTGGTTTCAGGGGGATAGGAAAGGAGAGGGCAGCCATGGAAGGAAAGAGAGAGTGGAAGTACTGGATATAGAGAAAGAGAGAGCTAGAGAGAGACACTGGATGAAGGGTGAGAGATGTTGGACATGGAGGGGGGAGAGAGAGTGAGCAAAAGACTGGGGAATAATGGACCAAGAAAGAAGGGGAATGGAAGGATTGGGGGTGAAAGTTGAAAAGCAGTAGGTAGGTGGTGTAAAAAAGATGGAGACTGAGAACTGGATAGTAAGGAGTAGTGAAATCTGGGTGGACAGAGAGAGAGAGAGAAAGAAAGAAAGAATTGGAAGAAAACTGAAAGGAAAAAAAATCAAAATCTAAGATGGAAGTGAAGAAAACAAAAGGAGAGACAAGAAATGACAGATGGACTAGAGACCGTAGAAAGAGAGCTAAGAGAAGACAGAGGAAAGCAGATGTCTCAGATCAAGACCAGCATGAGCA
This sequence comes from Ichthyophis bannanicus, assembly GCA_033557465.1. NCBI lineage: Eukaryota > Metazoa > Chordata > Amphibia > Gymnophiona > Ichthyophiidae > Ichthyophis > Ichthyophis bannanicus. The sequence continues at coordinate 1,349,851,747 of CM066032.1, forward strand.
GAGAATAAAATGGTCAGACAACAAAGGTAGTAAAAATTATTTTATTTTCAATATAGTGTTTGGACTTTGCAATGTCTTTATATTTTACACAGTATGGGGAAACTGCATCTCTTTTATTTCTCTAGTGTTGCACTGCATGCAGTCTGGCTACTTGGGATTTCAGTTTAATTTTTGTCGAAATATTTTTATTTTTACTTTAGATTGTAGTCACTTATTCTGTACTTGGTGAGAGTCTATGTTCTGAGTGTGTGACCGAGGCCAGGTGTTCTGTAAACATGGAGTTTGTGGGCAGGGATCTGTACTGTAATAATTTGACTTGTTCAGCTTTTCAAATAGGTGTACAGATGTTCTGGGCTTGCTGCAGTATTTATAGTGCTGCTTTTTCTGGGTAGGCCCCTTGTATGAGTTTTGGAAGTTTGGTATGGTATTGTAGATTTGGCCCTGTAGATCTTCCGTGACTTTTGTCGGGTTTTACATTAGTTCACACTATGCCTGGTACTAGAGAATGTTGTTAGTGAGATGACCATAATCAGATTTTTTTTTAAATATATCAAGTTCTGTGGGTGAATGTCCTACTTCTGCTCTGCACCCACTGTCAAGGGAGAGGTTTCTGTGTATGCAGAATATATTCAAAAAGAAAAAGCAAGAACCTTAACGCAGCTTATAACAAAATGAAATGAGTTATAGCAGTTTGTAAACGGGGGCGCTGGGTGAGAATGTCCACAGTCTTAGCAAAGGCAAATATTAGTATGACTTGCAAAGGATTGTGGGAAATGTAGTCCATTCATACCAGAATCAGCCGTTCACAAATAAATGAGTTGTGCTTGCTCGAGTGTAAGCAAAGAAAATATATTTTATTTATGGGGTTATTTCTCCCACACAGATTTACTTGGTAGCACAAAAGGATACTTGCTTTCAGTATTATACTTAGGAAAAACAAATCATGATCAGCAACTGAACTTCTTAAGCAATCAATCAAACAATAAAGACCTTGATGGGAACAGAAAGGTCTTTCTATGGGCTCCTGCTAATACCTTTTAGCAGGGCTCCAAAAACAAAACAAAACCCAAAAAGTAATCAAAAACTGTTCTTTTTCAAGGATAACTTCTTGTATTTTCATACACACCCAGAAGTGTCCTTTCAGAGCTCACATGCAATTATGCAAGGCTTAATTGCTAACAATTAACCAGCTGCAAACCTCTTGGCTGGTTTACTTTCTATACGTGGCTCAAATCCTACCCTAAAGCTTTCTTGTAAACTTTTCTGGGTAGATAAAAGAACAAGATATATTTCTTTTTGATGGTTGTTGTATTTGTGAAAGTATATTACCACAGCAGCCTAGACAGAGAGCAATCCATGTATTCACTCTGATCATTTAAAATATCTCCTTCTTCTTCAACTATCATAGAATCAATATCATGGACTGGCTCAGAGGAATTTCTTAATGGAGCACTCTCAGGACAATACTTGTTTCCCTGCTGTCTTCCAAGTGAAGAGCTAGGGCATAGATCGGTGTTCATACCTGAGCTTCCATTGCTGTTAGGGTTCCTCTCCAGATATCCTGGCCAGTATGTAGTCCAGTTTTTATGTCCAGCCTTCCAATCAAGATCCCTGGACACTGGGTCTCTCTTCACATACCTTCTTGCACTGGTCTTAGGGCCCCTTCCAAATGCAGCCGTCTCCCTCACAGGTGCCGTCCGGGGATTCCTGGCTCTGTAACCCCACTCCTCTGGCTTCCCCCAGTCCAATGGAGTATGCTTGCCTCTGGAATGACTCCCAGCACACGTACTGCTATGGACTCCTTTAGACCTCCAAAATGTTTTTCTCTTCTTTCTTCCACGCTGCTTCTTGCTCTCTCTGTCCTTGAGCTCTGGGTTCCTCATCAACTCCTTGGTCCTGGTCTGCCACTGCCTCTGCTCATTCTGTGTAGAATAGGTTTTACTTTTAACTTGCTTAGAGGGATACTCCACCCTAGCACAGCTCAGCTGTGCTGAATCAAGCCCTGCCCTTGGAGATGAGTGCTTGGGGATTACCTCATAGCTCTCCTGATTGAACACATGTTTCCCCACTTCAGCTCTTCTATAGGGTGTTTGAAACCTGGTGCATTCTGGGACTGGTAGTCTTTTATGAAAACATTCTGTTTTATTATTTCTACCAGAAAAGACAGGTTGCTTGTTCAGAGCCAATTCACCTCTATTATAGCTCCTTCCTGAACTATGATAAGCTTCCTTATCACAAGTTTCAGGAGTTATGTTGGGGTTGCCAAGCCCTTTTTGGTGTTTGTTGGAGTGTGAAATGTTGTGTTGGGATGACAAAGTCCCTCTTGTTTTTCAGAGGATGGGAAGTACTGTGTAGGGGCTACTGAGTCTTTTTTGTCTTTGTGAAGGTGGAAAATGTTGTGTTGGGGTGCCAAGTTGCTCTTGTTTTTGTAGAAGTGGGAGGTGCTGCATGGGTGCTGTTGAGTCTCTCATGTTTGACATATTTAGCAGCATGTTTCCTAAGCTCTGCACTGGTAGCATATATGTGGGTCACATTACCTGTATGGGGCCATAGGCTAACTGCAGGGAAGCAGTTACATCCCCCTGCACTTATCGCATTTCAATGTGGCAAAACAGCTAAATGTGCAATTAAGGCCATCCACTGAAGTGGCATTAGTTGTACCCACTCTACTTGCACTAAGCCATTATGTTAGTTTCTCTAAACAATGCAGATGCCTGCATGTGAGAGATCTTTCTCTCACCTCACCCTGGAATAAAACATAATTTTGACAAAGAAATCCTAAAAACCTAAGAGTAATCGGTAAAAGCATGGAGCTTACTCCTTGCTCTGGCCGGAAAGTAGCCATGTTATTCTTGCTTTTCTCTCACCAATATTTCTTATAGTTTCTAGAAGTACATTGACTATATGGTTATGTTTTTGATTCCTTCCTTCTATACAAAATCTTTCTTCTGCATATTTTTTCAATGAGTAAAATATTTCTGAGTTGTCCATAAAACTGAGTATTTTTCTTTTGATCTATATCTAAAATTTAGTATACTCTTATAACGATGCTAAGTATTTACTGCTCAGTAGTTATTTTTATTCTGGCTATCCATTTGCCTTTTCACTGCAATTTTCTTACAACATTGGATTTGAAGGATAAATACTAGCATCACATGAAAATAGTTCACAAAGGAGTTTTGGGAAAAAGGAGGGTAGGGTGTAGTCAACATTAATAATAATGAGAGAGGGGGGCACCAATTTATAGGTTGCAGGAAATGCCAGAAACCCTAGCACCAGGCCTGTGTTGGACAATGATGTGGGGGGAGGGGGAAGCAGAACACGGGAGGGAGTGAAGCAGGAGGACAAATTCTGGCCTTGGAGGGAGAAGGGAGAGAGGGCAGATGCTGGTCATGGGATTAGGAGCATAAGGTGGGGGAACATAGGTGAAATTGCAGATGCTGGACATGGGAGGGGGAGAAAGTACAGATGTTGCATATGGGGACATGGACAGCAGATGCTGGACATGGTGTGGGAGTTAGGGGAGAAAGAGCAAATGATGGACATGGGGGCAGGGATGGCAGATGCTGGGCATTGTGGGGGAGAAAGGGCAACTGCTAGACAAGGAGGGTGGAGGAAGAGATGAGAGATTCTGGGAACAGGAGGAGAGATGAGAGATAATGAGCATAGGGGAAGGGAAAAAGAGAGGAGAGATGGTGGGGTTCTTGGTGGGGAGGAGGAGAGATAGGAGGAAATGCTAGGGGAAGGGAAGAGGTGAAATGCTGGACATGGGGTGTGGGGGGATGCTGGATATTGGGGAATGGAGAGAAAGAGGGATAGATTAGATACGGGGCAGGAATAGGGAGAGGGGAGCATGGAAGACATGGTGGATTGGAGTGAAAAAAAAGGAGATGAGATGCTAAAAGGAAGAGAGGGAGGGGAGAGTTAAAGAGGCTGGGGAAGGAGAGGACTATGTTAGAGGTTGAAAGTGGTATTATGCAGTATCAAGGGGGGATGAGATGATAGATGCAGAGAGGAAAATAAATGGGGAAAAAAGCTGAAAGGAAAAGATAAATGCCAGAAATATAATGAAGTGAAGAAGATAGGAGGGGAGAGAAGTGGCAGAAGGCTGGAGACCCTAGAAAACAAAATAGGAGAAGACAGAGGAAAGCAGAAACCAGAGACTGAGATCAACATGATTAGAGAATAAAAAGGCCAGTCAACAAAGGTAGAAAAATAAATATATTTTTTATTTATTTATTTATTTATAGTTCTTATATACCGCACTCTTAAAAATCAGCGCGGTTTACATACAACGGTTTTGTGCCCGATAGGTTTACTATTAGGTACTTACAAAGAACAGGGGGCTATACTTGGGTTTCAACCAGGGGGACAGTCTACATCATTTACATTTGATTTAATTTATAGTATGTACATACTTTTATAGTAGCCCATGTGTTCTAGGTTGGGTGTGGGATAGATGGTGTTAAACTGGTGTGTTGAGAGTAGTGCATAAGAAAGAGATGATGTTTTAATGCCTTTCTGAATTGGGCTAGGTCAGTTATAGCTCTGATGGTGGTTGGAAGCGCATTCCAACAGCTGGGAGCATAGAACTTGAAGGCTCTGTTCCTTGTTCTCTTGGTGCATTTTGTTATTTCGCTAGGGATCTGTAGGGTGTTGGCTGTGCATGTTCTCCTTGCTCTGCTCGCTAAAATGGGGTGAACAAGGTCTGTTAGGGATGTGGGGGCTATTTTGTTGATGGTCTTGAAGGTTATGATGATTACTTTATAGGATAGCTGGCAGTTGATTGGTAGCCAATGTAAGTCCTTGAGGATAGGGGTGATGTGATCGCCTCTGGCAGCTCCGCTCAGTACATGTGCGGCAGCATTCATAGCCAACTGTAAAGGGTTTAAGGTGTTTTTGGGTAAGCCATGCAGGATTATATTGGCATAATCAAAGTGAGGGGTCACCAGTGCCTGAAAAACGGATCTGAAATCGTCAGGTTGCAATAGGGGTCGAAGGTGTCTTAAAGTTCGTATCTTGTGGTATATCTGTTTGACGGTGTTGCTGATGTGGACTTTGAAATTGAGCTGCTGGTCTAATGTAACACCTAGGTAGTGGATGCTGGGTCTCCCTGAGAGTTCTGCATCTCTTGTCTTTAGGGTTGACGGGGTCGAAAAGGATTGGTTTCTTGTAACGAATAGTATGTCAGTCTTATTAAAGTTGATCATGAGCCAGTCGGTTATGGCATCGAAGCATTTTACCAGCTGAGTGAAGTCCGGGTTTTCAATCGTGAATGGGGTGAAGAGCAATACGTCGTCAGCACAGAGTAGACATGAGATATTGTATTTCAATTTAGTGTATTTTCAATTTAGTGATCAGAATATCAGCTTTTGTAATTTAAATGCTCTGTCTTTATATTTTGCACATTACAAGGGTATATTTAATTTAATTTAATTTAATTTAATTTAATTTAATTAACAGGTTTTTTTATACCGCTTCTTCCATTGATCAGATGCGGTTTACATATAACAACAATCAACAGAGCAGGCTGTTTTACATATAACAGTAGTAACTTGGAGGTTGCTTTTACTAATTAACAGTTAACAAGTAACAATTAGAGAACTATATACAAATGTACAGGTTTAAACTATATACAGAGTTATTTATTTTTCAGTTTTCAATCCATTATTTTAGTGTCACAGTACTTCCTTCCTTATCTTAATATGTGTCATCTATGGTTGGGTTATCCTTTATCGAGCTGGATGGTGCTGGGTGAGTTTGTTTCGGAACCATAGTGCAGTGTGAAGAGATGAGTTTTAAGTTTTTTTCTAAACTCCTTGATTTCAGGTAATAGTCTTAATTCTTTTGGAATTGCGTTCCACAAAATGCGTGGGAGAAGGCTTTCTTATTAGTGGATTTTTTGGCCCTAATGAATTCTTTTGGTATTGTTAGTTTATTTAGCTGGTCTCTCCTTTGGGGGTTATGTGTGGGTTCTGTTTTGATGAGGTTGTTTATTGTCCATGGTGCGGTTTTATTTATGCTTTTGTAGGTGGTTAAGAGAGTTTTGTATTCAATTCTGCTTTGAATTGGGAGCCAGTGTAAATATTCTAAAATCGGGGTGATGTGTTGGAATGGAGGGGCCTTTGTAATGGTCCTTGCTGCTGCGTTTTGAGCTAATTGTAGTTTTTTTATATGCATCTCTTTCTATTTTCCAGGTGCTGACTGGCATGCAGTAGTGTAGCCAAGGATGGGCCCTGACTCCTTCACTCTGGAATCAGGCCCACACAGTCAGAAGCAGCAGAACAGTCGAATGAGAGGATAACTAGAAGCAGAATCAACATTCACTGCTCTGTGTCCTTGCATGTTAATCCCAGGCCCAGGGCCAATGCAACCCTATATTCCTGCTGCGCCCCGCCCCCCCCTCCCCACCTGCTCTGCCCCTGCCACAGCTGCCACGCCTTCAGCAGCAGTAATGATATTAAGACACAGTTCTTAACTAAAATCTCCAGTGTTGTGCTTTGACCAGCCACTTCCGCCCCCAACAACACAGACTTCCTGTTTGCGTGCAGGTGGAAGATGCTGGTCAAAGCACAGCATCAGAGGGTTTGGGTCAGTGCTGTGCTTTAATATTACTGTCACTGCTGCAGGGCCCGGAAAGGGGTAGCAGTGGGCTGGCCCCAGAACATTGGCGCTTTAGGCGATTGCCTACTTTGCTCATTGCGCCCAGGACCCACCACAAAATCTGTCCTGGCTATGGCACTGATGCAGAGCCTGGCTACTTTGGGTTTCAGTTTAATTTCTGTCTACATATGTCTCTTTTCAGTCTGCGGTGAGGATCTCTCTGTGTTCTGCATGTGTGACAGAGGCTACGTGTTCTGTTAGCATGGAGTTTCTATGCAGAGATCTGTAGTAATCCAGCTTGTTCAGTTTTATGAATAGGTTTATGAATGTTCAAGGGCCCACTGCAATATTAATGGTGCTACTCTTTTCTGGGTAAGCTCCTTGTGTGAGTTTTGGCAGCTGATGCCATTATGGTATAGTGGATTTTCTGCATAGGTTCTGAGTATTACTTCACAATGCGTCCAGTGCTGGTGAGGGTTTATGTACATTGCTGTTACCTGAGGTGACACCAGAATCAGAAATTATTTTTGATATGTTGAGTTCTGTGAGAAATGTTCTAGTTCTGCTCTGCACCCATTGCTGGGAAAGGGGTTTCTTTGGATGCAGAACATATGTTCAAAAAGAAAAAGCAAAAACCACAGCACAATTTAAAATGACAAAGTATAAGTAGTTAAAATATTTTTTTTTTGTGTGATACAAACTGTGCCATGGTTCTCGCTTTTTATTTTCACTCCTGGGTATGTGATCACCTTGCATCTCCTTTGTCTTTTGCAAAATATATATTTACATTAAATCCCATACCAGTCCAGTGTGAAGGCTCAGGAGTCTATATGCTTTATATTAGATTCCAGGCTAGATAATTAAACTGCTGCAATTTTTGCTGCATATAAACATCATTGCAACGTTTAAAAAAATATCTAGCCTGGGAATATAGTGTTTTCTTTATTATTGGAGCAACTTCCTAACCAGTATTCTGAGTTAGGGGCCCCCTGTTCCTTGACTAGAACTCTGGGCCCTTCCATTTTGGCTGCTGGGGCTGAGGGGGTGCCAGCTTATCTCTTGCCTAACAGAGCAGATTGTCTTGAGCTGACCCTGGGCAGGCTGGTCTCAGATTCAGGAAGTCTGGTGTGGCCCCTCCAGTACCGAGGAGGATTAGAGGTCCTATGTCAGGGCTGCTTCATGAGTCAAGACCCTTCTGAAACCTCAGTGCTCTTGACATCTTGCTCCAATGAATTACAATGCAAATGCACCACAACCTCCACCTGATGCTCAGCATCCTTGGTCATCAATGTCTTTGAAGACAAAAAGAAATGAATTTAATGATGAAATAGTGATGAAGTTCGCAAACTGAATGGAAAAACCTCCTTGGGGCTCCATGGACAAAAGAAGACTGAGGAGATGAGGTGCAGTAGTGTACATGCATGGTAGAACCACTCTAAGAGTTTCTAGAAGGAGCTGGGAGAGGTTCCGGTGCAGGCTCTGTCAATGATGTCATCAATATGTGAGCATTTAGCCTGCTTGCCTATGGAGAAAGTACTTTAAAAATAATTAAAAACTCCTTGTATTTCCTGGTCCCTCTTTACCATTTACTTGGGAGGATAATTTTATAATAGGATGCTTAGGCAGGAAAGATACCTTGGCTTGCACTTTTTTATAAAGGCAATAACTGCCCCATGTGCTGTTATAAAATAATCTCTTCTAAAAGCTCTGGATTGTGTTGGAAAGAGGAGATGGCACTGTCATCCAAACTGCTGTAGTCTACAGACCTCCGACACAAATTGAAGAGATAGATAACGAATTGATTACTGCCAAGATAGCCACAAAGGGGGAAGCGATCATATTGGGTGACTTTATTCTACCTGATGTGGATTGGATTACTCCTTCTACAAATCTGGAAAGAAGCAGAAAAATTGTGGATGCTCTCCAAGATGCATTACTTAGACAAATGGTGATGGAACCAACCAGGGAAAGCTCAACACTGGATTTAGTGCTCATCAATGGTGATAGCATGTCGAATGTCTGCGTGAGTGCCCCTGTGAGCAGCAGTGATCATCACACGGTGTGGTTTGAGATAAAAGCCATGGTACAGGCCAATCATAGCAAGCTCAAAGTCCTAAATTTCAAAAACACTGACTTCAATAAAATGGCCGAGTAACTATAGGAGGAGCTGACAGGGTGGAAGGATATAAGGCAAGTGGAATTGCAATGGGCTAAACTAAAGGTGGCAATAAAAGGGGCAACAGATAAATATGTAAGAAAAGTAAACAAAAACAAGAGGAGAAGAAAACCTATTTGGTTTTCCAAAGAAGTGGCTGCTCAAATAAAGGCAAAAAACACAGCTTTCGCAAAATTCAAAAGCTTGCAAACAGAAGAACACAGAAATGAATACAGGATCAAACTCAAGGAGACAAAAAGAGAAATAAGGATAGCAAAATCAAAGGCAGAGTAAAAGAAGGCTAAAGATGTTAAGTGTGACGACAAAACTTTCTTCAGGTATATTCGGGAAAGGAAGAAGATCAGAGGTGGAATTGCAGGACTCAGAAGTGCTGGGAACGGACTCGTGGAAAGTGACATTGAAAAAGTGAAATTGCTAAACGAATACTTCTGCTCTGTTTTTACTAAAGAAAGTCCTGGAGAAGGACCACCTGTGACTCCCAAATATAAAAATGAGAATGAAGTAGATACCACACCATTCACAGAAGATGAAGTGTTAGAACAACTTGCAAAACTGAAAGTGGACAAGGCCATGGGACCGGATGGGATACATCCCAGGATACTGAAAGAGCTCAGAGAGGTTCTTGCAGGGCCGTTAAAGGATGTTTTCAACAGATCCTTGGAAACAGGAGAGGTTCCTCAGGACTGGAGAATAGCTGATGTCGTAGCTCTACACAAAAGTGGTGACAGGGAAGAAGTGTCAAACTATAGGCCTGTGAGCCTTACCTCAGTGGCGGGAAAAATAATGGAGGTGCTCCTGAAAGAGCGAATAGTGAACTTTCTCAAAACCAACAGGTTGAAAGATCTGAGGCAACATGTTTTTACCGAAGGACGATCATGCCAAACAAATCTGATTGAGTTCTTTGACTGGGTGACCAGGGAACTAGATCAGGGGCATACGATGGATGTCATCTACCTGGATTTCAGCGAAGCCTTTGATACTGTTCCTCATAGGAGGCATATCAATAAACTCAGTAGCTTGGGGATAGATCCTAAGATGGTAAATTGGATCAGAAATTGGTTGACTGACAGACGACAGATGGAGCTCACTCGGATGAAGGGAAGGTAATTAGCGGGGTGCCCCAGGGGTCTGTCCTGAGCCCAGCACTGTTCAATGTATTTGTGAGTGATACTAATGAAGGACTGAAATGAAAAGTCTGTCTTTTTGCAGATGACACAAAAATTTGCAACAGAGTGGACTCCCCCAAGGGAGTGGTTAACATGAGGAAAGATCTACAAAAGCTGGAAGAATGGTCTAATGCTTGGCAATTGAGATTTAATGCAAAGAAGTGCAGAGTAATGCACTTGGGTAGCAGAAATTCAAGGGAAATGTATGCGATAGGGGCGAGAGGTTGGTGTGCATGGATCAGGAGAAAGACCTTGGTGTGATTATTTCTGAAGATCTCAAGGTGGCAAAACAGTGCGACAAGGCGGTGGTAAAAGCCAGGAGGATGTTGGGCTGCATACAAAGAGGAATTACCAGCAGAAAGGAAGAGGTATGTATGCTACTGTACAAATCACTGGTGAGGCCTCACTTGGAATACTGTGTTCAGTTTTGGAGACCATATCTTGCAAAGGATGTAAAAAGACTGGAAACTGTTCAGAGGAAGGCGACCAAAATGATTTGGAGCCTGCGTCAGAAGCCTTATGAGAAGAGACTTGAAGAACTTAAAATGTACACTCTGGAGGAGAGGAGGGATAGGGGAGATATGATTCAGACCTTTAAATACTTAAAGGGAAATAATGAACAAACAAACCTCTTCCAAAGACGGGGAAGCTGTAAAACTAGAGGGCATAACATGAAGCTGCAAGGTGGTAAACTGAAAGGCAATGTCAGGAAATACTTTTTCACAGAAAGGGTGGTGGATGCTTGGAATGCCCGCTCAATGGAAGTGGTGGGGGCAAATACAGTGACGGAATTCAAAATGGCCTGGGACACTGTGGATCCCTTTACAGCAACAGGATAAAATCAAACTAAACTGAGCCATCTCAATTCTCAACAAATAGGGGTGTCCTACATGGAGTGGTGGGTTCACCCCTAAAAAAAACCAAAGACATAGGGAGGGGTGGCCTGCACAGAGCGGCAGGTGCACCTACTCTGCCTTCGTACTGGGCAGACTAGATGGACCATACTGCTCTTTATCTGCCATCATTTACTATGTTACTATGTAAAAGCCGTTGCTCAAAGTAATAATTACTCTATGGCAGAAGTAACTTTGTGTGTGTTTGTGTTTATAAGGCAGTCCCACCTTCGCCCCACTCATGCTCTCCCTCTGGAAACACCTATGCATATATTACATAGAAAGAGGCAGTCGGTTTTTCCTGGCACCTACTTTTATGCATATATACACCAAAGCAATTTTATATGCATCTGCCTGAATGCATAAAAAAAGATTACACATGTTCAATCACTCATAAAATCATACCCCTTAAAGGCAAGCACCCACAAGTGGCAAGGGTTGCTTTAAGAACGTATCCGAACACTATTTGAAAGAATTGGGAAGGGTCATCATTGTTTGCTATGTTACTTCAACTGGACGGGCCATATGGTCTACTTTCAAACCTCATTATCTGTGTTATTGTGATTTTGAGCCCCAGTGAGAGGGATTCAGGAATGATGACAGGACTCAATGCTTTTGTCATCTGATCTCCCATTAAAACTCCATATATTATTTAGACCTATATATTCACTTCTCTGTTACTGGCTTTTTTGTTCTAATGGTTAGCTACTTCTACATAGCTACTGAAGTACTAATCTCCAATTACTTTCTTTCAAAGTTGCCCTTTCTCTTAAAGCAGGTGCCACATGGAAAGTCAGCCTGTTACCTCCTTAGCATAGGGTATTTTGTTTTTTTCATGGCTCTACTTCTAGATGTAGCAAAGGGTTGCAACCTCTGAGCAAGAGCAGTTCACAAAACTATATTTCTGTATGCAGGATTGTCAAAATCCAGCATAAGAGGAAGAAATGAATTTAGTGAGAAGCTTCCCACTATATTACCAACCAATCAGGGCCAGCTGCAGATGTGATTGAAAGTGTTGGCACCCTAGGCTAACCCTAAGCCTTATATCCCCCTAGCTGTCAGAATCTATTGTTTAGCATTAAATGCCTTGCTCTTTGCTGGCTCCCAGAAGCTGCCGCCCTAGGCGAAGGCCTGATTTATCTAATGGTTGCACCAGCCCTGCAGCCAGCATTACCTTACCAACCAATCTTGCTTTCTCGCCCCTGCTTGAACACACACAAACACACACACATTTGCCTGGTAAAGTTTGCCAAAAGGCTGCCACTCAATTTAGCTAAAGGTACAGCACATCCTTTCCAGTAGAATCCAGGAAAAGCGTTCTCCGGTGTGTGTTTAGGGCAAGTTTAAAAACCAGTGCACAGTAATGGAGTTTTCAGACCTATGTGTATTGTTTCCCATCAAATATCTGTCTGCAGAAAAATAGGTGCAAAGTCTAAGGGTCCTTCGTGACGAGTGACAACTTCTGAGGGGAAATGCATACATATGCTTTCCCTTTGAAAATCCAGTACAAGGTCTGCGGGTACTAGGCTGGCTGTTAGATAACATAAAAGCAGCATTAACAAAATTGTTTGTTTAAATATGACTGAGCAAGCCCAATATTGGAAAGCAGTTATCACATAACAGCACCTGCTCTCTGGATTAGTGCTGCTGGTCCGATCTATGTGGCAATTTTCAGCAGTGCTATCTACAGAGTGCCGCTTAAAATCATTACTGACCCACCAACACTATCACTTTGCACCATGCAGGGTAGGGCAGCTCCTGGAATAATCCAGATAGCGGTGATATTCTGGCTACTATCCTGAGAACTTAGGACAGCCTTTTTACCCATCTCTGTGTAATCCCAGTGCTGACCGTACTGTACAGATATTATAGGATATATTCAACACTGGCTGCTATTTATAGCTGCACTGAACATTCACATTTTATTTAACGGCAGAGGTAGGCTTTTACAAAACACTGACTGCAGCCACTGAATATTGACTCATATCTTTCTAAATATTTTGGGTTCTTTTTTTTTTATCCAGTGCTTTCCTCCTGCAGTTTGGGACTTACAGTTCAATACGAACCAACCTCTACTGGGCTAATACAGCAGGAGTCTTCATTTACCCTTGCCTTCCCCTACTCCCCACCCCCACTTTTGTAATCATAGGCCTTAGCCAGCAGGCACAAACCACAGCTTCTTTCAGAACCAGCACCCATTTGGTCCGTGTCTGACTCCTAGATCTTACACCCCCAGGCTAATTGCTATCATATTAAAAGCTATGACTTCACCTCTCAGAGTGGCTGTTTAAAAATATCCACACCACTTCACCATTTGAATGGATTATTTTCTGCGTATATTTATTTATCTATTTTTTAAAAAATTTAAGCATTTATATACACCACCGAGTACTGGTGAATTCAGGTACTGTATATATTTCCCTTGTCCCCAAAGGCTCACAATCTACATCTTGTACCTGATGGATGTAACCTTCATTTCTCTACATATAGTACCTCTGATTTTTCACAATTTGATTTTCATCTATTCTTTTTTAGCCAATCCTCAGTCTCCGCAAGTCCCTTTGTCAAGTGATAACTCCTTCCTCCCACCCTCCTCGATTGGGCATCATTGGCACAAGAATAACAGGAAAAACCTATCTAATCTTCCTACATACAGGGGCCACATAGGTATTAAAGAGATACAGGGGTAATGCTAACCCCTGTTGCAGACCATGTGGCACTGCATGTACTTCAGATTCATAATCCTCTATTACCACTTTCAGCCTTCTCCTCATCAAAAAAGCAGTGTACCAACTTGGGACCATCTCCACAGGCCTACTAGAGTCTGAGTAGACAGTGTCAAAAGCAGAAGTGGAAGAGGAGGGGGATAGCCCCGCCCCCTTTATCTCAGTATAAATATAGTTCATTCAGCACTGACAATAGCAATGTCTCTGTTCTGTAACTGGCACAGGACTCTGACTGGTCATGATCCAAAACGTGAACATTAGCCATAAACTGTAATAACTGTCTGGCTACTATGCTTACTCAGAAATGGCAAACTTGACACAGGTCTATAGCTGTCTACTTGCTGGATATCCACCTAATCCTTCTTCTAAAGAAGGCGCACTACTGCCCCCTTCGACCATCCAGTGCCACCCCCTAAGATAGGGAGACATTCACCAACGTGGTAATTTATTCACAATCTTTTACCTCAAAGTCCTCACCAATAAGGACAGACAGGGGTCCAATAGACCTATAGAAAGCTTAACTATCTAAAGAAATTTGCACTTTTCCTCCCGTGTAACTAAATCAAACTCCGCCTAGTCAAGTCCTCTCTCTTTTAGCCTCTCCCTTCACCGTAAATAAGCCAGTCACAGGGACTATGACCAGACTGGCTCACCATTCCTGCACTCCGGGAAAGTTTTGTCGCTACTGCTGCAGCATCGTGTACTGATAGCAATAACGTCCCACCTCAGCCTCACTGCTTTGAAGGAAAGGAAAGGTACGAGACTGATGGGAAATGGATTGTCTGGAGAAAAGACGAGAGACTAAGAGCTTTGGAGGGAGCAGGGTCAGATTGTGGAAGGGGGTGTGAAAAGGACAGGCCCACAAAGAAATGAATGAAAGACATGCGTCAGGGATGGAAACCTGCAGAAATTTTTGCCACTCCCTTCACCTTATGTAGTCCCCTATGATGCCTCGTAAGTCATGCCGACCATGCCCGGTTTTTTATATTTGATCCTCCTTTGCTCAGCAATGGACTATATTTCCGTATTGATATTTTTATAAAATATTAAGTACATAAGGTTCTCGTCTTCAAACATCTTTTTTACTCATATGGGGCATTTTTCTCTCAACTTGACTCGTTGATTATGCTTCATGTAGCCCAAGTCTACACTGCATATGAAATTTTCCTCCGATAACCTTAGCATCAGTAGGAGTCAAAGCAGTCTTCAGTTTTGGCTAATCCAGTCTATTAATCACTATTGCCTGCAGGAAGATCAACATAGCTCCACGTTTAATCTTAAGACATACAGTATTTGCTATCATTATACTGAATAAGTACTTGCAAAGATGATTTGCCATAGTAATATTTCTCCACTTCTCCTTGCAGTTTTGCTGGGAGGAACTTCCCCCATGGACTAAGGATGCCTGTACTCCATAAAAAAAAAGACTGCAAAGTTTTTCCCTTGCAGAGAAAGTATGAGAGAATGGAATTCAAGCTCTTTTGTTTGGCCTCTAAATTGAAACTTCGCTTGACGTAGACTTTTACATGTAAAACTACCCCCTTTGTACTTCATGGAAATCCAGGTTGGTTTGTTGAAATAAGAAATAAACACAATAAATTTAACGGGATGAGCTTGTGATTCTGTTGGCTGGCTAGGCCACCCAGTTAGAGTTCATATGAGACAGCCTGTACCTTATAAGGCCAAGAGAAGAAAGCATTTAACAACAAAAAATTAGGAGCATCAATGTATTATTTAAATCACCACACAGTCGTTTGCAAGGCTGGAGGTCAAAACCTGAAATATGCAAAGGAATAAAATGTGTAAGATTTGTTAACTACATTTTGAAGCACAGTCAAATTGCATTAAACACAAACTGTGAATGTTTTTTCATAAAGTGAGATATAAACGATCCAGTCGCTGAGGGGCGCATACCATCTCAGAATACTGGATACGGTTCAATTGTTATTCATCTTAGCAAGATTCTTTGCTGAACTCAACTGCTCTGCTTGAAAGAATAGGATAGTATCCATACATATAATGCTACCAATAAATCATTAGTATAAAGGGCAAATGTTGGTAAAATCCCAAATAAAAACTTCCTTAACTGTAGATATTCATGAGATATTTGACACAAAAATAATCTGTTAGGAGGGAAATTTTATAAAGTTGTGCCTATTTTACAAAGTCAAGTATATGCATACCTGACTTTATAAAATAAGTTATAAATAAAAAAGTACATGTGTTAATTTAAGGCATGAACAGGTGAAAGGGCATGCCATCAGGGCAAGGTGCATACTGTGTTATTTATGCATCCTGGGCCCGCGTGACCATTAGGTAAACTAAGCAGTCACCTAGAGTGCCAATAGTCAGGGGGCAGCCATTCCTGCTGCCCCTCTCCGGGAGGTGTGGCGGTGGCAATATATTGAAAAAGGCACTGTGGCCCTGGAGTTAACTTCTGTTCCAGCTCCGGAGTGCCATCACGCTTCCACCCCACTCTGATCCCACAGTGCCTTTTTAAAGTATCGTCACCGCTGCACATCCTGGAGAGGGGCAGCAGCAGCGGCAATGGGTGCAGGGGTGGAGCAGGAGCCACGCTGTGAATGAGGTTTGCCTAGGGCGCCTAATACCCTTGCACCAGCCTTGTATGCATTTAAACATCCATTTAGTAAATAACTAAATTGCCAGGATTTACTGGTGTTGCTGGAGTATAACTTTAGTCAGTTCCTTATAAAATTACCTCGTAGATGTCTAAGTGACACTACCCCAGAATGCCCCAAACTCCATCCAGTTTTCAGACAGGTTTGGGTTATATAAATATGGATAGGCCCAAAATAATTCATTCCAGTGACAGGGATATTTAAAAAGCTGCTCTGACCTTAGATCTTCCTGTTGTTGTTGTTAAGTGCCGTCGAGTCCGTGTTGACTCATGCGACCCTCTGGATAGTTGTCCTAAACTGTGTTCAGTCTTCAGCCAGGTGGCTCATTGTTGACAGACTGGTACCCATAGCTGCTGTTATTGTATCGATCCATCTCATTGCTGGCCTTCCTCTTTTGCGATGACCTATCTTGCCAAGCATGATGCCTTTCTCTAATGATCTCTCTCTTTGAACGATGCGTCCAAAGTACGAAAGCCGAAGTCTTGTCACCTGAGCTTCTAAAGAAAGTTTAGGTTTGATTCCTCTAGTACTGACTGGTTTGTTCTTCGAGCAGTCCATGGTATACACAGAACTCATTGCCAGCACCATAATTCAAAGGCATCAATTTTCTTTCTGTCTATCTTTTTCACTATCCAACTTTCGCATCCATATGATGTTATAGAAAATACCATGGCTTGGACAAGTCAAATCTTTGTATGGAGAGAGATATCTCTGCTCTGGAGAATCTTGTCTTGGTCCTTCATAGCCACTCTGCCAAGAGCAATGTGTCATCGGATTTCCTGACTGCTTGTTATTTCTTTATTGATTGTTGATCCAAGTAGGTTAAAGTTGTCCACTATTTTGATTTCTTCTCCATCAATAATAAACTTATTGATTTTGCCAGTTGTCGGGATCTTTGTCTTCTTTACATTAAGGTGCAGGCCCATTTTAAGACTACGTTCCTTGATCTTGAGAAGCAAATGTTCCAGAATCGTCTTCACTTTCTGCCAGTAATGTGATTATCATCAGCATAGCGAATGTTGTTGAGTCTTCCACCAATCTTCACACCTCGGTTGTCTTAATACAATCCTACTTCTCAGATGATTTGTTCTGCATATAAATTAAACAGGTAGGGGGAAAGTATGCAGCCTTCTCATACACCTTTGCTAATTTTAAACCATTCTGTCTCTCCTTGTTCTGTTTGAACTGTTGATCAATGTAAACATTGTGCAAGAGAACGATCAGGTGTTCTAGTATACCCATGCTTCTTAATGTGGCCAGGAATTTCTTATGGTTTACACAGTCAAAAGCCTTGCTGTAGTCAATAAAAAACATCTAGAAATCCTTTTGGTATTCTTTAGTCTTTTCAAGGATCCATCTCACATCCACAATGATGTCTCTCGTTCCACGCCCTTTCCTGAACCCTGCTTGCACTTCAGGCAGTTCTTGTTACAAGTATGGTTGTAGTCTGCTGAATAATCTTGAGTAGAATCTTGCTGGCATGTGGGATCAGAGTGATTGTGTGATAATTTCCATAATCAGTTGGATCAGCTTTCTTTAATATTGGTATAAACACAGATCTTTTTCAGTCAGTTGGCCATGATATTATCTTCCAAATTTCTTAGCAGAGCCTTGTAAGTATGTTAACAGCTGCATCAGATTGCTGTAATACTTCAATGGGAATGCCGTCAATGCCTGGTGCTTTGTTCTTTGATAACTTCTAATAACCAAAACTGCTGTTCATCCCACATTAAATTACTAGAAATAGCAAAAGAGATAAACCCCAAGCCCACTTAACATTACCGATTTAAATTTTTGTTGGATGATTTGCCGTGATAGGAACAATCCTTTCTTGAGGCAAAATCTTCCTTTTATTCTGTTTTAACAACAGGGAATCAACCCACCTTCTCAAATACACCGAGAGATAATACCACAATTATCCTTAGAAAGGTTGTCACGTAATGAACCATCCATAAAGTACTTAGCTGCTATAGCCTCCACCGTTATCCAACCGTCATAAGGAGATAATGCTGGCTCTACTAATCTCTCCCTACCGAGCATCCTCCAAGTGTTCTCGTCAACCGACGCTATTCATCTGCAATGTCCTCCGTCCTTCACCTGAGGCAGTTACAACATTTGTCCAGTGTAATGTCTTTACAATAAGCACTTTGTCTTGGTCCTTCAACCTCCAATGTCAATGACATATACTTAGAAATATGCTGTACATAACATCATGTTTCAAACCCCGAAACTCCCGGTCCTTCTTCATGCAAAATATGTCATACTCCTACTCCCACTTCCTGCCATTTTTAAGGGTATACCCCGATCCCATGGTTACAAATGCCAGACTCTGACTGGCTGTCGTCATAGATATACTTCCAACCTCTTTACTACCCATTCACCAAACTCCACCAGTCGTGAGTAAGATTTAACCCCTTCGGTGTCACAGTTTGAAGGCGATAAATCCATGACTGTTCATTGTATTGTAAGCGGGACAGTCGATCTCCCCCTCAAACTTGTTCGGGGACCATATCTAGAATCCGCCATCTCAAATACTGAAAAGTATGATTCATCTCTTGACAATGTGCCACTACCAGTGCTGTTAGTACTCCTGTATTCATTTGAGATCTATGTTCTTGAAGCCTTTTCTTCATAGATCTCAAAGTTCTACCAATATAATATTTTAGGCAGGGGCAAATGATAATATAAGTCACAAATCTACTCAAACAGTTTGTGCGAAAACGACTTTGAATTTCCACAGCTGAAAGTGGATCCTAGAAACATAGAAACATAGAAACATGATGACAGAAAAAGACCACATGGCCTATCTAGTCTGTCCTTCCATAACAACAACTACAACAGTCCACTTTTTACCTTTAGAGATCCTCTGTGTTGGTCCCATGCTTTTTTGAATTCATTTACTGTCCTCATCTCTACCACCTCCACTGGGAGACTATTCCATTGATCGACTACTCTTTCTGTAAAGAAATATTTCCGCATATCACTCCTGAATCTATCTCCCTTCACCCTCATCCCATGTCCCCTCGTAGCAGAACTTGCTTTCAATTGAAAGAGGCTCTCTCCCTGAACATTTATGCCATGGAGGTATTTAAATATCTCAATCATATCACCTCTATCCCGCCTTTCCTCTAAGGTGTACATATTAAGATCCTTAAGTCTGTCCTCATATGCTTTATAATGAAGCCCATTAATCATTTTAGTAGCAACCCTCTGCACCGACTCCATCCTGTTCACATCCTTTTGAAGGTGCGGTCTCCAGAATTGCACACCATACTCCAAATGAGGTCGCACCAAAGACTTATACAGAGGCATTATCACCTCCTTTTTTCTGCTAGCCATTCCTCTCCGTATGCACCCAAGCATCCTTCTAGCTTTTGCCGTCGCCTTTTCTACCTGTTTAGCTACTTTAAGATCATCAGACACAACCATGCCTAGGTCCCGCTCTTCTTTAGTGGACAAAAGTACTTCACCTCCTATACTGTATTGCTCCCTTGGATTGCTGCAGCCCAAATGCATGACCTTACATTTTTTAACATTAAATCCCAGCTGCCAAATTCTAGACCATTCTTCAAGCTTAGCTAGATCCCTCCTCATGTTATCTACACCTTCCTTGGTTTCTACTCTATTGCAGATTTTGGTATCATCCGCAAAGAGGCAAACCTTACCCGACAGCCCTTCCGCTATATCACTAACAAAGATGTTAAAAAGAATCGGACCAAGGACAGATCCCTGGGGCACACCACTGGTAAAATCCTTCTCCTCAGAGTGAGCTCCATTTACTTGTACTCTTTGTCGCCTCCCACCCAACGAATTTCTAACCCAAGCAGTAACTTTAGGGTCCATCCCTAGGGTGCTCAGTTTGTTTATAAGTCACCTGTGAGGAACAGTGTCAAAGGCTTTACTGAAATCTAAATACACCACATCTAGAGCTCTCCCTCGGTCCAACTCCCTGGTCACCCAGTCAAAGAAATCAATCAGATTTGTCTGACAAGACCTGCCTCTGGTGAATCCATGCTGCCTCGGATCCTGTAATCCACTGGACTCCAGAAACCTCACTATTTTCTCTTTCAGCAGCGTTTCCAATAATTTACTCACCACTGAAGTTAAACTAACCGGCCTGTAGTTTTCAACCACATCCTTACTTCCGCTTTTGTGTAAAGGCACCACATGAGCCTCTCTCCAGTCCTTTGGCACCACTCCCGACTCCAACGAGGCATTGAAAAGGTCAGTCATTGGAGTTGCTAGAACGTCTCCAAGTTCCCTCAGTATTCTAGGGTGTATCCCTTCCGGTCCCATCGCTTTGTCTACTTTAAGTTGAGCTAGTTTCTCACGAACACAGTCTTCTGAAAATTGTTCAAGATGTCCCTCGCTTCTGTTCTTATTTGTGGGTGTTTTCTGAGGTCCTGCTCCTGGTTCTTCATCTGTGAACACAGAACAAAAATATTTGTTAAGCAATTCCGCTTTATCCTTATCAGCTTCTACATATTCCCCCCCTGCACCCTTGAGTCTGACAATACCACTTTTGCCCTTCCTCTTCTCACTAATATATCTGAAAAATGTCTTATCCCCCCATTTTATTGCATTGGCTATTTCCTCCTCCTTTTGAATCTTTGCCTTCTTGACTACTTTGCTAGCTTCTCTAAGTTTTTCCAAATACAGATGCCTGTCTTCCTCTCTCTGTGATCTCTTGTATTTCATGAAGGCCTCCCTTTCACACTGGAGCCTCTAGAGTAGTGTTACAAAATGTGCATGAATCACATTTGTGATGTCCTTTATTCAAAGAACTGTCCACAATCTTTACAGTATGTACTACTTGATCGGCTATATTTCTCCCCCTTTTGCATGCCACCATTAACGATTTCCTGAAACAAGGATGCAACTCTAAAATAGACCAATGTTGCTTCAAAATGGTCATTTCTGTCGTAGCATTAGGCATATATGGTAGAACCCCTACATAGGGCTGGACTTGCTCCTGACCCTGATTGGAAGATCCCTCTGTGCTCTGCTCCCACCATTCTGGATGATTAAAACATGCTCTTTTATATGCTAACCTAATTATTCGAGAAGGATACTCCCTCTGTAAAAATTGGAATTTCAGTTCACTGGCATGGTTACGGAATTGGTCAAAAGTTGAACACAATCATCTTAACTGAATGAATTGACCTATCAGTAAACCTTTCCGTAAAGGTCCCAGATGGTAACTATGGTAATGTAGAAAAGTATTTCATTGTACTGTGTGGCAAAGTCAGCTATCCTGAGAGTGGGGGAGGTGAGAAGCATAACGAATTCACCCTAGTTAAGGGTCCCCTTCTAGGAGTGCAGGGAGAGAAAGCCACAGCCAGGTTTCAAAGACAGAAAAACCCCAGCTGGAACAGGTTTCAGCCAATGACTAATAAAGTAAGGAAGAGGATTGCAAGCACGAGGACCAAAGCCCTTACTTTAACAAGTGCACTGATTATTCTAATATCAGAAGGCAGCGGATTACCTACACCTGGGAAAGAAAGAGGTGGGGTTAAAACCCTGGAGGTATAAGCCTGGGTTAGATTATGCAGAGAGGGGGAGATGAGAAGGAGAGCAGCCGGGAGAGCAGCTGAGACAGAAGCAGAGAGAAGGAGTGGATTCTTGGAGAAGAGCTGAGCTACCCAGAGCTGAGAGAGCTGAATTCCCAGCAACAGGTTGGCAACAGAGGTGGGGGCCAGGAAGTGGAGAAGCTTTCAGACCACCAGAGAGGCTGTCAGCTGAGCAGTCTGACCAGGTCAGTGAGTCAGAACCCATGCAGTTGGGAGAACCAGTGTCAGAGTTGGGGGAAGAAGATTGCTTTATGGATTGCTCTCTATGCCAAGCTCTAGACAGGAGGTCTTGAGGAAAAGCTAGCCCTGAAAGAAGTAATTCTCCTTGGAAGTTAACCATATGGCAGAAGCAGTGTGGAGGTAAATTCCTGTCTGTTTTAAAAGGGAAATTTACTGCAATGTAAGCCTGATCAGGAAACTCTGATTCATGCTTGTTTGTCACCTGTGTTTGAACTGTGCAACGGCAAGAAAAGCCAAGTTAGCTGCTATAAGAATTTCTGCTTGCTCCTCTCCTATATGAAAAGCCTGCTAAGAGTTTTGATAACAGCTTGGAATGTTTGTTTTGTTCTAAGTTTGGTTTCACGTAGAAATGCAGCCTAGAGAGGTTTTTTTTTTAGGCTGGCAGAAACCAAACTGCTGTAGAAGAATTAAGCCTGAATTTTTCTTTATGCTCTGATTAACAAGGACTAAACAGGAAAGTGGCAGCCTAGTTTCTAAAGACAATTGCTTCTGCAAGTAAGAGGACTTTAAAAAGCCATTTCTGAGTTCTTTTGGTTTGTTTGCCATTATTTGCTGTACCTTAAGCAAATCCTACAGTTGTAATCCTGTAAATGATACCTTGAACCTGCTGTGTTTTGTGAAATAAACTTTCTGTTACAAGCCTTACCCTCGGTTACCTCAACTACAAACCTTCTACTTAAAGCACCAACATATTTTTAGTAATACTACACTTCCCAGAAGCCAAATAAATAGGCTGCTAAGAGCTGATAGAAGAAGGAATCCTCAACCACCATGCCCCTCAACCACTAGAGGCAAGTGGCTTCAGGCGTTGTGCTTGTGACAACTGATTTACGATATATATTAGTTCCCCTGTTTACCTCCATTTTATCTCCCTGTTATCTGTAAACGAAGGCCAGAAATATTAAATAAATAAATAAATAAATAAATAATGTGGTCTGTAAGGTGGTACCCTGTTTGTAAATAAGCAAATCTAAAAATTCGATGGATTGCTGATCATATTTGGGTACAAACCATAAATGCATATTTAATGTATTAATCCAATTAAAAAACTCCAACAATTGTGCCTCCGTGCCCGACCATAAAATAAAAATGTCATCCAGGAACCTGGTCCACATCTTTACCTGGCAATATCGTTCAGAGGTGTAGATGAAATCTTTCTTAAATTGCGCCATATATAATGTGGCTATTGAAGGCGCCACCGTGGCTTCCATTGCCACTCCATGTACTTGTAGATAGTAGCTATCTTCAAACAGGAAAAAATGTTCTTTAACACCATTGTTAACAACTGTAAAATAAAATCCTTCGGTAATCAAGAGGGTAACTGAAGCGGCAAGTCTGCTACCATCACTAAAACCTCATCCTGATCTATGTTTGTATATAATGCTGTAACATCCATGGTTACCAGAATCAAAGAACAATCTGCAGTAATTCAATGTAATAAAGACAGAGAATTAAATGAATCTTTCACATATGATGGAATACTGCCAATCAAAGGCTGTAAAAATATGTCTAAGTATATGTCATTGACAATGGAGGTTGAAGGACCGAGACAAAGTGCTTATTGCAAGGACATTACACCGGACAAATGTTGGAATTGCCTCTAGTGAAGGACGGAGGACGTTGAAGACGAATAGCGTCGGTTGACGAGAACACTTGGAGGGTTGATTCCCTGTTGTTAAAAGAGAATAAAAGGAAGATTTTGCCTGGAGAAAGGATTGTTCCTATCAAGGCAAATCATCCGACAAAAATTTAAATCGGTAATGTTAAGTGGGCTTGGGGTTTATCTCTTTTGCTATTTCTAGCAATTTAATGTATTTGTTTATTTTTTTACATTCTCTTATATACTGTGCTATTCTGCATCAGTGTGGTTTACATTGAACAAACTGAAATTACATTGAACAGGGTATTATAACTTGGAGATAACTATTTTACAGGGAACATGGGCTATGGAGGGCTAAGTGGCTTGCCCAAGACCACAAGGAGCACCTATGGGACTAGAAACCCCAGTCCTTCCAGCCCAAGGTTGCTGTCCTCTAGTGGGATTTGAACCCCTGACCTTCCGGCCTGAAGTACCTTGTCCCAACCACTAGGCCACTCCTCCACTCCACTCAATGTGGGATGAACAGCAGTTTTGGTGATTAGGAGTTATATATAAGTGACTGCTTTCCTTGATGGCGTCTGAAAATCTAGAAGTATTTTCCAACACAGCTACATTTGCTTTCTCAGAGGATCGTATTAATCAATTGCTTCAAAGACCCATGTTGTTTCAGCAAGGTTTATCTATTCCGCAGACTATGGCTTTAACTTCTTGGACAGAGTTTAAAAATTTACAGAAGAAATTGACTAGGATTCAATTACACGCAGCAACAATGGCTCAATATTTAAAACAAAAAATGATCCCTAGAGGATTGCGGATTTTAAAACCTCCGCACATGTTCCAAGATGATAAATCTTTTCACAGTACTTGGAATAGTATTCTCAACAAATGTTTAATTGATCGATTGATTGATTGATTGATTGATTTAATTGTGTTATTAATAGAACGGTTATCCAATGAAGAGGTGGCAATACAAGGACAATTAACCACTTTGGAACAGGAGTTGCAATAAACCATGACTTTGGAGAAATTTACTACTGATTGGGAAGCTTATGATACACAATTGCAGCAATTTTGAGATTCACTCGACAGTTAAAAATTAAGAAATTTGTGAGAGATACTACGGATTACAAAAAGGATCAGGTTTACACCTGGCATAATCAATACAAAGACAAAAATAAAATCAAACAGGTTACTTTCGAAGACCCTGAAGAGGAGAATAGTAGCGATTCCACGGACACACCTCAGCTAGGAGCAACAGATTCTGCTGTGGTTACGACGCCACAGCAGTTTTTTTCCAGAGGCCGCCCTCGATCATGCCGGCCCAATTATCATCGACAAGGGGAAGGTCGGAGGGGACCAATAACCCGATCCTATCAGAGGCAGCAGTAATAAACCTTTCATCTGAGCCATTGTCAAGTTCACAAATGGAGGTGTTGAAGCTGGGATTATCATTTGTTCCTTCATCAAAATATGATGCATTCAAGATGCGGATAGCATTATTCCGCTTCTTTTGCAAAATACAGGTGACACATTTTTTTGCGCCTTTGACAAACCTGGCAACGCAGGATGATTCGGTTTGCCAAACTCGCTCTAAATGGATCCTGCCAGGACCAGTGGATCCTTCTATCTCCACATTTCAAAATTTGGTATTGAGGGATTTGTCCTCTTTGGAGAGTATCTCGTTAACTAGGTTTTCAAATTTAAATGCCAGTCAATTGCAAGGCTTGAGATCATTGGGAGTGCCATCAGCTTTATGTATTCGTCAGGCGGATAAGAGAGGAACTGTGGTGGTGCAAGACTGGGCACAATATAATATGACAGCATTTGAACATCTTTCTGATGTGAGATACTATAGGAAATTGGAAGAAAATCCAGCACCGGTTTTGAGTATTCAAATTAAAGCTGTTACAGCTCAAGCTTTTGAGGCAAACTGGATTACGCGACATGAATATGATTTTTTTAAATAAAAAGTTTCCAATTACACCGCTTTTTTACATGGTCCCTAAAATCCACAAAAGTTTAACTTGCCCTCCAGGACGCCCAATTGTGTCATGCAGAGATTCTCTCTTAGAGCCTTTGCCACAATTTTGTGACTCAAACCAATACAACTGGCCCAAAACACAGCTGCCCGCATAATAGCCGGTACTACAAGACATGATCACATCACACCCATACTGAAAGAACTGCACTGGCTCCCAATCATATCACGCATCAAATACAAGACTATCATAAACATATTCAAGATCAAACAACACTCCTCTGCCATAAGCCTACACACACTCATACAACCCGACACAAGCACATGGCCAAGAAGAAGAGGCACCTCCAATCGGGTTAACACCCCAAAAGACTTCACCAAGACCCGCAAAGACACCGCACAACTAGCAATCTCCCTGGCTGCTCCATTCTTATGGAACTCCCTCCCAGACGATCTAAGACTAACCACAGAAATCAAGGACTTCCGAAAACAGCAGAAGACAACCCTGTTCATCGATTACTATGGACATACCTCCTGAACCAGCATACAAGTCAGATCATCAACTCCCCCCCACCACCACAAGACTGTATATAAGACTGTATAATAGCTCATGATGTATAATAGCGCACTATGTAGATAAACCAAATCTAATCACATCCCCGCCAACACATACACACCACTCTGTACACTGCATGAAAACATTTGCCCCCTTGATTGTTTGCCTTGGAAACTGCTTTGATTGAATGATAAGGCGGTATATAAATACCATTAAATAAATAAATAAAATAAATAAATAAATATTTTTACAGCCTTTGATTGATGTATTCAATCATATGTGAAAAATTCATTTCATTTTCTGTCTTTATTACGTTGAATTACTGCAGATTGTTCTTCTTTGATTCTGGTAACCATGGATGTTACAGCATTATATACGAACATAGATCAGGATGAGGCTTTGCGATGGTAGCAGATTTGCCACATCAGTTACCCTCTCGATTACCGAAGGATTTTGTTTTACATTTGTTAACAATGGTGTTAAAGAAAATGTTTTTCCTGTTTGAAGATAGCTACTATTTACAAGTACATGGAGTGGCAATGGGAGCCACCATGGCGCCTTCAATAGCCACATTATATATGGCGCAATTTGAGAAGAATTTCATCTACACCTCTGAACGATACTGCCAGGTAAAGATATGGACCAGGTTCCTGGATGACATTTTTATGTTATGATCGGACACGGAGGCACAATTGTTGGAGTTTTTCAATTGGGTTAATACATTAAATATGCATTTACAGTTTGTACCCAAATATGATCAGCAATCCATCAAATTTGTTTATTTACAAACAGGGCACCACTTTACAGACCACATTATATGGTAAATCAGTACAACAAAATACTTTTCTACATTACCATAGTTGCCATCCGGGATCTTTACAGAAAGGTTTACAGACAGGTCAATTCCTTCGGTTAAGACTACTGTGTTCAACTTTTGACCAATTCCGTAAGCATGCCAGAGAATTGAAATTCCAATTATTACACTGGGGGTATCCTTCTCGAATAATTAGGTTAGCATATAAAAGAGCATGTTTTAATCATCCAGAATGGTGGGAGCAGAGCACAGAGGGATCTTCCAATCAGGGTCAGGAGCAAGTCCAGCCCTATGTAGGGGTACTACCATATATGCCTAATGCTACGGCAGTAATGACCATTTTGAAGCAACATTGGTCCATTTTAGAGTTGCATCCTTGTTTCAGGAAATCGTTAATGGTGGCATTCAAAAGGGGGAGAAATATAGCTGATCAAGTAGTACATACTGTAAAGATTGTGGACAGTTCTTTGAATAAAGGACATCACAAATGTGATTCATACACATTTTGTAACACTACTCTAGAGGGTCCATTGTGGAAGGATCCACTATCAAATGTGGAAATTCGAAGTCATTTTTGCACAAATTGTTTGAGTACATTTGTGACTTATATTATCATTTGCCCCTGCCTAAAATATTATATTGGTAGAACTTCAAGATCTATGAAGAAAAGGCTTCAAGAACATAGATCTCAAATTAATACAGGAGTACTAACAGCACTGGTAGTGGCACATTGTCAAGAGATGAATCATACTTTTCAAGATTTGAGATGGTGGATTCTAGATATGGTCCCCAAACAAGTTTGAGGGGGAGATCGGCTGTCCCGCTTACAATTCAATCAACAGTCATGGATTTATCGCCTTCAAACTGTGACACCGAAGGGGTTAAATCTCACTCAGGACTGGTGGAGTTTGGTGAATGGGTAGTAAAGAGGTTGGAAGTATATCTATGACCACAGCCAGTTAGAGTCTGGCATTTGTAACCATGGGATCGGGGTATACCCTTAAAAACGGCAGGAATTGGAAGTAGGAGTATGACGTATTGCATGAAGAAGGACCAGGAGTTTTGGGGTTTGAAACATGACGTTATGTACAGCATATTTCTAAGTACATGTCATTGACATTGAAGGTTGAAGGACTGAGATTGCAAAGACATTACACTGGACAAATGTTGGAACTGCTTCTGGTGAAGGACAGAGGATGTTAAAGATGAATAGTGTCGATTAACGAGAACGTTTGGAGGATGCTCAGTAGGGAGCGATTAGTAGAGCCAGCATTATCTCCTTATGATGGTTGGAGAACGTTGGAGGCTATAGCAGCTAAGTACTTTATGGATGGTTCATTACGTGACAACCTTTCTAAGGATAATTGGGGTATTATCCCTTGGTGTATTTGAGAAGGAGAGTTGATTCCCTGTTGTAAAAAGAGAATAAAAGGAAGATTTTGCCTCGAGAAAGGATTGTTCCTATCACAGCAAATCATCCAACAAAAATTTAAATCGGTAATGTTAAGTGGGCTTGGGGTTTATCTCTTTTGCTTCTTTGATAAGACTTTCAATGCTGCTTTGACTTCTTCTTTCATCACCAATGGTTCATGATCATAAGGTACAGGTTGAAAGAGCTGTTGGTCCACTTTATATTTATCTTCCTACAGAAACCAATTTATCTAAATACATAACCATGTTTAATTTGCCTCCCAGAGCTCTCAGACCCAAATACCTAACTAAGACAGAACTCCTGACTGATGATTACTGAATCCACATAGTCTTATTCAAGCCAGCGGGAACAATGTTGGCACTCTAAAAATCTTTTCTATTTTGGAAAAAAATCAGACCTGCAATTTTATTTATTTAAAAGATTTAGTATACCTCCATTTGAAATGTCATCATGGCGGTTTACAACATAAAAAGACAAAGCCCAAATTCAGGAACAGATACAATACAATTAACAAAAACAAAACAGACTGGAACATGATGTAGGAATACATAGCCCATAGACTACTGATAATGGGAAAACATGGGGAAGGGTATGGATCTTCAGTCAAGTGGAATTGGTCTTTAATGTCGGCACCTTGCTCTGCCATGCAAGCTTTTCCAGCTCGGACTCTGAACTAATTGCAGATAAAAAATTTCTGATGATATGATCTGCAGAGATTAAAAAAATAAAGTATAATTTTAACTTTAATCAAAAATTTTGCCCATCCCTAAATCTGAAAACATTTCTGTATAGTACTTCCTACTTTTGAAAGCTTTCTGTACAAAAGATGCTTTAAAGGAGCAATATCATTTTTCAGGCAGGGATAGTGGTACTTGCTTTCAGAAGCTCCTTAAACTTCTACCTACACTATCCTATATGTCGCTAGCTCTTGACCTGGTCCTGATTTTCAGGATATTCACAATTAATATGCATAAGATATATTAATATTTAATGGAGGAAAGGCTTCAGTTACTATATATTTTGTATATTAATTATGGTTATCTTAAAAATCTAATTAGCTGGATGGTCAGTCTGAAAGGACTTTGTTGAGAGACACTGCTAAACATTACTCATATTGTAGGTAAATTTACAGGAGATGGACATGGCTTGGACATCCAAAATGAGCAATGTGGATGTGCAAATGGCAGGGACATATAAATTGCGATTACAGATCCAGGCAGATCTGAATGCCCCTGTCGACATCTAAGTGCGGGCATCCCAAATTGGCCATTGATGAGGGTGTTCCAGGGCATAGCTAGGACAGAGCAAGGATGCAGACATCCAAAGTGTATTTCATATAGCATCCCGAACGTGCTGGGCACAGCAGCCAGATGTCTCGGCTTAGACCTGCTCGAAAGCACGAATACGTAGAGGACTTTGCTGTCCATGCCAACCTCAAATGCAATTGTGCTAGGAGGACCCTGAAGTCAAGAGAGAGAGAGAGGAGTCTTCTTGTCATCCCTGTCTGCTGCATGACATGCTCTGTGACCCCCTGTGTCCCAAACCTGCTCCCCTTATGACCGTTTCTACTGACCCATCCCTCATACAAACATAGAAACATCAGGCGGGAAAAGACCACATGGCCTATCTGGTCTGCCCTTCCATATCAACCACTACAAGAGTCCCCTTTTTCCCTTTAGAAATCCCCTGTGTCTGTCCCATGCTTCTTTGAATTCAGATACTGTCCTCATCTCTACCATCTCCACTGGGAAACTATTCCACGCATCTACCACTCTTTCCGTAAAGAAATAATTCCACATATTACTCCTGTGTCTATCCCCTTACACCCTCATTCTATGCCCCCTCGTAGCAGAGCTTGCTTTCAATCAAAAGAGGCTGTCCTGTGCATTTATGCCACGGAGGTATTAAATGTCTTAATCATATCACCTCTGTCCCACCTTTCCTCTAAAGTGTACATATTAAGGTCCTTAAGTCTGTCCTCATATGCTTTATAATGAAGACCACTAACTAATTTAGGAGCCACCCTCTGCACCACCTCCATCCTGTTTATATCCTTTGAAGATGCGGTCTTCAGAATTGCACACAATATTCCAAATGAGATCGCACCAAAGACTTATAAGTGCCACACCCCCTTTTCCTGCCACAGGTACCATGCTGCCCCCCCCCCCCCCAACTGCTGTCCCCGGATCCTAGCTACCGGCATCTCCACAAGTGACCCTTGTCTGTGGTCAAGAAGTCGAAGTGGTAGTGTGTGTGTCTTTGTGTGCAGGACTAAAGGAGCTGAGGAAGGTGCGTGACTGTGTCGGTACAGGTACCAGCATCTGTGTATCTGTGTGCGTGAGTCCATATCCATCTATGTCCACGTCTCACACAGCACAGAGCACTGGATGTTGATGGTGGTGCAGTAGCACCTGGGCAATGGTGGTGGATGAGAGAGTTGTCTAATGGTGGTCCCCGTGGGTGTTGGTGGAGGCTAACGGCAATGCTGTTGGTTTGCCACAGTCATTGAGGAGGAGCTGGAGAGGGAGTGCAGAAGGATGCATAGAGCACACCCCTACCAGAGGGTATACCAGCCGAGAGCTCAGTACATGGGGCTCACCGATGAATAGTGCCTGATGTGATTTTGATTTGATAAAGCCACCATACAATGGCTGTGTCAGAAGCTAGAGCAAGACCTCAGTGCCAACACAAAGAGAGGCTATCCCATCCACCTGCACATCAAGGTCATGACAGTTCTCACATTCCTATTGACTGGTAGCATACAGACCATGTTGGCTACCATGGCAGGCATCAGCCAGTCGGCCCTATTGCTGTGTCTCACACAATTCCTTGCAGTATTCCTCACCAGGATAGTGCAGTATATCAGTGTTCCCAGAACAGTTCAGCAGTGACAAGAGACCATATTCGACTTCTATTGGGTAGCTGACTTTCTCACGGTGCTGGGTGTCATAGACTACACACTTCTGGCATGCACCTCCCGTGGGTGTGAGAAGCCACATACAATAGAAAGTCATTCCATTTAATCATCATGTAGGTGGTCTGCAATGGTAAGGGTAAAATAACAGATGTGTTTCCCCATTTTCCAGGGTCATGCTATGATGGTTTCCCTCTGTTCTCATACTATAATGCCTACGTCCTGGTATAATCAGGAATTCACAAGTGCTTCAGCAGTGGGGAAATAACAGGTGGCTGGCTCCTGGGTAAGTAACACTCTCCCCCATGTACTAGTGTGTGCTGCCAACACTTAGGACAGCAAAGCCAAAAGGAGGGTGGGGGGGGGGGGAGTGACAGCATGGAGCAACAAATGAGAGTCACAAAGCGAGCACTACTGCTAGAAATGGCTGGGTGGGGGACTGAGCGATGGTAGGTCAAACTATGAGGGCCTGGAATGCAAATCACACCCCTGGCTCTGGCAAGGATGCACGAAAGAGCCCTGCAGGCACTAGGATCACATTGAAGACATAGAAGGGTTTGAAGGGCATTGTGTTTGCACCAGGAATGGGGGACACTCAACAAACAGCATATCAGAGAAGGGGCCGGGCATGAAGGTGTTCTACGCAGGGGCTATTGCCCTGCTCACTCCCATGAAGTGAGGGCAGCAGGGAAATATGTAGGCCATCAGCAACTGGAGGACATAGAATGGTAGATTCGGGGAACCACTGGGCACTCTCCACAATGCTGGTCTGGGCCATAGTAGGAGTGCCTTGGATATGAGGGCACAATGAAATAAAAAAGCCCACACCAGCATTCTGTAAGCATCGCAGAGCCCATGGAGCAAGGGTGGTAGGTAGGGCAATGTGGATGTGCTGCAGCATGGACTGTGACAACATTGTTCATGATGTGGGCTAATCAAAACTCTCCGTCTTCCACCCCCATGCCCCCTTCTGCAAGAGACTGTGGATACCCACTGAGGAGTGGGCTGATGACCCCCACAATGAGGCAGAGAAAGTGCTATAACCAGGCCCATAAGATGACTCGTTCGATCATAGAAAGAACATTCATGCAGCTTAAAATCCAGTTTTGGTGTCTGGACAGGTCAGGGGGCAAGCTTTTGTATAGTGCACAGAAGGTCTGCAAGATCTTCCTTCAATGCTGCATATTACACAACCTGGCAAAGAGGAGACACCTGCTCCTGCCCCTAGAGAATGCACTGGAGGAGGATGACACAGAGAAGGGCATAGACAGCAGCACAGATGTCAATGCCGAGCCCTACTGACAGGGAGAGGGATCAAGGAACAGAAAAATACAGACCCACTTTACGTAAGCTATGTTTTTATTAGGAAGATGTCAAGTAAAGGTACAGACGTATCCCTCACTCCTGCCCACCCACTTGCCTTCTCGGTCTCCTATCCCAAAGCCCACCTACCAGACCCCTACACAGCAAGCACCGGCACACTAATGCCACACAACATCCTCCATCATCATCATGGCCCCCCAGGACACCATTACCATCCTCCACTGGTCCTATCCTACACTAACCCACCAGCCACTAGCCCCAGGGGGAAGAATGCCCCCAAGGCCCCACCAGTAGGGGCGGCCCAAGGGGGATATGGGGCCATGTGCGGAGACTCATTGCATGGCCTCATCTGCATAAGGGACTTCATTTGCATAAATATTTGCATAATGTTAACGTGTAATACATTTTAGTAAACATGCCTCTTAATGAGTGTCTGGATAAAGAAAGACTACCAGATTTGTACATTACTATACTCCAGTGCCACCTGCCAGGCACATTAGGAAATACTATAAACCTTGCCCATTTAGAACCCATCCAATCCCAACTCGAGAATGAGTTACAATACTTGCTATATTGACACTGTTTATAGGTCTCAGATTCGATAAGCACTCATTTAGGACCCGCGTCCTTTCACTCGGTGCTGTCCTTCACATCAATGACCCCAGCGGTTTTAAGTTAAGTTATATTTTAAAAGTAATACAGCACTTGTATTCATAAAGCACCTGATAGCTAAGAAACACTGGGGTCATTGATGTGAAGGACAGCACCGAGTGAAAGGACGTGGGTCCTAAATGAGTGCTTATCGAATCTGAGACCTATAAACAGTGTCAATATAGCAAGTATTGTAACTCATTCTCGAGTTGGGATTGGACGACTTTTTTGAATACAGCAGTAATTCGTCCAGGAGATCAGACCTAACTGGTTGTATCATTTAGAACCCATAGCAAACCCACCGTATCATAACAGTACTACCAGGACTTATAAAGCACCAAACCCTATCTATCAAAAAGGCAACACTGCAAATATTAAACCAATATATCTCAGAGAATACCAAAACATCTTATACTGTGGAAAAAGAACAAGCGGCACTACCAAACTACATGAACAGAATACCTCAGCTTGGTTACACATGCAGAACATAGACCATCACTAAACAAAGAACAAGGGATCATAATTTAGAAATAGGAAGACAATAATTAAACTGGGAACCCCAAAAGCCAAACTTGGAATATACAACAACACTGGAGAAATAAAACTATAAATTAATTTCCTCTTGTACTAAACAAAACATTAGTGATGCACATTTCCCAGAGCTGACATATTCCAGCTAATAAATTCAAAATAAAAAAGTATTTTTCTACCTTTTGTTGTTGGGGCATTTTATTTTTCAGTTGCAATTCCTCAAGTCACTTTCTTCTGGTTTCTTTGTGTCTTCGGCTAACTCTCCATTGTCTGCTGTCCATTTGTCTTTTCTTCTCTCTTCTAGTTATTTTCTATTCTCTCTCTACATCTGCTTTAACATACTGATCTTTCTCCTTTTGCTCTTTCCTTCATTTCTTTCTTGATTCCTTTTTCATCTACTCAAATTTCACCCCTCCATCCTCAATCCCCATTTACTCTCCCAATACCCAACCAATCGTAGATTTTTCTTCCCTCCCACACAAAATATATTTTCCTCTCTCCATCCTCACTCCCCCAGTCCCACCCCCCTTCTAGTCCTCCCCCAACATCATCTCCTTCTATTTCCAGCCCCACCCAGCATCCGCTCTCTTTGAGTCCCATTCTCCCATCACCCTGCATCAGCACATTTCCAAACCTAGCCCATCAGTCATTTCCAATCCTAGCCCCTCCATCAGACATTTCTAGTCCTATCCTAGCCTTCCCATCAGCCCATTTCCAGTCGTAGCTCCCCCATCAGCTATTTCCAGTCCTATCTTAGCCCCCTCCAGTCCAATCACCCCCATCAGCTCATTTTCAATCCTAGCCCCCCAAAGACATTTCTAGTCCTATCCTAGCCCCTCCCATCAGCCCATTTCCAGTCCTAGCTCCCCCATCAGCTATTTCCAGTCCTATCCTAGCCCCTCCATCAGCCCTTTCCAATCCTTGGACCTCCATCAGCCCATTTCCAGTCCGAGCACCCCCCCCCCACACACACACACACACTCAGCACATTTCCATCCTAGGCCCTCCAGCAGTTATTTCTAGTCCTAGCCCTCCCCCCCCCCCCCAACATTCTTGCACAATGGACAGGCTGGCCCTGCCCTCTGGACAACAACTCACACCCTATCACATACTGTGTGCCCCCCACCCTTCCACTACACCCATCTGCTGCCAACATAGATATCCATACTCCACCCAGGCAGCAGACCACCATGTGACCTCAGCCACGCCCACATTTCCTGCCTCCTCCTCTCTCCATGCCCCATCCTGCCCTGTTTCTCAGAGAAGGGTAGGGCCTGTATAGAGATGGCAGAGACATCCTGACCGCTGTCAGTGGACTCCGAAGAGCTCTTCTCCTCATCCCCCATCCTCTCACAATCCTCTTCACTAGCAACATGAAAGTTGGGAAATCTTAGGAGCCTGTGCCCCAGGGTGATGTGCCCAGTATACTGCTGTTTGATGGCTCATGAGTTTTGCAATGCCGAGCCCTTGTGCCATTGCCATCTGTATGGGTTGGGGCTGAGACAGCAGAACCAGAGGCAGGAGCAGGGGGCACATGGGCAGGGAGTTCCCGTGGCTGGGTTAGGTGGGAGACTAGAAGACTCACATGAGAAACAAGGATGTCCATGGTCTGGCTGTTGTGGTCTGGCCTTTGTAGGCTACAATCTTCTGTCTCCTTTCTCTCCCACAGCACCTGCAGGATATCATGAAAGATGGCAGTTTGTTCCCTCTCCATTGCCAAGTAGTCTTCATTTTGCTGTATGAGGCGCAACCCACATTGGATCAGCTGGTCTCTGCACAGTTCTGCTAGTGGCCATCCCCTGGTGAATCCAGCGGTGCCTCCTGACTAGGTAGGTCACTTGTCACATTGGGTTCTTGTGGTTCTTTGCAGAGCTCTGTCTCTTCAGAACACTTATTCGTGCCTCCTTCCTGGTCTTGCTGCATCTCCACTTCTGCTGGCCTCTCCACTCCAGCGTTACAGTTATCATCAACATTATTCTCACCAATGCATTTTAGGTATGTTGCGTACAATATTTTGAGAAATAATTTGAACTATTCCAAGTGTATGTCATCATAATATTTTAATAGTATGTTCAAAGGTATATAACAAAAAAAATGTCTGTGCAACTTAGACATCATAATTTCTGAGAAAAAAAACAAAATATGGCCTGGACAGGATTAAGGGCACTCTTCACTAATATTTGGTTGCACAACCCTTCACAGTGATGACAGCCTCCAAATGTTTCTTGTGCCCATCTATAAGTTTTGCACATCTGTCTGCTGCTAGTTTCTTCCATAAGAACATAAGAACATAAGACATGCCATACTGGGTCAGACCGAGGTCCATCAAGCCCAGTATCCTGTTTCCAACAGTGGCCAATCTAGGTCATACGTACCTAGCAGTTTCCCCAAAAGACACAAGTTCCACAATGCTTGTACTGGGTCAAGCATTGATATCCTGGGTCCCTTTTTAATAGTGGTTTATGGACCTTTCCTCCAGGAACTTGTCCAAACCTTTTTTAAACCCAGCTATACTAACAGCCCTTACCACATCCTCCGGTAACAGATTCCAGAGTTTGATTACACGTTGAGTGAAAAAATATTTTCTCTTATTTGTCTTAAATAGTTTACCCTGTAGCTTCATTACATGTCCCCTAGTCTTTCTATATTCTGATAGCGTAAACAATTGATCCACGTTTATCTGTTCCACTCCATTCATTAATTTATAGACCTCTATCATATCTCCCCTCAGCCGTCTCTTTTCCAGGCTAAAGAGCCCTAACCTTTTTAGCCTCTCTTCATAGGAGTAGCCTTCCATCCCCTTCACCAATTTGGTGGCTCTTCTCTGTACTTTTTCTAATAACGCTATGTCCTTTTTAAGATACGGTGACCAGAATTGCACACAATATTCAAGGTGCGGTCGTACCATGGAGCGATACAGAGGCATTATAATATCCTTTGTTTTATTCTCCATCCCTTTCCTTATGATACCTAGCATTCTGTTTGCTTTCTTGGCCGCCGCTGCACACTGGGCGGAGGGTTTTAACATGTTATCCACGATGACTCCTAAATCTTTTTCCTGGGTGGTGGCTTCTAATGTGGAGCCTTGCATCGAGTAACTATAGTGTGGGTTGTTCTTTCCTAGGTGCATGACTTTGCACTTGTCCACATTAAATTTCATTTGCCATTTGGATGCCCAGTCTTCCAATTTATCCAGGTCCTCCTGCAGTTTTCCACTTTCCTCTTGGGTTTTAACAGCTTTAAACAGTTTTGTGTCATCTGCAAATTTGATAACCTCACTCGTTATTCCCTTTTCCAGGTCATTTATGAATATGTCAAAAAGCAGCGGACCCAGTACAGATCCCTGGGGTACTCCACTATTCACCTTTTTCCATTGGGAATATTGGCCATTTAGCCCTACTCTCTGCTTTCTATCTTTTAACCAGTTCCCGATCCACAATAGTACACTGCCTCCTATCCCATGACTTTTTAGCTTTGCCAAAAGTCTCTGATGGGGGACCTTGTCAAAAGCTTTCTGAAAATCCAGATACACTATATCAACCGACTCACCTTTGTCTACCTGTTTATGCACACCTTCAAAAAAACATATCAGATTAGTAAGACAAGATCTTCCTTGTCTAAAGCCATGTTGGCTGTCTCCCATTAGGCCATGACTATCTACATGCTGCGTAATTTTGTTCTTTATGATGGTTTCTACCATTTTCCCTGGTACTGACGTCAGGCTCACCAGTCTGTAATTTCCCGGGTCACCCCTGGAACCCTTTTTAAAAATTGGTGTTACGTTGGCGACCCTCCAATCTTCAGGTATTACAGATGATTTTAATGAAAGTTCACAGATTACCAATAGCAGGTCTGCAATCTTCCACTCTTCAATTGCAATTTGTCCCAGCTCATGAATGTTTCCAGGATTCTTTTTACCAAGGCAGATTTCAGCTCTAGCCAAAGGTTCTCAATTGGAGTGAGATCAGGACTCATTGCTGGCCAATTTAAAACAGTTCATGTTTTCCTTTTTAACCATTCTTTTGTACTTTTAGATGTATATTTATTTATTTATTTATTTATTTAGCAAGCATTTGTAGCCCGCTCCTTCCAGCGATCAGAAGTGGGTAGGATTACTATTGTGAAACTGCCGAATCAAGGCAGGTACAAATTTTGTTTACATACAGATTGTCAGAAAAGCACATCATACAGAGTTAACACTTCTTAGCTATGGGGGAGTTCATTTACATATATACATAAATACATATATACAGGATAATCTTCTTGGACACAGTGGTCAGGGGCTGCTCCATCTGTGGATTTAGTTCAGGTTGAAATGTGATTGGAAAATGTGCGTTTTGAGTTTCTTTCTGAAGTCTAGAAGGTCATTGCTAGCTCGTAGTTCTGGTGGGAGTTGGTTCCACAGTGTTGGCGCCGCATATGAGAAAGCCCTGTGGCTGGTGTTAGCTTTGGCAGATCTTATATCTGTTGGAGTGTGAAGGATGTTGGAATTGTGGGTTCTTCTGTTTCGGGTAGGAGGTTGCAATCTTACTAGGTTGTTGAGGAAGGAAGGTGCTAAGTTGTGGATGAGTTTGAAGGTGGTTGTTAGTATTTTGTATTTTGTGCGAGCTGTTATGGGTAGCCAGTGTAATTGAATTAGTACTGGTGTGATGTGGTCACTTAGATTTTTCTTCATTATGACCCTGGCAGCTACATTTTGTGCCATTTGTAATATGTTTAGGGTTTTTTTAGGTAAACCTTGTAGGATGGCGTTGCAGTAGTCAAAATGTGGCATGATGAGTGCTTGGGCCACTGTTCTGAAGTCTTGGGGATCAATAATATTCCGAATGGGTTGGAGCACTCTAAGCTTGTGGAAAACTGCTCTGTTGGTCTTTCGGAGGTGTTTTTCCATCTTTAGGTCACAGTCAAATGTGACTCCTAGATACTTTATTTCTTTTTTTGTTTGGTAAGTGTTGTTACATAGTGTTATTGATGTGGGAGGGTCAAAATTCGGTTCTTTGGAGATATACATTACTTCGGTTTTTTTGTGATTAATTGACATACTACTTTGTTGTAACCAGTCTTGCATCTCTCCGATACATGTCTCCAGTGGGTTGTAGTCTGGGTTTTAGTGTCTAGTTGTGTGTATAGCATGATATCATCGGCATAGATGTGGTAATTAATTTCGTGCCGTGAGAAAATTTTGCATAGTGGCTGCATATATATGTTAAACAGAAGTGCTGAGAGAGCAGAGCCTTGGGGGATTCCCTGTGTTTGTGAGAAAGATTCTGCTTTTTCTCCGTTGAATTGAACCTGTTGTGTTCGATTTGAGATGTAGGATGAGAACCATTTTAGTGGGGTTCCTGTTATTCCTATTGATTTTATCCTATTTATGAGGGTCCCATGATTAACTGTATCAAAGGCAGCTGAGATGTCAATGAATACAAGAATGTACATTTTCTTTTTGTTTTCAATGCCCTTTAGGAGGTTGTTAAGTAGAACTAGTAACAGGGTTTCAACTCCATGATGTTGCCTGAAGCCATATTGCTGGTCATCAAGAGGAGCACTGTCAGTCAGATGGTCTTGTCAAAGTCATTGTCCTGCTGGAGAACTCATGACCTTCAATCCAGACCTAGCTTTCTGAGACTAGGTTGCACATTTTGCTCCAAAATACCTTGTAGTCCTCTGACTTCATGATTTCTTTAATCATGCTCCAATTCCTGGGGCAGCAAAACAGCCCCACAACTTTATGGAACTTCCATCATATTTAACTGTAGGAAAGTGTTTTCCTTTTAAGCTTCATTTCTTCGCCTCTAAATATATCGCTGGTCTACATTGCCAAAGAGCTCAAGTTTGGTTTCATCTATCCACAGAACAATTTCCCAGAAGGATTGTGGTTTCTCAAGGTGGGTTTGGGCAACTATCAGGCGTGTGCCTTTTTATGTCTGTTTTTGAGCAGTGGGGTCCTCCTTGGCCTTCGCCCATGAAGTCCTTCTCTGTTTAGTGCACGGCATATGGTGTGTGTTGAAACCACCACTTCAGATTGCTCCAAGTCAGCCTTTAAGCTTTTTGGATGTTGTACATGGTGTTTTTCCAACAGTTCGCACTAACTTTTGAAAACTTCTTGGATTAATTTTCCTCTCTAAACAATGTCCTGGGAGGTTCTTGACAGTTCCATAAGCAAAAAACTTCTTTATAACTTGCAAATTGTAGACACGGGAATCCCAAGGTCTTTGGAGATGGCCTTGTATCTCTGTGAAGTTTAATTTTTAGTGATAATGACTTTTCTGACGGTCTCAGGCTGCTCTCTTGTCTTCACTATTGTAAAAATGGAACAGGGAATGAATGTGGCCATTTTAAACATTGAAGCCATCTTTCATTAGTTGATTCCAGCCATGTGAGTACCCGACAATTGATCACAGGTGCATATAATTTTACTGCAATGGGAATGTGGTTCTTCCTTTCAAACTGATTTCAATTGTTTATAAGGGTACGAATAAACATGTCCTGGCAATGTCCCAGTTTTTATACTATTTCCTTTTTTTAATTGGTCTTGTTTTATTTGATTCTTTTATGTGTCAAATATGGGTGCATATATAGTCCAAAGCCAGAGATTACTACGTCTAAGTTGCACAGACATCTTTTTTTTTGTTTTATACCTTTGAACATACCATTAAAACATTATGATGACATACAGTTGGAATATTTACAATTATTTCTCAGGATATTGTACACAACATACCTAAAATGCAAGGGTGCCAATAATGTTGACCACAACTGCATATTAAAGTGCATGACTCACCCACATTGATTACTCACAACAC
Source organism: Ichthyophis bannanicus (assembly GCA_033557465.1). Classification (NCBI taxonomy): domain Eukaryota; kingdom Metazoa; phylum Chordata; class Amphibia; order Gymnophiona; family Ichthyophiidae; genus Ichthyophis; species Ichthyophis bannanicus. Next base: position 1,349,892,362 of record CM066032.1, read on the forward strand.
TAGATAGCACTATCTGTGAACTATCATTAAAATCATCTGTAATACCTGAAGATTGGAGGATTGCCAATGTAACGCCAATTTTTAAAAAGGGTTCCAGGGGTGATCTGGGAAACTACAGACCGGTGAGCCTTACGTCAGTACCGGGAAAAATGGTGGAAACCATCATAAATAACAAAATTACTCAGCATGTAGATAGTAATGCCTTAATGGGAGACAGCCAAACATGGCTTTAGAGAAGGAAGATCTTGTCTTACTAATCTGTTATGTTTTTTTGAAGGTGTGAATAAACAGATAGACAAAGGTGAGTCGGTTCATATAGTGTATCTGGACTCTCAGAAAGCCTTTGACAAAGTCCATCAGAGACTTTTGGCAAAACTAAAAAGTCATGGGATAGGAGGTGATGTACTATTGTGGATCAGGAACCGGTTAAAAGATAGAAAGCAGAGGGTTGGGCTAAATGGCCAATTTTCCCAATCGAGAAAGGTGAATAGTGGAGTACCCCAGGGATCTGTGCTGGGTCCGCTGCTTTTTGACATATTCATAAATGACCTGGAAAAGGGAATAACAAGAGAGGTTATCAAATTTGCAGATGACACAAAACTATTTAAAGTTGTTAAAACCCAAGATGATTGTGGAAAATTGCAAGAGGATCTTGATAAATTGGAAGACTGTGCATCCAAATGGCAGATGAAATTTAATGTGGACAAGTGCAAAGTTATGCACCTAGGGAAGAACAACGCAAACTATGGTTACATGTTGCAAGGTTCCACATTGGGAACCACAACCCAGAAAAAAGATTTAGGCATCATCGTGGATATCATGTTAAAACCCTCTGCCCAGTGTGCAGCGGCGGCCAAGAGAGCAATTAGAATGCTAGGTATCATAAGGAAAGGAATGGAAAATAAAACAAAAGATATTATAATGCCTCTATATCGTTCCATGGTGCTACTGCACCTTGAATATTGTGTGCAATTCTGGTCACCGTATCTTAAAAAGGATACAGAGTTATTAGAAAAGGTACAGAGAAGAGCCACCAAAATGGTAAAGGTAATGAAAGGATACTCCTATGAAGAAAGGCTAAAAAGGTTAGGGCTTTTCAACCTGGAAAAGAGACGGCTGAGGGGAGATATGATAGAAGTCTATAAATTAATGAATGGAGTGGAACGGGTAAACGTAGATCGATTGTTTACTTCATCAGAATATAAAAAGACTAGGGGACATGCAATGAAGCTACAGGGTAACCTATTTAAAACTAATAAGAGAAAATATTTTTTCACTCAACATGTAATCAAACTCTGGAATTTGTTACCGGAGGATGTAGTAAGAGCTGTTAGTATAGCTGGGTTTAAAAAAGGTTTGGACAAGTTCTTGGAGGAAATGTCCATAAACCATTATTAAAAGGGACCCAGGATATCACTGCTTGACCCAAAACAAGTATTGAGGAACCTGTGTCTTTTGAGGAAACTGCTAGGTACTTATGACCTAGAATGGCCACTGGGCTTGATGGACCTTGGTCTGACCCAGTATGGCATATCTTATGTTCTTATGTTCTTACATACATTCATTGCTTTCACTAATAGCCATTCCTCATACCCTGCATACAATGATGCCACTGCTAGTTTTAAATTCAACTAGATTTTATATTGCTAGAAATATTCTTTTTAATTAATTTTGTTGTTGTTAAGTGCCATCGAGTCAATGACGATCCATGGCGACCCTCTGGATAGTAGTTCTAAACCGTGCTCGGTCTTCAGTCAGGCGGCTATTTGTTGATAGAGTGGCATCCATAGCAGCTGTTATTGTATGGGTCCAAATTATTTTATTTATTTAAAAGGATTTATATAGCGCTTTATCCTTAAATCAAAGCAGTTTACAGTAAACAAAGGTGTTACATTAAACGAGGGTGGGAGGGCATGCAGGGGAATATTGCAAAGAGGCTCTATACATTGTAGAAATATAGGGGCATGTTTACTAAACATTCCTAACGTGCGGGGCCGCAGTAGTGTGCGTGTGCCAAGAAGGAGTGGGCGGTTCAGGCAGAAAGAAGAAAAAAACCCGACCGTACGTGTGCGCGTCGTGCTAATTTGCGGGGCCCACATTAGCGCGTGGGAAGGCTAAGTGGGGCGCTGCTGAGCACATATCAGAACAGAGCTGTAGCACAACGGTGAACACACTAACCAATGGTGCAGGGGCTACAGGTTCAATCCCCCATTGTGCGCAACAAAAAGGCCAGCTGAGGCAACACCTTGAATGTGTAAAAGTGGTTCAGGAGGCAAAGTACTTTTGGACGGCATAAGGCGGCACACTTCATTTTGTACGGCATAAGGCGGCGCACTGTACTATCTGGGCGGCACAAGGCGGCGCACTGTTCTTTTTGGGTGGCACAAGGCGGCGCACTGTTCATTTTGGGTGGCACAAGGCGGCGCACTAATTGTGGGCAGCAGGAGGTGGCGCGCTGATGGGCATAAGGCGGCGCGCTGATGCCAAAGCAAAGGAACACAGTCACAGCACAATGGTTAAGACACTGACCAATGGTGCAGGGACCAGGGGTTCGATCCCTCACAATGCCCAGTGAAAAAGGCTAGCTGAGGCAGTATGTTATATGTTGTTGAGTGCTGTAGGAGGCTTTCTAATTTTATTTTGTGATAACTACTAGCAAACGCACTCTCACAGCATATTAATATAAGGCGGCCCATAAGGCACATGTTACAGTGCACCGTCCGCCAAGGCACCCTAGAATGTCCCCTATAGGGCAGCATGTATGTTGCGACACAGGATAATGTATAGTGCACCCTATATGGCTGGCAACCATAACGTGCCCTATAGGGCGCCCCATAAAGCACCCTCAGAGGCACCTTATGGGTACAGTACGCTGAGGGTGGTATTGCTGGCAGCAACATATGTACAGTAAATTAAAATAAATCTGTGGACACCCCTATCACATAACCCCACTGTGGGTTTGAACCCATGACATCTGGCTGCACAGGCAGGGATGTAACCATTGGGCTACAGCTCTATAGCTGTGAGCAGCCCCTGGCTGGCTGCAGATAGCCTGTACGTCACCTCACTGACAGTCTGCTGTTGTGAACCACCCGTACCCATGATGCACTGCACATGCAAATCAGCTGTCCACGATTGAACACAGGATGGGAAATGCACCCCTAAAGCTCCCCGGCCTGGTAGGGGGAAGTGTCCGTGTGCACCCACACAGCACCTCGGCCTGGTAGGGTGTCCTGAGTGGGTGGACAAACGGCAAAGAGTAGCTAAACACCATCACATTGTGCGGTTACTGTGCTCACCCTGAGTGTGAGATGTTGCGCCCAGGACCAGGTCCACAACACCAGGCATGGCCAAATGTGGCAATGTCAGAGCTCCAAAGCAGCAATAACCTGTGGAATAGGTAGGTGCTACATCAGTGTTTCCCAACCCAGTCCTACGGGGCACACCGGCCAGTCAGGTTTTTGGGATATCCCTAATGACTATGCATGAGATATATATGCATTAGAGATATCCTGCCAACCTGACTGGTTTGTGGCCCTCCAGGGCTGGATTTGGAGACCCCTGCCTTACACCTCTGTCATTTAAGATTGTGAGTGGGCAAGGTGCAGATGTCCTAGACATCGAAAGAGTATATAGAATGTGACACATTCCTCCTCGATTCTCACCACCACCAAAATATTGTCTATTAGACAACTTTTTGGTGGTGGTGAGAATCGAGGAGGAATGTGTCACATTCTATATACCCTTTCGATGTCTAGGACATCTGCACCTTGCCCACTCACAATCTTAAATGACAGAGGTGTAAGGCAGGGGTCTCCAAATCCAGCCCTGGAGGGCCACAAACCAGTCAGGTTGGCAGGATATCTCTAATGCATATATATCTCATGCATAGTCATTAGGGATATCCCAAAAACCTGACTGGCCGGTGTGCCCCGTAGGACTGGGTTGGGAAACACTGTGCTACATAAACATTTTGGAGATCTCTGTCTGGCTCAGTTAGTGTGGACCCCCAGGTGGATAAAACAGGGCTTCCCCTCAACAGATTCCCCCCACCCCGATGGCAGCTAGGGAACAGACACCCTACAGGGCAGTCCAAGCAGCTCCACACACATCCATAACACAATATCAGACAGACATTAGGCCTGGATATTCAAAGATGCACCCCACCACTATCTGATATTCACCTGCAGCAAGCCATCAGCCACTGTACCCTGCAAGGCACTCCATCACAACACATATCAGCTGTGAACAGTCTGCTGGCTGGTCCTGATGGACATGCATGCACCCACAACTGGGGTGGCAGCACACACAGACAGATAAGTCCATGAAGAGGCCCCCACAGGACACCCATACATATCACATGGGAGAATCACAATATGGCACTATGGGGGTGCCTAGCCATGCTGCCGTCACTGCACACTCAGGGTGAGAGTGATCCCCCAGCAGCACATACAGAGGTCACCCTGTCTGTGTAGGTGGTGGCCGAGCACTACCATGCCCCTGCCAGTGCCCTATGCCCTGTGCAGTTGCATCCTGGTCAGTCCACTCTGTCTGAGATATACCCATGGTCCCTTGCTACTCATTATGTACATTGGCAGGCCAATACTGGCAACAGTGTTGGCAGTGTGGGCTGTGGAAGGGGCATGCAGCCAACACCCACTGTATAGACAGACACACAATTCCACACCTATGCCATCATGGTGCTACTATTGAGGAGGTAATTAGCCTTGCCCACCAAACCGGTGCTGGGCACAGCAAGGCATGGATATGCTACGCAGTACTGCTGGGGGTCACTCCCCAGGGTGGTAAACACCGTCAGAGGCAAGGGCTGGAGCACGCACCGCAAACACCAAACAGATTGTTCGGATGGGGTCAACTAGCAGTATGTGCGTAACGTATGGATATCTATCTGCCAGTACTCCTAGCAAGCGTCTCAGAGCTGTGTACCGTATACCTCAGGTGTAGGGTTCCATTGCTAGGGTATGCAGGTGCTAGTATTGGGAGATGCACGCAGGGTCCAATGTTCTGCCTCTCCAGGAGACATTGGCCAATGGGGCCTGTTGGTGTGGGTGTGTCTGCCCCTGTTGGCTGCTGCTTTACGGCAGAGATTCCCAACTCCAGTCCAGGTGTGCATCACACTGATCAGGTTTACCTGCTGTTCCTCATGAATATGCATGAGCTACATCTACATGCCATGGGGGTGGTGCATAGATATACAGCACAGGCATTTGTATGAGTGGCAGCATGGACCCTGACTGGTGTGTGGCCCACCAGGACTGCATTTGGGAGATTCTGCTCTAGGTACTGCCCCTGTACATGGTGTCTGTGCTCAGTGGGGTAAAAGATAGACGTAGTACCATTGCATATGGCCTCGCCACGAAAGGTTTGTCCTTACTATCACTGTGTAGCTGTGGGAAAAATATGTGGGAAGGATTGGTGGTAGCCCCAGCTGGGCTTTGAACTTGTGACCTTCTGTTCTTGTATGCACTGTCTGTGTGCACTGCACCACCTTGTAGCCACAGGTTGGCTGGATTCCCTGGAACATCCATGCCTGTGGATCCGGCAGGGCCTGTGTGTTGCAGTGGACTGTGCCAGCCTGCACATGGCTTGGCCTCTGTCCTCTGTGGCTAGCTGCCACTGCCCCCTGCACCACATGTACTCATGCGCCAACATGCTGGCATGAGCTTCTCTCAGAAAAAGCAGATGACCTGATTGCAATGTGGCAGTACGGGACTGCATTTGGGGGACTTGGCTGTAGGTATGCCCATTGTTGTGGTGTGTGTGCGGTGTTGGGTAACATATGGGTGTTTCCCCCATGCTTATGTTCCCTGCAATACAGGGGTGTCTGCTCTATCTTTGTTTAGTGGTGGGTAAAATATATGGACGGGGCTGGCAAGTGCCCCAGCTGGGACTTGAACCTCTGGCCTTCTAGTCCTAGAGGTCATGGCTATGTCCTCTGCACCACACTATGGCCACAGAGACAGTGCAGCCCCTGGAGGTAGTAAACCTGGCAGGATGGCGTCACAAACCCTGCTGTATGCATTTTTACTGTGGGCTCCTTCACCCTGTGTGGTGACAAACGTGCAAATAAAACCCGGGAATGACCACGGAACAAAGGGGGAAAACATATACCCAAGCTGGGCAACAGTGATATTAATGGGCAACCCTAGATAACACTCCCAGGACAGCTCCAGAAAAAGGGAAATGTTTTTTGGACGAGTCTCCGCTCCGTACACCTTTCCATAAATCATTTCCTTTTTTTTGGAGCTTTCCTGGGTGTGTTATCTAGTTTTGCCCATCACTATAACTGTTCCCCAACTGAATTACTATTTTTCATATTTTTGTGGTGGTCATTTTCTATTTATAATTGCACTTTTGTGCTGTGCACATGTATCACACTGCTCACGTTTTGCAGGTTTCCCCGGTTTTGCTGTACATTGCTGACGGAAATGGTTTCTCTTCCCTTTAAATGCATTCTAACGCGAGTGATTCACTCGCGCTATTTTTTTTTGGAAATTCAGCCCCGATAATGTGCGGGGCGCCTCTCCCCTCCCCTTCCCTGCCCATTAACCCCTTCTCTCCGCCCCTCCGGGCCTTCCTCCGCCCTCCGTTAGCCTTTCCACGCCTCTATCGGACATTTGCGGGCACGTACTTGTGCGGCACCCGTTACTGTGACGCGCAAGTGTGCGGGGCTTCATCGCACGTTTGCGGGGCGTTTAAGCGCTCTTAAGTACCGCTTTTAGTGCGCTATTTTGCGGCGCGCTAATTAGCGGTTTTTAGTAAACATGCCCCATAGAGTTATTGCAATATAACTATATACAAATATAAACTGCACTAAAAGCAGAGAGGATGTTGAGCTCAGTGGGAGACAAACCGAGAGATTAGGTACATCTTACATTATAACAATGTTGAAACATTAAGCGAAGAGAGGGAAGTCATACACGGGGATATTGCAATGAAGTTCTATACAATGTAGACATATGGGGATTATTGCAATATAACTATATACAAAACCAAAAACTGCGCTTTATACATGGCAGTTGCTGAGCTAAGCTAAGAGACAAATCCGAGGTACTAGGTACGACTAGTGATATGGGAGGTTGGGGGAGAAAGGGCAGGAAATAGGGCAGGTTCCAATGCATTGCTGGCCTTCCTCTGTTGTGCTGACCTTTAACCATGCCAAGCATGATGTCTTTCTCTAATGATCTTTCTCTGTGCATGATGTGTCCAAAGTATGAAAGTCAAAGTCTTCATTTGAGCTTCTAGAGAAAGCTTAGGTTTGATCTCCTCTAATACCGACTGATTTGTTCTTCGGCAGTCCATGGTATACACAGTATTCTTTGCCAGCAATATAATTCAAAGGCATTGATTTTCCTCATGTTTTTCTTCTTCACTGTCCAACTTTCACATCCATATGATGTTATTGAAAATACCATGGCTTGGACAAGTCAAATCTTTGTGTGCAGAGATATGTTTCTGCATTTGAAATCTTGTCTATGTCCTTCATAGCCATTCTACCAACAGCAATATGTCATCATATTTCTTGACTGCTGGTCATTTCTTTATTGATGTAGATGATATGTCATTATATTCATTATACTATGGCAGGGCAGATTGCCAGTCAAAATGAAATGTATATATTTTTAGGCATGTTGGAGAGACTCTATACATCTGTCTGTCTGTTTTTCTGTCCATACACAACTGCACATGCACACACACACACATCTGACACACTGCTGAGACACATACACACACACACACCATTCTGACACACTCATATACACACAATACGGAGCACACAAGAACAATATACATACACAGCACACACAGAATGCTCCTCCCATGTCAGCACACACAGAAGCTCCTCCCATGTCAGCCATATCACCGTACAGCAACCACCTTTAAATTAAAGTGCACTGCTAGGTGTGCACGAGGGACACCAGAGCGACTCTCCGATGCTGCGGCAAATAGCTCATTGGCTCACCAGACCATGCCTGCACACATTAAGGCCTCACCAACCTCCTCCAAAGCACAGTGCCATCAGGATCACTCAGACCACATGGAGGTAAGCTCCTCCCATGTCAGCTACATCATTGTTCAGCGACCACCTTTATATTAAAGTGCCCTGCTAGGCATGCCTGTGTCTGGCGGGCCCATGACAAAGGGCACTTAGGCACGGCCCTTAGAGTGACCTAAAAGTCAAGCAACAAGGCAAGAGGGAATCCACCTTCTGTATTAGACTACCAACCAGCCCTCAACACTCACGCTGCCTATCACACATGCTCCATCCACAACCTCGAACTAATGGTAAGTCATAGGCATTGTTAATAATCCCTAAAGTGCTAGACAACAACACTAAAAGGAAAGAAATAAAATCACATACTGAATCACCAATCTTCAACAGATGCAAACATGATGTGGATAACCACCAGGGCAATTTTGATATTCTCACACCCTCATGAAGTTCTCCAGACCAACAACCATCCGCAATGGCTTGATTCCAATCATACACAGACACAGATACCTCATAACATTGACCCCCCCCCCCCAATAACACAAGGACAAAGAAGAACAACAGGCTCATACTGTAAACATCAACTTAAGCGTACCTACTACACCTCAGCAAGCACATATAGTACCCTCCTAGAACATGAAATTTATTTATTTTTAAAAAATTATACCACCAATTTGATTAGCATTCAAGGCAGTGTACACTCTATCATAAAACATAATCAGCCCAACTGGCCCCAAACCAGCAGGACCCTATCCCAATCACCCCCCCCCCCCCAACATCCCAAATGCTGCCTTTCTGCTGCTACCCTTGCCTCTCTACTTCCAATTTACCAGCAATTCAGGAAAAAAGGAAAGTTTTCAAACCTTTCTGGAAGCTCAACAAGTTCTTGTCCATGCACAATGCTACCGGCAGGGAATTCCACAACACCGGAACTATCACCGAAAACATACGTGCATGCCATGACTGCAAATGGACCTGAGCAGGTCCTGGTACCTCCAACATCTGTGCCCCCGTTGAGCATAATGCTCGTCTGCGTACATACCAGTACAACAACTCTTGCAAGTACCAGGGCCCTAGGCCCTGCAATGCTTCAAATGCCAATACCAAGATTTTGAAGGTGTAGCTCTGCTTATCTGGGAGCCAATGTAGCTGCTGCAAAATTCCTGCAACTGAATCCTGCCTACATAGGCCCTAGATGACACAGGCTGCTGAATTTTGAACCACCTGCAATTTTCTAATTAAATAAGCCAGGAGACCCACATATAAAGTATTACAATAATCAAGGCATGATAATACCAATGCCTGGACTACCAGGCGACGTGCTTCCCTATACAAATAAGGCCGGAGCTGACAAACCACACACAACTGCCCAAACACCACTTGAACTACTCGGGACACCTGTTGTGGAAACCAAGCTCCTTGTCCAGGGCAATCTCCAAGTCCCAGATCCTGCTTTTCCACGATAAACGGCGTCCCCCTATTGTGAGTCCTGCCTTCAGACTCTCCTCAGCCAATGTCCCACTTAGCAAGACTTCTGATTTAGCAGCATTGAGAACTAATCGGTGAGATTGCAACCAAGCCATAATGTCCTCCAGGCAACAACTGCTGCATTGGAGCACTATAGCTTCTTTACTTGCTACATCAATCACTAGCTGAATGTCATCAACATACAAACACATGATGCCTACAAATCACCCCTACCAGACTCCAAAAGATGTTAAAAAGAATTGGAGACAACATGGACCCTTGTGAAACCCCACAAGTCCACTGCCACACAGTTGAAAAGCGCACCCTCCCCCCCCCCCCCATGCACAAGAAACCACCAGTCCGTCAAGAAGGAAGTCAAACAATGGAGTAATGGAGTGTCATCCCCCCTATTCCTAAAGCCCTACATCTCACCACCATAATGCCCTAATCAATAAGGATGAACAGCGCAGATAAATGTAGCGTTACTACCAGGGTCTCATCAACATACGCTCCGCACGTAGCAAAATCCACATTATAAATGACTACATAAATGAGCACAATCTTGACATCATGTGCATCACAGAATCTGTAATAAACTCACAGAATGACTGATGGACTTAGGAGTATCCAATACCCCGCTATCCTGATTCCGATCCTACCTGACAGACCCACTGAAACACATCAAGATAAAAGATGAAACATCCAGACCATTCAAACTGCAGCAAGGATCCTCCCTCTCTGCATTACTATTCAACCTATACCTTCAACCAATCTGCAACATCATCCAACAACACAAAATAATGTATCATATATACGCTGATGCCCTAATATTATATATCCCCTTTTCAACAAACAGCCCAATACACACTAACATACCGAGATGCCTTAAGGCAGTGAAGGCTGGCTAACTGACCACAAACTCTCAATCAACTACAATAAGAGTGAAGTCCTCCACATATCCAAAAAACAATCTTACATACCTCCAAATACTATTAAGATTGATGATAGCAATCTCGCAGTAAAACCGGAAGTCAAATACCTAGGAATCACATGACTAAACCTGCAAGCATACATCAAGAAAACTACCACATCAGCATATTTTAAAATGAAGATCTTTCATAACCTACACCAGTTGCTAGATCCCAACCACTTTCACACTGTACGCCAAGTTATAATCATCCCCCAACTGGACTACTGCAATTCCATCTTCCTAGGCTTCCCAAAACACAACAGCCTGCCTTATCACAGTTGCACCAAGGTGAGGCCACATCACCCCCACACTCAAGAATCTACACTGGCTCCCTATTTCAGCACACATCAAATATAAAGCTTTTATGATCACTTTCAAGACCATATATAAGCAATCGGTGGCCTGCATACAAACCCTAATCCAAATGGCCTCCAAAAGACAACCAAACCAAAATCTTCTCATGATACCAACCCATAAAGCAAAAAATTCTCAGGCTACATGTAACAGAACCTTCTCTATCTATGGACCATCAAGAAACGTAAGAGCCATCAACAACATAACTGAATTCTGAAAAAAGCTAAAAACCCAGCTCTTCTAAGAATTCTTTAGATCTGACACCAATAAAAACCTCCCTCCCCCGAGCTACCTCAAACCCCCCTTCAAGCCCAATCCAACCTCGCCCAACTCCAGAACCCCACCCATCACCTTACTTCAAGTATGCCCCAGTTCCCACTAAACTATGTTATCTGAATGCCCACCATGCATTATGAGTTATCTTTTATTATAAGTTCTAAGTTCATCCCATTCCTCTCTACCCCGATGTTCACTGTAACCACTCTTAATGTTCATTATAATCTGTTACGTTGCGGCTCATTGTAAACCACTTTGATATCCTGAAAAATGGTATAGAAGATATTTTAAATAAATAAATAAATAGCACAACACACACGTACAACATACAGAGAACATAAAACATAGCATACATATAACACACTAGACAACACACACAAGCAACATACTCAGTACATTAGACAACACTCACCAGCAACACACACAACACACATATAACATATGCAACATATACACAGTACAACACCACACATATACTACACATAAAGAACATAACACAACACACTTAAACATAATAGAATACCACACACATAAAAGTCACACACACACACACATAACATACCATATACAACACAATATAGATCACACATATACATGAGATACACACCTACCACAACATACAACATAACACCACATACATACCTGATTCACACACAATACAACACACACATATTACAACACACAACACCACACATACATCACATGCACACACACTCACACACACACAATTAATAGAACATACACAAAGGCATAACACATTACATAACTCAATACTAACAAACACCAACACCATACAACACAAAACAAAACACACACATACCATATACACACAATACACACACATACACACACACACACACACACATACCACAAAACATGCAATATCACAATATACAAATACATGCAACACCACACATACAACACAACTCACACACAACACCTACATACAGTACGCACATAATACCATGCACAGACAATACAACAGACCACACACACACATGTAAGACAATGCATTGAACACTAATATGACAACATATACAACACTAACACAACACACACAACACAATACACACATGTCCAGAATTTATTTCTAAATAAAATGATGGTACAAAGATGATATGGCAGTGACATGTGTCCTTCTATGTCTTCATGGCCAGCAATGCTGCTGTTGTTGCTACAGAAGATCTGGGAATCCTTTTTTCTTTCTTTCTAAGATTGAGAACTCATGTTGAGGTGGTTTATGTGCTCTAACAAGAAATGCAAGGTCTCTGATCCACATTTCTTTTATCATAGGATATGATTACTTTTATCTGGCAAACCTGAAATTTCCCTCCATTATGAATTTGGGAGAGCTGATCCCCTTGAGTTTAAATAAATTCATATCTAAGCCTTAACTACATAATGATTCTGCTATGAAGTTTAAGAATTCTATACTCACTGCCTATCCATGGACAAACCCTAATCCTACATAACCTCTATTACTTTCAAAATAGAAAAGTTAGGGCATTCTGATAGAGAAGTTGCAATACAGACTAAAGAAAAGAGCAGACTGAGTGGAAAGATTGGAAAGTATCCCTGTCAACTGCGAAGAAGGTTATAAATGTAAACAAAAAGCATACTTTGAAATGTCTGAATAAAAATGCTAGAAGTCTAAAAAATGAAATGTGAAAGTTAAAATATATAGCACTGAATGAAGCAATAGATATTTGAGTAATAGGCATCTCAGAGACCTGTTGGAAGGAAACTCCTGTGATATCAGGATACAAATTATATCATAGAGATAGGGTAGATCAAATATGTCAAAGGGTTGCACTATATTTTAAAAGAAGACAATTAGTCAAACAATAAGAGTTATACAGGAAACAGAATGCACCGTGGAATTTTTATAAATAGATATTCCATGTATGAAGGGAAAGAAAATAGTGCTGAGGGTAGACTACCATCTGCCTGGACAGAATGAACAGACAGATAAATGTTAACAGAAATTAGAGAAACTCACAAATTTGGCAGCACAATAGTAATGGATGATTTCAATTACCCTATATTGACTGGATAAATGTCAGGTCAGGACATACTAGGGAGGTAATTGTCTTAGATGGAATAAGTGAAAGCTTCATGGAACAGCTAGTTGAGGAAGAATAAGATGGGGAGCTATTTTAGACCTTCTTCTCCAACACCAACTCTGTTCTTTCTGCTTTGTTGTGCCTTATACCTGGAATAGACTTCTTGGATCCGTGTGTCAGTCTCCATCTATGGTCCCATTCAAATCCAAGCTAAAAACTCACTTTTTTTAGGCCACTTTTGGATCCTGACCTCAATTCTCCTGTTTAATACCCATGTATGTTTTCATCATTTCTCTATAAATGGCATTCCCTAGTCTCTTTCTTGCACTGTTTGATAGTCCCTGCTCAACGGGGCTTCCAGTCTCTTATGGGAATGTGTACAGTGCTGAAAATGCCGAGTAGCACTATAGACATGATAACCAGTAGTAGTAGAAATAATGGTAGTAGTAGGCTTACAGTTGTGGTCAACATTACTGGGCACACTAGATGGACCATACTCGTCTTCATCTGCCATCATATACTATGTTACTACGTCACTATATATTATTGGCACCCTTACATTTTAGTTACATTATGTACAATATCTTGAGAAATAATTGGAAATATTACAACTGTATGTCATCATAATATTTTAATAGTATGCTCAAAGGTGTACAACAAAAAAAAATGTCTGTGCAACGTAGATGTAGTGAGTTCTGAGAAAAATATAAAATGAGACCTAGACAGAATTAATGGCACCATTCACTAATATTTGCTTGCACAACCCTTGGCAGTGATGACAGCTTCCAAACATTTCTTGTAGCCATCTATAAGCTTCGTACATATGTCTGCTGATAGTTTCTCTTACTCTTCAACTGTGATTTGTTCCAGCTCATGAATATTTCCAGAATTCATTTTACCAGCGGCAGATTTCAGCTCTTTCCAAAGGTTCTCGATTGGATTGAGATCAGGACTCACTGCTGGCCAGTTTAAAACAGTCCAAGGTTTCCTTTTAAAACATTCTTTGTACTTTTGGATATATGTTTTGGATCATTGTCCTGCTAGACTACCCATGACTTTCAATCCAGACCTAGCTTTCTGACACTAGGTAGCACGTTTTGCTCCAAAATACCTTGGTAGTCCTCTGACTTCATGATACCTTTAATACATTCCAGGCCTACAGTTCCTGAGGCAGCAAAACAGCCCCACAATATTATGGAACGTCCAGCAAATTTAACTGTAGGAAGTGTGATTTTTTTTCCTTATAAGCTTCAGTTCTTCATCTGTAAATGTATCGCTGGTCTGCATTGCCAAAAAGCTCAATTTTGGTTTCATTTGTCCACAGAACATTTTCCCAGAAGGATTGTGGTTTGGGCAAAGAACAGGCATGCTTTTTTATGTCTGTCTTTAAGCAGTAGGCTCATCCTTGGCCTTTATCCAGGGCCGTCCCATCCACTAGATAAAGTAGGTGGTCGCCTGGCATGACAGACCTGGTGGGTGATATCACTATCCCAACTCCCCAGGAAGTGGCAGCTCAACTGCTACTTCAGTGCCATGGCAGGCTTTAAAAATGCCCACGCATGTGCACACAGTTCTGGTCTGCCACTCCTACCTACCCTGCAAGAAAGTTGCATCAGAGGAGGAGCAAGAGCAGCAGGCTATAATCACGCATGCATGCAGGCACTTTAAGGCCCAACACAGTGCTTAAGTGGCAGTTCAGCTGCCTCCTCTTCAGCATGGGTGGCGTGGGCGGGGATAGGGGCAGCATGGCTGTTGGACAGAGGTGTAGTCTTTTTGGGGGGACAGCAGCATGGATGGTCTGCCTAGGGTGGCAGAAACCCTTGTGCCACCACTCCTTCATCCATGAAGTCCTTTGTTTAATGTGCAGTGTATGAAACCACCACTCTAGATTGCTCCAGGTCAGCCTTAAGCTCTTTGGATGTTGTAGGTGGTGTTTTTCCAACAGTTTGTGCTAACCTTTGAAGACCTCTTGGCAGGGCTGTACCGACGGTGAAAAGCGTCCTGTGCGAGTTGCACATCGGGCGCGCCCCTCCCCCCCCCCCGAACCTCCATCTAGCCACTTTATGGGGGCGGGAGAGAAGAGGCGTGCACCTGATGTGCAACTCGCCGGCACACTAAGCAAGTCTGGACTAAAGTAGTGGCAGCAGGCAACGGCAGAGAGCCGAAATGCGCTCCTTAAGTCTTTGCGCCCTGTGCGGCCGCACCGCTCGCACAGGGCTCAGTACGGTCCTGCTTCTTGGATTAATTTTTCTCTTCCTACCATGTCCTGGGAGTTTCTTGAGAGTTCCATCAGCAGAAAGCTTCTTAATAACATTGTGAACTGTAGACACAGGAATCCCAAGGTCTTTGGAGATGGCCTTGTACCCCTGTGAAGTTTGGTGATCATGGCTTTTCTGACGGTCTGAGGCAGCTCTCTTTTCTTCACCATTGTGAAAATGGAACAGGGAGTAAATGTGGCCATTTTAAACATTAGAGCCATCATTCATTGGTTGATTCAAGTCATGTGAGTACTGAAAATTGATCACAGGTGCGTCTAATTTTACTGCAATTGGAATGTGGTTCTTCTGTTCAAACTGATTTGAATTGTTTATAGGGTCTCAATGAAGAATTCACAAATAGGGTACTCCAAAGATAATTCAAAATAAATATCTATCAAAATCTTTGGGATGAAGCATTACCTGGATCTAAGATGTTGAGCAGATGCCAGATAATATTTCAGTATATGTTTCTCCTTAAGAGTTAATGCTTCATCCAAAAGGTTTTGGTAGATATTGTTTATAAAGGTGCCAATAATCATGTCCTAGCAGTGTCCTGGTTTTTATATTTCCTACTATTTCCTTTTTTAATAATCTTATTTTATTTGATAACCATGGCACGATGGACACGGTGCACCTCCCCCCTTTGCTCACCACCCCCAAACCCGCAATAACTCACAGCACACCATTTATTGGCATAACACCGGTCGCAGCTTTATTAACTTTAACAAACTTCAACCATAATTCCAAACAAAACAATTCCCGCCTCTACCACAACAGTGATGACTCACCAGCCATGTAATGCCACAGATATCCGTGCCAATAACTCACGCGTAATAGGCCGACGACCGTCCCGCTGAGTCGGTTGAGATCGCTCCCAGCCCTGTAACAATCGCCGAGTTAGAAAGCCCCCGCCCGAGCCACCCCAACCCACCGCCCGCGCAAAAAAGGAAAACCCGGCCAAGTGCGCCCGCACCGTCGCCTTGGACACCCCTTTTGCCTTTGCCACGACCACGTATTCCGCCAATAAATGATCGGGAACGTGACCTGCCCGCCAACCCCGAGTCACCAGAAAGCTGACCACGTCGTCGCTCCCACGCTGATATCTCTTCCAGGTCTCCTGCGCCACCGACCGCTGCAGCAACGTTAACATCTCCAGCGGCCAAGCTGCCATAAGTACTCCGGGACCTGCGCACCCTCGACGTCCGCTGCTGGCGTCAACACCCGGAACTGCTCCCACTTAAAACGAGAAAGAGCATCTGCAATACTGTTAGTACTACCCGGGATATGCCGGGCCCTAACTAAAACATTCAACCGCAAGCAAGCCAGCACTACCGCCCTCATCAAAGCCACTACCTGCAGGCAACGCTGAGTATATTCTTTTATGTGTCAAATATGTGTGCATATATAGTCCAAAGCCATTTCATTTCACTGGCCACTTTTTTTAGGAGATATTAAGGGACTGAACTGCAAAGGTGTCAATAATGGACCACAACTGTAGTCCTTAATGGAACACAAGATTTAGTGCAAGAGATAAAATGTTAGGGCTTCTTTGTAATATGATCATAACATAATCAAATTTGACTTAATAACTGAAGATACGTGAAATGGCATTTTAGCAGGGACGTCTGAGAAGAATCTGGGACATAGAGAGCACAATTTCTAAAAATCCAGTGGAATGGCAGCACTGAACTCATCCTTCTCTATTCTGAAAGATGAAAGTCCAATACCCATGTCCTGCAATGGACTCAAACATATAGCAAGGCTGGATAAGTGCATGGGTGTAGGCCATGGACGTCCCTGAATTGCATGCCTGCAGAACCGGGGACTTGGATGTCCTGGTCAGAGCATTTCAAAAAGGGGGGCAATTATGTTATGAGACTAGCATGTCCTGGCCTGCCATTTCAGATACTCCGACATGCGGTGGTGGGCCTATAATATGTTTGGAGTACATACATATTTGCCTGCATTTATTTTTGACCAAGAAATACTAACTGTGGCAATCACAGCTCATTATGTTCTTTCCCCTTGAAGCATTGCAGCCATGAAATGAGCACTTTTTTGCACCTTATTAATGGTCAGGAGCAGATATAGGCATGGACGCCTCAGCAACCAGGGCCAGATGCTTGTGACACTCTGAAATCAAACTGCGATGTGCATCTCCCTTGCTCTGCCCAGGGCACACCTCTACCATGCCCCTGTGCTTCATGGACATTCTCACACAGGGTCAAGGGGGAAGAGCAGCATAAACTTCACTAGCTGTGGTTGGTGAACTGCTGTGCTTCTCTTAGGGGTGAGAATATAGTTCCCTCCCCAAGTCTTGCTGGGTATCTTCATGTGGTGAACCCATTGTATAGAATCTATACTGAATCCCAGAAAGGTGACACTATGATTGACGTACGGTAGGAATGAGAAAGAAAAATACATACTGGCTGCACGTCGCACAGGATAACAATGTGCCCACCTGTAGCTTATGCACTACAGCTAATGATGGTTGTTGCGATAGTGCAAGCACTGTAGATGTACATAACATCCCTGCCATAGATAAAGGCCATGGTGAGCATGTTCATGGACCCGCTGTGGCAGGAGATAAACCACAGAAGTTAATGAAAAAGTTAAGAGGATTAACTACGGTTAAGTTGACTAGTGTAGATAAGGAGGAGATAATGTATTACTACTGACTGAGATCATACTCCACGTGCCCTGGCTTAGAAGTGAGGTTCATGACTGTCATGGTATGCGCAAAACTAACCCATTTGGAGAAACCTCCCTCAGATGTTTCTATACCCTGCTTTCTAAACTAACTTGTGGACATCTTTATGGGTTGCACCTCTGAATGCCTGTTTTCAGGTGTCCAGCTCATGAATAGGGCTTCTAAAATGACCCCATAAAGAAATAGAATACACTAGCATTTAACTTTCAAATGGAAGCTGTGATAAACTGAGGAAAAGAGTGAAAACCGCTAAAAGAAACATTGACAAAGTTTAAGGGGCTTGCTTACAAAGCCGCGGTAGCCGCGGCTCCGATAACGATCGGAAATCGCTACCGCGGCTTTGTAAACAAGCCTCTAAGAGTTTGCATCTAAGGTCACTGTCTTCACATTTACAGAATAACTTTGTAGTTAAAGTTGCATCTTATTAACCTTTTAAATTCTTTTTCCCTGTGGAATTCATCTGCCGACTCCTGAGATATTGAATATATTACGCATATTTGACTATTTCTTTAGGACCTGTTTGGAAGGTTGGAAGGGTGACTTTTTTTTTGTAAAGAATTTTTATTGAACTTGTTCTATACTTCATAGGATTTCTTCTATCTTGGCAGCTCACTGTTTAAATACACATGTTTTACTGCACTGGGGAAATAGATTAACTAGTGTTGCTATTTTATTCAGAGCAAGCAGAAAAAAAAATAGTACAGATTTCTAATTTATAATTCACAAAGTTTCCACATTGAATTGTGTTAATAAACATTAATGTGATTAATGGCTACAAAGGCCCATAGAAATGAATGGGCAATGGCAGCACTTAACATGTGTTAACTTTAATTAATAGGCATTAACATTTAGTAAACATACCCCTAGGATGAGTAAACTGGTTATAAAAAAATAAAAAGGAGCAGCTACAAAAGTCAAGAGTTTGTTAGGCATGGATGTTTAAAAAAAATACAATCTTGGAAGCCCAGATCAGATGTATTCCACAATGTATTCCACATATTAAGAAAGAATGGAAAAAGGAACCAATTGAATAAAATAGGAAACAGCATAAGTACTGGCAATTTAAATGCAAGGCATTGATAATGATGTCAAAAACAGAGTTTGAAAATAAGCTTGCCATAGAGACAAAAACTCACAATAAAAACCTTTTCAGGTATGTTCAAAGCAAGAAGCTGGGGAATGAGTTATTTGGACCATTAGATGATCAAAGGGTAAGAGTCACTTGGGGAGGATAAGGCCATAGCTGAGAGAATAAATGAATTCTTTACTTCAGTCTTTACTGAAGAACATGTGAAGAAGATAAATAATTTTTAACAGTGATGAGTCAGAAGAGCTAAATAAAATCCCAGTGAACCTGGAAGATGTAGCAGAACAAATTACTAAATTAAAGAGCAGTAGATCACCTGGACTGGATGGTATATACCTAAGAGTGCTGAGAGAACACAAAGATGAAATTACAGAGGTACTATTAGTGATTTTTAATTTATCATTAAAATTGTCTGTGGTGTCAGAAGATTGGAGGGTGGCCGAAGTAATGCCTATTTTTAAAAAGGGCTCCAGGGGTGATTAGGGAAACTACAGGCTGGTGAACCAAATATTTGTGCCGGCAAAATGGTAGAAATCATTATTAGAAACAAAATTACTTGACACATGGATAAGACATGGTTTAATGCAGTGCTTCTCAACCAGTGTGTTGGGGCACACTAGTGCGTCTTGAGAAAGTCCTTGATGTGCCTTGATGGTGACAGCCAGGGGCATGGCTAGGTATGTGATCATTAGGTACATGCTTTTACCTGCAAGAAGAATGGACAATATGTGCCCGATTTTGTAATGTACATCCTGGCCCTTTGTGCATCCGGTCGGAACCGGAGGGAGTCCTGATTCTGATCCCGTGGGGCATGTCAAGCCCTGCAGGATCAGAATCGCAAACAGGCCTGTACGTGCAGGCTGGGACCGTAATTCAGTCCAGCCTGCACGTACAGGCCTTGCCAAACTAACTCAGTCTGGGCTTCACAGTGGAGCCGCGATCCCTAGCCACTAGCTGCAAAGATGCTTTCCCCACAGTCCAATCCTTGATCAGGCCTCCTAAGCCCAGGGTCGGGCTGTGGGGAAGATCCTCTGTCCCTTCCCGCTGCTTCCCAGCCACGGACCTGCCAGATGCACCCGACTGGGGAACTTATTCCACCTCTGAGGTGGAATAAGTTCCCCATCCAAGTCGTCGGCCCTGGGCATACAGGGCCAACATTAGAATTGGCCCTGTATGTCCAGGACTGACGACTGCTCACTTCCCACCCTAACGCCACCCCCCAATCTGCCTCTTCCCCGCTCTGTCTAACTTCCCCGTATAACGAGCAGAGAAGTTAGACGGGGTCAGGAGGGGGAACGAATAGTGGGGATGGACGTCCCATCCCCACTATTCGTGCCTCGGAATGAACCCCTATGTCAGTAGTCTATTTACCCTTGTAAGTGGCTTTTTTGAAATTTCCCTCATTATACATATATTTTCAAAACAAAGCTTAATATTTAAAAGTGTGATGTTCAAATATGCATTTTTATAGGATTGTTCTGGGAGAGATGGTGTTGACATAATTACAATTTAGATTGATAAGCAAATTCTTAGGGGAGGGATGCATGCTAGTGGTCTTAGGGGAGGTAGAGTGGAATGGCCTAGTGGTTGGGGCAAGTTGCCTCGGGCCAGTGGTTCAATTCCCACTGGAAGACAACAACCTCAGGCCAGAGGGACTGGGGTTTCTACTCGCACAGGTACTCCTTGTGGTCTTGGACAAGCCACATAGCCCTCCATTGCCTTGGGTATAAAACATAGATTGTGAGCTCTTCGGGGCCAAGGGAAATATATACCATATCTGAATCTACACCTCTTTGACCCAGTGAAAAGCAGTATATAAGCAATGCTAAATAAATTACATCTGTCCATTCTGTCTTCTTCATGTACTGAGCAATAATAGAGCCCATCCCATAAAGACTAGATCCCAGCTGAGAAGGCAGGCCAGAGAGTAAAGAAGTGATTTGTTCAAAAATATCATCTTGGAAGCCCAGATCACATGTATTCCACATATTAAAAAAGGTGGAAGGAAAGCCAAAAAACAGCTGGCTTAGTTAAAAGTTATGGTGAAAGAGGTTAATGTAGCTAAAAGAATATCTTTCAAAAAAAATTGAAAAAGGATCAAAATGAAGAAAATAGATAACAGCATAATCACTGGCAAATTAGATGTAAAACATTGATAAGGCAGGCAAAGAAAATCTGAAAAGAAGCTTACCACATAGGCAAAATCTCTTAACAGAAACTTTTTCAGGTACATTAGAAGAAAGGAATCTCTGAGGGAATCAGTTGGACAATTAAATGATCATGAGGTAAAAGGAGCACTCAAGGAGGACAAGGCCATACCAAGACACTAATGGAATTCTTTACTGAGAAAGATGTAAGGAATCTTCCCATCAAAGAAAGACAGAAAGCTTCTGGATCATGTTAAACACCAAAAGTAGTGCTGACCTGCACCAATTCTCAAAATTAACCAATATTCCACTTCATAAAGCTTATATAAACAAGACAGAGGAGAAAAAACCTCAATGTTAAAGCTGTTATCCCTCTACTAAGCTGTTGCCCGCCCAAGGGGAGTTGCCTTACAAAACATCAGCGATCTGACCACTGATGTTTTGTAAGGCAAGTCCCCTTGGGTGGGCAACCGCATAGTAGAGGGATAACAGCTTTAACACGGAAGTCTTTTCTCCTCTGTCTAGTTTATATAAGCTTTATACGATTGTACATTCGTGAAAATTATATACATTGTTTTTCTGAGAGCATTTAAAATCAGCCTCACCATTAACTACTGAAGATTCTTTTAATTAAAAGATTATATGCTGAGAGTTAATCAATTGGAATATTGGTTAATTTTGAGAAATGGTGTAGGTTAGCGCTAGCTTTGTTGTTAAACGTGATCCAAATGTTTTCTGTCTTTCTTTGGTTACAAATACTTCTGGTACGGGTTTTTCTGTGTATGATTATTAGGGATCTTCCCATGGCAGAAATGGTATTTAACGGTGACAATTTGGAAGAACTCAAACAAATCTCAGTGAGTCTGGAAGGCCAGAACAACAAATTAAAAAGCAACAAACTACCTGGACCAGATGGCATAAACCCCAGAATGCTGAAAGAACTCAAAAATGAAATTACAGATATACTATTAGTATTCTGTAACCTATCACTAAAATCATTTATGGTTCCTGAAGATTATAGGGTGGCCAATGTATCACCAATTTTTAAAGAGTTCCAGGGATGATTTGGGAAAATACAAACCAGTGAGTCTGTGCCAGGCAAAATGGTAGAAACTATTATAAAGATCTAAATTATTGAACACATACATAGACATGGTTGAATGAGACAAAGTCAACATGGATTAGGCAAGGGAAGCTTTTCATTATCAATCTACTACATTTTTTGAAGGTGTGAATACACATGTGGATAAAGATAAACCAGCTGATATCATGTATCTGAATTTTCAGAAAGCATTTGAGAAAATAACTAATGAAAGACCACTGAGGAAATTAAAAAGCCATGGGATAGGAGGCAATGTCCTGTTGTGGATGAAAGAGAGAAGGATTAAATAGCCAATTTTCTAGGTGGAAGAAGGTGACTAGTGGAATACCCAGGGATCTGTGTTCGGACCAATGCTTTTTAATTAATTTATAAATGATTTAGAAATAGGACCAATGAGTGAGGTCATTAAGGTCCTCTTTTACTAACCCTTAGCGCACCTTCTCTGCTGCATAGCATATTATATTCCTAAGGGCTGTGTGGCAGATAGTGCACGCTAAGCATTAGCAAAAAGGACGCTAAATGTGCAGACAATTACTTATACTTGTTAAATTGCATGTGGATTTGGAGAAACTGCAGGAGGCTCTTCAGCGACTGGGAGACTGGGCATCCAAATGACAGATGAAATTTAATGTTGACAAGTGCAATGTGGTGCACATAGGGAAGAATAAACCAAATTAGAGCTCCCCGGTGCAGGGTTCCACATTAGGAGTCACCATCCAGGGAAAGGATCTAGGCATCATCGTGGACAATACATTAAAATCGTGTGTTTAGTATGTGGTGGTGGTCAAAAAAGCAAACAGAATGTTAGGAACTAGAAAGACTCGGGGGACATGTAATGAAGATACAGTGTGACCCGTTTAAGACGAATAAGAGGAAATATTTTTTCACTCAATGTGTAATCAAACTCTGGAATTTGTTACCGGAAGATGTAGTAAAAACTGTTAGTGTAGCTGGGTTTAAAAAAGATTTGGACAAGTTCCTGGAGGAAAGGTCCATAAACCATTATTAAAAAGGACCTGAGAAATCCACTGCTTGCCCCAATACAAGCATTGTGGAACCCGTGGGTCTTTATGGGAAATTGCTTCATGGTATGACCTCATCTTCAAAAGTACTGAATAAAGACCAGTGGACATGCCATGAAGTTAAAAATAGTACGTTTAAGACAAGTAGGAGAAAATATTTTTTCGCTCGACACAAAGTTAAGCTTTGGAACTCCTTGCTGGAGAATGTGATAAAAGCAGCATAGCCAAGTTAAAAAATATTTAGGCAATTTGTGGAGAAAAAAGTCAATAGACTGTTTTGTTTTTTAAGGTAGGCCTGTGGAAAGTCACTGCCTACCCCTGGGATAAGCAGCATGGAATCCGGCTACCTTTTGAGCTCCTATCAGGCACTTGTATCCTGGATTAGCCACTGCTGGAAACAGGATACTGGGCTTGATGGACCTTTGGTCTGACCCAATATGGCAATTCTTATGTTCTTAAGTGAAATGATAACAGTTCTATCAGAATTCATTAACCAGCTTATTGGCCCTGGATCTCCTTTTTAGATTCTAGAGATCACTATAAATATCCCACAGGTGGAGGATGCGCAGCACTAAGCTCCGAGAAAATACATGGCATGCTTTCTGCCACTGTTACCATGTGTGGCTCTTCAGCGTCTTGCATGTAGCTTTTTTGTCCTTCATAATTTTCCAAACAGCATGTAACAGAAGAGAGCTTGAACTTAAATTTCCAGGGGAAAAGAAAAAAAAGCAATTGAATGTGACTCTTTGAAGCTTGACTCATTGCTAAAGTGACTCTGAATAACAAAGGCTGAATACCACTCCAGTGAGCTAAATGAAGTCACATCTGTCAGAATCAGACCACTGTGGCTAATTCTGTGTGGGGCTCCCCGCCTTCACAAAAGAAAGCTCAAAATGGCAAAAGAGGGGGATGGGCTACTGAAAGACATGTTGCAAAGAGGAGCATTTTAAGCGTGATAGGAGAACTTTTCAGCTCTTTAAACACATTAATTAAGAAAGACCTCATCACATAGGATGAATACAGCTTTGATTTTTATTTCTCAGATCGGTATAGTCTCTTGTCTTCTAACTTTAATTCAAACTGTTTGAGGATGGAAGGAAAACTATTCAGTTCTTGTGGAGGATTTTTGTCCTAGCAATTTAGCCCTCCTGGTTTCAACTCAGTCACAACCAATCTCTACCGGGTTAGATACAGTGAGCCTTCATCTGCAACTGCTCTGAGTTTTCCCCATCTTTAAATTTTCCTCCCAACTCATCCTAACCACTGTGGCAACAATTGTAGGAAAGGGACCAGAGAATGCAGCTCCCACTAGATCCCAACTAATGTAGCCCCATAGTCTGCCCTCTAGCTGTCAGTGGCAAAGTTCTAATGAGGGCCTCGCCCCTCCTATCCGCAACCAGCAAACTTACTTAAAAACATTTGCCACCCTGCCTCCCACTGCCTGCTCGAAGTCTCTCGATAACAGCCATGAACCATCTCTTTTATAGTGAGACTTCGGCCGGCTTCGAGGCCAGAAAAGCTTTTAGCAGAAAGCAGCAGCCATGGGAGAGAGCACGACAAACATTTTAAAGTAAGTTTGTCAGTTGCCATGCTCTTCTTTGGCCTCCACAGTACGGGGGCTGCTAGAGCGCATAGGCTTCCCCCGCACTGCGAGGGCTGCAAGTTCTCCTTGGGAATCACGTCCAGGTCCTCCGCTGAGCCTCCAGACGAGTACTAACAAAATCTTCAGCTTAAAATAAAGCACAGTCTAAGGACTCTGGAAATCTAACACAAAAAATAGACTTGTTCTGTGACAGCTGGACTGGATTTATTAGTTCAATCCTTCCATGACTATGTGTGCCAAAAATGACAATTCTGCACTTGGCCCTACAGTTACTATCTGTGAAATGATTTAACTCCAGTTTTGTTCTCTGTACTTCTAAGGTCACTGTCTTCACATTTACAGAATAACTTTGTAGTTTAACAAAGTTACATCATATTGACCTTTTAAATTCTTTTCTCTGTGGAATTCCTCTGCCGGTTCCTGAGATATCGCATACATTAGGAATATTTGGCTATCTCTCCAGGACCTGTTTGTAAGGTTGGAAGGGTGCAATTTTTTTTTGCAAAGAATTTTTATTGAAGCGAAGGTCAGGACCTTGTTCTATACTCCGCAAGATTTCTTCTGTCTTGGCAGCTCACTGTTTATATATGCATGTTTTACTGCACTGGGGAAATGGATTAACTGGCCTCGCTATTCTATTCAGACCAAGTGGGGAAAAAAAACAGTACAGATTTCTAATTGATAATTTGGATAGACTTCCCATTGAATGGTGTTAATAATTACATCTGCCCATTCTGAGCTCTTCATCTACTGAGCGATAATAGAGCCCCTCCCTTAAGGACTGGATCCCAGCTGAGAAGGCGGGCCAGAGAGTAAAAGAGTTGTAATTTGTATTTTGTCAACAAAAGCTGCTTAATCCTCCAGAAAGACCTCCTTCAGAGAGGCCAGCTTTTGTCCTTAGGTTTTCTGAGCGTAGGGTGTGGGGGGAGAGGGAGTTACTGACCACATGTAATTTATGGATGAAAAGGTTCACTTACAGCTATCTCGCAGTTATGTGCTTAGCCCAAGACCTTTCTGGCTTCACACCCACAGTAAGTTTGCCTTTTGTAGCCATGGGAATGGCAACGCTTTCTAAGAAGGTGGTCATGGTTGTTTAGAGCCATCAAATATGATCCGCTGTAATTTATGTCTTCATAAATTCAGCATTGCCAAGCCCTAGATAAATAATCCCTCTTAAAATTCAGAGCCATACAGATAAGTATTCTTACAATGCACCTTTACAGTCTTTCTAGTCCAGAATAAATATGATTGCAATGGTAGAAATTCTGCCCGAGTTGCCAGTTCAAGAAGGGAGCCTGGTGAGCTCATTCTGTGGCAATGAAGGCCAACATTTTTTACCTAAATTACCTGAGCCCCACTCCCAGCAGTAGATGCTGACTGCATCGATGCTTTAAAAAATTCTGGCACTTAAATGCATAACTGTTGGCAATTTAAGCTGCTAAATGGCCAAAATTAACTTTTAAACTGGGGAGGGATTTGGAGAAGTTCAGGGACGATTCTAAAAGTTATCTCTTTAGAAACGCATCCATCAACGTTTAAACACAGAAATAGCAGGAATTACTTTAAGTAGGTAAATTATCCATTAAAGTCATTCTGTTATTTTTCAAAAGAATAAATCCCAGCTCCATTGCAAATACACGTAAAGTTAAATTAATTATTTGTTTTACTTTATGCTGCTTGTCCAATGGGTAAGCAGTGGATTTCCCAGGTCCTCTTTAATAATGGTTTATGGACTTTTCCTCTAGAAACTTTTCCAAACATCTTTTAAATCCAGCTACTCTAGCAGCTTTTACTACATCCTCTGGTAGTGAATTTCAGAGTTTGACTACGCGTTGAGTGAAAAAATATATTCTCTGATTAGTCTTAAATGTGCTACCTTGTAACTTCATTGCATGTCCCCTAGTCTTCCTACTTTTCTAAGGGGTAAACAACCAATCTATATTTACCTGTTTTACTCCATTCATTATTTTATAGACCATTATCATATCTCCTCTATTCCAGTTGAAGAGCGCTAACCTTTTAAGCCTTTCCTCGTAGGGGTAGCCTTCCATCCCCTTTACTATTTTGGTGACTCTTCTCTGTACCTTTTCTAGTTCTGCTACATCCTTTTTAAGATATTGTGACCACTCTGCTGTACAGCTAATCTTCCACCAGCTTCTTCATGCTCCTATTACTCCTCTTTTCAAATCACATCATTGACTCCCTATCTATTTCCACATCCAGTTCAAACTTCTCCTGCTGACCTATAAGTGCATCCACTCTGCAGCTCCTCACTACTTTTCCTCTCTTACCTCTTCCTACACCCCTCTTTGGGAACTCCGCTCTTCTGGCAAATCGCTTCTATCGGTGCCCTTCTCTTCTATTGCTAACTCCAGACTTTGCTCCTTTCATCTTGCTGCTCCTTATGCCTGGAACAAACTACCAGGGTCTGTACGTCAGGTACCTTCTCTGGCCCTTTTCAAATCCAGGCTGAAAACTCACCTCTTCACTGCTGTTTTTCGATCTTGACTCGCCTGATCTCCTTTGTGTTTCCTTACCATTCCCCCTAGATGTATCCCATGTCTAAGCTACTGTGTTGTCTGTCTTGGCTAGATTGTAAGCTCTGATGAGCAGGGACCGTCTTTTACATGTGTCTCTGCAGCACTGCTTACATCTTGTAGCGCTATACAAACGCTCAGAAGTAGCAGAACTGCACACAATATTCAAGGTGTGGTTGCACAATGGAGTGATACAGAGCCATTATAATATCCCTCATTCCTTTTCTTATGTTTCCTAGCATTCTATTTGCTTTCTTGGCTGCCGCTGAACACTGGGCAGAGGGTTTCAATGTATTATCCACCAAGATACCTAAATCCTTTTCCTGGGTGATGATTCCTAATGTGGAATCTTGCATTGTGTAACTGTACTTTGAGTTCTTCTTCCCTAAGTGCGTAACTACACTTGTCAGCATTATATGTCATCTGCCATTTAGACATCCTGTTTCCCAATTTATCAAGATCTTCTGGCAATTTTTTACAATCCTTGTGTGTCTTAAGAACTTTGAATAATTTAATGTCACCTGCAAGTTTGATCACCAAGGGGTCTGTTTACTAAACATTCCTAATGTGCGGGGCCGTGGTAGTGTGCCTGTGCCATATAAGGAGTGGGCGGTTCAGGCAGAGAAAAGAAAAAAAACGGGGTAAGCGATCGCACATTTGCGCGGGGCACAATAGTGCGTGGGAAGGCTAAGTGGCGCCTGATGTGCACACACAAAGGAGCAGAGCCATAGTACAATGGTTAAAACACTGACTGTGGGTGCAGCTGCCATGGGTTCAATTCCCCATTGTGCACAACAAAAAGGGCTGGCTGAGGCATTAACTGTAATGGGTAAAAGTGCTTTAGGAGGCATATTAATTTTGGGCGGCATAAGGCGGTGCACTGTTAATTTTGGGCGGCATAAGGCGGTGCACTGTTAATCTCAGGCGGCATAAGGCGGTGCACTGTTAGGTTTGGGCGGCATAAGGCGGTGCGCAGATGCCCAAGCATAGGAACAGAGCCACAGCGCAATGGTTAAGACACTGACCAATGGTGCAGAGATCAGGGGTTCAATCCCCCACAGTGCCCAATGAAGAAGGCTCACTGAGGCAGTGTGTATTATGTGGATGAGTGCTGTAGGGGGCAAGCTATTTTTATTTCAGTTATCACTACTAGCAAACGCACGCACAAAGCGTGTTAACATAAGGCGGCCCATAAGGCACATGTTAAAGTTCACTGTCCGCCAAGGCACCCTTGAATGTCCCCTATAGGGCACCATATATGTTGCGTCACAGGATAATGTATAGTGCACCTTATATGGACGGCAACCATAAGGTGCCCTATAGGGTGCCCTATAAAGCACCCTCAGAGGCACCTTATGGGTACAGTACACTGAGGGTGTGTTTGATGGCAGCAACATATGTACATTAAATCTAAAAAAAGCTTTGGACAACCCTATCAAAGAACCCCACTGTGGGCTTGAACCCATTACCGCTGGCTCCACAGGCAGTGAAGTAACCATTGGGCTACAGCTATATAGTTGCCAGCAAGCCCCTAGCTGGCTGCAGAGAGCCTGCATGTCACCACACAGACAGTCTGCTGTGGGAACCAGGATAGGGTTAGGCCACCCATACCCATGATGCACTGCACATGCAAATCAGCTGTCCACAGATGAACACAAGATGGGGAATGCACCCCAACAGCTCCCCGGCCTGGTAGGGGGACGTGTCCGTGTGCACCCACACAGCACCTTGGCCTGGTAGGAGGTACTGACCGGGTGTTTAATTTGCACAGAGTAGCTACACACAGTCACACTGTGCGGGAACTGTGCTCACCCTGAGTATGCGATGAGGCGCCCTGGACCAGGTCCACAGCTGAGAGAGGCCATGGCAGAGCTCCAAAACAGTCATAATCTGTGAGTTTCTGCAGGAACACCTTGGATATCTCTGTCTGTCTCAGTCAGGGGAAACCCCACAGACCCCTAGGTGGGCCATGTACCACCAACCCCCCCCCCCCCCCCAGCTGAGGGTGGCAAACAGGCAGGGTCTCCTATCAACAGATCCCCATTATACACCCCCCCCCCCCCTGCAATGATGGCAGTAGAGTGGACCATCAACCCCAGTCCTGTTGGGGAACAGACACCCTACAGGGCAGTCCAAGCAGCCCCACACACACCCAGACCACAATATCAGACAGACAGTAGGCCTGGATATGCTAAGATGCACCCCACCACTATCTGATATTCCCCTGCATCAAGCCATCAGCCACTGCACCCTGCAAGGCACTCCAGCAGGGCACATACCAGCTGTGAACAGTCTGCTGGTTAGTCCCACTGGAAATGCATGCACCCACAACTGGGATGGCAGCACACACAAGCAGATACATCAGTGACTAGGCCCCAACAGGTGACCCATATATATCACATGAGGAAAGTGCTATGAAGCACTATGGGGGTGCCTAGCCATGCTGCCATCACTGCACAGTCAGGGTGGAGTGAAAGCCCAGCAGCACATACAGAGGTCACCCTGTCTGTGGAGGTGGTGGACGGCCACTACAATGTCCCTGCCAGTGCCCTATGCCCTGTGCAGATGCATCCTGGCCAGCCCACCCTGTCTGAGCTATACCCATGGTACCATGCTGCTCATTATGCACATCATCAGGCCAAAACTGTGGACAGTGTTTGCAGCCAACACACACTGTATAGACCAGTGTTTCCCAACCCAGTCCTACGGGGCACACCGGCCAGTCAGGTTTTCGGGATATCCCTAATGACTATGCATGAGATATATATGCATTAGAGATAGCCTGCCAACCTGACTGGTTTGTGGCCCTCCAGGGCTGGATTTGGAGACCCCTGCCTTACACCTCTGTCATTTAAGATTGTGAGTGAGCAAGGTGCAGATGTCCTAGACATCGAAAGGGTATATAGAATGTGACACATTCCTCCTCGATTCTCACCACCACCAAAAAGTTGTCTAATAGACAATATTTTGGTGGTGGTGAGAATCGAGGAGGAATGTGTCACATTCTATATACCCTTTCGATGTCTAGGACATCTGCACCTTGCCCACTCACAATCTTAAATGACAGAGGTGTAAGGCAGGGGTCTCCAAATCCAGCCCTGGAGGGCCACAAACCAGTCAGGTTGGCAGGATATCTCTAATGCATATATATCTCATGCATAGTCATTAGGGATATCCTGAAAACCTGACTGGCCGGTGTGCCCCGTAGGACTGGGTTGGGAAACACTGGTATAGACAGACACACACTCCCACACGTATGCCAGCATTGTGCTACTATAGAGGGGTTCAGAATCCTTGCCCACCACACCAGTCCTGGGCACAGTACAGGCATGGGTATGGTATGCAATACCATTGGGGGTCCCTCCCTAGGGTGGTAAACACTGTCAGGGGCCAGACCTGACGCACACACCGCAGACATCAGATAGATTATTATGATGGAGCTCATAGAGCAGACTGTGCGTAACGTAGGGATATCTATCTGCCAGTACTCATAGCAAACGTTTGAGAGCTGTGTACCATATACCCTGGTGTAGGGTGACATTGCTAAGGTATGCAAGTGCTGGTATTGGGAGATGCACGCAGGGCCCAATGTCCTGCCTCACCAGGAGGCATTGGCCAATGGGGCCTGTGGGTGTGGGTGTGGGTGTGTCTGTCCCTGTTGGCTGCTGCTGTACGGCAGAGGTTCCCAAATCCAGTCCAGGTTTGCAATACACTGGTTGGGGTTTCCTGCTGTCCCTCATGAATATGCATGAGCTACATCTACATGCCATGGGGGTGGTGCATAGATATACAGCACGGTTATTTGTATGAGTGGCAGCATGGAACCTGAATGGTGTGTGGTCCTCCAGGACTGCATTTGTGAGACTCTGCTCTAGGTACTGCCCCTGGTCATGGTGTCTGTGCTTGGTGGTGTAAAAGATAGGCGTATGACCAATGCGTATATCCCCAGCAATAAAGGATTGCCCTTACTAACATGGTTTAGTTGTGGGGAAAATATGTGGACAGGATTGGCAGTAGCCCCAGCTGGGCTTTGAACCTGTGACCTTTTGCTCCTGCACACACTGTCTGTGTGCACTGCACCACTGTGTTACCACAGATGTGCTGAATTCCCTGGGAAGTCCATGACTGTACATCTGACAGGGCCTATGTTGCAGTGGACGTGCCAGCCTGCACATGGCTCGGCCACTGTCTTCTGTGGCTAGCAGCCACTGCCCCCTCCACCACCTGTACCCTACCGCCAACATGCTGGCATGTCCGTATCTTGGAAAAGCATATGACCTGATTGAGTTGTGGCACTCCAGGACTGCATGTGGGGGACTCGGCTGTCGGTAATGCCCATTGTTATGGTGTGTGTGCGGTGTTGGGTACAAAATGGGTGTGTGAACCATGCTTATGTTCTCTGCAATAAAGGAGTGTCTTTACTATCTCTGTTTAGTGGTGGGTAAAATATGGGGACTGGGTTGGCAGGAGCCCTGGCTTGGATTTGAACCTGTGACCCTCTGGTCCTAGAGGTACTGCCTCTGTCTGCTGCACCACACTGTGGCCACAGTGATAGTGCAGTCCCTGGGGGTGGGAAACCTGACCAAATGAGTCACAAACCCTGCTCTGCACATTTGTACTGTGGGCTCAGTCACCTTGTCTGGTGACAAACGTGCAAATAAACCCCTCAACCGACCACGACGAACTGGGGATAAATATATCCAAGCTGGGCAACAGTGATATGAATGGGCAACCATAGCAAACACTCCCAGGAAGGCTCAGAAAAAAGGAAATGGTTTTTGGAAGGGTCTCCGCTCCGTAGCCCCTTCCATACTTCATTTCATTTTTTTGGAGCTTTCCTGGGTGTGTTTCTTATGTTTGCCCATTAATATCAGGGTTCCCCAGCTGACTTCCTATTTTTAATATGTTTGTTTGGGTCTTTTTCTATCTTTATTTGCACTTTTGTTCTGTGCACATGTATCACACTGCTCACGTTTTGCAGGTTTCCCCGGTTTCCCTGTACATTGCTGACGGAAATGGTTTCTCTTCCCTTTAAATGCCCTCTACCGTGAGTGTTTCACTCGCGCTATTTTTAACCTGCAAATTCGTCCCCGATACTGTGCGGGGAGCCTCTCCCCTCCCCTTCCCCGCCCATTGACCCCGTCTCTCCGCCCCTCGGGAGCCTTCCTCCGCCCTCAGAATGCCTTTCCACGCCTCTATCGGACATTTGCGGGCCGGGTACTTTTGCGGGGCACATTAGTGCGGCACGCAATTGTGCGGGGCCCAAGCGCACTTGTGCGGGGCGTTTAAGAGCGTTTCCATGCGCTATTGTGCGGCACGCAATTGTACGGCTTTTAGTAAACATGCCCCCAAGTCTACTAGTAGACATAGTACTAGCCAGCCTTTAGTAGTATTTAGCTCACACCTTTCCACTTCAAGGTGAGTTACAGTCAAATTATAATATGTATGTGCCTCTCCCCAGAGGGCTTACGATCTATCAGGCCGATGCAGAAACCCCATACCAAAGCCCAGTGTTTAAAGCTTTAACGGGGTTTCATAGCACGGTTTAATGCTGACTTTTTGCACTGTGATGCAATATGCATATTAACCTGTGGGCAAAAATCAGTGTTAATTTGGGACAGCAAACCAAACACATGTGCACAAAAGTCGGCACAAGCTTGGCATGTTGTCCCAGACAAACAGTGTCATCTGAGATGAAGTTTGACACTTCACTTCAGATGATCCAGGCATGGGGAAAGCCCCTGATACCATCGGCACGTTGAAGGGACGGTGCCTCCCCCGCCCCCAGACACTAACCCCAACAGAAATAAAATCTCTGGTGGCCCAGCGGCCCTAATCTACCCCATCCCCCTGAAACATAAACACCTGCTGGCCCGACATCTCCAATCACCCCACTCCCCTAAAACACAGGTGGCCCAATGTCTCTGATCCCCCCCCCCCCCAGAATACAAACACCTGGTTGCTGATGGCTTTGACCCCCCCCCCCCCAGTACCTTAAATGTTGGCAGAAGTGCTGCCCACATGCTCCCAAAATGGCAGTGTCTGGCAGCACCTGGCCCCATGAGGTGCATCCTGGGATGCACTGGGTGGGATCAGACTGTCATGCATCCTGAGATAGCTGACCCCATGTCAGCATGCAACATGGGGAGGTCACTCTGCCATATAAGTCCTTTTTGCCTTATATGGCATTCTGACCCCACCTGGTGTACCCCAGAATGCACTGTGTGGGGCCAGGTGCCACCCTTTTGCACGATGACATGGGATGGGAGGGTGTGGGCAATGCTCCATCATAACATTTAAGGTATTCAGGGGGCTTTGAGGCTGCTGGGCTACCAAGTGTTTGTGTTTCAAGGGGGTGGGGTGGATCAGGGCCACCAGAGATTTTATTTCTGTTAGGGGGTTGGTATCCGGGAGAGCTCCAGCCCCTTGACATTGTGCCAATGGAATTGGAGGCTTTCCCCGATGCCTGGATCATCTGAGGTGAAGTGTCAAATTTCACCACAGATGATCATTTCCTCCTGGCTGGATCTTTATGCCTGTCCAAAGTTGACATGAAGATCCAGCATTAAAAATAATGTAAAAAACTGCACTGTTTCAGCACAGTTTTTAATATCAGGCATAATTAAATATGCAGTGATTTGCAGGTCCAATGTGCTGCATTTTAGTGTGACCATTTTTCCGGCACTAGCTTGCTCTTTGCATTGGAGAGCAAGTCTAGTGCAGAACAAGTGCCAGGCTAAAGATTTCTGCATTGGCCCATAGGTTTACACATACAGCAATGGAGGGTTAAGTGACTTGGCCAAGGCCACAAGGAACAGCGGTGGGATTTGAACCCTTGTTACTGTGGTCCCAGGTCTAATCACTCAGCTACTCCTCCACTTCAACTAAAGGCTATAATAACCCAGATACCTTTAAATAAAGCCTAGAAAGAGATGAAAGATTGCAAATTATCCCTGCCAACCACTATGAAGGTTGTAAATTCAAGCAAATATACCTTGAAATGTCTCTATGCAAATAGAATACAATATATAGCACCAAATAAAGAAAAAAAGAAACTAAGCATCTCAGAAACCTGGTCAAAGGAGAATAACCAATGGGACAATAACCTTCTCTAGCAGATATGACCACATCACTCCGGTTCTACTTCAATTGCACTGGCTTCCACTTCAATACCGTTTCCATTATAAGTTTCTGATTCTTCTTCACCGAGCCATTTACATGTACACTCCCCGGTATTTGGCAGACTGTATCTCCCGCTACACCCCCCATCGTTACTCCGTTCCACTCAAACGAACCGTCTGTTTCTTCCGTCACCCTCACAAGCCCGTCTGGAGCAAACACGACACTCGGCCTGGTTTTTTCTTGGCCCCTCACTATGGAATACACTCCCCACCTCATTACGTCTAGAGCCTTCCTACCCTCAGTTTAAGTCTCTGCTCAAAACTTACCTTTTTCAGAAAGCTTTTGACCTTCCCCCCGAAAAATCCCCTAAATGATTTGTTTGTATGTTTACCCCACGTATTGTCTATGTTTATGTATTTCTGTACCCTGGTTGGTTAACATCATCTTTATGATTTGTTATGATTTGTTATTCACTGTTAAAATAAGTTGTGTCCAACCTATTATGAGTTATTGTTCAGTGTTTCTAATCTGATTTGTTCACTTTTCTTTAACCCTCTTTCCTGTCCTAATTTTGGCGTTCTGTTTCTTGGATTGTGGTGCTAATTAATTTTATTGTACACCGCTTAATGCTTTGCCACAGCGGTATATCAAATTTTAATAAAGATAAAGACATTGTGATACCAGGGCACAATTATATTGCAATGATAAGATAGATCTAATTGGTGTTGGGTGCTTCTATATGTTAAAGAGAGCATTGAATAAAAGTTCTATAGGAAACAATGTGCCATTGAATCCTTATAGAAACAAAATTCCATGTGCGAAGGGGAAGAAAATGGTGGTAAGGGTTATTACCATCCACTTGGACAGAATGAGCAGATAAATGATGAAATGCTATCAAAAATTAGGGAAGCTAACAAAATTGGCAACACAATAATAATGGGTAATTTCAATTATCTCAGCATTGATTGGATAAACGTCATGTCAGGGCATGCTAGTAAGTTAAAGTTCCTAGATAAAATAAATGACTGCTTCATTGAGCCGCTTCTTCAGGAACCAACCAGAGAAGGAGCTATTTTAGACTTAGGGGTATGTTTACTAAACCGTCCTAATGTTACCGGCGCTAGTTGCAGCGATAATGTGAAGAATTCCATATAAGGAGTGGGCATTACAGTCCTGAGGTAGCAAGAATATGTATCACGCGATAGTGGGCACCGTGGCACGTTAACACGCATTAACCCTAAGTACATGCCAGTGCAGTGCTAGAAGCTATAACAATGTAGCCCACTGAATACTGCAATGACTGTGGAGGCAGTGGTCATGGGTTTGATCCTGCAGTGGTGTAATCTAAAAAGACTGTCTGAAGCATTTTCTTTTAATTTAAATCAGTGCTGCCAGCAAAAACACCCTCACAGTGCCGTAACCTAAGATGCCTCATAAGGCGCCCCATAGGTCACATTTAAAGTGCCCTGTCTGCCAAGGCACCCTATAATGTGCCCTATAGGGCGCAGTATATGGTACCTTATAGGGCGCTTTATGAGGCACCTTAGGCTACAGCACTGTGAGGATGTTTCTGCTGGCAGCACTGATTTAAATTAAAAGAAATGCCTCAGACAGCCTTTTTAGATTACACCACTGCGGTACCAAACCCATGACCTCCGCCTCCACAGTCAGTGAAGTAGCCAGTAGGCCACATCTCTATAGCTGCGACCATACTGTTGGCTGGCTACAGAAAGACTGCAGGCCACCACACAAACAGCTGATCACATAATGGGGTATGCACCCCCACAGCACCTAGGCCTGGTAGGGGGAACTGACCGTGTGTGTTACTGGCACAGAGTAGCTACAGACCATGAAATTGTGCAGGTACTGTGCTCACCCTGAGGGTGAGGTGGGGCACCCAGCACCAGGTCCGCAGCACCTGGCTTGGCTGAGATAGACTATGCTGCTGGTCCCCATCAGTGCTAGTGTGTGCTAGGTAGTCCTTGCAGATACACCTAGAATATACCTGTGTCCATCTGTATTTTCCAGGCATGTCTAGTCCTTGTGGACTATGATGCACCCAGAATAATGCATGTTCTGTGTGGGTGCCATGGGTCACATGATATAGGTAAAGGGGGGTGTTTGGACCCAAAAGCGGATTATGTAGCACCACCCAACCTGCCCGTGGTGGGTGGTGGGTGGTGGGTGGTGGGTGGTGGGTGGTGGTGGGGGGGGGTTAGGGTACAGGATCTCCCACCAACAGATCCACATTGTACATCTCCACAATGGTGGCAGTAGAGGGGACCATCAACCCCAGTCCTGCTAGGGAACAGGCACCCTATAGCGCAGTCAATGCAGATCTGTATGCATCACATAAGGCACAGGCAGACAGGCAGAATGCTGGAGAAGCTCAGCTGCCCCCCCACCACTATCTGACATTCACCAGCAGAGGGCACAGTCAGTCTCCACCCTGCAAGGCAATCCAGCCATACACATGCTAACTACAGACAGTCTGCTAGCTAGTATATAGTGAATGTTCCTGCAGAAACTGTGCACCCAAAAATGGGATGTGAGCGCACACACACACACCAAGCAGGTAGGTCAGTGATTGGGCCCCAGAAAAAAAAACCCATAAATACCCCCTGAGAAAAATAGTGTATAGTACTATGGGGGAACCTAGCCATGCCATGGTCACTGCTCAGTCAGAGTGAGAGTGACCTCCCAGCATGACATGCTGTGATCACCCTGTCCGTGCAGTTGGTGGTCGGGCACTACAATGTCCCAGCCATTACCCTATACCCTGTGCAGATGCATCCTGCCCATGCCATCCTGTCCGGGCCATACCCACAGTACCTTGCTCCTCATTATGCACATTGGCAGGCTAACACTGGAAACAGTGCAAGCAGTGTGGGTTCAGTAAGGTGTAGGCAGCCACAACACACTGGATAAACAGATACACACTCCCACACCTATGCCAGCATTGTGAAAATATAGAGATTTGTGGCAGCCCTGGCCGCCACACCAGTCCTGTACTTTGTTCTGTTTTTATTTTATTTCATATGTTTGTCTTGGCGTTTTTTTATTTATACGTTCTGTTCATTCTCTTTTTCCTCTTATTATTATTATATTCTTGTTTTCATATGTATATTTTATGTATTTTAGCCATTATTTGCCCCTGAGGAAGGTTTTTACGAAACACGGCCAGTGTCGGGCCGGTGGCTGGAGTGGAATAAAGAAATAAAAGGTCTTTTACTTCACGTCTTTTCGTTGTTTTCCACGTTTCTTACTGGGTCCTTGGCGCACGTGGAATCGTGCTCATCTTGTTGGGTCTCTGCACCAAACTGTTGCCACAGGGACAGATCATTCCCTGGGGATACCATGACTGTTCGTCAGACAGACCTTGTCTGTTGCAGTGCACGGCACCCACCTAAACAGGGCTTGGCCGTGGTCTGCTGTGGGCAGATGCCACTGCCCCCGCTGCCACCAGCACCCCTCCGCAACCATGCTGACATGCCCTTATGCCGGTGGTGCTAGTGGTGCGCAGTCCTAGGCCATCCAGTGTGCTGGTAGGCAGCTGCCTATGGTGTGGGTTCTTGGGTAGGGGTGCCTACATGGACATGCGTGCTTCCCCCCGGCACCGCCTGCCAATGTTATGTGCCTTTGGGGGTACCTGCTGGGTAATATCCCCTGTGACTCTGTGGGACACATACTCATGCCCATGCTGGACCCTTTTCAGTTGCTGTCTTGCTGCTTTACAGTTTCGGCATTCCTATGTGCCACCTAGGCATCTGCCTAACACGCACTGTGCCCCAACTGGACCACAACATGTGCCGCCTGCAGCCCTCTGTATCCCATTTACAGCATCAGTACAGTTGCCCTTTCCTACATGCCCACTCTGCTGTTGCTGCACATGTGCACGCCATAACAAACCTGACCAATATAAATGAGAAAAAACCCTGATCAGCGCTATTTCAATGTGGGATCATTCACTTTGTAGAGGGACAGAGAATAGACTCTTCCAAACATGATATCTTCATTTTGTGCTTTGTCAGTGCTGTTGCTCTATGTTTATCATTAATATCACTATTGGCCAGCTTGGTTATTGGGATTTCAAATGTGGTTTTGGTCATTTTCTATGTTTATTTGCCTTTTTGGTTCCTGCACATGTATCACAACTATCACTTTTCTGGGTTTCCCTGCCTTTGCTTTACATTGCTAACTGAAATGGTTTCTCTCTCCAGCAAATGTGCCTCTAGCGGGAGGTTTTAACTGGCGCTCATTTTCAGACCCTGATTTCACGGCATTAGTGTGCCTGGAGTCCCTCCGCACCCTCTCTCTGCCCATTGACCCCTATCTCTGCCTTCTGGGGAGCCTTACTCCACCCTTCAGACCCGGCTTTCACAGCATCAGTGTGCCTTAACGCTGCTGCCGACGTTATTGCGTGATACGTGACATTATCGCGCGATAACGTTACGTATCGCGCGATAACGTTACGTATCGCGCGATAACCTCAGCGCTGCTATGTATCGCTCGTTAGTTCTGTAACGCGCATTACGTCTTCCGCTGTCCCGCCCATCTCCTTATTTGGGGGTTTGTCTTATTAACGCGGATCCTAACGCGAACTGCACTAACGCGATTTAGTAAACATACCCAAATAAGGAGATGGGCGGGACAGCGGAAGACGTAATGCGCGTTACAGAACTAACGAGCGATACATGGCGCGTTAGCGGGTCACCGCGCGTTAAGCATAAGAAGCCACTCAGACATACATAATCAATACAGAGCTGTAGCACAATGGTTACTGCAGTGACTGCTGATACAGGTGTAATGGGTTCGATTCCCCAGGGTGCCAGATGCAGAAGGCTGGCTGATGCAGCATCCTGTACATGATACAGTGAGGGAGGGGGCATGTATTTGTTTTCTTTTTGGAGGGGTGCAAGCAAACACACCCACACATTAGATAGTGAGTGAGGGGGCAGGTATATGTTAATTTGCCTTTTGGGCTGCAAGCAAACACACCCACACATTATCTAGTGAGTGAGGGGGTATGTATATGTCATGTATGTGTTGTAGGGTTGCTAGCAAACACACACGCATTATATAGTGAGTGAAGGGGGCATGTATATGTTCTCTTTCCTTTTGGGGTGCAAGCAAACACACCCACACATTATATAGTGAGTGTGGGGGCATGTATATGTCCTGTATGTGTTGTAGGGTTGCTAGCATACATACCTGACCCATACAGAGCTGCAGCACAATGGTTACGTTATTGACCGCTGTTACAGGCAGCATGTGTTCAAGTACCCAGTGTGTCTAATGCAGATGGCTGTTCCAGGCATTAGCCTGTACATTACAAAGGAAATGAAGCTTGTTTTTCAGTACATTGGGTATGGGTGCCTAGCCGCGTGCGTTGGTACATGCGTAGCATTGTGCGTGGGTACGTGTATTTTGACGTGCGTGGGTACGTGTGGTTTTACCAGTATGGGCATTTTATATATTACAGACTCTGTAGGGTGTCTTGCACCTATACATTATGTTATCAATACCGGCAACATTGCTGGCAGCGTGGACTGTGGAAGGTGTTTGCAGCCACCACACACTGGATAGACAGACAGCCACGCCCACACCTATGCCAGCATTGTGCTACTATAGAGGTGGCCAGCAGCCATAGCCACCACACCAGTACTGGGCATAGTACACGCATGGATATGGTACACAAGGCTTTTGGGTGGTGAACACTGTCAGAGTCCAGACCTGCAGCAAACACCGCAGACATCAGAATGATTGTTATGGTGGAGCTCAATGAGCGAACTGTGCTTGCCGTAGGGATTGGTATCTGCCAGTTATCATAGGGAACGTTTGATAGCTCTGTACCATATACCCAGGTGTAGGGTGGCATTGCTACGGTATGCAACTGCAAGTATTGGGGGATACAGGCAGGGCCCAATGTCTTGCCTCTCCAGGGGGCATTGGCCAATTAGGGCCTATGGGTGGGTGGGTGGCCCTGTTGGCTGCTGCTTTACAGCATAGTTCCCCAACTCCAGTCCTGCTGTTCCACACACTGTTCGGGTTTTCATGCTGTCCCTCATAAATATGCACGAGCTACATCTGCATACCATGGGGGCGGTGCATAGATATGCAGCACAGGCATCTTTATTAGGGGCAGTATGAGGACGGAATGGTGTGGGGCCCTCCCGGACTGCATTTGCGGGACTCAGCTTTAGGTAATGTGCCTGTTTCTGTTGTCTGTGTTTGGTGTGGTAAAATATAGGCCATGCGTATGTTCTCTGCAATAATGGGGTGTCTTTACTATCAATGTTTAGTGGTGGGTAAAACTATGGGGACTGGGTTGGCAGGAGCCCCAGCTGGGATTTGAACCTGTGACCCTCTGGTCTTACAGCGGCTGGCTGTGTCTGTTGCACCACACTGTGGCCACAGAGACAGTGCAGTCCCTTGAGCTAGTTACACCGGCCTGACGAGTCTGAAACCCTGCTCTGCAACAGGTTTACTGTGGCCTCATTTACCTTGTATGCAGACAAAGGTGCACATAAACCTCTGAAATGACCTCATAAAAGGGGGACACACCCCTAGACAAGCTGGACAACCATGAGATCATCGGGCAACATTACACAACACTCCCAGGACAGCTCCATTACAATGAGATGGTCTTTGAAAGGGTCTGCGGAGCGTGGACACTTCCACACATCATTTCGTTTTTATTTGCTGCTTGCCATGGACTGTTGTTCCTTTTTGCCCATTGCTATCACTCTGGCACAGCTGCATTATGCTTTTTAACATGTTTCTTGTGGGCATTTTTAACGTTTTATGTGATATTCTGTTCTGTGCACATGTATCACACTGCTCACGTTTGGTGGGTTTATTTATTTATTTATTTAACATTTCTTCTATACTGCGCTATTACAATCAGTGCGGTGTACATTGAACAAAACATACTACAATGCATACAAGCAACATTGAGTTTTACATAGAACAGGGTTTCCCCGGTTTTCCTGTACATTGCTGACGGAAATGGTTTCTCTTGCCTTTAAATGCCTTTAACGGCAGGTTTTCTTTCGCGTTGTAATTCAGCTCTGCAAATCAGTGCATTAGCCTCTCCACACCCACTCTCCGCCCATTGACCCCTTCTCTCCGCCCACTCTCCACCTTCTGCGCTGTTTTAACGCGCCGCGGGGCTTTACGATCGTTAACCACGGTTAACGCGCGTAGTATGACGTTAACGGTCGTTGGCGCGTGATTACGCACGTTATACTGCACTTACGATCGTTAACGTCATACAACGCGCGTTTTTCACGATTAACGCACTTTAGTAAACATACCCCTAAGTCTACGATTTGCTTGGGGGAGGGTGTGTCGAAGGTTGTTAGCGTCGATATGCATGCTGGTCCCTTAGAGTTGGCAATATCAGTCTTGGTGGTTTAGTGTAATTTTGATTGGAGGAAGTCTGCATAATCTTGAGCGAGAATCTCAGTTGTTTGTTCTGGACCTGGTTCCTTCGTTAGGTTCTTGATGAGGGCAGGTTGTGTGGCTTATTTAGCGATCGCATTAGCGTGTTAGTGTGAGCTTGTTTCATTTTCTCGGATATCGCGGCTCTGTGAGTTGCAAGCTGTAGGTTATAAGCTTCCAGATCTTCGGTTGAGCGTGAGCGCCTCCATCGTCTTTCGAGTTTCCTAAGTTTGAGAAGCGAGGTCCGAAGGTCATTGGAGAACCAGGATGCCGTGGGTCTTTTCCTTGGGTTTTTGTTATGTACTGAACGTTGCGCTATAGTACTGAGACTGTCGTTCCAGTTGGAGACCAGTCTGTCGGGGTCAGTTGTTGACAAGGCTAGTATGGGTTGTGTGTGGTTTATGATGAATTCCTTGTTGAATGGTTGGAAGCATCGTGATGGCGGTCTTGTGGGGGTTAATGGGACGAAATCTACATGGATTTAGCCAAAAGAGGTCTTGCCTCACCAATTTGCTGTATTTCTTTGAAGGCATGAATAAGCATGTGGATAAAGGTGAACCAGCTGATATGGTGTATTTAGATTTTCAGAAAGCATTCGACAAAGTCCCATATCAGAGACTCCTGAAGAAATTTTAAAAAGCCATAGCATAGGAGGCAATGTCCTAATATGGACTGGAAACAGGTTGAGAGATAGAAAAAGAGAGTACCCTACGCCAGCTTCGTGCCATTCACGCCTTCATATCAGTTCCCTCTCTGACCACATTGATTCTGTCCTTGGTAGTATCCCGCTTGGACTATTGCAATGTTGCGCTGGCTGGCCTTCCGCAAACCCAATTGCGCAGATTACAACTTGTCCACCACACAGCTGCACGTGTTCTCACTCACGCCTCCCGCTTCGATCACATCACCCCCATTCTGATTCATCTTCACTGGCTTCCCCTGGTCTACCATATACAATTCAAAATACTCATACACGTGCACAGAACTATCTACATTGGCACTCCCCTCTATCTCGCCAATTTATTACATCTTCACTCGTCCCACCGTTCCCTTAGGTCTGTTCACCTGAACCGTATGTCCCTTCCCTCCCCATCACAAGCCCACCTTGAGTCTACCCATTCCTCAGCGTTTTTCTTTCTGGGCCCCGACTCTGGAACTCACTCCCCCCCCCACCCCCCACCCCCGCTCTCCGTTTGGAACCCTCCTATAAAATCTTTAAGACCAACCTGAAGACCCACCTTTTCTGCACTGCCTTCCATCTTCCTCCTCCCTCCGTTCTCCTTTCTCCTCCACCTCGCTGAACCTAGACGTACCGATTCTTTTGTTGTCATGCACTCTGTTTTGTTCTGTCTGTTGCTTTATTCTTCCTCTCCACTCTATCATTTTTCTTAATTCATATGGCGTTCCTTTTCCTTTTCAGCAGCTCATATATTTTGTTATTGTACACCGCTCTGGTGCCACTGGTAAAGAGTGGTATATTAAGTGAACCAATAAAGATAAAGATAAAGATATGATCAGAGTTCTTTAAAATCCTGAGTGCAATGGAACGGGTAAACATGAATTGATTGTTTACTCTTTCAAAAACCACAAGGACTAGGGGACATGTCATGATGTTACAAAGTGTTATATTTAAAAGAGATAGGAGAGGGATCACGTGATGTGTTAAAAGCAGGAGGATGCATCTCTGCTGTACTCTGGAGCCCCCTCCCACTAAGTACCTTCAATCGGCATGGAACCAAGCCATTTCCCCCTGCTGACTGCCTGATGGTCTCTGCATCAGGTTTGAAGCACTG
This sequence comes from Ichthyophis bannanicus, assembly GCA_033557465.1. Classification (NCBI taxonomy): domain Eukaryota; kingdom Metazoa; phylum Chordata; class Amphibia; order Gymnophiona; family Ichthyophiidae; genus Ichthyophis; species Ichthyophis bannanicus. The sequence goes on from CM066032.1 coordinate 1,349,936,330, forward strand.
TGAGATTGCTTGGGGACTGGATTGTGATGAAATTGACACAGTGGGAGAGCGAGAAAGGCTCTGCCAACAGGATCCAATATTTATTTAGATGGTTTTGTATACCACTTTATCCTTCAATCAAAGTGGTCACAACACAATTGGGGGATACATTTTTTTTTAACACAAGGGGATATGAGACACATACACTAATACTTATAGGGAACATGGGCAATGAAGGGTTAAGTGGCTTGCCCAAGACCACAAGGAGCACCTGTGGGACTAGAAACCCCAGTCCTTCCAGCACAAGGTTGCTGTCCTCTAGTGGGATTTGAACCACTGACCTTCCAGCCTGTGGTACCTTGCCCCAACCACTAGGCCCTCCAAGATAGCAGACAGGGCACCCTGGCCCAGCCTGTGTTGATGGAGGAAGTATCAGCAGCAGTTGTGGGCACCCTCACAGGGCATTTTGATGTGCTGGAAGGTAAACTGGGCACTATGGCCTGAGTAATGGAGGTCGGCTGCAAGAAGGAGTTGCGTATTGCACAGGCAGAGGAGGCTCTGCAGAGGATCTCAAAGGAATTGAGTGCCCTCAAGGCCTTGGTCAGTAAGCAAGCTGACAAAATAGATGATTTGGAGAATCGGAGCCCCCAGAATAATCTCTGTTTTGTGGGGATTCTTGAATCTATTAAGGATGTGGAGTTCCGAGGGTTTTCAGAGACTTTGTTGCCTTTATCCATCACTCTTGGAGAGAGCAGTGGAAATCTGCTTATTGTGCAAGTGCACCAGGTGGGACTGCAGAAGGAGACTGACCACTGGTCTTGCATGGTCCTAGCCTGTTTCCTGAAGTTTGTCCAGAAGGATCAGGTCCTGTGGGTCAAGCGGGCCGATTCAGCACAAAAGCTGCCGAGTTCTTGTCTTCTAGGACTACTCCCTCCAGTTAAGCCAATGCCAGCGGGCGTACTTGGAGGTCTGCAAGCAGTCACAGTTAAGGTCAAATTTGTCCTGTAATATCCAATGAGACTCTGGATATACCACAATGGGACTTCCTGAACCTTTGACAGTGTGGCAATGTCCCAAAAATTTGTTCAAGAACTGACTTCGTGGCCAGTGGAATGAGCAGACTGAGAGGATGCCTGCTGAGACAGAGCATCTGGTGTTCTGGGAGATACTGGACTTCCCGGGGAGACCTGATGCAGAGAATGTAGGGGGCATCAAGCCCTGGAACCCCATCTTCCCTTTGGAATCTCTCTCTTGGCCTGTGATGTCCAGGTTGGAGTGATTCGGGGTGCCTGGCTGCATCCACGGTCCTTTTGGACTGGTTGGGGGGCAGTGGCCTCACCTGCCAAGTGATTTATTCCTGCCTGGACTGCATGGGATACCCCATCTCTGAAGTGCCCTCTGTTGGGGTTTTTTTCTGGGAGGGTGGAGGGTGATGGTGTCTGGCATGGAATTCTGTTGTGCTATCTTGGGAGTGCTCCAGGATGGTATGCTTTTTTCTCTGCCTTTCCCCTCTTACTCTTACCTGTTGTGGTTTGTTTATGTTTGGCTGGTAGAGGGGGATGGGGCACAGAGAGGGGAGGTATGGAAGGAGGGCCAGGTGAGAGGTGGAGGGGAGAGTGGGCATGAGGCAAGGGAGGGTTGCTGGGTGGATTCAGGCTTGGTTGTATGGATGGAATGTCTTGGTGTAGATAGGAGTGTTTTGCTTGTGTGAGTGTGCGAGGGGTGGGGGGTCCAGACTTGTTATTATGTGATGCTGAGGATGAAAGGAGAGGGAGGTAGTGAGGTTCATGGAGGTAGGGATGGGGAGAGGGCAGGGGGGCAAATGGAGAGGGGGAGGGCGATAAGAGTAGATGTATTACGATGGTGATGATGGGGCAGTTTGGTGTGTGGGGAGGATATAGCAATTTGGAGGGGGGACCTTAGGCTGGAGAGGGCCTCTGACCCACATGTGCTGTTTAGTTTGTGTGCCTGTATTATACATTGGGATGGGAGCTGAGAGTCATCTCATGGAATGTTTGTGGACTGGATTCACTGGTTAAGTGCCACAAGGAACCTCGTGCATTAGCTTGGCAGTGGTGTGAAGTGCCATTTTTGCAGGAGACCCACCAGGATGCTGTGGAACATGTTAAGCTGAAATATGATTGGGTAGGCCAAGTCTATGGGGCCCCGGTGGTGGGGAAAAAAGGGAATGTGGCCATTTTGTTTGGGAAGAAGATGGTATTAGATTGTGAGTTGGAATGAAAGGACGAGGGAGGGCAATATGTAATCCTGAGTGACAAGCTTCCCAGTCGTCTTTTGCAAAATTTATGAGCCCAGTGCCCTTGAATCCTGGTTTTATGCGTGGGTAGCCTCACAATTGGAACAGTTACAAGATCGGCAATTGATGGTATGGGAAGACCTGAATGGAGTATTGGACCCAGATGTGGATGTTTTCCCGGGAAGATCATGAGGCAGAGTGAGGGTAGCGCATGTATTGCAGAGGTGGAGGGGCCACTTGGATCTTGTGGACCCATGGCACCTCCTCCATCCTATGCAAAGAGATTATACTCATTTATCTATAGCCCATGGGACCAGTTCCAAGATTAATTACTTGATGGTATCAATGCCTCTCTTCGAGAGGGTAGAGGATATGTTGATCGGTCCTAGTGAAATCTCGGATCATGCAATAATTTGGATAGACCTTGGTTGGCGCCCACAGGAGCAGGCAGTATGGGTTTGGTGCTTTCCTTTGGAATTGTACCGGGAGGAACAATTTCCGCCCTACTTGAAAGAAAGGTGACAGGAATATGCAGACAACAATGCCCAACATGTTGTAACTCCTAGGTTGTTTTGGGATACTGCTAAAGCTGTCTTGTGGGGTGATATAATTGCAAAAAACAGGTAATAGTCGAGCAGGTTTGGCACTTCTCTTTGGAATTGAACCAGGAGGAACAATTTCTACTCTACTTGAAGGTAAGGTGGAAGGAATATGCGGCCAACAATGCCCATCATGTTGAAACTCCTGGGTTGTTTTGTGATACTGCTAAAGTTGTCTTGTGGGGTGATATAATTGCGTATGTGGCCCATTGCCACTGGCTACTGAACTTGCAAATACTTTGATTGGAAAAACAGGTAATAGTTGAGCGGAAGCGCTTTGCCCAGACATGGACGGCAGGAGATCGGGCCTGTTTGCTGGAGATTCAGGTGGCCTTAAATGAATTATTACACCAGAGGGTAAAAAGGTCTCTCATGTAATATAAATGCCAACTTTATCAATACAGGAATAAGGCCAGTAAACTTTTGGCATGGTGTCTTAAGGGAGTTCAAGGTTCTCACTGGGTTGCAGCTCTGCGTGACAACCACGGTGTCCTCCATTAGCGCACTAGCAAGATTGGGGAGATTTTCCAAGTATTCTATCGGGACCTCTTTATGGGGAGTGGATTTTGCCTACCCATATGGCAGCCTCTCTCAGGGAGGTGCACCTGTCTCAGATTACAGGGGAGCAGGTGTGGCAACTGGGAGCCTCAGTTACAGCTGAGGAGGTCTGGGGGAGAATATAATGAGTGCAGTGCTGTAAGACACCTGGCCCAGATGGGTTCAGAGTGCAGTTCTATAAACTGTTGCATGACCAGGTAACTGCCCTTTTAGTAGCGATGTTTCAGGAGAGAGTGGAGAAGGGGGAGAACTCCCCTGATGCTAACCGAGAGTTCATAACCCTTATACCAAAACCAGGGAAAGATCAGCTGAAGGCAGAGTCTTATAGCCAATCTCCCTTATTAACTTTAATATTAAACTTTTCGCTAAGATAACAGCGGACTGCCTGGCCCTCCTGCTGCCGGGCCTTATTCACACAGGTAGGATTTCTTTGAGGCTGCTATGCAGCGTGCAATTCATGAAAAATTATTGCTTCCTTAGAATGGGTCCATGAGCACCAAATACCATCCTTGCTTATCAGTTTTTATGTGGAGAAAGCTTTTGACCATGTTGAATAGGATTATCTGTTCATGGTGTTCCTGGAGTATGGCTTGGGGGAGGCCTTCCTGAGGATAGTTCACTCCTTACATGCGGGTCCAACAGTGCAGAGCCTGGTAAATCAGTCAATGTCTGAGATCTTCTCTCTGGAGTGGGGAATGAGGCAGGAGTGCCCCTTTCCCCCCTTATTATTTATACTCTCCTTGGATCCTTTGCTGCATCGAATAAGGGGGGGAGGGGGTTCAAATAAGAGGGGTTGAATTTTTGTTGTTGGCCTTTGTCAATGACCTACTTTCACACATAATGGATCCTTGTCCATCACTGCCTCTGTTGTTGGACAAATTTTGGACCTTTGGCGAGCTTGCCGAATTGAAATTAAATATGGATAAATCTCAAGCGTTGACTGAGCTGCGTGGGTTGCAGGTTGCTTGGGACCCCAGGCATTTATATACTTAGGTATTCAACTGCCCAGAGACCCTAGACGAGTGTATGACCTTAACCTTAAGGCTTTGTTGGGATACATGCAGAGCAAAATGACGGATTGGCAGCCAGAACCTCTGTCACAGTGGAGGTATTTCGGATGACTTTGTTCCTAAAACTACTGCACCTGTTGCAGACATTGCCAATCCATCTGATCTAAAAGGACATACAGTTGCTTGAAAGGGTCCTGTCTAGGTTCCTTTGACAGGGCAAAACGGCATGGGTGGCATTAGGGCATTTACAGAGGGATTGACGAAAGGGCAGATTGGGCGTTCCGGATATTCCGTGGTACAATTTAGCGTGTCAGCTCCATCACTTGAGGGATTGTTTAGGATATACATTGGTGTTCACCCCCTGAGAGATGAAAAAAACTTTTGTAGTGCCCCATAGGGGGGTCATTCTAATGTGTGAATAACGGGAATGTACGACCGGTTTGGACATAGAACCCCCGCTATTTGCTCGGGGCCTATTCTGAAGATAGAGCTCCCCACACATACAGCAGCTTTGTGCGGGGAGCTCTGGACAGGGGCGGGAGGGGGAGGGGGAGGGGTCTGGGCAGAGCGGGGGTGGACCACACAACCCGGACATATAGGGCCAATACAGGTCACGGCCCTGTACATCTGGCGAGGGCAGGATGGACGGGGAACTTATTCCACCTCGGAGGTGGAATAAGTCCCCGACCATGCCAGGCAGTGACAGAGGACCTCCCCAAAGAGGTGAGCCACTGAAGGAGGTTCCCTGCCACATGATCCTGGCCCTGACAAGCCCCTCTGGGGCTCGGGCAGTGGGGTAAAGCAATTCTATGGTGTTGTGGGAAATTGGGGCTCCTGCTTGGTGTCCCAGTGCCATGACAAACTTTTTCCATAGAGAAAATAACATTTTACCCAAGGAAATTGGGTCTTTGATTACTGCAAACTTGTCCTTTGTGCGTTCTTCAACAATATAATTTTACCCATGGAGTGAAGAGGTGGTGCCAGGGTAGAGTGAGACTGAAGACTGGAGATAGGTGGATAATCAAAGCTACATATGTATTTTCTAATGGAAGACTTACACACACAAAAAAGCAGGTGCAGTCTCTATGTGTAATTTTTCTCAGAGGCAATAATAAAAGCAAAAACTGTATGGACTTTAGATTTGATTATTACTGCAAATCCCATGGGTAAAAGCATCTGTGAATTTTGCACTAAGACCAGCAGTTTTTATCGTAGCCCCCGAGGCATACAGAAACCAGTATAGTACAACCCTGATACAAGCAGACAGTTTGTTCCAATACCAGAGTATAACAGCTCATCTTCAATTAGAATTGGGTTTTTGTGTTATAGGGGAAAAAAAATTGCAGATACAATATAATTGCAGTAGAAAATTCTAGCTCTATACAGCTAAGTATAGTCAACTGCCTCTGGGGGCAAATTGATAGCCGCTGAAGTGCCGCTGCCATGATTTGGACAGGTCTGCTGCGGTGATGCCGCTGTCATCGAAAGTAACTGGTTCTGTAGCAGAACTCCTCTCTATTAAGTAAGTTCAGAATGGGGTCTGCCAGCTCTTGTGCCCTACAGGGCCCCACCTCTCACATGGGTTTCCACAGAAAGAGAAGCAAAGCCTCAAAGGGTCTGCCAGCGCACGAGGACTGCCAGACCCTGCACTGAAGTTACTTGCTAGAGGGGAGATGCTGGTGCAGGCCCAGTCGCCCTTCAGAACATCAGTGGAGGTAATGGGGACAACAGGAAAGGAGGCAACGGGGATGGAAGAGAACTCTCTTCCGTAATTTTCGGAGACACCACCACCATTGCTTGTAATTTCAATCCAGCTCTGCATACAGGAGTACAGCTCAAGTACTAGAGGTGTCTAGACCTGCAGCAGGAAGATCAGAACAGAAAATCCCTGCATGCCATGGGGTAAAACCAGGGTTGGGTCAACCTATCCCGGAAATCTGAAGTCATTTGACAACCCTAATTGCAATGCTGCTTTCCACTTGCTGTCATGAAAGCTAAGACATATTAGCAGAGCCATGCTATGATTTATCTAAATTCAGAACAGCAGGAGGGGAGGGAAGCAATGGCCATGGCAATAGCAGAAGCTTTCAAAGGTTAAGCTAAGATTGCCACAGAAATTGAACGGAAAGCAGAGGGAAAAGTGGGAGCTTTAATGGGTTTCTGTTTGTTTTAGCTGACTACAGAATTAACAGTTACAAATGCAGTCCGCTTTAAGCCTGACGAGGAGAGTTACCATGTGTGTGAATGCAGCGCGGAGATAATTCTTGGTTTCCCCCCTAAGCAAACATGGTGGGGTTCCATAGTGCTCCTTCCGATGCCCTTCAACTCTGGCCACCAACCGGACACTCTCACAGCAATCCACTCTGATGCCCGTAGTGTGCCAGGCCTGCTAGCGCTCCTTCAGTCCTCTAACACCCCAACAAATGCCATTCTAGAGAAACATAAACCCTTTCTGCTGCTCAGCGCTGTCAAACAGAATAGGGTACATGATTTCTTAAATCACAGCTTAGAGCAATAAACACTTCTCCTGTGGTTGCAAAGTGCCCTTTCTAAGAAGCTCAAAGCCATGAACTTCAATAATGACCATCTTTCTGCTGTCGTGCATGTTTACTGTGCGTTTAATATTTGGAAAACAGCTTCTGTCTTCCTCTGCCCCCCTGGCTCCTCTTACTGAACAAAACCTCTCATTCTGCCCTTCTTTAGCAGTCTGGAGATGTTTATGTGCACTTTTGCTGTACTGCTTGTCCTAGCCAGCTTGCCTCAAAGAGTTGTTCCACTTCCCTGGAATATTTACTCTGGTACAATGCACAAAACAGTGAGGCAGGTCACCCCTCCCCATGCCTCTGTTTAAGGATGTACCCACCACTCCGTGCAGGTCACCTCTACTGCTTTGGATAGCAGAGACAGTTAACTTTATTTTGATTTTATCCTGTTTCTATAAAGGGATCCATTGTTTCTGTCCCATGCTATTTTGAATTCTGTCACTGTATTTGCCCCCACCACTTCCATCGGGAGGGCATTCCAAGCATCCACCACCCTTTCAGTGAAAAAGTATTTCCTGACGTTGCCTTTCTGTTTACATCCTTGCAGCTTCATGTTATTCCCTCTAGTTTTACAGCTTCCCCGTCTTTGAAAAAGATTTGTTTGTCTATTAATACTCCTTAAGTATTTAAAGGTCTGCATCATATCTCCCCTGTTCTCCTCTCCTCTAGAGTACACATATGTAGGTCTTCGAGTCTCTTCTCATGCATCTTCTGGTGCAGGCTCCAAATTATTTTGGTCACCTTCCTCTGAACTGTTTCCAGCCTTTTTATATCCTTTGCAAGATATGGTCTCCAAAACTAAACACAATATTCCAAGTGAGGTCTCACCAGCGACTTGCACAGTGGCATTAGTACCTCTTCCTTTCTGCTGGTAATTCCTCTCTATATGCAATCCAGCATCCTTCTGGCTTTGGCCACCACCTTGTCACACTGTTTTGCCACCTTGAGATCCTCAGAAACAATCAGTCCAAGGTCCTTCTCCTGGTCTGTGCACACCAACCTCTCGCCCCCTATCGCATACAATTCCCTTGGATTTCTGCTTCCCAAGTGCATGACACTGCACTTCTTCTCATTAGATCAAATAAACCAGAGTATCACTCTCAGCCTTTTTATGCTTCGAATTTGAGTGCAGGCCCTGAACTATGAGCTGAGGGTGGTATCTTCTTGGGTTTTGACAGGAAATGAGAATTAGTTCATTATAGGAAGTCACTTGACTATATAGGGGACAGAATGATATAGCAACTATTTCCAAAGGATGAGGATTAAACCTTTTAAATAAATAATTAAATCTAAGTGGCATAGATGTGGATTTACACAGCTCACTAGAAAATGTCTGGCATTTTCAGGCTTTCCAAAATGTAGCAATTTTCAACCATGTTTGAGCTCTCCATTAGCGGCACATCAATTTTATGAGAATGGCCTTTATTGTCAAAGTATTTTTCCATTAGCATACAAGCAAATACTCAGTAACTGAGAATATAGATGTATTATTAACATATGTCTGAGCTTTTCACTTGGCTTCCACCTTCTACTCTAATTCTAAAAACAATAATTTCAGTCAACTAAATATTGAGCAATAGGAAACTTGACAATCATCAATCAAGATTCTGTAAATATTATAGTGTTGAGACACGAGATGAAATTTTTGCTTTTTTAATTCTCTTAAACATGGTGATTGCATCTGATACGCTAAACCATGAGCGGTTAGTTTAGGGTTTACAGGATGTAGTAAAAGCTGTTAGTATAGATGAGTTTACAAAAAGGTTTGGATAAGTTCCTAGAGGAAAGGTCCATAAACCATTATTAAAAAGGACCCAGGAAACCTACTGCTTACCCTGGAACGAGCATTGTGGAACCTCTGTGCCTTTATGGGAACCTGCCAGGTAATTGTGACCTGGGCTTGATAGACCTGGGCCTGACCCAGTATGGCATATCTTATGATATTATATTCTTATACAGGATATTGGGATTAGCGGTTAAATTCTGTCATTGTTTCTTGCTTTCCTTAGAGGTCATGTTCAGCTTGTTATAGTGGAAGATCCTCTATCCCAGCAGTGGCTATGGGATTGTGATGTCCCTCCGAGATATATTTGGTAATCATATTTGTTTAATATCTATCTGATTTCTTCTGTGTCAATCAATTCAGGTGGCGGATTTATGTGGTGGATGATGTGGGGATTTTAGTATGAGTCCCTAACAAGAAAGTGGATATTTGTTGGCATAGGAATGTTAGATTGGGTAAGATAATGGTTTACAATGTATACATTAAAATTAGATATTACAAGAACTGAGCACTGTGGATTTGAGAGGATGGAGTAGGACTGGATGAAGTTTTCCTACAGTATGCCATTGATTTCATGCCCATCAAATCCTTCTCCCATAACTTGAGGCTGGTCTTTCATTCTGAATTAAATATAGAAACATAGAAAAATGATGACAAAGACCATACAGTTTATCCAGTTTGACCCTCCACGCCAGCTACTAAGTTCTACAATTCTTCCTCTCCATCAGAGTTCCTCTATATTTGTCTCATGCTCTTTGGAATTCAGATACCATCTCCATCTCCATCACCTTCATTTGGAGGCTGTTCTATGCATCCGCCACCATTTCCATAAAGAAATATTTCCTTAGGTAACTCTGCAGCCTACCCCCTTTCACCCGCATCCAATGACCCCTCTTTGCAGAACTTCCTTTTAACCTATGCATTTATACTTTTGAGGTAGTTAAATATCTTTATCATGTCTCCCCTCTCCTGCCTTTTTTCCAAAGTAAACATATTTAGCTCTTTATGTCTTTCCCCATATACTTTATGATAAAGACTATTGGCCATTTTGGTAACTGTTCTCTCGACCAACTCCCATCTATTTTATATCCTATTAAAGGTCTCCAGAATAGCCCTCAGGACTCCAAATGAGGTCATACCAGAGACATATACAAAGCTGTTGTTATAAAGTACATCTGAGTTGGTGCAGACTCCTAGCAACCCTGTGGATAATTGTCCCTATTATTAGTGTGCACTTGGCTCATTAGTATGGCTTAAAAATTTAGTGCACACTAAACTGATTTAAAGAAAACCAACTTGCAAATTAATGCACGTTAAATCAATTCGTGCAAGTTAAAATGCTGTGGCATGGCATTTTAGAAAAGGCATCCCAGTGCAATCTGGGATGCATAGGACAAAACGTGCAGAAAAACACTGGCGACACCTATATTTAGGCCTGTTTATAGAAAAATTGATGTTCCCAACGTGGATGCCCACGTCGGCATCCACATAGATGACCCTGCTACAAAAGCTTGGGGCAGAGACGTCTATCACAGGCTACTTTGCATATGAAGATGTCCATTGGTACGATAAAATGAAAACAAGAGCCCTCATTGCCTGTCAGTGATCGTTGTCAACATGGAAAATATAGGGGATATGAGTATACCTTCTTCTCCACACCCTCCGGATGTTTGGCTGACAAAACAAGCACTTTTGCAATGCCTATTCGTGCCTGGAGTAGGTATAACCTTTGCATGCAGCTCAGGATGTGCAGAGCATTTCTGAAATTCGGCGAGGACGTCCATGTTCTTGAGAATGTCTCAGACATACCTCCACCATATCACCCTCACGGCATGGATGTCCTTGTAGCGGGGACGTTTCTGGAACCAGCTTCTAAAATACCTCTGGAGATGTCTCTGTGATTTAGACATCCGTGCGCCCACTTGCAGATATCCAAAGCACAAATAGCTCTTATAAAATAATATCCATAGTACACATTAAAAATGTCTATTAAAGTGAATGTGTGAAATGAACCAAAAAAATACCCAAAACGCAGGAAGACTTCATAAAAAAAATGAAAACAAATTGAATTATTTTTGTCTGTGCATATCCCTAATACAGAGGCACTATCATCACCTTTTGCCTATTGGCCATTCCTTTCCCATTGCAACCAAGCATCTTTCTGAGTTTTTCATTACCTTATCTAACTGACTATCTAGAGATCATCAGATATGATCATTCCCAGATTCCACTATTTCATGTGCACAAGATTTCACCCCCTTGGATTTTTGCAACCCAAATATAGGACCCTGCATTTATTAGCATTAAATCTTAGCTGACATACTCTAAACCATTCATCAAGTTTCTTTAAATCCCTCCTCTTGTTTTCCACACCTTCCAGGGTGTCTACTCTGTTGTGAATTTTGATAACATCTGCAAAGAAGCAAACCTTACCCAAAAGCCCTTCCACAATATAATTTACAAAAATGTTATAAAGAACCTGATCAAGGACAGATGCCCACAGCACACCCCTGGTAATGTTCTTATCCTCCAAATGAACTCCATTTACCAGTATCCTTTGTCCCCTCTCACTCAACCAGTATCTAACCCAGTCAGTCACTTTAGAGCTCATACCAATCGAGCTCAATTTATTTATAAGTCGCCTATGAGGAATCTGTGTCAGAAACCTTGCTAAAATCCAAGTACACCACATCCATTGCTCTTCCACAGTCCAACTCTCTGGTGACCCATTCAAAGACAAAACCTCCTACTGGTAAAAGCTTTGTATCCTAAAATCCACTGGACTACAGAAACTGCAGCTATTCCATTCATTTACTTACCATCCAGGTCAGATTAGATGGTCTGTAGCTCCCAGCCTCTTCCTTGCTTCCTTGAGGTTTCACAAACACGTATTCAGATATCTTCGAGTAATATACCCAGGCAGCTGTGGGCATATTGGAGCTCTAGTGATTTGATGGCTTTTTAATTGTCACATTTAGATTTCTGTAATTAGGTATATGCAGCTGCAGGACATCACACAGACAATTATTCACCAATTACAATTGACACAGAGCACTGCAGCAGGAACTATGGCATGCTTGAAAACTGAGGCTAATGACTGATATATCTCCGTTAAAAAAAAGCAATTGTATTGGCTTCTGGATTAAGGTTAAGGTTCCGTCCTTTGTTTTGAAGATTATATTAGATAGGGATCAATTTATTTGCAGAAGAAATTCTGTATGTATGTGTTGATTTAATCATTGTGATCACAGGGAAAGGAACTGTTCATGATACCAATGAGGAAGATTTTAGGGTGAAACATTGTAAATGGATTGCCACATGAGTTGAGACTAGAAAGGATCCATTTAAAGTTTAGGAAGGAGCTTAAGACATGTCTCTGGTGGAGTATTTCTGGAGTGATATTTCTATGGAGGGAGAGGGTTGAAGGAGTGTCATGGAGATATTATATGGTGGGTGAGGGTGAAGATGATGAGGGTACTGGTAGTGAGGAGTGTTCTGTGTCTATTAGATCAAATGTTTCAGTATCGGGGCAATATCTCCAAATGAGTTCATTTTGCACATACCATGACAGTCATGATCCTCACTCCTAAGCCAGGGTATATGGAGTATGATCTCAGTCTCTCAAATTTCCTGCTAATGCTTGGTGTGCTAGTTGCATCATGCCAGAGAGAGCTTCCTTCTGGAGCTCATAAGATGTAACATGTCGTATAAGTAACTTGTCAAGGTTCGGTTGGAAATTCCTCTTAATCAGGCCTGTGGCTCCCAATACAGTGGGAAATATTTCCGTATCTTTCTGCCTTATCTATGTATATTTAGAAGTGTTTTAGAATTGTGATGTATTGTGCTTTAGTTTCAGAAATGCAAATCACAGAAAACATTTATTCAGAGGAATGGTATAGAAAGAGAAGCAAAACTAAATTAAAAGAAACATATTTGGGCATTAGCTTAAATTAAGTGCCCTGACTGTATCTGCACTAAATCTCTCCTAATTAGAGGAGAAAGTCAAAGACGTTTCTAAGTAATCTTTCTCTGAAATAAATTTATGAAATACACATTGAGGCCCATTCTGAAGGTGCACGTCCGGGCAGCCCAGATGCCCAGAAATTTGGACGACCCGGAGATTCACTTGATTCTGCTCCCATGGGGGCTAGACGGCCCCGCGGGAGCAGAATCACGGCATAGTGGCTGGACATCCGGGACGTGCCCCGATTCAGGCAACCCGGATGTCCAGCTACATCCCTGGCTAGCTCAGTCACACTCCTGCATGGAGCCGCAGTGCCATGGCAGATCGGGGGTCAGGCGGCAGGGAAACGGTGAAGTCGGGGTCTGCCGTGGATCACGCTTCTCCATGCAGGACCCGTGATCCCCAGCAGACCCCAACTTCAGTGGGACACTGTGATACCTTGATACAAACTATATCGTAATGATAGAGCTGATCAAATTGGTGGAGGAGTTGCGCTCTATGTTAGCGAGGGCATTGAGTCAGAAAGGATTAACGTTTTGCAGAAAACAAAATTTGCTGTAGAACCTCTATGGATTGAAATTCCATGTAAAAAGGGGAAGGCGATGGCAGTGGGGGTGTACTATCGACCGCCTGGCCAGAATGAACAAATGGATGATGATATGCTCAAAGAAAAGTTACAGCGCAGTAATAATAATGGGTGATTTCAATTACCCCAGTATCAATTGGGTCAGTGTCACGGCAGGACATGCTAGGGAGATAAAGCTCCTAGATGAAATAAATGACTGCTTCTTGGAGCAGCTGGTTCATGAACCGACCAGAGGGGAAGCCATATTGGACCTAGTCCTTAGTGGAACACCAGATCTAGTGCAAGAGATAAGAGTGTTGGGGGCCACTTGGCAATAGTGATCATAGCATGATCGCCTTTGATTTAATTAGTGGAGGAGGGATAGTAAGGAAATCCACAGTACTACCTTTTAACTTTCGAAAGGGAGACTATGATAAAATGAGGAAAATAGTTAAGAAAAACTAAAAGGAGCAGTTGCAAAGGTTAAAGACTTACATCAAGCTTGGGTGTTGTTGAAAAATACTATCTTGAAAGCCCAGACCAGCTGTATTCCATGCTTTAAGTGGAAGGAAGTCCAAAAAACTGCCAGCATGGTTTAAAGATGAGGTCAGAGAGGCTGTTGTTGCCAAAAAAGCATCTTTCAGGAAATGGAAAAAAAGAGCCAAACGACGAAACCTGGAAACAGCACAAGCACTGGCAAGTCAAATGCAAGGCATTGATAAGGCAGGCAAAGGGAGAATTTGAGAAGAAGCTTGCTGCGGAAGCAAAAACGTGAAATAAAGACTTTTTCAAGTACATTCGTAGCAAAAAACCTGTGAGAGAGTCACTTGGTCCATTAGATGATAGAGGGGTTAATGGGGCACTAAGAGGCGACAAGGCGATAGCGGAGAGGCTGAATGAATTCTTTGCTTTGGTCTTTACTGAGGAAGATGTAGGGATGTTACCCATGACTGAAGTGGCATTTAAAGGTGCGGAAGAATTGAAGGAAATATCGATACATCGGGAAGATGTATTACAACTATTAGATAAACTGAAGAGTAGCAAATCACCTGGGCCGGATGGTATACATCCAAGGGTGTTGAAAGAACTGAAATATGAGATTGAAGACCTGCTATTAGTAATCTGTGAACTATCATTAAAATCATCTCTAATACCTGAAGAATGGAGGATCGCCAATGTAACACCAATTTTTAAAAAGGGTTCCAGGGGTGATCCGGGAAACTACAGACCGGTGAGCCTGACGTCAGTACTGGGAAAAATGGTAGAAACCATCATAAAGAATAAAATTACTCAGCATGTAGATAGTCATGGCCTAATGGGAGATAGCCAACATGGCTTTAGACAAGGAAGATCTTCTCTTACTAATCTGTTATGTTTTTTTGAAGATGTGAATAAACAGGTGGACAAAGGTGAGGCGGTTGATATAGTGTACCTGGACTTTCAGGAAGCCTTTGACAAGGTCCCTCATCAGAAAACTTTGGCAAAACTAAAGAGTCATGGGATAGGAGGCAGTGTACTACTGTGGATCAGGATCTGGTTAAAAGATAGAAAGTAGAGGGTAGGGCTAAATGGCCAATTTTCCCAATGGAGAAAGGTGAATAGTGGTGTACCCCAGGGATCTGACCTGGAAACTGGAATAACGAGTGACGTTATCAAATTTGCAGATGGCACAAAACTATTTAAAGTTGTTAAAACCCAAGAGGATTGTGGAAAATTGCAAGAGGATCTTGATAAATTGGAAGACTGGGCATCAAAATAGCAGATGAAATTTAATGTGGACAAGTGCAAAGTTACGCACCTAGGGAAGAACAACCCAAACTTGGTTACATGATGCAAGGTTCCACATTAGGAACCACCACCCAGGAAAAAGATTTAGGCGTCATTGTGGATAACATGTTAAAACCCTCGGCCCAGTGTGCAGCGGCGGCCAAGAAAGCAAATAGAATGCTAGGTATCATAAGGAAAGGAATGGAAAATAAAACAAAAGATATTATAATGCCTCTATATCGTTCCATGGTGAGACCGCACCTTGAATATTGTGTGCAATTCTGGTCGCCGTATCTTAAAAAGGATATAGCGATATTAGAAAAGGTTCAAAGAAGAGCCACCAAAATGGTAAAGGGGATGGAAGGATACTCCTATGAAGAAAGGCTAAAAAGGTTAGGGCTCTTTAACCTGGAAAAGAGACGTCTGAAGGGAGATATGATAGAAGTCTATAAATTACTGAACGGAATGGAACAGGTAAACGTAGATCGATTGTTTACGTTATCAGAATATATAAAGACTAGGGGACATGCAATGAAGCTACAGGGTAAACTATTTAAGACTAATAAAAGAAAATATTTTTTCACTCAACGTGTAATCAAACTCTGGAATTTGTTACCGGAGGATGTAGTAAAGGCTGTTAGTGTAGCTAGGTTTAAAAAAGGTTTGAACAATTTCCTGGAGGAAATGTCCATAAACCATTATTAAGAAGGGACCCTGGATATCAATGCTTGACCCAGTACAAGCATTGTAGAACCTGTGTCTTTTGGGGAAACTGCTAGGTACATATGACCTAGATTGGCCACTGTTGGAAACAGGATACTGAGCTTGATGGACCTTGGTCTGATCCAGTATGGCATATCTTATGTTCTTATGCCATCAAGGAGCAGAGCTGGGACAAGATGGTATTTATCCACATAGCAGCAATTTTCAGCACCGCCATCCAGATGAGGATTGGCTGTCCTATCTCCACTGGTACCATAGTCTTTCTCTTAGTGATCTGCTCCAAATCTCCTCTTTCTGGTTCCCTTCTTTCTCTCACTGCTGCTTTTCTTCTTTTCGGAATCGCCTCCTTTTCCCTGTAACCGAGTCTTTTATTCTGATGTTCCTTTCTAGACCTTCTCTTTCTGTTTCTGCAGCAGGTTTTCTTCCATTGGCTCTTTCTGAAGCTCATCCTTCTTTTTCTGTATACTGTATGCCCTTCTTAGGGTGCATAGGTCTCCTGCCTAGGACTCCTCTTTCTCTATTTCTTTTTCCATAGAACTCCTCAATTTTGGGGGCGGATCCTGGCTTTGGACAAGATGGACGTGTAAGAGCTGTGCTCCGGAGGGCAATGGTCAAGAATCCTGACTTCTGCAGTCTTTAACTAAATAGTTCCTACCTACTTTGGTATCATTCGATCTTGGGCATGTCTGGCCCCAAACCGATGTGGCTCGATTACCAAATATCTCAAAAAACCAGTGCAAAGAGAACCAAAACGGAACCTCTCTCGCCTCACAAGATGGCGGTCATCCGAGATTGTCCTGAGGCCTTGCAGGAACTTTTGGCGGAGATTCATGCTGTTAAAGATTTGGTCAAATCCAATGATGACTCACTGTGCACAATGTCGGAAGATATCAGTGCCTTGAAATTTCTTTGGAGTCAATCACGGCACGCTTGGAGAAGGTGGAGAGCGTGGTGGCAACGCATGAGGAGTGGCTCAAGGACGTCGAGAGGCAGGCAAAGTTGATACACTCACTACAAAGAGAATTGGA
Source organism: Ichthyophis bannanicus (assembly GCA_033557465.1). Classification (NCBI taxonomy): domain Eukaryota; kingdom Metazoa; phylum Chordata; class Amphibia; order Gymnophiona; family Ichthyophiidae; genus Ichthyophis; species Ichthyophis bannanicus. Next base: position 1,349,953,106 of record CM066032.1, read on the forward strand.
AGACGGTAACAACCGCGCTCGAAGGAACAACGTTACGAATACTGGGAGTTCACGAGGGAGCCGAGGGTCCTGACATGGTGGCCTTTGTGCAGTCAATGATTCCGGGTGTGTTGAAATTGAAATTCGCCATGCCATTTGAGATCGAGTGTGCCCATCGAGTGCTTATTCAGTCCATGATTGCAGACAAACGCCCACACCCAATCATCTTGAAAGTTCTTCGTTTTCAGCAAGCCTCACAAATAATGGAAGCAGCCAGAGCACTCTCTTCCTTATCAGGGGCACAAACTCCTATTCTTCCCTGATTTCGTGAAGGCGACGGTGGATTGGAGAAAGAGCTTTTTGGCACTACATCCATGCTTGTTGCAGCTGCAGGCCCGATTTGGGCTGCTCTACCTTGCCCGCATGATAGTCACGCTGCATAACCAGACTAAAAGTCGCATGCATTCTTGGAGGACAAGGGTTGATGCAGTGAAATTTGCCTTGCACTGTGTGGCCTGCTAAAGTTCTTCGGTGCTTTCTATCATGGGTGTTTGACTGGTCTGAGGTCGTGTAGCTGCGGCTTAATTCATGCAGAGGTGATATTCAATCATGCAGAATTGTCATACACTGGATATTCACTTTGTCTCTCTTGGAGAAACCCCAGGGTGTTACCCTGGTCAAAATGTCTCTCTTTCTGTCTCTTTCTCTTTTCTTTTGTGTTTTATGTTGTCTGTGATGTCTGTAGTGGTTGGGAAGTTAACGGGGCTTGGAGGTGCAAGATGGCCCTTGTCCAATTACTTGGGGCCTTCTTAGACCTTAATTGCTTTGACGGGGGCAGTCCTGCGTTAATGCTCTGGCGTTCTGGGTTTGGGGATACTGTTTCTGTTCCTGGTATGGATGATGTGCAGTTTGTGTTGTTTTAAGTGACAAAGACATAGACGTGCAATAGCAACTTAGCCCTCCGTGCCTGTCTTGTCCTCTTGGGCTCAACCGCTAAGTTTTGTGTTTTTTATAGCCCCCCCCACCCCCCCCCCCCAGGCTTTTGGTGGTTTTGTTATTCAGAATTGTGTGTCCTTCCTGTGAGCGATCATGTGCAAGGGCTTTGGCTAAACAGTGGCTTTTCTTCTTAGGATTTCTTTCTTGAGCTATACTGTAAGTGCAGCTATCATCTTGTGGGCGTTCAGGATGTGGAACTACAATGTAAAATTGTATGCTACATTTTGGTATGTTTCTGTAACATTTAATTATCACTCTGTGTTATATTGTCAATATGTCTTCCTTTAAGATTGCTTCACTGAATGTTAAGGGCATTAACAATCCCATAAAGAGGAAAAAGATTCTCTTGTACGGTCGCAAAGAAAGTGCTGACATCTTACTGCTGCAGGAGACACATTTGAAACCGAAGAAGTCATTAAAACTAGATATAAAACCCTTTTCACTAGTGGCTTTTTCAGCTGCCAATCATTAAAAAAACGGGGTAGCTATTTTAGTGAGGAAATCTCTTTCCCCCATGGTTTTACAAACCAGATCTGATATTGAAGGGTGGTGGGCAATGGCTGTCATTAAAATTGGATCCACTGAACTGGCCTTAATCAATATCTACACTCCTAAAATAGATTGCCCTACCTTCTTTTGCTCCATAGCGGCCTTGGCACAAGAGGTGTCCAGATATCTGACTGTTGTGGGAGGAGACTTCAACCTCGTACTAGATCCCTTGGTAGATAGGAATCCAGTGAGAACCATTAAGGTTCTCAAGGCTCATCCTCTTCTTTTGTCTCTAATGAAAGAATTGAGCGTGATAGATATATGGCGATTGCAGCACCCTACGGACAAAGAATATATGTTCTTCTCTCCCCCTCATAATTCGGTATCATGCATAGACTTTTTCCTAGTTTCCAAAGGACTCTGTTCTAGAATAAGTGAGTCCAATATTCATGCGGCTCATATCTCTGATCACTCCGCAATCTCATTTACCCTATTTGACTCAACGAGCTGTCAATCTCATTCATGCTGGAACTTTGATAGAACTCTTCTTGCCAGCCAGGAGTTCCGTGAGACCATCCTGTTGGCTATAGAGGAGTATTTTCAGTTTAATTTACCTCAAGATACCTCGGGGTGGGCATGGTGGGAAGGCTTCAAAGCTAATATGCAGGCCACCATTACCAGTTTTGCTATACAAGATAGGCCAAGCAGCGTAAAGCAGAACTTGGTGCATTAGATAAGCAGATTAAAGCAGGAGAACGCATCTTAGGCCAGAGAACTGATCCTAACATTCTGATAAGGTTACAGAGCCTTAGATTTAGATATAATTCAATTTTAACTACTGAGGCTTCACAGAATATTCAAGGGCAGAAAGGGCGGTACTATTTGGAAGGTAACAGAGCTGGAAGGTTACAAGCTAACTCATTAAAGGATCGCAAGGAAGCTTCTCGCATTACTGCTCTGAGAGACCCTCAGGTGCAACAATTGATTGTCAAGGACTCTGATATTGCAGAGACCTTCTGTCAATTTTATGCCCAGTTATATTCCCCAGAGATAGATTTCTCTGAGAAGGAGTTTGATAGCTTACAGACCAACATACAGAGGCCAGTGTTAGATCAAGAAATAGCTGCGGGACTAGATAAGCAGTTTACAGTCATGGAAATCATCCAGGCCATTGACTCTATGCAAGTGGGCAAGGCTACTGGACCTGATGGCCTTCCTGTTGAATTTTATAAAACTTTTTCCAAAACTCTTGGCCAATATCTTCAACAATACTATAAACTTCTTTTGAAAAATGAGGCTGATTGGAGCGCTTGCCTCTGCAAACATAGTTGTGCTTGAAAAGCCTGGGAGAGACACTCAGTTGTTTAGTAATTTCCACCCAATTTCACTGCTAAATGCAGATTATAAAATTTTTGTGGCCATCTTAGCTGGTCGTCTCTCCAATCTGATCCCTTCTTTGATTCATCCGGACCAATGTGGCTTCACAGAAGGACGCTCCACAGCTGACAATGCTAGCGTGTTTTGCCATGTGCTGGAAGGCGCAGATGAAACGGAAGGCCCACTTGTGGGATTATCGTTAGACACAGAGAAAGCATTTGATCGGCTGGAGTGGCCTTTTTTGTTGGCTGTTCTGAAATGGTTTGGGTTTGGTGAGGGTTTCTGTAAACTAGTCAAACTTATGTATGCGAGACCAAGTGCTAAAATCTCTGTGATTGCAACGCAGTCTAGAGACTTTCTTTTAGGGTGTGGTACCCGTCAGGGTTGCCCTCTTTCCCCCATCCTTTTCAATCTGGCCTTGGAGCCTTTGGTCCTATTATTAAAACAAAGCCCCGCGGTTCATGGTGTATCCATAGCTGACATGGAAATTAAATTATCTGCTTACTCTGATGATCTACTGCTATTCACCACACCCAGCTCTATACCAGCTATCCTAGAGTTAATAAATAAGTACTCAGGATTGTCAGGATATAAAATTAATTGGTCAAAATCTGTTGCCATCCCCTTAAACATAAGAGTGTGTAGGGCGGATTTGGAGGATTTTCCTTTTGTGTGGGAGCCTAAGATGGTGAAATACTTGGGAGTTCACTATTGTTACCCACTCAGTGAAACTTTACAGTACAATGAAGGGGAGATCCTCTCCCATGGTTCATAACACAGATCTGCAAAAAAAAAATTTCGAGAGCTGTTTTGGTTATTCCACATAAACTTTATGTTTTTTGGTGCACTAAATCAGAAAATGACCTCCATTCTGTCATAGTACATCACGTTTCCTGACAATTTAGGTAACTATGTTAAATAAGGCAATACCTCAAAATAAATGGAAATAGACTTATAAAATTAAAGTTTTATTACAATATTTTCATGAAAATCCTTTTTTGAACTGAAATGAGCTCACCTACACACACTAAACTTGATTCTTCTTCCTTGTGAGGCTTCTCTTGGTGCATTTACGCTTGTGAGTAGCATCTGGAATGTCTCTCTGAAGCATCCAACAGTAGTCTGCCATCATTGTAATGCTCCATTTTCCCTGGTATCTCCTTTCCATCTCTTTAATGTCTTGGTGGAATCATTCACCTTGTTCCTCACTCACAGCTCCCAAATTTTCAGGAAAGTAGTCAAGGTGGGACTGGAGGAAATGCACTTTCAAACTCATCAGGAAACCTAAAGCTTGAAATGCTTTCAGCATTCGTCTGACGATCTTTTTGTAGTGAGGATCTTTGTTATTGCCTAAAACTTTCTGTAGGACTTCTTTAAATGCAATCTACCCTTCTTTTTGAGGATCCGTCATGGTATTGACAAACTCTTGATCAACTATAAGCCTTCTAATGTCTGGTCCGACGAACACACCTTCCTTCAATTTTGCTTCCGATAGGCCTGGAAACTTGGTGACCAAGTATTTGAAGCATTCTCCATCTCTTGGAAGTGATTTTACAAATTGCTTCATCAATCCCAATTTTATGTGGAGATGTGGTAGAAGAACTTTATGGGAAGGTACCAAAGTTTCTTGGAGGACATTTTTTTCACCGACTGTTAACACCCTCGGCTGCCAACTCTTCTTGGTCCAGTGATTTTGTCTGTCTCGACGGTCCCATAGACACAGAAAACAAGGATATTTGGTATACCCAGCTTGTTGCCCAAGCAGCATGCACGAGACCTTCAAGTCCCCACACACCTGCCAACCATGGTCTTCATATTTAAGTTTATGAAGAACCAATTCCAAGTTCTCGTAGGTTTCCTTCAAGTGTACGGAATGACCTACAGGTACGGAAGCGTAAAAACCATTGTGGAGTAAAACTGCTTTGAGACTTCTTTTTGAAGAATCGATAAAAAGACGCCATTGCTCTGAATCATATTGGATTTTAAATTGACCCATCAGACCTTCGACATCGATGCAATAAACCAACTTGTCTTCCTGGGCGAAGTAAGGAACGAACTCCTTTTCACGATGTCTGAACCATGAAGATGACACTCCTGGAAACAATAAATTCCTGCTTTTCAGCCTTGATCTGAGTAACTCAGCGGCATCTTTGGGAAGATTCAAGTCTCTTACCAAATCATTCATCTCCTCCTGAGAAAACAATTTTGGTCTTGTATCATCTTCAAAGTCAGAACTTGGTTCGTCATCTGGTTCAGGTATGCTTGACCATCATCGGAGCTAGGTATCTCTTCCAAGGTAGCAAGGGGCTTGGGTACTGGTATATCTGTGCCATGGGGGATGGGACAAATTGCAGAGTGAAGATTGGGGTATGAAATGGAATGCTTCCATTTGGAATTAAACCCTTCCACATTGCATGAACAAAAGTAACAGTCGTCACTATGGTTCTTTTGCTCTCGCCATACCATAGGAATCCCATAATGGAAAGATTTTTTCTTACCCTTGAACCATTTTCGTAGGTCCTCAACACACCGTTTGCACACTTTATGAGGTGCCCAGACTTTATCTTGATCTCCAATTTTTAGTCCAAAGTATGCAAAGTATACTTTTTTCACAAAGTCTGTAATATTCTCCTGTTGCTTCAACACTGTATATTCACCACAGATGAAACAGAAACTGTCTGGCGAAGGTTGAAGAATGACGAGCTAACACGAATTGCGATGAAAAAGTGTGAACAGCCTAGAACCAAGAACCTGATGATGATTCGTGCACAAGTGTGGCATGCAGGAGAGAGCAGCTCTGTGTCTATACACGAGACGTCACAGTGCTGGCCACGCCCCCCTGCACAGACCGGAGCTGCTGCTATCTGCCCTGTGTCTCCCTCCCACTGGATTCTTCAGGAAAGATTAACCCCTTCTACTATTAGAAGCAAGGACTTAAAACTTGCTTAGCTTATGTACATATTGCTGACCATCAGATTTACAGTGCTATATTTTTTTTACATAACTCAGACAACCCCTTTAAGGGTTTTTTGGCATTTTATATCTTAAATGCACTTATGTGAATTAATTAATAGCAATTTGAATTAATTAACAGCAATTTGAAAAAATTTGATAAATTTGAAGACAAGTTTGCATGTTGTGGCAAATCATGACATCTAGGAGTTTTTTCAATATTTTATTTGTTTTCAGCACATCAAAATACATGGAAATTAGATGAAAATAATCAAACAGCTTTTTAGTCGCAGAACAGCAAAATGGTCACCGGTCTATCTCTCTTGGTGGGGTCATCTTGAAGCTATAAAAATGATTATCACTCCTAAAGTGAACTATTTATTTATTTAAAAGTATTTATATGCCGCTTTATCCTTGAATCAAAGCAGATTTCACTGCAAACCAATCAAGTAGCGTAGTGCAGGGGGGTGTCGGCATGCAGTGGTTGTGAAGGCAGTGTTCGTGAGTGTGTGGATAGGTAACTCTTGATTTGGGATGCAATATATGCAGGTTGAGCTATCTACATTTGACTATATACATTTTAATAAGAGTAATAGGATGTTTTTATGTTGCGGATGTCATGCCTTGTGTAATTCGTTTTGTGGGGTGGTTAGGCTGGATTGGTGGTCTTCATTGAATTGTTCAATGAATAGGGTGGTTTCTGGAAAATCTTCATTGAATTATTCAATGAATAGGGTGGCTTCTGGAAATCTTTTATGTCTGTTGTTGATTTTAGCTTATTTGGGAGGACATTCCAGATGGCAGGGGCAGCAAGAGAGAAGGCTTGCATGGATGTGGATTTGTTCGTTCTTGTGAATAGAGTTGGTATGTTGTTTTTGGTAGTTTCTGTCTGGTCTTTTGTTTGATTTGGTTCCAATGAGTTCTTGTAGTATTCCTGCTGAGATGTTGCTTTTAATTTTGAAGATGGTGAGCGCTGATTTATATTTTGCCCATGAGGAGATTGGTAGCCAGTGTAGATCTTGTAGTATTGGGGTTATATGGTCTTGTATTGAAGCATTAGTAATAATGTGGGCAGCAGTGTTCTGGACTATTTGTAGGGGGTGGGTGGTTTGTTTAGGCAGACCTTGGAAAAGTATATTTACAGTAGTCCAGTAGGGGTGTAATGATGGCCTGGCATACTGTACGGAAATGTTCCCTATTGAGGAGGAGTTTTAGTCTCCGGAGTGTTGCGAGTTTGAAGAAGGCTGTTCTGAATATCTTGTTGATATGCAGTTGGAGGGTGAGTTGCTTGTCTAGAATCATTCCAAGGTATCTGATTTTGGGGTATGTTTACTAAACTGCGCTCAAGTGCGCGGCGCACAATAGCGTGCGCTAAAGTACCTTAGCGCACGCTAATGATGCGTTTTTGTGCCCCGCACACGTGCGCGCCGCACTAAGGTGCCCGCTCATGTGCGCGGCGCGCTGATGTGCGATAGAGGCGTGGAAAGGCTCTCGGAGGGCGGAGGAAGGCTCCCCAAGGGGCGGAGAGACGGGGTCAATGGGTGGAGAGTGGGAGGGGAGAGGCTCCCCGCATACGAGCGGGGCTGAAATTCAAGCAAAAAAATACCACGAGTGAAAACCTCGCGGTAGAGCCGATTTAAAGGGAAGAGAAACCATTTATGTCAGCAATGTACAGCAAAACCAAGGAAACCTACTAAAAGTGAGCAGTGTGATACATGTGCACGGAACAAAAGGGCAAATAAACATTAAAAATGACCCCAACAAAATATAAAAAAATCATAAGCAAGCTGGGCAATAGTGATAGTAATGGGAAACATCAAAAAACACTCCCAAGAAAGCCCCAAAAAATAAATATGAATTTTAGTAGGGTCTACGCTCCATCCCCATACAAGGTGAATGATCCCACAGTGAAATAGCACTGATCAGGGTTAAGTCCTCCATTGGACAGGTTTCCTATGGCATGCCCATGTTCCACAGCAGCAGGGCGGGCATGTCGGAATGGGCAACTGGACAGATGCTGGGAAAGGGGATACAGAGGGCTGCAGGCAGCACATGCTGTGGTGCAGCTGGGGCACAGTGCGGACTAGGCAGATGCCTAGGTGGCACCTAGGAATGCTGAAACTGTACAGCAGCCAGACAGCAACTGATGAGGGCCCAACATGGGCATGAGCGTGTCTATCACAGTGTCACAGGGGATAGTACCCAGCAGGTACCTCCAAGGGCACAGAACAGTGGCAGGCGGTGATTGGGGGACGTGCGGACAGATATGCAGGCACCCCTACCCCAGAACCCGCACCATAGGCAGCCGCCTACCCGCACACAGGATGGCCTGAGACTGCATACCACCAGCACCACCAGCAGAAGGGCATCTCAGCATGGTGGCACAGGGGTACTGGAGGTGGAGGGGGGCAGTGGCAGCTGCCCAGAGCATATCATGGCCTAGCCCTGTGTAGGTGGGTGCAATGCACTGCAACAGACAGGCCCTGCCGGACAAACAGTCATGGTATCATCAGGGAATACACTGCCTCTGTGGCAACACGGTGGTGCAGTGCACACAAGCAGTGTGTTTGGAGACAGAAGGTCACAGGTTCAAGCCCCAGCTGGGGCTCCTTCCAATCCAGTCCCTATGTTTTACCCACAACTATATCATGATAGTAAAGATGAACCTTTATTGCAGAGAACATAAGCATGGCTCAAACACCTCTATTTTACCCTACAGAGCACAGACACCAGAAACGTGCACATTACCTAGAGCAGATTCCCCCAAATGCAGTCCTGGAGGGCCACAAATCCTTCAGGGTTTATGCTGTCTCCAATCTAAGGATGGAGCGGTACTGGTGGTGGAGGTGGCAGCAGCTGGTGGCAAGAGCAGACCATGGTCTAGCCCTTTCCAGGTGGGTGCCGTGCACTGCAACAAACAGGCCCTGTCGGATGTACAGTCATGGACTCCCCAGGGAATGCAGCATATCTGTGGCAACACAGTGGTGCAGTGCACACAGACAGTGTGTGCAAGAACAGATGGTCACAGGTTCAAAGCCCAGCTGGGGCTACTACCAATCCAGTCCACATATTTTTCCCACAACTAAACCGTGATAGTAAGGACAAACCTTTATTGCAGAGAACATACGCATGGTTAATATGCCTATATTTTACCCCACCGAGCACAGACACCATAAACAGTCACATTACCTAGAGCAGAGTCTCCCAAATGCAGTCCTGGAGGGCCAAACACCATTCAGGTTCCATGCTGCCTCTAATAAAGATGCCTGTGCTGCATATCTATGCACCACCCCCATGGTATGCAGATGTATCTCATGCATATTCATGAGGGACAGCATGAAAACCCGAACAGTGTTTGGCACACCAGGACTGGAGTTGGGAACCTCTGCCGTAAAGCAGCAGCCAACAGGGGCAGACACACCCACACCCACACCCACAGGCCCCATTGGCCAATGCCTCCTGGAGAGGCAGGACATTGGGACCTGCGTGCATCTCCCAATACTAGCACTTGCATACCTTAGCAATGCCACCCTACAACTGGGTATACGGTACACAGCTATCAAACGTTTGCTATGATTACTGGCAGATAGCAATTCCTACGTTAAGCACAGTTTGCTGATTGAGCTCCATCATAACAACCTTTCTGATGTCTGTGGTGTGTGCTTAAGGTCTGGTCTCTGACAGTGTTTACCACCCTGGGGAGTGACCACCAACAGTATTGCGTACCATATCCATGCCTGTACTGTGCCCAGGACTGATGTGGTGGCCAGGGCTGCTAAACTCCTCTATAGTAGCACAATGCTGGCATAGGTGTGGGTGTGTGTGTCTGTCTATCCAGTGTGTGGTGGCTGCAAACACCCTCCACAGCCCACACTGCCAGCACTGTTGCCAGTATTGGCCTGCCAATGTGCATAATGAGGAGCAAGGTACCATGGGTATAGCTCAGACAGGGTGGCCTGCCCAGGATGCATCTGCACAGGGCATAGGGCACTGGCTGGGACATTTTAGTGCCCGGCCACCACCTACACAGACAGGGTGGCCTCAGCATGTCCTGCTGGGAGATCACTCTCACCCTGACTGTGCAGTAACCACAGCATGGCTAGGCACCCCCATAGTGCTATATAGTATTCTGTCAGGTGATATTGATGGGTTTCTTTTTGGGGCCCAGTCACTGACTTATCTGCTTGTTGTGTATGCTGACATCCTAGTTCTGGGTGCATGCATTTCCACCAGGAGCATGCACTATGGACTAGCTAGCAGACTGTTTGCAGCTGGTATGTGTCTTGATGGAGTGCCTTGCAGGGTGCAGCGGCTGAAGGCTTACTGCAGGAGAATATCAGATAGTGGTGGGGAGCAGCTTAGCATATCCAGGCCTAATTTCTGTCTGCTATTGTGTTATGGATGTGTACAGAGTTGCATTGACTGCCCTGTAGGGTGTCTGTTCCTCAGCAGGACTGGGGTTGATGGTCCCCTCTACTGCCACCATTGCAGGGAGGTAGAATGTGGATCTGTTGATAGGAGAACCTGTTTGCCACCCTCAGCCCTGGAGAAGGAGGGTGGTGGTGGTACATAATCCTCCTAGGGATCCATAGGGACTACACTGGACTGAGACAGACAGATATATCCAAGATGTTTCTGCAGAAACTAACTACCTCCCACATTAGCACTGCTGGGGACCTGCAGCTTGGCCTGTTTTTGCCATGGAAGGTGCTGTGGACCTGGTGCTGGGCGCCCCACTGCACACTCAGGGTGAGCACAGTACCTGCACAATGTGACAGTGTGTAGCTACTCTGTGCCAGTAACACACACGGTCAGTACCCCCTACCAGGCCGAGGTGCTATGGGGGTGCACATGGTCAGTTCCCCCTACCAGGACGATGTGCTGTGGGGGTGCATACCCCATCTTGTGTTTATCTGTGGACAGCTGATTTGCATGTGCAGTGCATCATGGGTACGGGTGTGCTAACCCTATCCTGGTGACCACAGCAGACTGTCTGTGTGGTGACATGCACTCCCTCTGCAGCCAGCCAGGGGTTTGCTAGTAGCTATAGAGCTGTAGCCCAATGGTTACTTCACTGCCTATGGAGCCAGGAGTCATTGGTTCATACCCACAGTGGGGTTATTTGATAGGGATGCCCAAAGCATTATCTCTTTTTCATGTACATTAATGCTGCCAGCAAAAACACTCTCAGCGTACTGTACCCATAAGGTGCGTCTGAGGGCGCTTTATAGGGCGCCCTATAGGGCACCTTATGGTTACCCTCCATATGAGGTGCACTATACGTTATCCTGTGGAGCGACTTATAGGGTGCCCTATAGGGGACATTTTAGGGTGCCGTGGCGGACAGTGCACTTTATAATGTGCCCTATGGAGTACCTTATAGGGTGCCTTATGCGGCACCTTCAATTACGGCACGTGAGGGCGTGTTTGCTGGCAGCAATTAATAAAATACAAATAAAGTGCTGCAGGAAACAATATGTACATTGCAAAGCTGATGCCTCAGCCAGCCTTATGTATTAGGCACACTGGGGAGCAAACTCATGACCCCTGTATCAGCAGTCAGTGCCTTAACCATTGTGCTACACTGCTGTTCCTCCTTGCATGTCAGCGCATCTACTTCAGATTTCCATGCGTTTAAATGCACAGTGCTGCCATCAAACACAGTGCTATGACCTTGCTGTGCCTCATAGGGCACCCTATATGGCGCCCTATAGGCCACCCTTTCAGCAACATTGTAGGGTGCCATGGCAGACAGTGCACTTTAAAATGTGCCCTCTGGGGTACTCTATGAGGCGCCTTATGCAGCACCTTATGTTACAATACTTTGAGGGTGTGTTTGCTTGGCAGCACTATTTAAAATACAAATAAAATGCCCCCTACAGCAATATTACCTATAACAGGTAATGCCTTAGCCAGCCTTCTTCTTTAGGCACAGTGAGGGATTGAACTCATGACTCCTGCATCATTGGTCAGTGTCTTAACCATTGTGCTACACTGCTGCTCCTCTGTGCATATCAGCACACCTACTTATGATTTTTATTCCTTACACTGCACAGTGCTGCCATCAAAAACAGTGCTGTGACCTTGCGGTACCTCATACGGCACCCTATAAAGCACCCTATAAGCAACATTCTAGGGTGCCTTGGCAGACAGTGCACTTTAAAATGTGCCTTATGGGGCGCCTTATGTTAACACGCTTTGAGAGTGCATTTGCTAGTAGAGATAATTAAAATAAAAATAAAATGCCTCCTAAAGCAATCTCCCCCATAATAGGTAATGCCTCAGCCAGCCTTCTTCATTGGAAACAGTGGGGGACTGAACCCAAGATCTCTGCACCATTGGTCAGTGTCTTAACCATTGCACTGTGGCTCTGTTCCTGTGCTTGCACATCAGCGTGCCACTTATGCTTCCCGTGCAACTTTCTCATGCGCTAATGTGCGGGGCGCACATTAGCGCATGATTAATCCCGGTTTTGCTTTTTTCTGACTGAAACGCCCACTCCTTATATGGCATCCGCACACTAGCGCGGCGCGCACCCTAACGGAGTTTTAGTAAATATACCCCTTTGTCTTTTATTGTGATCATTGTATTGGATATGTTGATAGCAGTAGGGGGAATGAATGTGGAGTTTCTTGTGATGATAATTGCTTCAGTTTTTGTATGTTGATATTTAAGTTGTTGTTGGTTAGCCAGGTTGTTATTCTTGAATGCAGGTTGATATGGTGGTATAGTCTGGAAAGTCCAGTTGAATAGGGGTATATGCCATGATGTCGTCAGAATATATGGCATATTGTATCTTGTGTTGGTTAAATATTTTGCATATGGGCTGAATATAGATGTTGAAGAGGAGAGCTGATAATGATGAGCCTTGTGGAACTCCTTGAGTAGTCTTGAAGGGTTCTGAAGTGAGGTTACCAAATTTTACTCTCTGCTGTCTGTCTTCAAGTCTGATTGGAACCATTTGATTGTGGTATCTTGTAGTCCAATCTCCGTTAGGCATTTCTATAGGATGTGATGGGAAACTGTGTCGAATGCTGATGATATATCGATAAATATTAGTAGGAAGCCCTGCTTTATCTTATCTATTCCTTTGATTATGTTATTGAATAGGTGTATGAGTAGTGTCTCAACACCATGTTGTGGACGGAATCCGTGCTGGTGAGGATCTAGTGAGGTGAATTCGTCAATGTGATCTTGGAGCTGTCTCTGTACAATTTTTCAGTTATTTTAGCCAGGAATGGGTGGCTGGATATTGGGCAGTAGGTTGAAGGGTCGGTAATGTTGGAAGAAGTAGATTTAGGAATGGGGCAGATAGTAGATTGCTTGAGGGCTTTTGGCATGTAACCCTGGGTGAGAGAGGTGCTTACTATCTTTTGGATGAATGTGTTGAGTTCTTCTTTGGTGGATTTAATCCAGGTCACCGGGCAGGGATCTGATGGAGAGGTGGTGGTGTTTAGAGCAGTGATGGTTTGTTCTATTTGTTTTGTTGATGGGATGCTGAAGTTCTTCCATTGATTGGTAATTGTAGAGCCATCTGTTGCTGGTGTGTCCATAAGGTGGATGTTCTTATGGTGTGTGTTAATTCTGTTCTTGGCTATTAGGTAATCAGCAAAGGTTTGTGGGTGTATTTTGCTTTCATCTTTCATTGCTGGGTCTTTCGTTAGGGTGCGGACGATGTTGAAGAGCTCTTTAGGTTTGTTACAGGCTTTTAGTACCAGACCCAGGAGAAAAGGCACCACAGACCACATCAGTATACCCAAATCTTTATAAAAACAAGACAGGAAACTTCAAGAAGAGCACTGTCACTCGCAGCACCAACGCTATGGAACTCACTCCCTGACAGCCTGAGAGCAATAACAGACATTAAAGACTTTAGAAAGCTTCTTAAAATGACACTATTCAATAAACACTATAACAACATCACATGAACAATATAATGACTTCTCCTGATCTCCCTGCTTATATGTATACTCCATATACTTATGTGTATAACCCATGTAATTAAGTTACACTCCATGTACCTAACCACTTTATGTATGCAAAATATGTAAAAATGTACATAGCTTACATTGTATATAGCCCACACTGTATTTATAGCTCACACCCAATGCAAAATATGGAAAAATGTACATAGCTTACATTGTATATAGCCCACATTGTATTTATAGCTCACACCCAATCAGCTACACCTCCCATACTCATACTATTGATTTACCACTACATGTACATATCCACATACCAATGATTTGTTTGATGTGATAACCACTTTGATTTCAGGATAAAGCGGTATACAAATCCTTTTAAATAAATAAATATAAATAAGGTTTGTGTGGTATTGTTTTTATGTTTGTTTATTAGGTTATTTAATCTTTTTGCATCTCTTGGTATTGTTTCAATGTGTTTTCTGATTTGTTGCGTCTCCATCAACGTTCCAGTTGCCTTAGTTTTCTTTTGGATTGTCTTATTGTGTTAGAGTACCATGGTGTAGAACTGGTCCTGTTTTTGTTGTGGTGTGAGTTTAGTTTGTTGTGGTGTAAATGTATGCGAGGTGTTAGTTGAGATGCAGCAAGTATAGTGGTATTCCATGAGTTGATGGCTTTGTCCAGGTCGGCGAAATCCTGGGGTAGTGACTGCATGGTATCTTAGAGGAATTGTTCTTTGCTAAAGGCTTTGAAGTGTCTTGTTGGTTGTTCCGTTTTCCGAGCTGCCTGTTCTGTATTGAGGTGGAGTTCAAATGATATGGCATGGTGATCTGACCATGGTATTGGTGTAGTTTCAGGTGGTGTTATGAAACCTTTATCTAGGGTGTTAGTTGGAATGAATATGTGGTCTGGTGTAGAGCCAGAGTGATGGGATGGGCCCGTTAAGATTTGCTTGAGATGAATGGATTCAATTGCTTTGTGAAATGCGAATTCAGTTGTTGTTGAGGAAGATTTTAGGTTTAGGTCTCCTAGTACAATGAGAGTCTTGTGTGGTGAGTTAGCTGGGTACATCATGTTGAGGATGTTGGATGTATCCTCTGTTGGGACATTGGGGGGCCGGTATATTAAGCAGACGGATAGATGTTTGTTTTCAGTGTTGATGAATTCATAGTGTTTGGAGCTTTTGGAGGATGATGTCTTGAGCCTTAATTCTGATCGGGCAAGGATTAATACTCCGCCTCCTCATTTGTGGGTTCTGGGACAGTTGTAAGCTGTGAATGCTGGTGGTGTTATTTGGTTCAGTATTACCTGGTCTGTACTCTTGAGCCATGATTCAGTAATGCATAGGATGTCAAGGTTGTTTTCATAGATGTAGTCGGTAATAGTGTTTGTTTTGTTGCATATTGATCTTGCATTTATCAGGCCTATGTTTAAGCGGGTGGTATGTGGAGAGTGCAATTGTGGTACGTATGTTTGTGACGATGTTTCTATTCGAGTATATTTGGTGGGTCTTTTGTGAGGTTTGTAGTGTGCAGATGTGTATACAGGTCAGTATATGGTAGGGAAGCATGATATATATATAGGGGGATATTGTAGGGTTGTAAGGTAGTTGGTGTAGTGAAATGCATCTGTTTGGTAAGTGCATAGAGTAAGAATTAGTATACAAGCATATATTTTTAGGACGAGTGTTCCTTTATTCTTTTTCTGTCCATATATGAGTTTGCAGCTTTTGCAGGAAGAGCTTGATGGCGTTGATGTTTCATGTTAGTGTCCTCCATGAGGGGTGAGTTGTTCACCGCTGGATTGTGTTCTTGGTTGTTAGTCTGGAGAATATCTATTCTGGGGTGGGTTGGCTTATCAGGGCTTGGTTATACTAGACAGGTATCAAAGTTGTACAGGTGGTCTACTAAACAACATAGTATACAGAATGTAATATTATACAGTTGTTCTGGTGGTCTACTAAACAAAATAGTATACAGTATCCCTTGCAGTCGGGAGGAGGCGCTTTCTGGGCAGAGCATTGCAAGCCTATGTTGGAGGGGGGAATCCCTGTGTGGCCAGGTGAGGTGGGCGATGGGACGGCACAGTTTTAATTAGCTCACCTCTCTCGTTTCAGGCAGGCCTTGGTTGCTTCCCTGATGGCAGATGGAAGTGTGCTTAGACGCTGAGCTCTGGTCAGAGGAGCGAAGGAGGGGGTGAGCTGCAGGGTTCTTCGCGTCTGTTGGTACTTATACAGATGTGTGCAGCTGAAGCAGAGAGGAGGAGGTCTTGCGGTGTGTGTCCTTTCCCGCTACCGGGCCAGCGCCTAAGGGCCACGCCAAAGGGCCCTCCGGTGAGGCCCTCAGGCGCATGCATGCCAGGCGCGTGCATGCCTGGGGCACCGAAGTAAGTATTTGAGGAGGGCTCCGTTGGCCTTGTCGGAGGGGAGCGGGGAGGAGCTTACCTTCCCGCTCTTCCTCGATGATGCTGATCGGGTGCAGGGAGCAGGAAGAGCGGCTTTGCTGGTGTTGGCTGCTGCCTTTTAAAGTCCAGCAGTGCCGTGGTGGTCATCGGGCCGGATTGGCCTTGTCGGAGGGGAGCAGGGAGGAGCTTACCTTCCCGCTCTCCCTCGATGATGCCGATCGGGTGCAGGGAGCAGGAAGAGAGTGTTATGTGTTAGAAATGTTGCCAGTCTTTCTTACTAGTAACATTTATCGTCAAATTGAAAGGACCCTTGTCCAATTTCTATGGAAAAACAAACCGCCTAGAATTGCTCTTAGGAAACTTAAATCTAAAAAAGAAGAGGGGGGGGTGAATTTTCTTGACTTTCAGGCCTATCCTTGTGCTTTTTTGCTAAAACAAGGTTCAAGATGGGTGGAGGGGGCCGTAGGGGAATGCCCAGTATGGCTTGACCTGGAAGAGAGATTAAGTGCTCCGTTCCCCTTAAAGCTCCTCCCTGGCATGGTGCCTTTTAAGAGGTTGCAGTCTCGTAGGGTAATAGCTAGTACTCAAAGGGCTTTTCAACAATTAACAAAGGCTATTCCTAAGGAGGAATGCCTAGCGAAATTAAGCCCCATCTGGCACAGTCCTTTTTTAAAAATTCATCAAAGTTCATTTGCAAGTTCACACTAGCAAAATATTATCTGCATAAATGTAACTAGAAACACCCATGCTCTGAATAAGTGTGGTAAGAGGACTCAAGAAAACATTGAAAAGAAAGGGTGATAAAGTCGAGCCCTAAGGAACGCCAAAAGGAAAGGTATATGAGGAGGACAATGAATCTTGTATGTGTACCTTAAAGAAATGATCTTGGAGGAAAGAATGGAACAATGAGAGGACTGCACCTTGAAATCCAGAATTCAGCAACACATCATGATCTATTAAATCAAATGCTGCAGAAAGGTCCAGCGAAACTGTGATAGCCGCTCTACCCCGATCCCATACTCTATAAATCTCATTTAGGAGTGCTTTCACAGTGGTTTCCATACTATGCTTCGGTCAGAAATCTGATTGTCTAGGATGTAATACATGAACCTGTTCCAGGTATTCAGAACGCTGAGCAAAAACTAACCATTCTTTCACCTTGGAGATAAAAGGAAGGTTCGATATGGGTCTATACTTTGTAAGATCAGTTGTACCTCCTTGTGGGTCCTTCAGAATAGATTTAAGAAAGGCTGTTTTCCATATGCTTGGCACTGTACAGACATAAAGCTTGTATGATAATCAACAGCATACTTGGCAGAAATCCCAAAGACTCTTCAGTCAACCAGGTGGAGGGAATCGGATCAGACAGACATGTAGTCTTATGGATGGAACTCACAACCTTAGATAAATTTTCTAAGGTAATGATGGTGAAATTAGACCATTTATGCATTGGATTGATAGGAGCTGTGTCAGTAAGAGTAGAAAACGGAGGATGTGTTGGAAGGGTATTCCAGATTTGGATGACTTTATCCACAAAATACTTGGTGAGGTCCTCATCTGAAGGTCCTGACCAATGCTGTCCACAATCTATCAACTTAAAAGATGAAAGCTGACTAAAAACTGAAAATACTGCTTGAGTGGAACTAGGAGATGAGTTGACTATGGATGAGAAGTAGTCTTTCTTTGCCATAAGAATTTGAGTTCGGTAATACGAGTGACAACTTTTAAAGTTTAAAAAGTCAGATTCAGACCTACTTTTCTGCCAACGTCTTTCCACAAAATGGATGTACCCACTCAGGTACTTTGTTCCCGGCATAGGGAGCACCAAGGTAGAAACATCGAAGACTGGAGTTGGCCCTTCTGCCAACTCCAGACTTTGATCTTTCTACCTTGCTGCTCCCTATGCCTTGAACAAACTACCTGAGTCAGGATGTCAGGCTCCATTTTTGGCCCTGTTCAAATCCAACCCAAAAAAAATCGTAACATAGGGTCAAAAGAATATCAAAACAGAAAAAGACCCCAAACACAGTCCCGATAAATTTTTCCTCATTTTGTCGGATCACATCTAAGGGAGAAAAGAATATACTTGAATCCCCAATCGATGGTATCCCTTTTATTCAAACAAGTTCCTGGTTGTGTTAAGAAAGTAAGTTCAACATTTGTAGTAACGTATCTTATGAATAAAACAGCCGAACTTATCTTTGAATGACGACAAAACTCAATCCAAACAGCATTCCAGACAGCACTACACACGACGTATACGTTTCGTGGCAACAAACCCCTGTATCAAGTGCTCCCATGAGATGTTAATAACAAACGTCCTTCCTTCATGGAATGTAGATGAGCGTCCTTCTTCTTCTTCAGCTGATTTGAAGAAGGACGCTCATCTACATTCCATGAAGGAAGGACGTTTGTTATTAACATCGCATGGAATGGACATCCCAGATTGCACGTAGATGTCATTCCTAAAATGTGCCTTCACATCTCTGTATTTTCGTGTCTAACTTTCATCTTTCTTGTTGTCACCACGGCTGCCTCCTATTACTCTCACTCACCCCACTGCCACTTCCTGCTCACCCAGGTTTCACTCACCAGTGTGTCTCCTCCTGCTCCTGCTTCAAATCATCCAGGCTTACTCACGTCCCGTATCTGGCAAAACTTGTGCATTACTCCCTTAATGCATGTTAGTAACTAACCCCCGACCAATGTTCCCTCTAATTTTCAGTAGACTGTGTGCGCATAAAATATCAGCTGTGCAGCTTTTCAAGGAAAGTTAAATTTTTGTGTGCCACATAACGACACTCGGAGTTATATACTTTGAAATTTGACTACACATCAGAATACAGTATGTACACCACATTGATTTTAATCAAATTAAATGAAAATAGACGATTACTAAATGATGCGGAAAATTTCTAGTAATTACAATCAAACAACTTTTAAATTTTAAGATGTCTGTGTTTTCTATCAGAATCAGAACCATAATTTTTGTGCGCTCTGTTGTAAAGTATGTGCGCTCACTCAGCAAGGTGTGTGCGCTCGCACACGCGCACAGCTTAGAGGGAAAAGTGCCCCTGACCCCCCCTTAGAAGGCGATTTTATAAGATGCGTGTGGAAATTACACGCTAGAAACACACATAAGTTCCTATTTTAAAGGACTAACATGCATGAATGGGTACCTAAGTGCATGCATTAAGTGGTCACTATTTTGTAAGGGTGCATGTATGTCCCATCCGCGTGCACTTTTGGTTTGGTGTGAACAGGGACAGAGCTTGGGCAGAGCATAGGCTGGGCCTAAATTTACACATAGAAAAATAGAAACATGATGGCGGAAAAAGATCACATGGCCTATCTAGTCTGCCCTTCCGTATCAACTACAATAGCCCTTTTTTACCATTAGAGATCTTCTGTGTTTGTCCCATGCTTTTTTGAATTCAGATACTGTCCTCGTATCCACCACCTCCACTGGGAGAGTATTCAACGCATCCACCACTCTTTCAGTAAAGAAATATTTCTGCATATTACTCCTGAGTCTATCCATTTCACCCTCATCCTATGTCCCCTCGTAGCAGAGCTTGCCTTCAATTGAGAGACCCTCCTGTGCATTTATGCCATGAAGGTATTTAAATGTCTCTATCATATCACTCCTATCCTGCCTTTTCTCTAAAGTATACATATTAAGATCTTTAAATCTGTCCTCATATGCTTCATAATGAAGACCATTAACCATTTTAGTAGCCACCATTTGCACCGACTCCAACCTGCTTATATCCTTTTGAAGGCGCGGTCTCCAGAATTGCACACAATACTCCAAATGAGGTCGCACCAGAGACTTATACAGAGGAACTATCAACTCCTTTTTTCTGCTAGCCATTCCTCTCTGTATGCACCCAAGCATCCTTCTGTCTTTCACAGTTGCCTTTTCTACCTGTTTAGCTACTTTAAGATCATCAGACACAATTATGCCCAGGTCCCGCTCTTCTTTGTGGACAAAAGTAGGTCACCCCCTATCCTGTACTGCTCCATTGGATTTTTGCAACCCAAATTCATGACCCTGCATTTTTTTAGCATTAAATTTCTAGACCATTCTCCAAATTTAGCTAGATCTCTCCTCATGTTATCCACTCCTTCCTGGGTGTCTACTCTATTGCAGATTTTGGTATCATCCTCAGACAAGCAAACCTTACCTGATAGCCCTTCTGCAATATCACTAACAAAGATGTTAAAAAGAATCGGACCAAGGGCAGGTCTCTGCAGCACACCACTGGTAACCTCCTTCTCCTCAGAGTGAGCTCCATTTACCTGTACCCTTTGTCTCCTCCCACTCAATCAATTTCTAATCCAATCAGTAACTTTAGGTCCATCCCTAGGAAGCTCAGTTTGTTTATAAGTCGCCTATGCATAACCATGTCAAAGGCTTTACTGAAATCTAAATATACCATATCTAGGGCTCGCCCTCGGTCCAACTCCCTGGTCACCCAGTCAAAGAAATCAATCAGATTTGTCTGACAATACCTTCATCTGGTGAATCCATGCTGCCTCTAATCCTGTAAACCATTAGACTCCAGAAAAACAAGGAAGTTATAACATATTAAACTTTCATGCATTTCTGAATGATCTAGAGCAGGCATAGCTGCCGTGACTAGGTTCAGGTGTGTCATTATGTCCCTATTTTATAAGCTAACGTATGCTTGTACTTCACTTTATAAACTAGGCCCCACATACACATGGAAACGTGCTAACTGAGCAGGAGATGATAAAATTGCCCTCTTTATGTCTCTAAAGCTTGAGAAAATCATTCTGCCTGTAGATGTAGAGCTCAGACCTAGAAATTACTGATGATAAATTGCTATCAAGGCAACATTGCACTGGAGGAGTAGCCTACTGGTTGGAGCACTGGCTTGAGAACCAAAAGACCAGCATTCAATTCCCACTAGCACTCTTTGTGGCCTCAAGCAAATCACTTAACTCTCCATTGCCTCAGAAGAATCCAAGTTATCAATATGCCTGTTTAATGTGCATTGCCAAGTTTAAGTTACAATATAAGCTGCTCTGACTGAAATGATAAAGAGGTATAAAAAAGCTGTTAAATAAATTCTTGCGCTGCAATTGTTGCTTAGCCCTCTATCTTGACTGTTTTGAGTAATGACTTAACTGGCAATCACATTGTTTTATTCCAGGGAACCCCTTTGAAACTGAACCTCATAGTACCATATGTAGGTCACAAGCAATTTTGTAGAGAAAAGAGTCCTATTGCAGCAGCGATCCAAAAGTTGTAAAGAAGCTGGTAGAGCATGGTAATCCTGCATGGCTTGTGTTTACCTGACCCAGTGATCAGATTAAACTATTGAAGCAGGTATATTTGGACAGCCATAAGCTTGAACAGAGCAGAAAACAATCTTTAAAAGTGTGTGTGTAGGGGGGAGGGGCACCTTGTGTTCTCCAGGGCATCCTGATAACACCTAGAATCTGGTTAATAAATCCACAAACTGCTGGATCCTATCAAGGTTTGAAACATATGTGAGGAATCCAACTATGTATTTTAAAAAAGAGATGCTTGCTGATAGAATGTAATGTCTTTCTTTCAAAATATTAATCTCTCTCTTGAGTGCCATCAGCCATGATGGTTTTACTTGCACATGTAAATAATAACGAGACACGGTCCGTTGCATGGAAAGAGGGTTTGAAAACAGTTTGATGACAGATAATGTCAAGTTCTCAGTCAACCTGGAGAGTGCTATGAATGTCAAGAAATCTGTCATAAAGGTTTAGCATTCCCTTGATATATAGGCGAACCGTCTTCAGGTTTTTTTAACCGATGCCACAAACATGTAACTGAGGTTGCAAATTCTACACACGACACACTTCGTCTGCTGTTCAGCAATTCTGATGTAACCACTGGGCTTACAGCTCTGTGGTATAATCAAGGAGAAGAAACATGTTTGGCAGTGCCTACCACATAAACCTCTGCAGTGCCCTGAAACCAGTTCAGCAATAAAAGTGAATGCAGCAGGAAGGAGTTGGTCAAATAATGATTTGAGGTACACGCCCCATGCCAGGATCAAAGGCACACAGCATCAGCACAAAAATTGCTGTCTTGGTAGTACATGCCTGTTCCCAGTGTGCGTTACTGTGTGATTCCAGCTCCTGTATTTGAAGTGAGCAATCCTGCAGTCATGCACCAATGCAACACTGGAACCTTTCTTCTAATGGTCCAGCAGTGTTTCAATCTTCTGGCTCGTTGCACAATTAAGCAATAAAGCATTAATAAGAACAGATGTTGTCAGTGGATATCATTCAGCATGCTTCAGGAGTGTGTTTTGAAGCACAAAGGAGAAAGCTGAATTGTTTCAACCACCCAAGAAATACTGATTGTTTTTTTTAAGTGCATTCATTTACAAATCCAGGCTACACTGTGTGAAATCTTTAACAACCAATCATGAAGCAGAACAACCAATCAGGAAGGGTTACAGGGAATTATGATGTCACAATTGAGGCACAGTTCCTGCAAGCATATACTGTAGAATGAGACATGAGCCCTGTGCTCCATGAACACACAACGTTTGCAGATATTCTCCCTGCGATTTTACTTTGGAGCCTTGATGATGAACTCTCACAACTGCTGTTCATAGCAGACTTGGGTTAATCTCTCCCCCTTTGTGTGCTTGCTACATTCTGAATTTTCCATTGCCTCTCCAGCACCATTTAAAATAATACCTCCCCCACCTTCTCACATTGATCCAAAACAAAACTAAACAAGTAAATAAAGGCATAGAATGAAGGTTATTTTAGAAGCACCCCCACGTGTGAGTAGCAGCATGTACATGTGTAGCTTAAAATAAGCAGGTAAATGGGATTTCAGAAAGCTGCTATTTACGCATGGATATATATACCACTTAAGAGATTTCAAAGGGACATAGCGGAGGTGTGGTTTGGGAGTGGCTTGGGGGTATCCAAAAGTCTACAGAGCTCATATTCAGTGGTGACAGTCAGCGCACTAAGGGACTGCCAATCACCACTTTAACATAGACGCTGGGGTCATATCCGGCCACTGGTACTGAGTATCTTGTCTGCCCAGTTAGCTAAACCAGGTAATGTTAGGCCAGCCTTTGATGTACCTAACTTTAGCCAGTTTAAGATAATCGGCCAGTGGCTGAATATTGCCACTGACCAATTATCTTAAGCGCCATGCCCAGAATACTCTGATGCTATGCGGTTAGCATGGGGGGGGTTTAGCAGGGTTAAGAGGGGCTTATTCAGTGACGCAAAATGACTATGTGCTGATGAATATCCCACTCACTGCAATTAACATGGTTAGCAGGTCTACTAGCCACGTTAATCATATGCCCCTCTACATGTTTATTCCCCATTTTAGAAAGGGAATTTGATTGATGATAGTCTTTCTTTTGAGACTCACATCAATTCAGTAGTTTTGAAATCTTTCTTTAAGTTATGACAACTGCGTAGAATTAGGCCATATGTTTCATTTGATCACTTCCGTTTTCTTGTGCAGAGTTATATTTTGGCATTTTTGGATTACGGAAACATACTGTTTAGGAATTGCTCACAGCACCAAATTATGCACCTACAATTATGTCAAAATAGGCAGCTCGCCTCATTCATGGTACATCTCGATAGTCAGCAGTGACCCATCTTCTCCTTAAGCTACATTGGCTTAAGGTTTCTAATAGAATCCGTTTTAAGTTTTTTGTTTTTATATACAGGGTGGCCCAAAAAAAGTGAGAACATCTTGTAAATTAAAAGCTTAAATAGTTTACTTATTTACCTGTTTTAGCTATATAACATCTTTATTTCGACAATTTCCGGTCGCCATCTTTTTTTTTTTTTTTTAATTTGTCAATCGTTTACCTCTGTCTTTTTGAATTTTTAAATAACTTATATGCTACGAGATGTTCTCACTTTTTTTGGGCCACCCTGTATACATTTTTTAATACATTTGTTCCCACCCATTTTTCAGCCTTTCTGCTTCCTGTTTTAGCACATAAGTCACTACATTTGTAATCTTTTTGCACATTGTTATTTCCCCCCTCTAGGGGAATTAGACCGTTTTGTGCATACTGTTCCCTACATGACTGCGAAATGTTGGCAGTGCCTACCACATAATCCTCTGAAGTTAAAAAATTATTTTTCTCTTTTTTATTTCTGAAAATGTTTTTTAAAAATGGGCTGTTTAATTCTAATGAATATGTTTTAGCATTCTTGTTGTAAACCGCACCAAACAACTCTGATTGGGACGTTAGCAGTCTCGTAGTTTTTTGTTAAATTAGATTAGATATTTTATACTTGCTCTCAGGCATGAATAGATTTTTCAAAATTGCTCTTTTCAGCTAGAGCTTTACATGAGAGGTTAACGTAGTTATTCTTCTCAATCACCCATTTTTTATTTCCTCTTCCAAAATGAAAAATAACAAAAATTGTGGGCTTACTACTTAAGTGGTGGCACTTGTACATATTGGTTTGGATCCAGGTCCGCTTAGCCTCCTATGTGTTTCTTACCATTCCACTGTATGTATCCTTGTTCTCAGCTGTTGTGTTGTCTGTCTTGACTGGATTGTGAGCTCTGATGAGCAGAGACTGTCTTTTACATGTGTCTGTGCAGTGCCGCATGTGCCTTGTAGCACTATACAAATGATAAGAAGTAGTAGTGGTGGTAAGCAGTAAAATGGCCCGGCTGCACCTCCATGTGGAAACTGCCAGGGTGAGTGCGTCCGTTTTCCCACATGTAGATGTGCTAACTGGCTCCTCCAGCTATATGTGGCGGCAAATCCCATGTACCCCTGCACGCCCATGCCCTTTTAGGTATTTTACAAAAGACTCCACATTCAACAGAGCCTTTTGTGAAATACTGCTGGAACTGAGCACATCTTAATTGCCACATCTCCATCCTGATCTCAGCATGCAGTGTAAAATGCAACTCCATGTGCAGTGGCATTCCCAGCGCCCCCCCCCCCCCCCCGTCATCAGGGGTGGGCACACCCCGTGCTGCCAGAACTCCCCTTGCATGGAGCCATGCTGTGCACTGCGATGTACCGTACCACCCCCCCACCCTGGTCAGCCCAATGGAAGCAGCATGGCAAATTTATAATTATGCTGGGTAGCTTCCGTGCCTCACGCTCCAGGTGTCGGTCACTCTTGTCTCCTGGCCGAAGTCTTGCGATTCACGAACCTTAAGCCAGGAAAAAAGAGTGTCTTGCCCCTGGAGCGCGAGGCAGCGTGGCAGACAAACATAATCGTAAGTTTGCCGGGCTGCCTCTGTGGGCCCAGAGGGGGCACACCCCCTCCTGGCTGGCACCATCCCACCCTTCATACACCACTGTTTATGTGCATTTTAGTCTACTATGGTTAGATTTTTCTATGCTGAGTGTCCATGTCATGTTTTATTCTCCATCAGTCCTGAAATCAGGAATGTCAGTACAAAAGTGCAACAGTTGTAAATCATTATACCTGCTGGAATTTGCAAGCATATACCCAACTCTCTACTCACAAGGCCACAAAGGTTCTAAGTTTCTTACTGAAATATATGTGTGTACATAGCTAATTTTGTAAAGTCATGCAGAGGGAAATTTTATAAATTCATGCCCAGTTAATTTGCATTTTTATGCATGTATTTCAAGCCTATAAAGTCAAGTACATGCATACATGACTTTGTAAAATATGAGCACAAATGGCTGAAAATGCCAATTAAAAGGCCCTTTTACAAAAATCTGTTATTTAGCATGAAAACTACTGTATATTAAGTGCAAAGTCTGCGCAGTAATTGTCGAGGATGCCCCCAGCATGTCCCCAGCAGATGCGTATCCTAGAGCATGGCACAATTAATGTGGGTGTACCTAACACCACCCATAGAGGTGTCTCTGGTTAGAGGGCAGAGATAATTGCCATGCATGATCTGTACCCCTGCTCTAAATGCAGGCGCAGGATATGCAATGGCCTGATTCTTGTGTAGTTTTATTGTAGATGTTGCTAGGGGCATGGCCTGGGTAGATCGCAGGAAGAGTCTGAAAGTACCTGCAATGATTATAAAATACACTTATTGGCACATGCTGTATAGTTGTGTACGCTACACGGGAGCATTTATAGCTGCTGTTGAACAAGTATAATGTATATGCTTTAGATGTAGGCGTTATTGTTGCTGGACTTGTGCTAGTATTTTATAAAGATACTAGAGGGTGCTGGGCTGTTGAACCTAATGTGCTTATAACGCACAAATCCATGGCGTGTTAGGGCAACACCACAGTGTTAACTGCCGAGAGCATGGAAAGCATGTTCCCAGCGGTTACCACGGTGACAGGGCCTGCATGACAATAGCGCAGGTGCACTCAACACCATCTATGGAGATGGCGGTGAGTACACCCGCTGTGTGGATAGCATGGGTGCGCTGATTGCACGGCACTCACACCCACCCACTCTCCGCACCTAACCCTCCCACTTACAAGCCTCGTGTGCCATGGACAGTTACTGCCAAAATCTGGTGGCGCTAAATGTCATGGCGCTACACTGTCAATTCATGTCCAACACACACCTTTAGCGTGTGCCTGACCCATACTGACAGCTGGCATTCTTTAATAAAAGGGCCCCATAGGCACCAATGTGCCTTTATAAAATAAGCTTAAAACAGGCACTTCTCTGCTAAATTAATCTAGGCATGCTCTTCTACAGTTCCCCCCTCATATTGGTCATCTGTTAACAGATAAATCAAAATATCCAAATCCATCTAAATAATTTTAATGCTACTGATGGAAACAACCTTCCACCAAGGCACACACAGATACGTAGCATCCCAAAAAAATGCTATAAATCTTCTCTGACCAGTGCTGGTTGATGTACAGACCTGGCATATTTATGTTTATGTTTATTGATTTACTTGATATACCGCTCCTTCATGACACCAGGGTGGTGAACAATTTATAAAACATACAGATGCAGCTGAAGCCAGGAAAGGAAAGGAACTACACAATACTGGACGGGAAAGGGAAAGGATAACTCAGTCATACGAAGGAGGAAGACCAGAGGACAGAGATAGAGTAAGATCTGGTATTGGGGGAGGGAAGGTCAAATGCAGAGCAGAAGAGATGGGTTTTTAGAAGGGACTTAAATCTAGAGTAAGTTTATTCCAGGCGGAGGATGGTGGGAAGAGAGTTCCATAGGGATGGACCCAGGAAGAAGAAAGCTGACTGGCGTGTGGATTAAGTGAGCACGGGATGGTGAAGGGAGATGAAGACGGTTAATATGTACTGAGCAGAGGCTGCGCATGGGAGTGTGATATTGGAGGGAGTCTGCCAGGTATTGTGGGGTATTGGTATAAATAGTCTGATGTACTAGCGTGAGAATCTTGTAGTGGATGCGATATTCCATGGGGTGCCAATGAAGCTGAGTGGTGTGATATGATCCCAATACATTGATGTGTACAATGGTTCTGGCTACTGTATTTTGAATCAGTTGAAGGCGGTGAAGTTGGAACTGGGGGATACCGGCAAGAGCAAGAGTAAGACAACAGCTAGATTTGAAGTTTTAAAGTGATGCTACTACCTCCCCAGAGTGGAGAATAGCCTGGTGGTTAGAGTCCTGGCTTGGTAGCTAAGAGGTCAGGGTTCAATTCCCAATAGCATTTCTTGTGACTTTGGACATGTTACTTAACCTTCCATTGTCATGGAGGAAAGGCCTGGCAATTTATTTAGTTGTATTTATATCCTGCTTTTCACCAGGTCAAAGTGGTCAATTGGGAGATACATTTAACACGAGGGGATATGACACACATACACTAGTACTTACAGGGAACATGGGCAATGGAGGGTTAAGTGGCTTTGCCCAAGACCACAAGGAGTGCCTATAGGACTAGAAATCCCAGTCCCTCCGGCCTGAGATTGCTGTCCCCAGGTGGGACTTGAATCCCCGGCCCTCCGACCCAAAGTACCTTGTCCTAACCACTAGGCCAGTCCTCCCTACTTTCAGTCTTGCTACCAAGGAGCAGTGAGGTCACCATTGACTCAAAAGGTGTGCATTGCTTGCTACTGATAACTCAATGTTAAACTTCCTAACCTTCAGAGTAAAGCAGCAGCATTGGTGATTTAAAAAACACTAAGAATGGCTTAAGAAGATAGTTCTAAGAAAACTGAGTCACTTTCAGATTATATGAAAAATAAAGCCTGTGGTAAGCTTGATAGCATGTTTTTCAATGTATTTAATAATTTGAGAAACAAGAATGAACTCTGATTCATTATGCAAGTCATCATGACACTGGTATGCTTTGAGGTCTGGTCTTTAGGGTCTCTCAGCATGAACGTTGTGCAGGTATTTGGCGGGTTTCACACGTTTCATGGACTGTTATAAAAAAAACAGTACATTTGACTTGTACATGGACTCTTTATTTTACCATCAGTGTGCCTATTTCTTGACTCTTTTTATATATATCTTTATACTTTTCCATGGCCTTCTAATTTTGATTTCATAGTTATATTTTTCCTTGTGTTTTTCTCTGTAGCCATTCTATTTTAATCATCAATCAGACCTCTTGCTTATTAAAAATATCAGCTTGATTTTTCAGATATTTCCGATATATTTTGGGATACACAGTAACACAAAAAGGTATTTGTCATAAGGATCGACCCAGATTTAGAGCTAAAAGTCTTCTTATATCTGAAACATGTTCAAAATTATGAGCGTGGAATGAATTGACTAAAAAGCATCATTTT
This sequence comes from Ichthyophis bannanicus, assembly GCA_033557465.1. Lineage (NCBI taxonomy): Eukaryota > Metazoa > Chordata > Amphibia > Gymnophiona > Ichthyophiidae > Ichthyophis > Ichthyophis bannanicus. Next base: position 1,349,981,937 of record CM066032.1, read on the forward strand.
CTTTTTTCTTTAAAGATTGTTACATTATATTCCAACTTCAAAATCAGAGCCCTGGCTAAGGTTCCATTTTTATTTGTATTCATTTTCCTATTGTAAAAAAATAAATATATATATCATTTCCGTAGAACTTCTGGTTTATATTTGACTTGCAAACTTTCTAGACCAAGAAGTTTCAATTGCAAAGATTATTTGATTAAAGTAAAAAAAAAAAAAAGCTTTGCCCATTGCATCTGGTACAAAAAATGTTACTTTACTGTTGCAGAAAATCCTATAATCCCCTTTCACCCCTTTCATTTGGGAGACTGCTGTGAGATAGGAAGATAGTGCAGACCCTTTGTGAACTGATAACACTCCTTTTGATGTGAAAACAGTGAAGCAAGACAGACCCTTCCCCTCCGCCCCCAACTTACATCCCCCCTCTATAACCTGAAAAAGAAGGTATTCAGGCCATATTTAAACAGAGGCTCGGAAAGTGAAAGCTTCAGGTCTAACCGCAGCACTGAGAACCATTCAGGCTAAAAGTGAGACACCCAGCAGGCATTTCATCCGCGCTCTCCTATTTATCAACAAACTTGTTTTTCAACTGCTGAGGCCAATTAGGTTGTTCATGATTTCAGGGAGCGGACTGGAAGGCACTTGGTGTGCCAAGTCATTTGCTAACACTTTATCTATAACAGGGATTACAGACACAAAAAGCTTCTAGCACGTAGACAAGGCAGTGACATGATCGCTTGCAGATTTCAAATATGCATGATTCAATTCATTTTCTGTCTTTTACACAGAGTGATGTACCTGGCCCCCTCCAGGCATATGAGCAAAGAATCATACAATGGGACTGAAATTTGAAATAGAGACTGTCACTGGGAACTGAGCAAAAGGTAGCATGGTCACTGTGTTGGTCCACACTGAATAGAGGAAAATTTCATGCACAAAGTAGAATACTATCCATGCTTCACTTTACAAAAAGTAAACATTCATTGCTTAATAACTAAGAAGATCTATAGATTTTGTAAAGATTTCTGGCATTCCACCAGGCCCCAGAAATAATTCCCTTTACCTTCTGCGTGACCCATTTCATAACTTGTGTTGTAAATGTTTCTCCAGGGGAATAGTTTAGTTTTTCCATGTCCATATCGCTAATGGAGCTGTTTAAAGGAAACATGTTACAAATATTTATCTAAACCTGTTTCTGAATACAAGACAATAATTTCTTGAACTGATAAATTCAAATTAGCAATATACAACCTCTTAATTCAACTCCAGCTTTTATCTTTCAATAACAATAGAACAGGAAGACGAGAAAATGTAATGAAAAGGAAACTGTAAGCAGTTTTATGCTATTTCTAGTAAGTGATATATGTTTACTGTTAACCTACAGTAAGTGAGGTTAAGATTTTGCTTTTAGTGTATTTTAGCCTTCAAAATGAAGATGCAGCAATAGCAATAACCCCAGCAGCTTCACATTCAGTTTACGCAGAGGAAATGTCATCACCAGCCATTCTGGGGGACACCTTATAAGGAGCCGTGAAAGGTTCTGTGCCTTCTACAAGCATAAATCATGGTATCTGAGTGAGTTACACACGGAACGCACTTCCTTTAGCTGGTTGGCATTCTAGAAGGATGCATGCATGTCCGATGGCATGTACTTCCACTGTGGGCATGCACATGGGTAGAGCTTGGCTGGAGCATGAGCGGGGTGTGTAAACCATCCTAATTTACAAGCATTCTTGAGCAATCAAGCCGCGTGTATTTACACCTAAGGGTTTGTGTAAATGTTGCACCTAGATGCGACACGCATCTCCAACCACTCATGCCCTTATTTTATAAAGTAAAGTACATGTTGACTTTGTAAAATAAGCATGAAATGCATGCCAAAAAATGCATGCTAGCTATGCGAGACTTTATAAAATTACCCCCTAACTGTATTGCAGATAATGCAAGGCAGTTAGCTACCCCCATTGAGGTGAAGTTAACGGGGCCACGTTATCTGCCAAGTAAACAGCATCAGCAATGACGTCTGTGTTAAGTATAAAGCACGGTCCCTCCTCACTACCTCCCTATCCCAAGCCACGTCCCACATTAACCGTTCACAGCGGCAATCAGCACACGTTGACTCTAAACACTGCAAGCGCATTGCTATTGTGCCATAACTGCCACATTAACAGCTAAAGCGGCTCCGTTAATAGGCCTCTGTGATCTTGCCGCTAGTAATTGTTACCATGCATCCTAAATGAAGTCAGATGCAGGATAATATTTGATCAAGTGCAAAAAGAAAAGAAGCCTTGTGCACAGCCAAGAAAAAATTTGTTTTGTGTTTGTTTAAAATGAATGTTTCCTGATTTTTGGATATTTTTTGTTCGGTGTCTTTGACATTTTTGTTTTTGGGCATGCATTTGGTGCACGTTAGAATGTTTTAAAGTGTGCAAATTGATTGCACGTGTGTTAATCCATAGGTATACTTGCATGCAAGCAATTTGTGCACAGAGATGTTTCCAGAGCTGGCTCTGGGGACGTCCCCAGTAGATTTTAGAAACATAATGGACATCCAGTGTTGGGTCAAAGTTTAGACCTACTGCACAAACCTGAAAATCCCCAGGAGGATGTAGAAAAGAAAACACTCTTTCATCCACCACAATTTCAGTGATAGCAGAAGTAAGATTTGAACCCTGAGCTGCCTAGTTCTAACCCACTACTCTAATCATTATACTATCCTAGATATCTAGGTTTGGAAAGACACTTCTGGGGATGTCTATGTAGATGCCCCTGCAGGCATCCTTATCAGGCATGCCCATGCTTACAAAATTGTCTCTGCACCAGCTTTTTGTTTTTCATTTTTTTATGGTAGTTAGCGCATACCTTTCCAGGAGAAGATCATGGCTACTTACATTCAGGTACAGTATGCATTTCCCTGTCCCCAAAGGACTCACAATCTAAGTTTGTATCTGATGCAATGGAGAGTTAAGTGGTTTGTCCAAGGCCACAAGGAGTGCCAGTGGGACCCGAAACCTGGTCTTTCTGGTTTTAGGTTGCTGCCCTAACCACGTGGCCACTCCTCCACATTCTGGATTAGATATCCCAGTTTGCACTTGGACGTCCCTTCTAAAATTCCCCTCTTAGAGATTTTAGGCACTCAAACAAAAAAAAAAAGCAAGTTCACGAATGCACAGCCCTGGAGCTTTATTTAGCCAAATGAAGCTGTGCCCATAGACTGTGCCATAAAACTGTGGTGTCAAAAAAGACTGGGGCAATGATGCTCAGTGCCTGCATTTTATAGTCATTGGGATAATTACCTTGGTGTTTTTACCACCTTTTAAACTACTAATTAACCTATAAGCCAAACAAGGGCATGATTACTTTACACAAACAAGCAATTATTAGGTTATAAACATGCCCACACTACTGTTCTCAGCACACGTGGAGCGTCTCCCGGTGGGGCTCTCAATAATGATAGGGTGGATTACAAATGCACTTGACTTCAGTTGTGTTTACAATGGCTTGAAAGCAGATTTGATGGAGAAAATGTTGTCCCTATCTGCCAGATTTCCATTCTAGCTGTCAGTTTCTCACACTGCATAGTGGGCATCTCCTAGACTATACGTGGGCCAAATCTGACATGTCCCGAGTGGGATAACCATTTTCTCAAATATTTTTTTTTAGTGTATAATTTCCAGCAATATGGAAACGTTAGTGACACCTGAATTCAGCTAGAGATGGGCCCAAATATTTGCAACCTGCCATCATGAATTTTGCCTCTAACCAGCCACCGGTTGATCTTATCGGACTACAGTCACAGAATGAAGGTGTCAGCTACTGCTTAGAGTAAGAGATTCAGCATGAGGAAAGCCTGGGTTCAAGTTCTACTGTCATATCTTGTGACTTGCGCAAGCCACATTGCCTCAGGTATTACTTAGACTGCAAGACCTCTGGATCAGGGAAATAACGACTGTAACTCAGTTGCATCTTGTCTTGAGCTTGGATTTCGAAAGTATTTAAGTATAAAACCAATAATAAAGCTTCTAGGTCAGGAATCCCCAAATCTATCCTAGGGCTTCTTGAATTCTCCATCTATCCACTGAGACTACATGGGATTATATATATGCAGACAGGCCTGAAGACCGTTCTAGTTGACCAGATGTCCTCTTAGCTTGACACTCTTCAGAGATACTTGAATGTGAACCCTTGATTTCAACTTAGCGCCACAACAGTCATGGACAGTTCGGCTATGCTGTGATAGGACATACCAAAAACACTCGCTTTAAGATGTGTCTTATTGAGTACATATATAATATGGAGGGCAAAGGGTTTTCTAAATTCTGTTAAAAATGTATAGCCTACCAATTAAAGCTGTTCTTCGACCTGGCTGACTCAAGATTGAAATATTTCCCTAAGGGTGAACTGCGCTAATGCATGAACACAAAAGCAATCTTCTCTAAGATCTGGGTGTTTTTCTTTCCACTTGCCTCACACCCAGCTTCAGTCTAGCAAACACCACGTCCCTCTCACCCCCTCCAAACCAGAGCTGCTGGGGGAATGTGGGGCTTCCTGACAGCTTCAGCAGGAGGTCTGAGTGCCGCACAGGAGGGAAAACAAACACTTCCCTGGAATACACCAAGGAACAGATTACAGAGAAAATTACTTTTTGGGAACATGTTGTTTTTTCATCCTAAAGCTTTAGCACAAGGATGGCCATCTTTTATCAGCCCAGGAGCCAAACTATTGTTCTGTTAAATTTTTCAGGGTCTCACCGAATGCCTGAACTGCAAAGCTTCTGACGATGACACTGAGCAAGTAAAACATACTGTCTATAGACCATCTACGCAGGAACTTACTGTACTATGCGCTAAGATGCATCAGCTTCTTGCCATAAGAGACAGATTGAGTCCATCCTGCTTTTATCCCATTGCATGCATGGACTCTTTAGGAGGTCATTTTCTTAAATGATTCCAGCATGTATCTGGCCACAAACGAGCATAAATGACCTCTTATAAAATATTCACTGGCATAAAAGAAAACCCTTCAGCACGAGGGCATGCACTTTGCTGTTACTCATAGCAATCTGGGCGGAGGGCAGGCAAAGTTCACACATATGCACATAGACTTTAAAATAACTTAATCCAGGCACGCCTACATTCTCTGTCACATGCGATAGCCGCCTACTTACCTTTATCAAATAGATTGAATATAGGTGCTCAAAAACACATTTAACTATGTGGGCCCTTATAAAATTACCATCTTAGAGATCTGTTTACTAACTCGTGGTAAACTGGTTCTTTGAGCACCAATTTACCATGTCATGGACTAACCCATTGCACTGGAGTACCACACACTAGCGGATCCTCTGATCAATTCATTGTTTGTGCTGCTTCAGCTCGGAATATCACTATATCGCAGCTGAGGCAAAGCAAAGAAAGCAGGTTCCAACCTGGGCTGATTTTTAATAAAAAATACTTTTCCACCTTTGAATTCTTTTCAAACATCTCCTCATGCCCCGATCCCTTTTGAAATGCTGCCCACCCCCAATCCATTTTCAAAATTCCCCTGCCTTTTCCAGTCCGTTTTCCTTCCTCCAAGAACTCCCCTCACTTCCCTTGTTTGGCAGCTCAACCCCCTGGCTGATTTTATTACTAAGTACCGGTCTTTAAGTTAGTCCTCGGGAATATTGGGCTATTGAATTTTGGGCCAATAATTTATAAAGCATCCAACTAAGGTGTTAATGCTTTATAAATCCCTTTCTTTGAAGAGTAATTTTACAGGCTGAGCAATATCCACATTTATAGTGGGCACTTTTAGAACAGGATTCCTACATGACAAGTCCAAAAAAGCTCCAAATTTAAGCCTCTTTTATAAAGCCGGCACAGATGCCTATGTGCCTTTGTAAAATAGTCTCCCAGATCCATCCACAGTGCCCAAACAAATGCCAGCAGAAAAATGTATAGTATATCTGCTCCAACGAAGGTATAAATTTGTGTGCTTACTCTATAGGGTCATTTTAGAAGCCCTAGTCATGATTTCCACGTCTGAAAATGTTTATTCAGATATGGAAATCACATGGACGCAGGGTTGGCCTCAGAGTTGGTTCAAGGTATTTGCACCCTAGGCAAATCTTAAGCCTTTCGCCCGCCCCCTCCCCCCCCCCCATGTCAGAATCTATTGTTTAGCTTTGAATGCCCTGCAGAAGCTGTTGCCCTAGGTGACTGCCTAGTTGGCCTAATGCTTGGTCCGGCCCTGTATGGACATCCTGGAGTTATTTTAGAAAGGCCCAAATTACACAAGCCCAGTGCAATCACATCCAGGTCACATGGTGACATGGCGGATGCGCGCCTGGGATATTTCTACAAATATAAACATGTGCGCCTCATTTGGAAATGGCGCCACACATCTGAAATCGCTGGCAGACACGTCTAAGGCTATACCTGTTCCTGGGCACAAACAGGCACTAAAAGAGTGCACATTTCAGCAATCCAATGCCTATCAACAAAAGAGGAAAAGGTCTTCTCATTCCACCAAAATAAAACTGCAGGTAAATAAAGAAACCTATTTCCTGGTTGCCTCACCACTGCACGTCTCCACTTACAGAATGGCAGGCCAGGACATGCATGAGGCATCGGATACACATGTCCATTCTGAAATACCATTGTGGTCATGTCTGTTGTCTAGACTGTCACCATCCATATTTATTTATTTAACAGGTTTCTTTTACCACCTTAGTATTTAGTCCAGTGGCTCTCAACCCAGTCTTCTGGGACCCCTAGTCCAGTTAGGTTTTCAGGATATCCACAATGAATATGCATGAGATAGATCTGCATACAATAAAGCGGATCAGCCCACTGCACTGCTCCACTGTTGCTACGTAGTGCGTGACGGGCTTGACAGGGAATGTACACCACCAAGGCCGGATTTTGTGTGCCAGCTCCCAACTGCCAATTGGTTCCCCTATGCCCTGCCGCTTGGCTGCCTGAACATCACGGCATACCATCGATCCCGGAGCCAGTGGTTGATGGTGCTGTCCTCGGCACCGAAGGCCAAAACTTGATGGCACAGGAAGGACGGTGACGCATCAAAAGTGACAGAACACAGGACCGGACACGCAGTTGTCGGAGCAGTGACATGTGGTGAGTGGCATCAGAGGAGTGTCTCCAGAGCGCTGTGCCTGCTCATTGCTCAGTGGATCCTGAAGCCGAGTCAGAGGAGTGATGGCGCTGGGTCTTCCCCCTTCAGGGTGCGGTGAGTGTTGCGGTTGGCAGCTCTGGCAGGCTGGGTCACCCAGTAAATGGAGAAGTCTTCCGGTGAGGCTGTCAGTTCCAAATCACGGGTCCTACCAATAAGCCAGGCCAGGAATGCAGGCCTTTTTCCCAGCACATCACATGCCCAGCTTATTCCTGGTTGAGATGACAGCATGTTCAGGGGTTGGAGCATTGAGCAGATGGGGTGCATCCAGTCATGCCACGAGGGTGATTCTCAGGTGCTGCTGCTCTGAATGATGGTAGCTGCGTCCACTGTTGGCAGCTTTCTGCCCCACAGGTCCTTTTTTCTGCTGCCTATGCGCTCGGCGTACCAGGACCTCATGGCCGTGGGTTCCACCAAGGATGGTCGCATTCCACCAAGGTTTCTCCCCCACTCCCTCTAGCTGGGTAGTCCAAGCAGACACCCGATGAATCCAACACCCTTTCTCCTTGATGGAGCATGTTAGCCCAAGGCACTTGGGAGGTATGGCCAGAAGGCAGGAAGCCCCTGCGGAGGGCCCTGCTGCTGTGGTCCACATGGTTGCATGCACTGGTTGCAGCAAAGGAGCAGGTCTCGCCAGAAGACTTCTCTGATCAGTTTGATCCTGTGAAAAGGAAGAGAAATTGACATTAAGGGACTTTTTAATTTAAAAAAGATGAAAGAAAAATGGAGAGCAAGAAAGCCGTCCACATGGCCGGATGGAAAAGAACAAACTGAGGTGAAAAAGGAATGGGCACTGTGATGGAATGACTGGCACATGCTCAGAGGAGTCTTCTGACTTTTCTGAGCTATTGAAGAGCTATTCTGTCCATGGCACCATCTGATGATGTCACCTATGTGTGGCTGACTCATCCTGCCTGTCGATGGGAAAATAGAGAAAGGAGGAAGGGAGAAGGAGGCCTTAGGGGGAAAGATAGGGAGCTCAGTTTTAGCCATGTTCATTTTCAGATGGTGGTGAGACATCCAGGCACTAATGTCATATAAGCAGGCAGGAATATGGGCCTGGATTCTCGGAGAGATTTCAGGTGGAGAGAGGTAGATCTGAGAGTGATCAGCATAGAGATGGTATATGCAGAGCCGTACCAAGCCATAATTAAACCCTGTGCTATTTCCAGTTCTGGCACGCCCCACCCCTCACCCCCCAAGTGTTGCCCTGCCGCTTCTGCCACCAGTTTTTTGTTTTCTCAGAGGCAGCGGCGGCAGCAGCAGTGAGGCAGACCCACGTTTGGAAGCAGGTCAGGTCACTCCTTCCCTTCTCTGATGTAGGTCGCATCAGATGGGGGAGGGACCAGGCCAGCCATTCAAACGCGGGTCTGCCTCACTGCTGCTGCTGCCGTCACTCTGAGAAAACAAAAATGTGGTAGTGGCAGCAGGGCAACGTGGGGGGGGGGGGGGGCAGGCCAAGGCAGACAGCCCGACATGTACTCCTAATCCTTTTGTACCCTGTGCAACAGCACTACTCACACAGGACTAGGTACAGTACTGGGTATGTGAAACAGGTTCTATATGCTGATAACCAGATGTAGAAATCCAATTGGAAGGGCAGAATTTTTTCTTCAAATTGTGGAATAAGCGAGGGCTGGAGCTGCATGGGGTGCCTCCTGTAGCATTTGCAGGGCTTCCCTAGAGAGCTTATAGGTGCCTTTTGCCCTTTCATTGAAGTTGGTATGTTGCCTGACAGTATGTGTTGGGCAAACATCTGACTCATTCACTTGTACAAACTGAAAGCATATGCATTTCTCTAGTGGGTCTGCTTTAGAGCACCTGAGACCTGTTATTAGTTTAAGGCCAGATTTATGTTTCAGGCAAAAGTTAAGCAAAAGAAAGTTAGTTTGGTGGCAAAGTTTTGAAATGAGGTTTCCATTGCTCGAATAAGCCATTTCTTGTGTTTTCTAGAGAAGGGAAACTTTCTACGGGAAACTTTCTGCAAAAACTCAGCATAAGAAAACCTTATCTGAAAAATCCCTATTGAACTCTCGCTTCATTTTTAAATGTTGCACTTTTGAACGAAAGTCTCACAGGACTTTTTTTGCAGAAGCTGCTGGACATATGAACCTACCTCACTCAAGGAGTAATAATAAAGGATTTGCCTTTTGAAATAGTTACAGATGGATGGTCTGTTTTCATAAAGTATAATTCATAAAAGAGGATTATTTTTCAAAACCCTGGATAAGCTGAATATATTTTCACATTTAAAGACAGTATGATTTACCAAGAGTCTTTGCTTCACAAATAGATTGAAAAAAGCACTGTAGAATTATTGAATTTCAAGAAAAAGGCAGCTTCTATACTACAGAATGCAAAATATGCAGCCAGTATTAGCTTAACAAAATATTAGCATTCAGATCCATAACACAATGCAGCGTGTAGTAGAATCTCATATTGTTGGCAGCAAAAGTTGAATGCATAATCGCAAAGAAAAAGAAAGAGGACAATAAATTCAGAAAAGTGGCACTATCTAGAAAAGGAATGTGGATAAAAATTAGAAAATACAAAATAACAAAGGGACATGTTTACTACAGCTTAGTGTGTGCTAGGCGAGTTAGCATATGCTATCTGCCACCACAGCCCATTATATTCCTATGGGTAAGGTGAGGGATTGCACACACTAATGCACACTTATGCATCGTAAGCATTAGTGAACATGCCCCAAAATTTAAAAAAAAAAATTATAATGAAAATAATAAGCAGCAGATTTGCTGTTTAATGCAGAAATTAGCATGCATTAACAGCACAGCACCACATCAATTGTTAGCGCATGCTAACTTGTATGTTCAACAGCAAATGCAGAAGGGACGGGACGATGTCGAGATTTATGCTGCATGTTAACGCCTAAAATAACAGATAACACAGAGCAGTTAACGCCACCTGAAGAGATGTAGCTAACTGAATTTCACGTTCTCCGCTGTGCACTTAGCAGGTAGTAATGAACTTTGCTCTGCATTAACTGACCTGCAGGCTTCCCAAAAATGGTGGAAAGATCCCTCACAGTTACTGAAAAGGTTTTTCATCGAGCATACCTTAACTTCTCTAGTTACCACACCTTAGGCCCAAACCCTTGGTGCACCTTAGCCAATAAGCCCCACAGTAAATAAGTGCAACAAATCAAAGAAATAAACCAATAATTGCACCATATTTAAGGGGAAGCCCCAAGAAACAAAGTCCAAAATAATTCAAAAATAGCGCTTTGTTCAAAACAAAGTCTGGACATGAGCCACGAATCAGGGTTTTGTTTTGACTAAAGCGTTATTTCTTAATGCCTTTGATTTCGTTTCTTGAGGCTTTGAGCAGTTAGCGTGTCAATCAACATGCGACGGTAACTGCTACTGTGCTGGCGTGAGAGCTCCTTGCATTGCATGCTATAGGGTGGAAAGAAGTGGATTCCAGATGGGAAGAGGGCATAGATCACACGCTGCAGGGACTGCAAGGAAGTTTACCATGCAGCGATTCTCACAGCTGTGGCAAGCGCAAAGGCACGTACTGCCTCCTAAATAAGAAGCTAATTGTCAATATGCTGGCCGTGCAATAAAGGACATTTCTGCGCTAACAGTCTGTGAGCATGCTGGGAAGGCCTCCCACAGTCAGCGCCCAAGCGTTGCCGTTCCTGTGAGTTCATGTTTGCACGGACGGCATGACAAGTGCATAGCTTTACCGCACTTCGCACAGGCCTGTGTGCTAATGGCAACCTCACGTTGAAAGCAGGCTGATTGTTTAGCACATTGCTGGGTGGGAACTGGGAGGGGTCGTGTTTTAAAAAGATGCATATATTATAGAGCTCATGCAGAGAAGCAAGCTGTCCAAGTGTCTAAAAATGAGGCCTGAGAAAATATTTTACCGTATCTTACTGCTACTTGATAGGATATTGCTTAAGAGTAGAGAGAAGTAGCTTAGAGCAGCCGACTGAAAACCAGGGAAGCCGGGTTTAAATCCTGATTTTCCTGGTGACCTTGGGTAAGTCATTCCACCCTTCATCGCCTTAGGTACAAACTTAGAGCTGGGTTTATTTTAACAAGGGGTTACTATCTGCATTATTTACTGCAGGTCCCACATTACGCAATGGTCCCACAGCAGCACAATTTAGGGTGTCTTTAATTAAAGGGCAGTAAGGCAATGCACCTAATACACCAATAACCCTGAAACTAAGGCTCCTTACGTACAACACCACTGCGCTAACTATCGGGGTGTGGAAAGCATTTCCCTAATGCAGCTGCATGAGTTTGGGTGCACTTAACTCCACCTAGTGAGGTGGCATTAGATGAAGCCACGCTAATGCATTTAGCGCATGGTGTGAATCCAGTGCTACGTGCGCTGAGCTCACTGCGCCCACCCTCTGCTCCTAACCCACCCATTTACGACCTTATCCTACAGTTAGCGGGGGAATCATCCCATGCCATGGCCCTGTGCTCGCTGCAATGCATGTCCCAGTCTGCCTTCAGCGTGCACCAGAACATGTGCTGCCAGCTAGCGTCCTTTTGTAAAAGACCCCCTCGGTGAATCTAGCTTATGAATTGTAAGCCCTCTGGAGACAGGTAAAATCTTTGGTGCCTGATTGTAACTGACCTTGAAATTCCATTAAAAAAGCGTGCGCACAGGAAGGGGAGGGCAAGGAAGGAGAAAAGAGAAAAAGCACTTAAACTACAAAAGATAAGCAAAAAAAAAAAAAAGACAAATTTAAAAAGCAGAAACAAATGTTATTCAAAAATTCTCTGGCTCCTAAAAAAGATTTTACTGACATCCAAATCTCTCTCTCTCTCTCTCTCTCTCTCTCTCTCTCTCTGTATTCATTTATTTATTTATTTAGAAATTCTCTCCTTTTGTTCCCACTGGGAAAGTCCATTGAATTCCCCCAGTAAGAACATGACACCTTGGTTGGAAACTGTGCCCTCCAAACTCCCACCCCCACATATCCCTTATCCTTTGTCCCAGAATGTGACACAACACTGGCCCCAGACATCCCATGCTTATTATTGCAGAATTTCATATTTAAACCACAGATGCTCCTTCTCAGTAAAGTTTTTTTTATCTTTGTTAGGCACTAAGAAGAAATATCCCAGTGCTAACATTGATCACGCATCTTTGACATATGTCACTCAGTCTACATATTCGGCATCTCACGTACCATATACATGGGCACCTTGTGCAAAGTCATGTCTCTTTTAAGAAGACATCTGAGGTCTACAATATCATTGAGAGGGACAAACCCGACTATTTGAAAAATTTTATCTACTAATTTATCTGAGCACTATCTTTGCTAAACAAAACTGTTGCCGCAGAAAGTTAGCAGTTAACTTTTGAGGGCATTTGTAAAGGTTTCACCATCAAAGGTTAAATAGTTTCTTGGTATCTACGTACCATTTATCAGTGGTAAAATAACACCGTACACTTTACTGCTGAGATAATGGCTACATATTTTCTACGTTACCCAAGAATGGAATTAATATAAATCATCCTTGATACCATCTTTACAGTGACTGTCTTTCTCAATGTATTGAAACAGTTGACTAAGCCTAAAACAGTAATGATTTGAAAAGCAAGTTGCACAGCTCTCCCAGTTGCTTATACAGACTTGCCTGCATCCTTGCCCTGTTGCTTCCTCTCTGATTCCTTTTTTTCCAAGTATATTTGATATGTCATAAAAACAGTAACAGAATTCAAGATGATGTAGGCTGAGTGCGGAAGATTCTTCGTTGAAAAGGAATAAGCAGGGAAGCCAGGGTACAGATTCTGCATCTCTCATGACTCTCTCTGTGACCTTGGTTGAGTCACTTCACCCTCCACTGCCTCCGATGCACATTTAAGAACTCATTGATTAACACAATAAAGCTTAGGAAATCAGACTCTTTGAGGCAGAGAAACAGTGAAAGTTAATGTAACGCACCTTGAGCTTGGGTTCGGAAAAGCAAGTTATTAAACCTAAAATCCAGAGTCAGAGCAGAAAAACTAGGCAGACCAGATGGGCCTTATCTGCCATCACAGCCTATTATGGGCACGTATCCTGCTTTCTTAAAAAAAAAATTCCCTCAGCCTCGGTTTCTCATGATGTATTCCTCTTTAATTGCCTAAATGGAATTCAAATAAAGAGCAGACCAGCGGCACCCCAGAATGCTTAGATTCCTCAAGGCAGGAGAAGCTTTCAAAAGCTTTAAATATTAACAGGACAAAAAACTCAGACCAATAAAGGGGAGCAGGGGACTGACAATTTACATCAGTTAAGAAAACAATGAGGTAAATATTTAACAAGGTGGCCACCACAGATATTTAAGTAAGTGATCCAGATATTTGAAAGTGGATTTTTAGCCAGCCTATCTGTTTAAGTCTGACCACTGAACATGGCGATTTAAAGTGTATAAACAGCGCACATTTTGCCTAAGCAGAACTTACTTTAAAATGTTTGCCACCCTGCCCCACTCTTTTACGTTTTCAGACTCGGCAGCCGTCACCTTTCAGCCACTGTCCGGCTGAAGTCTCGCATTGTGGCTGTTATCACGAGACTTTGGCCTAGCAGTGGCTGAGAGGTGATGGAGGTAGCACAGCAAACACTTTAAAGTAAGTTTGCCCATGTGAGGGGGAGTGTGCCGAACACCACCAAGGCCACCAGGACAATGGGAGGCTCTCTTAGAACGTATGCCACTGGCCATATGCAAATTACATCCACATACAGACGGCCATGTTAGAAAGGGTCCCGTTTACATGTGGATGATCGTACTACTTTGAAACTGCATGGGGGCATGGCATGGGCAGGACAAACATGTACATGTGTATTCCCCAATTCATATAGGGAATGCACGTGTAAGCCGAAAATTGAATTTACACCTGCTCCCTTTTGTCCATTCCTGAACAGGAGGGAATAAGGGGGTTCGTCCGCTTAATCCCCCAATGTATTTGCTCCTCCAAATTGATATGAGGTAAAGACTGAGTCCTCTGTTAATCAAGAGCATCTGCACATCTAGGTTTGCAAGTGCTGATGTTCACATGTATTCATTGCGAAACATCGGCGTGCGCACATATAAATTGCTGTGGTTCCCTCGTTGATTTTCCCATTGTGTACATTTGTGAAATGGCGCCTCCTGCTGCCCATGGAGGCCTGTCCCTCAGTGTTCCCACACTATGAATTATAAAACACGGCCATTTTGAGAGGTGGAGATATGTTGTTTTTATATCGGCCTTTCATGTGCACACCTTCTGTTCTAAGACATTTTTACTCCCACGTCTCTTCCACCTTTCTAAAATATGCTTTTCAATGGATAATCTATCTAATTAAAGTTAGGCCTGCTGTTTATGTGGTCCATTTAAACGGATCTAATTATCCAGACAGCAGCTGAATACTACCACTCTCCACATCACTTTTGGGCCTGCCCCTAGCCTTTCATCCACGTCAACAGATGTTTTGGCTGCATATTGGACTTATACAGACAAAATGTATTCATTGGCCGGTAAGGAATTTATAAAAGCAAAGCACTTATGGGCCTGGGCATCCCATACTAACCACACAAGTGCTTTTAAATATTGACCGGAATATTGCATGCCATAACTGATGCTTCGAACGTGGCTTGTACTTAGCACGTCAAAATGATTAGTATTTTATATTGCTGAATGAAATGCTTCACCGCCAAACTTAGAATAATGGCTTCTACCAACATTTTTGTCTCAAGCGGCAAAAACATTTCACACAGCAAAAAAAAAAAAAGAGAAAAAAGACGTCTGGCAAAGATACGTAACAATGAAGATGTCAAGGGGGTTTCTTGGAGGGGGCTGCTATGTCTTGTCACGCTTGGACGTGAACCAAAGGGGGGAGGGGAAGTGTCTTTATTTCATGAAATAGTAACCTCGGAGTGTACTGACCTGCTCCTTAGGAGTTTTGCATTAGAAGAGAGCGCCTGCAATCCTAATGAAGCTCAATAAGTAGATTATGAGGCTGCCTTTGTTTAGGTAAGCAGTGGCTTTTCTTGGGAGAATATCACAAAGGTGTGCCCGGGCTCTGTGAATGGAGCTACTGTGACTGATATGTTGATTGCTTCTGCAGAGCTGGAGAGAAGAATTACAGAAGACAAGGCTAATGTTCGCTGGACCAGTAGGGGGGCGGGTGCCTGAGAAGCCTAAATTAGAATCATCAGTGTAGAGATTCTGCCCATTGTATTCCTGGCTATAAAGCTGTCACTGGTTAGCACATTTGAATTTTCTCCCAGGCCTGCCCCAACTCTTTTCCCCTTGCACTCAGTCAAGGGGTAACTCAGGCCTTTCATGTCGCTGAGAAATCGCTGGCATCTTCGAAAGTTTGAGGGCAGCCGAAACCTGCCATCTGAAAAATAACCAGGATTCAAAAGCCGAAATTTCTTTTTAGGACAATGGGCACCGTGAACTTTACCCCTCTGCTAGAAATGATTATTTCACCAGCAGGATTCAAAATGCAAGCCACAGTGTAGCCTTTCTACTAGGCCTACTGAGAAAGATTCTTGCCCCATAGCTGTCGTGTTTTTTGAGGGAATACATCGCAAATACTTCAAGTTCTTCTGCATGATGTTGAGATAAAGGAAAGCACAAAAAAAACCGCACAAAAGCTGAGTTGTTTATCAGGATTTGATAAACTCCTTTAAAATAGCTGTTCACAACCTGGCAAAATTAATTCATATTTATTTTTCTTATAAACCATCATTATGAGAACAGAAGTGTACCAAAGGATTTAGGATCTTAATTAATACCCCCGCATACACAGTGACGTACAGACATGCAAATCTTAAGCGCCATTTTTATGGCTCACAACTTTTCCTGAGGCTTGCCAGCCTAGCAGCTGAACTCAGCACACAGCTGCATGAAGAGCCGAACATGGAAAAACAGTTTTAAGGGGAACATGGAAGCTTCCCATATTGGCAAACATACTCTTTGTGACATTTAACATTCGTACACTGGACTTTCCAGTGTTGCCGTATCTATTCCCAGTTTCCCGCAGCATTAAGCCTGGTGGAGCCTGGTTTCCACAAGGTCCCTGAAGATTTCGGTCTCAAGATGTCCTGGGCTAATGTATCCTATGGTTAAGATGGCCCATGTCATCAGGTGCGGCAGCCAGGCTTGGTTCTTCCAAATTCTCTTCAAAAAGCAGACCAGCTCACCTGTTACAGAGCTGTTCACGTCTTTCGAGTACGGCATAAGAAGGCTGGTGTTAAATCACTGGCATATTAAAACATGCTGATAAATAAAGCGTCTTAGTTTAATAAACTAGAAATAGGACATAATCGTGACCATGGAGTGCAGTCACAAACCACACGTAGTATGCAGGTCCTTGCATATTACAAATTTGGTATTACAAACTAAGACTGTAAAAGAAAAAACGATGAGGGGAAAGTTGTATAAAAACATAGAAGATGATGGCAGATAAACACTACTTGATGCACCTAGTCCCCCCATCTGTGCTGCAACAGATCCTGCTCAGTCTAGAACCTGCTCTGTCTTTGCTTCCCTTCTCCTACACTACCACCACGGGAGCTTCCTGCCTGCACAAAGGAAGCACCGAGGAGATAGATCCAGGAGCACCGCCCAGGAAGGTTTTTTCCTGGAAAGGGTAGTGGGTGCCCGGGGGTGACAAAAAGGGTGCTGGAATTCAAAAAGGCGTGTGATATCCACAGAGGATCCCTAGTGGCAAAAGGATAGAAAGGAAAGAGGGGTGTTATGAGGTGGCTAACCTGCAGTAGCAACCCTAAACAGAAGACATGGGGGGCAAGCTACACCCGAAACACTTTGCTGACAGGGCCGGTGCAAGGTTATTAGGAGGACTAGGCAATCTTCAGCTTTCAACCCTCCCTCCCCCAATTAACTTTCATGTTCCTAGGTACCCCTCTTGAGTTTGATCATCAACCTCAACATTCATGATCATTCCAACACACCCCTCCTAGAAGGATCCTGTGAAAATACTTAATCGAGCATGATACGTTTATTTGTTGAATATCACTTCATATATTTATTTGAGGTAATATATATACAGGGTGGCCCAAAAAAAGTGACAACATCTCGTAAATTAAAATCTTAAATAGTTTACTTATTTACCTTTGTTAGTTATATAACGTCTTTATTTCAACAATTTCCGGTCGCCATCTTTTTTTTTAAATTTGTCAATCGTTTACATCTGTTGTTTTGAATTTTTAAATAACTTACATGCTACAAGATGTTCTCACTTTTTTTGGGCCACCCTGTATATAGTGGGACTGCAACTGCTCTTTACTGCTCTAGTCTGTCTAATGATTTCGCAGGTCCTAGGGACTGTCTCTCTCTGTGTTTCTACAGCACTGCATATGTCTTATTGTGCTTTATAAATGTTCAGTAGTCGTAGATGTAGTCATAGTCATAGTCCTCTTTGCTGGAGTGGAGGAGTAGCCTAGTGGTTATAGAAGTCTGATAACCAAAAGCTAAGGGCTTGATTCCCACTGGTGTTCCTTGTGGCCTTGGGTAAGTCACCTTATCCTTCATTACCTCAGAAGAAACGCCTGACAATCTACTTCTGGTCATCCCTTGCCAAGAAAACCCAGGGGCTGCTGGGTTTCCAGAAGTCAGCAGTGACTCAACAGCACATATACTGCTTTACTGGACAGACTGGCTATACCATTTTGGTTTTCATTTGTCATCACTTATTATGATACTATGCTACATAAAAGAGGAGGAGTGGCCTAGTGGTTGGGACAAGTTGCCTCAAGCCAGAGGTGACTGGGGTTTCTAGTTCCACAGGCACTCCTTGTGGCCTTGGACAAGCCATTTAATCCTCCATTGCCTCAGGCACAAAACATAGATTGTGAGCCTTTCAGGGACAAGGGAAATATATACCATACCTGAATGTATACTGCTTTGACCAAGTGAAAAGTGGTATTTAAGCACTGCTAAATAAAGAAATAAAAGCATATATATATATATATATATAGATTAGATTTACTGCAGCTCTCACTTTTTCCATAGTAAATCAAGGTGGGTTACATTCGGGCGGAGTAGGTATTTCGCTGTCCCTGAAGGGCTTGCATTCTAATTTTGTACCTCAAAGGTAAGTCTCTTGTAATACTGAGCCTCTCGGTGCAACTCTCATGGCAGCAGGTTACTCCAGTAGTAGCAACCTCAAATGGTCACTGCCTAGTGTTTGAGTCCATCATGTCCATCAAATACTTGAGGACGCCAATTGAGCATGGAGTGGGACTGGGGATGGGGACAGCCTTTGATACAGCAGCAAACTGACAACCAGGAAGGCCAAGGTTCACATCCCACTGCCATTCCTTATGACCTTGGGCAAGTCACTTAGCCCTCCATTGCCTCAAGAACAAACTTAGAGTCCTGTTTACTAAGGGTTTCTCCCATTGTGTGTCCATGGGAAAAATGCTTAGTAAACAGGGCCCTTAGACTGTAAGCCCCCCAGGGATAGGGAAATACTTATAGCAACTGAATGTAACTTACCTTAAGCTATTACCGAAAAGGTGTGAGCTAGATCCAAAGAAATACAATATCACTAATAAGGCAAAGGATATTTCTTGTAAGGCCAAATCCCCCACAACAAGCACAGTGACTATGTTATAAAGTCACAGGTCTTTTTGGCCAATATCCATTCTAAACAGCTTTTCAAAATCCACTGTAGCAGTTGAAGGATTTAAAACGTGCCCATAACATGTTGGGGGTTATTTTAGAAGTTGTATTTGTGATTTCTGCATGTACAATCAGGTATTTACACATAGAAACGACATCCACATGTAAATAGTGATTTTAGAAAGGGCTGAATTGAAACATGTCGGAAGTATGGTTAGTGAGTGACCTGGGCGGGTCAAAACTTTACACGTATGTTTCCCACTTCATATAGGGAATACACATGTATGACTGCAATTGTACCCGATGGAATTTACAGCTGCTCCCGGGCACATTTAGGTTTTTAAAAAGTGCTCATTTAAGCAGCTCTTTACATGAAGGATTAAGGGAATTATCCTCCTTAATCTCCCATTGTTTATTTCCCCTTCCAACTTGAAATTAGAAAAGATAGCCGCATCAGCGCTGTGTACAGGGCCAGGACAAGGATTGAAGGCATCTAGGCAGGCCCCTCTGTCTTGCCAACCCCCCTCCCATGGCTTTCCCACCCCCACTGCACCACTGCCATCCCTCCCCGAGTCCTGCAACATTGCCAATGGATCAGAAAATGCTAGGCAGAGCTTAACTCACTGGTGCTGCCCCGCGGTTTCTCCCCTGTAGTACGTCTCTTCTGCCTCCCTCCAATGCAACTTCCGGTTCTGATATCTGCGCTGGAGGGGAGCAGAAAAAAACCATACTACAGAACAGAAACCACGGGGCAGCGCCGGCAAATTGAGGTAAACTCTGCCCAATGTTTTCTGAGAAACTGCGGCTGCCGCAGGTGCAGGAGAAGGGTGGCAGGGTGACAATTGGCATCCCCGGAGGGCTGGTGCTATAGCAGCCACCTAGATCACCTCCTGCTAGCGCCAGCCCTGACTCGTACACCTTGCAACACTATACAAGTGATAAGTAGGGTAGCATCTCTAGTTAAATGGCGAAATTTATATGTAGAGTTTTGAAAAATGGCCAACATACTGTACATGTGGAAGTTGCCAAGCCAGCTTTTCCCACCAGTAGATTTGCAAAATGAGCCCTCCGTCTCCACATGTCAGCAAGTACACGCACACTCCTGCTCTGTTTTAGAACAGGCTCTACATTTCAGCAGAAACGTTTCTAAAAAACCCTTCCAAAATGGTGTACATTGTGTCAATTCTTCCCAATTCTAATCTCCACATACTATCAGCATGCCTTCATTGTATTTTAACACCCGACAGTTTAACATAGTATTAATAACGCATGCAAGTTTGTGCTAACCCATGCCTGATGAGCAAACAGCCTCCCAGATTTTATTACCACAAAAGCCATAAACCCCAGAGCCCTTTGTTATTACCCTTGTAAAATAGAGCCTCAAAGAAGGTAGAAAACATTCCAGGCATTTGAAAACAAATTAGCTCAAGGGATAACTTGTGCTGAAATATACCTTCATTTTGTCAGAGAAAATTTCTCCTCAGCCTTTCCTGGATCTAAATGATAAATTATTATTAGCCTAAGAAGACAGCCCAGCCTCCCACGTTAATGGATCTGTTATGTTTATTAAACTGCAGCATTTGTTGTTGAATTGAGATATCCTCCTCTCCTGTGATTGCGGCTATTATATTTCCTATTTTTTTTCTCTCAGCTCACTGCGATAATAATTGTTCCTTTCATACAATTCTTTGCATATCAGAAGTGGCCTGTAGTGTGTTGGAGGTGAAAAGAAAAAAAGGGGTGGGGGGGGGGGTTGTGATCTGCCTGAATGGCTTATTGTTGAATGAATGCAAATTTCCACAGCCACTGGAGCAAACAGAACCCAAGATTAGGAGAGGAGAGCTGGTTGAGTGGCAGAGGACATCTGTCCTGGGCCTGAGAAAAGAAACTTCTCCTTTCCAGGCTGTGTTAATTAGTGAGGTGACTGGCTCAGCTGTCACTTCCCTAAAACTAAGCCCCAAAATGGCACTTTCACAGCTCCATGCCTGTCCCCCGTTCTGCTTATTAATGCAGAATTCCATATTTAAACCACAGACGCTCCTTCTCAGTAAAGTTTTTTATCTTTGGTAGGCACTAAGAAGAAATATCCAAGTGCTAACATTGATCACGCATCTTTGACATTGTCAGTGCATATAGGGTTATTTTTTAAAAAATGGTTAGCAGGACTTTGGCCTGGAGAGTTTGCAGTTTGAGCGTAAGCAAGGGGCTTAAATGATTTCCTTAAAGTCACTCTACAAGTAGTAAAAAGAAGACATGTATCTGGTTCTCTGTGTTTGATGGCTTGAAAGGCTAACGATTAGAAACAGCCCATAGTGGGATATATAATACAACCGCACAAATAAATTGTGGAAATCTCTTCCTCAAGAGTTGAGCAATATTAAAAACTATAAGATATGCTATAGTGGGTGAGACCAAAGCTTCATCGAGCCCAGTATCCTGTTTCCAACAGTAGCCAATACAGATCACAAGAACCCAAAAGCTTAACTACTGTACTAGCAAACTACAACCCAGCTCTGCAGGCACACAGAGGGGAGGGGGAAGGACTCAGAGCTCGTCTGGGAACTGAATCCAGGACCTTTCGCACTCTTAAGCAAAAATCATAACCCTAAGCCAATAAGCCTTATCTTCAATTTAGAAAAAAAAAGTGTTTTCCCAGCGGGGTTTAGGTTAAACAACAATTCTCACTGATTGATTATTTTGTATTTTAATTTAATTCACATTGTTTTATCTTTTTATTGATTTTATTTTGTGTTTTGTAGTTTATTATTAACTGATCGTGCATTGTTTGTTGTGTTATGCTTATACATTGTTTAATTACTATGTAGCAAGTGGTATATCAAAGGAATGAATAGAATGGAAAATCCTAAAACTAAAATCACAACAATAAAAATGTATAGACCTTCCAGCCTATAAATTAACTCAAAGCATCATAGTAAAATAACAACTGACAATGTCAAACATGTTCAAAGGTCTGTTTAAAATACAAGACCTTATCATTTGATTGGAAGTACAGAATGCCAAATATAGCTATTTATTTATTTAATCATTTATACTCCACAAAAGTCCTAGGATCTTGTTAATTTAAAAAAAAACATTCACAATATTCGAAAAACAATAAAAATCATAGACATATTGCAAGAAACAGAAATCAAATAAACAGCATAATAACAAAACATCTGGCCATTAAAATTGGGTAACTATTCAGAAACATGAGCCCTCAAAGGTTTGCTGAAACAAATAGCTCTTCAAATTCTTCCAAAAAAAACAAGCACCCAGCCTGAACTCTAGGGAACCCTTTTACTAAAGGCTTTAATGTGTGTTCATGAAGTTGACACACGTTAAGTGCCCACAGCCCTTTTATTTCTATGGGCGCAATGGCACTTAACACATGTTAACTTTATTAACACAAGAGAATGATGCTATTCAGACCAGTATCGAGATATCTGACCATATATCGGTCTCGATAATACCACCTTCCAGATTATGGCAGAACTTGTCACTCAGTCTGCATACTCGGCATCAGCCACAGTCTGGATGCCAGCACTGAATATCTGAGCTCCAGAGTCTCAGTGTGTGGATGGGTGAATGGTGCAGGGAAGAGGGTTTTAGATTTGTCAGGAACTGGGCAACATTCCGGGGAAGGAGGAGCTTTGGATGAGCTCCAGTTTAACCAGAATGGAACCAGGCTGCTGGTATTACCTTTAAAAAGGAGATTGGGCAGTTTTCAAACTAGAAAAATGGGGAAAGCTGACAGTCACCCAAGAGCACATGATTCAAAATGATGTATCTTTGAAGGATACTGGCAAAATAAGGAAGTTAGGGCATACCGATAGAGAGGTTCCCATAAAGGTTAAAGTAACCCAGTTGCCTTTAAGAAAAGAGCACACAAATTTGAAAGACTCCAAATTGCATCTGTCGACTGATGACCAGATCATTAATATGAACAAACTTTGAAATGCCTGTGTGCAAATGCTAAAAGTCTAAAAAATAAGATGGGAGAGCTAGAATATATAGCACTAAATGAAAGATTATAATTGGCAACTCAGAGACCTGGTGGAAGGAGGATAACCAATGGGATACTGTGATTCCAGGCTACAAACTATATCACAGTGATATGGTACATCAAATTGGTGGACAGGTGGTGCTCAATGTTAAAGAGGGCATTAAGTTGAACAGGATAAAAGTCTGCAGGGAACTAAACTGTATAATCTCTATGGAGAGAAATTTCCTGTAAAAATAGAACAGAGGATCTGATGCAAGATGTAATGGTGTTGGGGTCACTTGGCAAAAGTGATCATGACATGATCACATTTGATTTAATAAATGGAGGGGGGACAGCAAGGAAATCCACAGCATTAACATTTAACTTTCAAAAGGGATACTATGATAAAATAAGGACAATGATTAAGAAAAAATTAAAAGGAGCAACTGCAAAGGTTAAGGGGTATGTTTACTAACGGCGCTAACGGCGCAGTCACGGTATTATCGCGCGATAACGCGCCTGCGGCATTAAGGCACCCTAACGCTGTGAAATCCGGCTCTAAAGAGCAGAGTAAGGCTTCCCAGAGGGCAGAGAGAAGGGGTCAAAGGGTGGAGAGTAGGAGGGGAGAGGCTCCAGGTACACTAACGCTGTGGAATCCGGGTCTGAAAACTAACGCCAGTGAAACCCTCGTGTTAAGGCACATTTGCAGGAAAGAGAAACCATTTCCGTCAGCAATGTACAGCAAAGCCAGGGAAACCTAGAAGAAGTGATAGTTGTGATACATGTGTACGGAACAAAAAGGCACAAAAACACAGAAAAAGACCCGAACAAAATTTAAAATCCACATAACCACGCTGGCCAATAGTGATATTAATGAAAACATTAAAAAAAATCACTACTGAGAAAGCTAAAAAAAAAAGATATCATGTCTGGAAGGGTCTATGCTCTGTCCCCCTACAAGGTAAATGATCCCACATTGAAATAGCGCTGATCAGGGTTTTCCCCTTATATTGGGCAGGTTTGTTATGGCGTGCACATGTGCCGCAAGAGCAGGGTGGGCATGCATAAAAGGGCAACTGTACAGATGCCGGAAATGGAATACAGAGGGCTGCAGGCGGCACATGCTGTGGTGCAGCTGGGGCACAGTGCGGACTAGGCAGATGCCTAGGTGGCACACAGGAATGCTGAAACTGTAGAGCAGCCAGACAGCAACTGATGAGGGCACAACATGGGCACGAGTGTGTTTCTCACAGTGTCACAGGGGATAGTACCCAGCAGGTACCCCCAAGGGCACAGAACATTGGCAGGCGGTGGGGGGGGGGGGGAAGCGCACATGTCCATGTAGGCACCCCTATCCAAGAACCCACACCATAGGCAGCTGCCTACCGGCATACTGGATAGCCTGGGACTGCGCACCACCAGCACCACCGGCATAATGGCATGGCAGCATGGTGGCGGAGGGGTGCTGGTGGCGGAGGGGGCAGTGGCATCTGCCCACAGCAGACCATGGCCTAGCCCCGTTTAGGTGGGTGCCGTGCACTGCAACAGACAGGGTCTGTCTGATGAAAAGTCATGGTATCCCCAGGGAATGAACCATCCCTGTGGCTACAGTGTGGTGCAGTTCACACAGTCAGTGTGTTTATGAGCAGAAGGTCACAAGTTCAAGTCCCAGCTGTGGCTCCTGCCAACCCAGTCCCCATATTTTACCCAGTACTAAACCGTGGTAATAAAGACGGAACCTTTATTGCAGATAACATAAACATGCCTGAAACACCTATATTTTACCCTACAGAGCACAGACACCATAAACATGTGCAATACCTAGAGCAGAGTTTCCCAACTCCAGTCCTGGAGGGTCAAAACCATTCAGGTGTCATGCTTTCTCTAATAAATATGCCTGTGCTGCATTTACATGAGCCGCCCCCATGGCATGCAAATGTATCTCATGCATATTCATTAGGGACAGCATGAAAACCCGAACAGTGTTTGGCCCACCAGGACCGGAGTTGGGAACCTCTGCCCTAGAGCAGAGGCCAACAGGGGTACAAACACCCACACCCACAGGCTCCACTATCCAACGCCTCACTGTCTATCCAGTGTGTGGTGGCTGCCAACACCTTACTCAGCCCACACTGCTTACACTGTTTACAGTGTTAGCCTGCCAATGTGCATAATGAGGAGCAAGGTACTGCGGGTATAGCCCGGACAGGTCGGCCTGGGCAGGATGCATCTGCACAGGGCATAGGGCAATGGCTGGGACATTGTAGTGTCCAACCACCACCTGCACAGACAGGGTGGCCACAGCATGTCCTGCTGGGAGGTCACTCTCACCCTGACTGAGCAGTGACCACGGCATGGCTAGGTTCCCCCATAGTGCTATATAGTGTTTCTCTTAAGTGATATTTATGGGTTCTCTTTTCTGGGGCCCAATCACTGACTTATCTGCTTGGTGGGTGTGCTCACATCCAAGTTTTGGGTGCACACATCTTCTCCAGGAACATGCACTATGGATTAGCTAGCAGACTGTCCTCAGTTAGTATGTGCATGGCTGGAACACCTTGCAGGGTGCAGTGGCTGGAGATTCATTGTGCTTGCTGCTGGAGAATGTCAGGTAGTGGTGGGGGGTAGCTGAGCATTTCCAGGCCTACTGGACTGGGGTTTATGGTCCCCTCTACTGCTACCATTGCAGGGATATAGAATGTGGATCGGTTGGTGAGAGATCCTGTTCCCCCACCCTGAGCCCCAGAGGGTGGGTTGGATGGTGGTACATAATCTGCCTATGAGTCCAAACACCCCCCTCACTTACATCATGTGACCTTGGCACCCACACAGGATATGCACTATTCTGGGTGCATCATAGTCCATAAGGGCTAGATGTGACTGAGAAATACAGATGGACATGGGTGCATCCTAGTTGTGTCTGCAGGAACTACCTATCACACACTGCCACTGACGGGGACCTGCAGCATGGCCTTTCTCAGCCATGCTGGGTGCTGTGGACCTGGTGCTGGGCGCCCCACCTCACCCTCAGGGTGAGCACAATACCCCCACAATGTGACGGTCTGTAGCTACTCTGTGCCAGTGACACACACTGTCAGTTCCCCCTACCAGGCCTAGGTGCTGTGGGAGTGCATACCCCATCCAGTAATCATCTGTAGCCTGCCAATCTGCATGTGCAGTGCATCATGGGAACAGGGGGGGTTAACCCTATCCTGGTAACCACAGCAGACAGTTTGTATGGTGACCCGCAGTCCTTCTGTAGCCAGCCAGGGGTTTGTTAGCAGCTATAGAGATGTAGCCCACTGGTTACTTCACTGACTGTAGAGGCAGAGGATATGTGTTTGATCCCACAGTGGTGTTATTTGATAGGGCTGTCTGAGGCATTTACTTTTTTAATTTAAATTAGTGCTGCCAGCAAAAAAACACTCACAGTGCTGTAACTTTAAGGTGTCTCATAAGGCACCCCATAAAGCGCCCTATAAGGCATCCTATAAAGCGCCTTATAAGGCGCCCTATAGGGAAAATTATAGGGTGCCTTGGCGGACAGTGCACTTTATAATGTGCCCTCTGGAGTGCCTTATAGGGCGCATTATGCGGCACCTTAGGTTACGGCACTATGAGGGTGTGTTTGTTGGCAGCACTAATTTAAATTAAAAAAGAAATGCCTCAGACAGCACTGATTTAAAGTAAAGGGTAATGCCCCAGACAGCCTTATTCATTAAGCCCACTGGGGGATCAAACTCACCACCCCTGTACTAATCAATCAGTGTATTTACCATTGTGCTACACCTCTGCTGCTGCACTTGCAGGTTAGCGTGCCTACTTAAGACTAACGTGCGTTAACGTGGCACCGCTCCCTCTATGGCGCAATAATGTGCGCAATAAGATGCACATTGTCGCGCGATTGCTACATTTAGACCGGAACGCCCACTCCTTTTATGGCATCCTGCATATTATCACTGGGCGCACATTAAGACGGTTTAGTAAACATACCCCTAAGAGTTTATATCAGCCCTGGGTGTTATTTAAAATACTATTTTGGAAGCCCAGACCAGATGTATCCCACAGCTTAAGAAATGTGGAAGGAAGGCTAAATGATTACTGGCATGGTCTAAAGGTGAGGTCAGAGAGGCTATTATAGTCAAAAAAAATCTTTCAGGAAATGAAAAAAGGAGCCAAATGACAAAAATAGGAAACAACATAAGCACTGGCAAGTTAGATGCAAGGCACTGAAAAGGCAAGCAAAGAGAGAATTTGAAGATAAGTTTGCCATGGAAACAAAAACTCATAATAAATACTTTTTTTCAAGTATATTCATATCAAAAAACCTCTGAGAGAGTCATTTGGATCATTATATGATAAAGGATTAAAAGGTCCACTAAGGGAGGACAAGGCCATAGCAGAGAGACTGAATGAATTCTTTGCTTCAATCTTTACTGAAGAAGTAGGAAAGTAACTAATACCAGAAATGATATTTAAAGGCGAATTATAGGAAGAATTGAAAATATCAATAAACCGGGAAGGTGTAATACAACAATTTGATAAAGAATAGCAAATCACCTGACTCAGATGGTATACATCCCAGAGTGCTGAAAGAATTCTAAAATGAAATTGTACATCTATTAGTAATTTGTGAACTATCATTAAGATCATCTATAATACCTGAAGATTGAAGAGTGACCAATGTAACGCCAATTTTTAAAGAGTTCAAGGAATCTACAGAACAGTGGGTCTGATATCAATGCTGGGTAAAATGGTAGAAACTATTATAAAGAACAAAATTTCTGAACATATAAAGTCATGGTTTAATGAGGCAGTCAAGAAAGGTTTTGTCTCACTAATGAGGTATATTTTTTTGGAAGGTGTGAATAAATAGGTAGATAAAGGTGAGCAGGTAGATATAGTGTATCTGGATTTTTGGAAAGCTTTTGACAAGGTCCCTCATGAGAGACTCTTGAGGAGTAAATGAGTTCTGTTCATTGTAAACCACTCCTGATCACTGGAAGAGGCAGTATATAAAAATATTTAATTAAATAAATAAATAAAAAGTTATGGGATAGGAGGTAGTGTACTATTCTGGATTGGAAACTGATTAAAAAATAGAAAACAGAGAATAGGGCTAAATGGCTAATTTTCTCAATGGAGAAAGGTGAATAGTGGAGCACCCCAGGGATCTGTGCTGGGCCCACTGCTTTTTAACATATTTATAAATCTGTAAGTGGAAATAACGAATGAGGTGATCAGATCTGCAGAAGACACAAAACTATTCAAAGTTGTTAAATTACATGAGGATTGTGAAAAATTGCAAGAGGACCCTGAGAAATTGGGAGACTAGGCAAACAAATGGAAGATGTAATTTAATGTAGACTAGTGCAAAGTTATGCACTAAAATGCCAATTCTATTCTGACCGTACAGCGGTAGCACCTGATTCTGATCCCATGGGGATCAGAATCAGGTCTCCGGCCTGGACATGCAGGCCGGGCCCCGATTCTGATGGGCTGCACGCCCAGCAGATCCCCGGCTAACTCAGCTAGGCTCCTGAATGGAGCTGCAGTGCCATCGTGTCCTGTTGCCATTCACGAGCTGCAATCACCAAGCACAAGACCGAACATCCTTTCCTCAAAGCCTGACCCCCGATCCAGCCTCCCATGGCCAGGATCAGGCTGTGGGGATCTCCTTGTGCCCCCTCACCTCACCACTGCCCCCCCCCCCCCCAGGCTCCAGCATCCCCCATCTACGTGGCTGACCCCGGAGGTACAGGGCCAACCTCAGAATCAGCCCTGTACATCCAGGGTCGCGGCCCACCCATGCCCCGCTCTCACTCTGTCTCCAGACCACTCCCTCCGGCCCCCGTCTAAGGCTCCCCGTACAACAGCACTGTTTGTACTGGAAACCTTTGCACTGGGAACATCGGGGGGACAAATAGCGGGGATGTACATTCAGGTACATCCTCGCTATTTGAGGCGCAGAATGACCCCCTTAGGAAAGAAGAACCCAAACTACAGTTACACAATGCAAGATTCCACATTAGGAATCACGACACAAGAAAAGGATCTAGGTGTCATCGTGGATAACACATTGAAACCCATTGCCCACTATGCAGCTGTGACCAAGAAAGCGAACAGAATGCTAAGAATCATAAGGAAAGGAATGGAGAATAAAATCAGGGATTTTATAATGCCTCTGTAGTGTGTGCAGTTCTGGTCATATCTAAAACAGGATATAGTGGAATTAAAAAAGGAGCAGATAAGAGCAACCAAAATGATAAAGAGAATGGAAGGACACCCCTGCGAGGAAAGGTGTAAAAGGTTAGGGATCTTCAGCTCGGAAAAGAAATAGCTGAGGGGAGATATGATGGAGGTCTATAAAGAAATGAGAGGAGTGGAATAGGTAAACAGATCAGTTGTTTACTGCTTTAAAAAGTAGAAAGACTAGGGGGTATGCAATGAAACTACAATACTATAGCACATTTATGACTAATCAGAGAAAATATTTTTTCACTTGCGTAACAAACTCAAATTTGTTGCCGGAGGATGTAGTTAAAGCTTTTAGTATAGCTGGGTTTAAAAGAAATGTGGACAAGTTCCAGGAGGACAAGGCTATAAACCATTAAGTGAACTGGGGAAATCCACTGCTTACCCCTGGGATAACCAGCATGGAATCTGTCTACCTTCTGGGAAGCTGATCTGGATTGGCTACTGTTGGAAAAGGATGCTGGGCTTGATGAGCTTTTGGTCTGACCCACTATGGCATACGGCATGTCTTATCTGGATTATACTTAAACATCATGGCAAGCTTTTTAAAAATAATGTCAACTGTACTATTTAAATATCTGGCCATCTACTACCTAGGTCAACAGCTTCTGAACTTATCCTCAGGCACCCATGCAGAGTCTGGCACTTAAGATATGGACAACGAATATGCCTGAGAAGGCTGAGATCTGCTTGCCGGCAATAGAAGAAGTGCATGCCGGTATCTTTTATGCGTATTCATGATGGACAATGTTCCCTCTAAGCTGCACAGGAGTCTTCTGCACGTGTTCCTTCTGGTGTAGGAGTAGCGCTTAAGTATTGCGTTTTCACAATACTGGAAGTTCTGCATGACTTCCAGGGGACTTACCTGTCCCTCATGATTGAAAGTGTGATATTGAAGCACCACCGTTTACTGGCAAGAACCCAAGCAGAGAACTCCAGCGTAGCTTAGGAGGAACGCTGTTTGTCGATAATTCCTAAAAAGTGATCATTACAAAGCACGAGTCATGTAGAAAACTAATATTTGCAATCAGGAAAGGGCTCAGTTATTGGAATGCTGACTTATTAATGATCTGGAAGGATGAATGCAACACTGCAATGAAGCCCTGTGTCCACTTGGGCCCTGCCATTATCTACGTGTAGCAGGTATCCTAGTAGACAGGGGCCTCGGTCTGATGACAGCACTGGATGGTGTGTATACTGTAATGCAAGGTGAAATTGAGGGAAACTACTGCTCTGCTAAGGGTGTGCAGCTCAAAAATGTTCATTTGGTTTGGTTTTTGGGGAGGGGATTGTCTCATATCACTACTGGTCAATAGTGTGCACTCTCGTGAAACAGTGTGCACTATTGACGGGAACCAAGAAATGATGACAAGATTTCGAACAAAATTCTGGTTTTCATTTGAATCAAAAGCACATCCCTAAGCTTTGCCTGTCCTTGTAACTCCATTGGAAGCAAAATGGGGGCAAGTGTCACTCAAGTGAGCAGTAATTAATGAGGGGCGCACCCCTGAGAGCAACGAACTGCTGGGCAGAATGCTGCACAGTTTTTAAAGCAAACGTGGGCCATTATTTTCCAAGTTTTACTGTTCCATCTCCAATGCTATTATACATGGCCATTTGCCAAACGGGGCATTCCTGAGTACTATTTTCATAGGAAGATGAAACACTGCAAAAAGCCAACATGTGAGGGTTTAAAAAAAAATCAGCTAAGCTTTACTATATATGCACGGAAAATGGACTGTTAAGATACATCTGTGACAACGTAAAAACTAGCGATTACAAAATGATCAATGCTTTCACCTTTTCCTCTATCTTTTCTTCCATTATTATAATTTCCGACTGACTGCATTTCTTTTGAGAAGTGCAGTCAGTTAAACAAAATAGAGTGTTTCTAGAAAATTCTGGTTTCACAAAACAAAACCCCCCAAGTACAGTAGTTGTAATTTATAGTTAAGCATAATTTGAAACATGGAACATATTCACCAGTCAATCAGGCTCAGGTTCCGGTAGGCTCAAAGAGAAACACCTGCTACAGCCTCACCCCTCATGTAGTAGTTAAAAGAAATTTGAGAAAAAGAAATCACAGGACATAGCTCGGATAAACATTTTTTTCAAAATTCCATTTGTGCCACCAACAGCAGACCACTTACCGATTGGCTCTGACCTCTGTTCTGCACTCTCATCTTCAGCTTGGAAGAGTTCTCGTGGGCTTCTCCTGTAGAAGATATCACTTCAGAAAAAAAAGGGAGTAGATCAAACAATATTAGTTTGTGACTCTGTCTTATTTTTATGTATTCAAACCCTAGAAACAGAGAAAAATGATGGCAGAAAACTACCGCATGGCCTTTCTAGTCTGCCCTTCCATATCAACTACAATAGTCTCCTTTTTTCCTTTAGAGGTCTGCTGTGTTTGTCCCGTGCTTTTTTGAATTCAGATAGGGGGATATTCTTTCCCACCCTCGATATTCGTGGCCCTCCCCGCCAGCATCTAACTTCCCCGCTGGTTGTACGGGGAAGTTAGACAGGGCGGGGAGGGGGCAGATCGGGGATGGAGTTAGGGCGAGCAGTGGGTGGTCGCCGTCCCTGTACATCCAGGGCTGGTGACTTGAAAGGGGAAGTTATTCCACCACCGAGGTGGACTAACTTCCCCAATTCTGCAAGATCGGTGGGCCCAGGGCTGGGAAGGGGCAGCAGGGGGCAGAGGGTATTCGCTGCATCCCGACCCTGGCTCTGGGAGGCCAGATCGGGGGTCGGGCTCCAGGGAATTAGCTGAAGGAGCCGGCAGCTAGAGATTGCGGCTTTTAAATGGAGCCACGGTGCCATGGCAAATGGATGCCATGGTGCCACATCTACATTTAAAAGCCCTGACTGAGTTAGTCGGGCAAGGCCTGTACATGCAGAATGGACTGAATCGCAGTACAGGCCTTGCCCGACTAACAGGCAGGCTTGATCATGATTCTGATCCCGCGGGCTAGATGTGCACCCCGGGATCAGAATCGCGATGCCCTCTGTATGTCTGGTTCAGACTGGGAATACAGAGAGCATGTACGTCCAGGACGGAATCAGGCTGATACTGTCCTCGTCTCTACTATCTGCACTGGGAGATTAAGAACATAAGAACATAAAATATGCCATACTGGGTCAGACCAAGGTCCATCAAGCCCAGTATCCTGTTTCCAACAGTGGCCAATCTAGGTCATACGTACCTAGCAGTTTCCCCAAAAGACACAGGTTCCGCAATGCTTGTACTGGGACAAGCATTGATATCCTGGGTCCCTTCTTAATAATGGTTTATGGACCTTTCCTCCAGGAACTTGTCCAAACCTTTTTTAAACCCAGATATTCCACGCATCTGCCACTCTTTCCATAAAGAAGTGTTTCTGCATATTACTGTACTCCTGAGTCTATCCCCTTTCACCCTCATCCTATGTCGCCTCGTAGCAGAGCTTGCTTTCAATCGAAAGAGACTCTCCTCCTGTGCATTTATGCCACAGAGGTTTTTAAACATTTCTATCATATCTCCTCTATCCCGCCTTTCCTCTAAAGTATACATATTGAGATCTTTAAATCTGTCCCCATATGGATTATAACGAAGACCACTGACCATTTTGGCAGCCACCCTCTGCACCGACTCCATCCTGTTTCTATCCTTTTGAAGGTGTGGTCTCAGCTACACAGCAGTCTTGAGGATGGGCAGAAGTTAAAAGATTGGTTTTACAATTACGCAAATAAAGGAGGTAATTAGGAATAAGTTTACTCTCAAAAATCAGGATTCTCCTCCGTAAGCATTTCTACTTATGTTTTAGTTTTATGGTATTTCATCTCTAAGGTCTTTCCTGTTTTGTGTTTTTGAATTACTTTTGCCTTTTGTGTAGAATAAGCCTGTTTCTGTTTGTAATTTACCTCTGTATGTGCTGTAGGTGGGGTGTACTAGCCCCTCCCTCCCCCCATTCTCCCTCTCCCCCACAGAGGCATTGCTGGGTCCTCCTCCTCCCTGGGTACATGTGCTAACCTCCCCGTTGGTCCTCTGCTCTGCTGAGAACAACTTCATTGCAAGCCTCTGTCCTGCACCCTGGTTTGCTCTGACTGTTTGTTGCCTGTTCTTGACTTAAGTTTTCAGTTTGTTTGTATATATATTTATGTATCTTTAATTGGTGTGTTTCTTATAATTCTGTTCAGCTTTTCTGCCATCTTCTGCTGACTGTTCCTTTATCTTTATCTTTATTAAAACACTTGATAGACCGCCCAGGCTGGAGCATCAGGGCGGTGTACAATAGCAAAAATGACAGCCGCTAGAAATGAAGAAAGAAAAGAACGCCAAAAATAATAGGACAGAGAGAGACAGTCACACAGATAGAGAACAGAGAGGGCCCAAGGAAGGGCAAGAGGGGAGGGAGGGGAGGAGGGGGAAAGAACAAGGGAAAATCAAGGGGGATGGAGGGCACGACTGGGGGACGAGGCACCATCAGCAGGGAGGGGAAGATCGAAAGCCTGGCAGAAGAGGTGTGTCTTGAGGAGGGCTTTGAAACGGGTGTAGGACAGTTCGGTGCGGAGTGGGAGGGGAAGAGAGTTCCAGAGGGCGGGACCTAAGAAAAAGAAAGCGGAATGACGGGTGGATTTGAGGTGGGCCTGTGTAGGTGAGGGAAGGAAGAGGCGATTGCCGTGAGACGAACGAAGGAGGCGGGGAGAGGGCTGAAGATGAATAATGTTGGCTAAGTACTGGGGGGTATCAGAGTGAAGAGCCCTGTGAGCAAGGATGAGTAGTTTGAAGGTAAACCGGAACTTAACGGGGAGCCAGTGTAAAGAGAAGAGACACGGGGACACATGCGAACGAATAGAGGATGAGGTAACAAGACGGGCAGCAGCATTCTGAACAAGTTGGAGACGACAGAGTTGAAAAGATGGAAGGCCGGCATAGATAACGTTACAATAGTCTAGACGAGAGATAACCAAAGCCAGAACGAGAGTAATGACAGAGGACGGGGGAAGAAGGGAACGAACGGCCTTGACACGACGTAAGTGGAAGAAGGAAGAACGAATAACAGAGGAGATATGTTCGTGAAAGGAGAGGGAGGGGTCTAGGGTAACGCCCAGGTAACGGAGGGTTGGTACCAAAGGGACGGGATGAGAGCCCATGGCAGGCAGCAACGTGCAGGGTGGAAGGCCAAAGGTAATCCAAAGTGCGGAGGATTTTGCGGGATTGGCATGCAGAAAGTTGGATTCAAACCAGGAGCCGATAGAAGACAGACAAAGGTTGAACGTACCAAGGTCGGGGGAGGAGGGAGAGGTGTGATGAACCAGAAGGATGTCGTCGCGTATATGTAAAAGGAGAGAGCAGATTGTTGAATTAACAGGGCTAAAGGAGCAAGGAAAGCATTGAAAAGTAGGGGAGCGAGAATGGAGCCCTGGGGGACACCACAGGTGGAGGGGGAAGGGGGAGAGGCTGAGGAACCGGAGTGGACTGAGAAAGTACGGCCAGATAGAAAGGAGCGGAACCACTGGAGGACCGTGCCGTGAATACCATAGTCGGACAAACGAGACAGAAGAGTGCGGTGATCGACTACATCAAACGCAGAGGACAGATCCAGGGAAACCACAAGAGAGATATCACCACGATCGTGAGAACGGTGAAGTTCGGAGAGCAAGGCTCCTTTTCTACTTTCTTTATTCCTCCCACCCACCCCACAACCTACCCACCCCTAAGCTTATATTCCCTTATAGCTGTCCTGTGCTTATTACCAGTATTATGCACAGGCACACTCTAATCCTCTGGGATTTCTCTCCTGCCTATTCATCATTTATCTCCTACTTCCCACCCCTCTCTATCTCATTCCACATCACTTTCTTTTCCTATTGTTGACACTCCCTAATCTTCACCCCCCCATTCCAATGATCTCAAGCCCCTACTACTTACCACTCCCCTTACCATCCTCATCTCTCCTGCCATCTCGTCTTCTACTCTGTCGTGTGCTCTTCAGCTTCACCATCTTCTTCCTCTCTCTGAAAGAACCTCACTCTAGTTACCATTGTACCCCCTCATCTCTGCCCCCCCCCCCCCAGCACTCTCCTGCTCCTTCTCTCATCAGGGGATATTAATCCAAATCCTGGCCTCTCTGGACTTTTTTTCATATTCCAAGAGCAGATCCACATGCAGCCCCTCAAATCGTATTCCTATCCTTCTCCTTTCTCTGTCCTCTCTCCTTTTCTCATGCACCTTGTGGAACACACACTTCATCTCCAATAAACTGTGATGCAGCAGACCAGCAGGGCATAGAAGAAAATGTTTTAAACATGAAAAAAGACGTGCACGAGCTGCAGTATTTGCAGGAGCCTGATAGGGGGAGCAAGAGGGACCTCTGGAAGACCGAGGATCCACGCCCTACAGGGTGTAACCTGAAACCAGCCAGCCTCCAATCCAGGAAGACAGGAACTCCTTTTAAAGGAAGTCAGGAAGACTGGAGGGGAGAGAGGAGGAGCAGGGAGAACAGGAGGAGCAGGGATTATAGGAGGAGCAGGAGGAGAAGTAGGAGCAGTGAGAGCTCTGGAAGAAGTGCTGTGCCGAGCAGAAGTGACTGGACAGGCAGAGGTAGCCTTAAAGCCAGAAGCAGCAGAGAAGGCCGCAGAGAAGCTGCAGAACCTTCAGAAGCCGAAGGAGCGGCAGGAGCTGCAGAAGCTACAGACACTGCTGGAGTGCAGGAAAGAGGTACAAGCCAAAGGAACCTGAATGGACAGAGACTACAGAAGGGTCCAAGAGATTCAGGTACGCAAAAGCTGCATTGTGATTGCTGTGGGCAGAACCCAAGCCATATTGCTGGAGCAAGGCAGAATCTCCCTAGGAGTAGGCCACAAGCCTCATCCTCAGGAAAGAAGCAAGAGTTACAAGGTAAACCATATTGTATTGGAAACAGCCTATGGAAAGGGCAAGAGATAGAAGCTCCCTGTACATGTCCCACTGCTCAAAAGAAAAGGTATGAAAAGTTTTTATTGACTAAGAAACTTTTAAGTAAGCCAGGTTTGCAGGAAGTGCATGTAAACCCTGGGAAGAAAGAGAGAGATTCACACTGTAAAAATGCTCATGGCCGACGCCCCACGCTAAACTCCAAACACTGGGAGGTCATACAGCATTTGGGTGAGAAACCTAACTATAGCTTGCCGGGAACTGTTGACTTTGTCTCAGATACTTTGCTGGAGGAACCGATGCAAGTGGAAGCGGTAGAATCCCTTTCAGAGGAAGACATGGATTGCAGCTATTGCATCACGGGAAGCGTAGAATGCTTGTGTAACCAGTGAGCACTAAAACCGGTGTAAATAGGAATGCCTGCTTTTGTAACCTTTCTGTGAAAAGAACAGTTTTTTGTTTTGAATCTGAGTTGTGATTTTTATAACCTGATGTAAGGAGATTTCTGTTGGTGTTTGAAGCCGATCCTTTGAACCTTTGTGCAAACCAAGGGAAATAAAGCCTTATTTTTCCCTACACTCGATGACCTTTTGTTCTCTGGGTATTTTTGGTAATACAGGATGCTACCGAGGCTATACAACCTTGGGCCCTAGAAAGAGAAACATACCAAACCCAACTTTACTTTTATTTATGTCCGACCTGCCTTGGCCACTTTTAACCACCAGGGCGGCGTTGTGACAAAACTCACCTTCATTCACGGCCTCTTTATCTCTAATACTCTGCATCTTCTTGCTCTGAGACCTGGCTTCTCCCTGAAGACTCTACTTTAGCTGCTGCCTTCTGTCATGGGGCTACCAATTCTCCCATATACTTTGCTTTGCTCCATTTGGCGTGGAGGTGGTTTTAGGTTTCTACTCTCCCATTACTGCCAAAAAAATCCAAGTTGTCAATGTCCCTGTTGACAATATAAACCGCTTTGACTGAAATGGTAAAGCAATATTAAAAAAAACCTGTTAAATGAATAAATAATTTCAACCCCTCCTTCTGCCTCAGTCTCACTCCTTTCTTTCCTCTGAAGTCCTCTCCATCTGCCTCTTTACTCCACTACCTTTCCAGATTGCTGTCATTTAGCGACCCTCTGATAAGTCCACCTCTACCTTTCTCATTGACTTTGACTCATGGTTTTCCCTCTTTATAGATGCATCTTCCCCCTCACTTATCCTTGGGAATTTTAACATCCATGTTGATAACCCCTCTGACCCTCATGCCTTAAAGCTCCTTTCCCTTACCATCTCATTCAATCTCCAGCTATGCTCTACTGCCCCTACTCACCAGTTAGGCCACTGCCTTGACCTGGTCTTCTTCTCTAACTGCTTGCCCTCAAATTTCTGCATCTCATTTCTTTCTTTATCTATCACCTGCTAAGTCTGATTCTTCATTACCCCCCCCCCCCCCCCACACACACACACACACACACTTCACCCTTGTCCTATCTCTTCCAACATCTTTAGGAATCTTCACACCTATCAAATCATCAGCTCTCTCCATTGCTGTCTCACCATCTCTTTCCTTCACTATGTCATCTAAGTCTGTTGATGAGGCCGTATCTTCCTATTACACTGTACTCTCCTCTGCTCTGGATATTCTTGCTCCTCCCACTTCACATCCAGTTCTGGCTGTCCTCTAAAACCTGCTACCTACATTCCTGTGCCTGCTCAGCTGAGTGCCTTTTGCTCAAATCCCACACCCTTGCGGATTTCCTACATTTCAAATTCATGTTAATCTCTTTCTAGTCTGCCATAGCACTCGTCAAGCAAGAGTACTATGTCCATCTGACTAATTCTCTTGCCCCTGACCCTTGCCATCTTTTTGCAACTCTCAGCTCTCTCTTTAAAGTGCCTCCACCTCTGACCCCTCCTCCCCTTTCTGCATAGACCTTGGCTGACTACTTCAATGACAAAGTCCACAAGATTATTCTTGAGTTCCCCCTGGGGTCATCTCCATCCTCCCTTCCCCCTCTTCACTTCCTAATAATTTCCTCAACCTCTATTGCCCTCTCCTCATTTTCTAAGATCACTGAGGAAGAAATCACACATCTTCTCTGCTCTTCTAAACTTACTACCCGCTCCTCTGATCCTGTTCCCATCCATCAGTATAAATCTTGGCAACAACCTTAACATGCTCTCTCACATCAAGAGATCAGCCAATAGCGCATACCTGAAACTTAAATCCCTCCGACAACTACGTCCTATTCTTCAAGACAATGACTACAGAGCAGTTTTTCAGGACATCATCATCACACCCCACCTTGATTATGGCAACATACTCTATCAAGGACTACCAAAGCAGGCACTATATCCACTCCAATTAGTGCAAAACACTGCTGCTAGAATACTAACAGGCACATCTCAATGTCAGCACATAACCCTAACTCCTCAAGAGATTACACTAGCTAGCAATTGCTCAAAGGATAAAACACAAGACCACAACCACCATCTATAAAATTCTCTCAAGGACCTAATCACAAGAACAACCACAACAGGGCCCAGAAGATCAGCAAACCGGAATCTTCTTGCCATCCTCCCCCCCCCCCCCTCCCCCTTCAAGACCAAATGTACACAGCAAACAAGCAACAGAGCCTTCTCTCTATACGCCCCTATGATTTGGAACTCACAACCAGAAACCATCAGATCTGCACAGTCTCCACAAGAAATGAAGAAACTTTTAAAAACACATCTCTTCGTTGAACATTTTGGTCCCATTGACATTCCCTAACATTCTACACCATATCCCTTCCGCTTACTGTTGATTTTCATTTAGCCCTCATATTTAACTCCAAGTTTATCCTCCCATGCTCTATGTAACACAACTCTCTCAAGTTTGTACACTGTTGTTCTATGTAAACTGCCTTTACTTAAAGGCGGTATATAAAAACTTGTTAAATAAAATAAATCTACTAAATTCCATCTCCTCCACTCTTGTTCCTTCCATCTGCCATATCCTCAAACTATGGCTTTCTACTGCAACAGTTCTTGCAACCTTCAAACATGCTGTGGTTACTCCTCTCCTCAAGAAACCATCCCTTGATTCTACCTATCTCTCTCCTCCTCTTTATTTCTAAACTACTTGAACATGGGTTTCACTGCTGCTGTCTTGTCTTTCTCTCCTCTCAGTCCCATCTGCATCCACTGCAATTGTGCTTTCATGCTTTACATTTTACTGAGACAGCTATTGCCAGTCTCCAATGACTTGTTCCTCGCTTTATTTGATCCTCATCCTTCTTGACCTTTCTGCTGATTTAACACTGTTGATCTCCATCTTTTCCTTGATAACTTGTCCTCACTTGGATTTAGGGGTTCTGTCCTGTCTTGGTTTTGCTCCTATCTCTCCCACCATACTTTTGGTGTACGTTCTGGTGGATCCTCCTCTACTGCTATCCTACTTTCAGTCAGTGTACCCCAGGGCGCTGTCTTAGGACCGCTTCTTTCCTCTCTCTACACTCAGTCCCTCGGTGCAGTCATCTCCTCCCACAATTTTAAGTACCATCTGTATGCTGATGACTCCCAGCTCTATCTCTCTGCACCTGAAATCTCCCTGGGAATCCAGGCCCGGATCTCTGCCTGCTTATCTGATAGTGCCTGGATTTCTCACCACTATCTGAAATTGAACATGGCGAAAACTGAATTCCTTATCTTTCCCCCGAAGCCCACCTCCCTTCTTCCTCCTTTCTCTATTTCTATGGATAACACTCTTCTCCTCTCTGTTTCCTCAGCTCGCAACCTTGGGGTCATCTTTGACTCCTCCCTCTCCTTATCCACACACATCCAACAGATAGCTAAAACATGCTATTTCTTTCTCTACAATACTGGAAAAAAATTCCCTTCCTTTCTGAACACACTACTAAGACCCTTATCCATTCTCTAGTCACCTCCCATCTAGACTATTGTAACTTCCTTTTTGCTGGTCTTCCTCTGAATCATCTCTCCCACTTCAATCTGTTCAAAGCTCAACTGCATTGCTAATCTTCCACCAGTGTCACTATGCTCATGTTATCCCTCTTCTCAAGTCACTTCGTTGGCTTCCTATCCCTTTCCACATCTAGTTCAAACTTTTACTACTGACCTATAAGTGCCTTTATTCGGTTGCTCACTACCTTTCCTTTCTCCTCTCTTCCTACACTCCTTATCAGGAACTCCGCTCTTCTGGCAGATCCCTTCTATCGGTGCCCTTCTCTTCCACTGCCAACTCCAGACTTCAATCTTTCTACCTTGCTGCTCTGTATGACTGGAAGAAACTACCTGAGTTGGTGTGTCAGGCTCTATCTGTGGCCCTGTTCAAGTACAGACTAAAAACTCACTTTTTTAGACTGCTTTTGGATCCTGAGCCCCCTAGTCTCCTGTTCACCTCCTATGTGTTTCTCTACCATTCCCCTAGATATATCCTAGTCCTCACTTGTCGTATTGTCTGTCTTGACTGTTGTGTTATCTGTCATGACTAGACTGTAAGCTTTTACAAGAAAGGACTGTCTCTAACATGTCTGTGCAAGCGCTACATATGCCTTGTGGTGCTATACAAATGATAAGTAATAATAGTAATAGAACTTTCTCTGAGATACATGGAAATAAAGGTTACCAATCAAAGATCGATATTATATTCCTCATAGAATGCTCAACAATGTACAATGATTCTTTCCATGCAACAGAGCAATATCCCACCCACCTCTCTCCCCCAAAAAATTACCTCCAGATTCATTTAGTCAAAAGGAGTTCAATACAGCACTATGTGCCCTCAAGGGCAGATAATCTAACTATATTCCCCAAGCAAACAAAAAATATTCTTATCCGCCTCTCCTAGAGCCTAGACAGCCCATACTCCATTTGACCCTGAAGTGAAGAAAGGTTTCTTCAAAATCAATAATGGGGTGGAGGGTCTCTATCATTGGGTAGCACCAATGGACTGTGTTTGAAGTATAACAAGGCACTGGGCACTGTGAAGCATCAATTTTGGCTATGTTCAAAGGTGCAAGCCTTCTGGGAAAAGGTTTTGTGTTACCTGGGATGCCTGGAAGGGTGAGTTATAGTACCTAGTCTGCGGGTGTGCTTATTTGATGAAGTGAGAGTATTCAAAATACAGGGTCAGGCAATATGGGAGGTTTTTGGTAAGGAAAGTTTGTTTATTGGAAAAAAAACTTTATAAAGTGATACTTTCTTATTGGACTAACTTGCAAGATTTCTTGACTAGTTTTCAGGAAATATATTCCCTTCATCACCAAGTCAAAGCTAGTCAAGTCCAATGAGCTAGAGCGACAACTTAGATCTGGGTTTGATTCCCACTAGCACTCTTTTTGACCTTGAGCAAGTCACTTTACCCTCCATTGCCTTGGAAGAAAAGACCTGGCAATCTACTTCTGGTCATACCTTGCCAAGAAAACCCAGAGGCTGCTGGGTCACCAGGAGTCAGCATTGACTTGTTGGCAGAGAAATAAAACCTCCTATTATATTTTTTTGATTGTTAATCTTTATTCCTGTGCATCCCACTGGACTAAGACAGTGACCATGCTACTTTTTCCACGTTAGGCAAGCAGAGGGTAATTATGTATCTGCATACACAGGTTAACGGTATGTGCAGGCTTTCTGTGGGTGAACTTTGCCAGGCTTTCAAAGCAGAAGTGTGCACATATTTCCATTCTGAGCAATACGCCAAGGAAATGATGCCCTTATGTTTACCCATGCCCTTTGGGGTACACAATTTTCTAGTAAAGATTAGGTGCAGAGGTTCAAATTTTCAAAAGTGCACATACATATGTAATCTCACCTCAACCGTACCCTCAAGAGCACTTCAAACAGCATGCAAATGTACATGTGAACAGCAATGCACATATCAGGCGGGCACATTTGTAACAGGCCATTTCTGCACATACAGCATTGCTTCAGTCATGGAAATGCCTTTGAAAAATGATCATCCCCATGTTTGCCCACGGTAGTCATTCCTCAGATTTTTCATCCACCTTAGGCACACAGCACTCTAAGCGAGTTACAGTTAAATAAAACATTAAGACTGCTCTGATTCCTGTTGTCTTAAGAAAGTAAACCTGTAAGCTGGAATAAATTCATTGCTCATACAGGACATTGATCATTTCAGTGCTGCATTTAGTGTGGTTCTTTCACAGGCATAAACAGGCATGAAAGCTC
Source organism: Ichthyophis bannanicus (assembly GCA_033557465.1). Classification (NCBI taxonomy): domain Eukaryota; kingdom Metazoa; phylum Chordata; class Amphibia; order Gymnophiona; family Ichthyophiidae; genus Ichthyophis; species Ichthyophis bannanicus. The sequence continues at coordinate 1,350,024,037 of CM066032.1, forward strand.
AGCGAAATAGGATTCCCAGAGAGATCTGTTTGGTTAGGGATCTATGCAAATCAGGTTGCCTCCTACACTAAGCACATAGGAGACATTTTACAGGACAGGTACAAACTTAGATTATAAGATCTATGGGACCAGGAAAATACCTGATGTACCCGTATAAACAGAATGGGCATACTGGGGGAAAAAAATCCAGGAGTCAGTGTTCAGTATTGAAGTTGCTCGCTTTGACTAGCCACTTCTGCCCCCTTCGACACAGATATCCTGTTTGCAGTGGCATTTCTGCCCCCTGTCGGGCACTTTTTAGCCACTGCTCACTTAGCTAAACTGGCCAAAGTTATGACAGTTTTTATTTCACCTAAGACAAAGGATATTATAATGTCTCTGTATCGTTCCATGGTGAGACCGCACCTTGAATATTGTGTGCAGTTCTAGTCACCATACCTTAAAAAGGATATAGCAGAATTAGAAAAGGTACAGAGAAGAGCCACCAAAATGGTAAAGGAGATGGAAGGATACCCCCATCAGGAAAGGCTTAAAAGGTTAGGGCTCTTCAACTTTTAAAAGAGACGGCTGAGGGGAGATATGATAGAGGTCTATAAAATAATGAGTGGAGTGAAACGGGTAAACACAAATGGGTTGTTTACTCCTTCAAAAAGTAGAAAGACTAGGGGACATGCAATGAAGCTACAATGTAATACATTTAAGACTAATAAGAGAAAATATTTTTTCACTCAATGCATAATCAAATTCTGGAATCTTTTACTAAAGGATGTAGTAAAAGCTGTTAGTGTAGCTGGGTTTAAAAAAGGTTTGGACAAATTCCTGGAGGAAAGGTCCATAAACCATTATTAAAGAGGACCCAGGAAATCTACTGCTTGCCCTGGGACAAGCATTGTGGAACCTGTGTGCCTTTTTGGGATCCTGCTAGGTACTTGTGACCTGGATTGGCTACTGTTGGAAACAGGATATTGGGCGTGTTGTACCTTGGTCTGACCCAGTATGGCATTTCTTATGTTCTTATGTTATTTAATTTGCCTTGAGCTACTCCTGAAAAAGTCATGAACTAAATCCAAAATCCCTTCTCGTCCCCTTCCCTATTTGAGGGAGCTACCGAATCTTGCCAAGAACATAGAGTTCTAAGAAGACCGTTATTTGGTAGCCCACATAAATAAACAAGAAACTTATTTTTGTGTAATTGCATTTTATGGGCACTTTATTTCTTGATCCTTCTGTTTTCCATACATTCCAAGTAGACAGGGCAGATACGCACCGGAAAACAGAGTCATTTCAATGGGCTTATTACTAAAACCAGTCAGAGGCATAGTCAGATCTGACCATTCAATATACATCATGTCTCTTTTCATCACAACTGAATTGCTTTGAAAAACTCATACATTTCCCTTTGTTTATATAGTAACATAGCATATGGTGGAAGATAAGGACCAAGTGGCACATTCCCATCTTCACCGATCAAGCAAAGGCTACATTCATCGAGCGAGCTGATGGAGATGGCAGTCTTCGTTTCAAGAGGCAGGGAAACAGTCCTCAACAGAGGCATTGCTACATACTTACTGTAAGACTCAGGATATGGTCCCGGAGGGCTCGGGACTATACAATCTCCCCTCTTCCTGATCTTCCCCTTCCCAAAGATGATGCTGGGTTTCCTGAACGCGAAACCTTCCTATTTTACCAGGCCTTTAATGCCAAATAATGCACGGATGCTATCTTTTGTTAGAGGGTCTCTCGCCTTATTGAGTGTAGACTGTTCTGGCTCATGAAAGGTGCACATTAGATACTAAAATGCAATAATTCATAAAATATAAAGGCAATTAACAGAAAATTCAAATACAGTTAGGCAACTATATAAAATAAAACCAGATCCCCAATGGACAACAGACTTTCAAGACCGATACATTTTATGAACTCTTAGGTGTCTTAGATGTCATTTTATTTGTTTTGTATGTGACTTTAAGGGGCATGATTACTAAAACACCACAGTGCACAGTGCGGTAAGCCCTGAAACATAGCAGGGGGCTGGTACATGTCCCTATGTAGTTAGCGCCAGTTCCGCACCACCACAACACTAAGTGGTTTGCTGCCATTATTGCGAGTGCATGTAACGCCACCCATTGAGATGGCAGCAAGTGCACCCGTGCAGGACCATACCAAGCTAGAAATGTGCCCTGTGCAACTAACGAATCTGGTGCCCCCTCCACCCAGCCATTATTTTGGAGCTTCCTGGAAGCCCAGTGAGAATATCAGCGCCCCCTTCTGCACTTGAGCCCTGTGCAGCTGCACCTCTCACATAGCCCTTGGAATGGCCCTGCACCCATGCTACGTGCAACATTGAAAACTAGCATGTGTTAAAGACTCACCCTCTAACCGCAATGCGAATGCTCTACCCCTGAACCGCCCAGTCTCCGCCTCAACCCACAGGAGACTGTTAGCATGAGATTCTGAGCATGACTCTATATTGGGCACATGGTAACAGTTACCATAGCGCCTTTGGCACATACTAAACCCCGCTCTGTTACTGCAGTTTAGTAAACATGCCCCTAATGTTGATGTAAATCATTTTGGGACTTCTCTAAAAGCAGTTTCTTAATTTAATATAGTGAAATATGTGCACCAACTGCAAAGGAAGAGAAATTGAGTGGAAGAGCCAAGTGGATACACTATCAATGCAACCTACACCCCTGTGAGGGTACGATAGGTCGCCTGGGCTTCTCTTGCAGCACCTGTGCCCAGCCAGGACCACGGGGTAGGAAACAAAAATATACTACCTCTCCGTTGCCTGTCTAGGAACTGTCGCAAGTGGAGGGGCAAAGGGCTGGTGCTATAAAAGAAAAGCAAAATCAAGTTTCTTAAATGATGGGGCGATGTAGGCAATAACCAGAAATAATGAACATTTGAATGAATTTTATTGGGAATCATGGGATAGGGAGGAAAACGGGAAAAAAAAAAAAGATGCTACTGTAGATGCAAGAATAAAAGACATGCTCAGTCTCAGCAACTGGTTATCTTACTACATGGATGTGTGCTAGTATTTAAGTATGACCTCCCTCTGTCACTTCACGAAGGCTCCTGCTGTAATACAGTCTGTTCATTAATCATCAGCTTGAACTGTAGCACTGGGCAAGTGTCCATAAGTTCAACTCTTATTGTATAGTGCAATTTAGTTCAACCCTTGGAGACAGGCTAGTGTGTCTATGTCCCCTGGTATCAAAAATTTAAGTTCAGAGTCACTTCACCTAAAACCCAGTAGTTGAGCTCAATTGCCCTAAACCAGTGGTTCTCAACCCAGTCTTCTGGGACTCCCCAGGCCAGTCAGGTTTTCAGGATATCCACAATGAATATGCATGATATAGATCTGCATGCACTGCTTCCATTGTATGCAGATCTATCTCATGCACATTCATTGTGGATACCCTGAAAACCCAACTGGACTAGGGGTCCCAGAGGACTGGGTTGAGAACCACTGCCCTAAACAATGGTCAATGTGTACATGTTGCAGATCTACATTCACGTTTTCGAGAAAGAGGTTGCCTCATCAAGTCCATCCAACGCTCTTACCATCAGCGGCAGCCCAAGGGGAGTGTGGGGTCATGTGCAGAGACTCATTGCGGGGCCTCATTTGCATAAATATTTGCATGCTGTTAATGTGCACTAACTTTAGTAAACATGCCTCTTAATGAGTATCTAGATAAAGAAAGACTACCAGATTTCTACATTACTATACTCCAGTGCCAAACACCAGGCACATTAGGAAGTATTATAAACACTGACCATTTAGAACGCAGAGCAAACCCACCATATCATAACAGCACTACGAGGACTCACAAAGCACCAAACCCTACCTATCAAAAGTCCAACCTGCAAATATTAAACCAATACATCTCAGAAAATACCAATACATCTCCTACTGGGGAAAGAGAACAAGTGGCACTGTCAAATAGAAACTACATAAACAGAATACCTCAGCTCGGTTACACATGCAGAACACAGACCATCACCAAACAAAGAACAAGGGATCACAATTTAGAAATAGGAAGACAATAATTAAACTGGGAACCCCAAAAGTCAAACTTGTAATGTACAACAACACTGGAGAAAAAAAAAAACATACATTAATTTCCTCCTTAACGATGCACATTTCCCAGAGCTGACATATTCCAATTAATAAATTCAAGATAAAAAAGTATTTTTCTACCTTTTGTTGCTTGTGCAATTTATTTTTCAATTGCAATTGCTCCACTCACTTTCTTCTGGTTTCTTTGTTTCTTCTGCTAGCTCTCCATTGTCTGCTGTCCATTTGTTCTTTCTTCTCTCTTCTAGTTTTTGCCCATTCTCTCTGTACATCTGCTTTAACATACTGATCTTTCCCCTTTTGCTCTTTCCTCCATTTCTTTCTTTATTCCTTTTTCATCCATTCAAATTTCACCCCTCCATCCTCAATCCCCACTTATTCTCCCAGTACCCGGCAATCGTAGATTTTTCCCCCTCTCCATCCTCACTCTCCCAGCCCCATCCCATTTTAGTCCTCCCCCAACATCAGCTCCTTTCTAGTCCCATTCTCCCATCCCCCAGCATCAGCCCATTTCTAATACTAGCCCCGCCCCATCAGCCCTTTCCAGTCCTATCCTAGCCCTCCATGAGCCCATTTCCAGTCCTAGCTCCCCCATCCATTTCCAGTCCTATCCTAGCCCCTCCATCAACTATTTCCAGTCCTAGTTCCCCCACTCAGCCCATTTCCAGTCCAAGCCCCTCTCCCCATCAGCTATTTTCAGTCTTAGCCTCTATCCCCCCCCCCCCCCCCTTCCCGAAGTGCCCTGTGGCTGTCTAACAGACTTTAGAAGGAGCCCGAGAGGCCCCGGCTCACCTTTGACAGCCGCCGAAGTGAAGAGTGACTTTTTTTTCACTTCAGCAGCTGTGTTGTAGTATAAGACGCTGGCGTGCCGAGGTCAAAGGGGACTTCCTGTTTCCTGGCACTCAGTGCACCAGCATCTTATACTACAATACAGCTGCCGAAGTGAAGAAAAAAAGGCGCTTTTCACTTCAGCGGCTGTCAGAGGTGAGCCAGGGCCTCTCCGGCTCCCTTTAAAGCTGCCCTGCCTGCCAGTGCCGAATGCGAGATGTTGTTGGCGCGGGGTCCCCTGAAGCATGGGGCCCTGTGCGAACAACATTCTCGCACAATGGACGGGCCAGCCCTGCTTACCACAGGGCCAAGGTCTCTGACCATTCTACACTTCTGAAAGGAGCTACAAATAAAGACAATGACAAATTGGTCTGCTTTCTCACTTTCTCCAGCTTTTCAAATGATATCTCCAGGATCCTCAGGGAAGAGTGGCACATCCTCTCTACTGCCCATCCCTCAGTAAAGAAGATTCCCTTGACTGATTTTTCAAGCTGTGAATCATACCTTGTGATCTACATTGTGATCTGTACTTGCAATCTCCTCTATGTAGGAAAAACAAAACATACTGTATGCACCCTCATCATTGAACATCAAAGTTGCCTTAAACAGAAGACTGAAGGCAGATTACTCATAGCGCACTGGATTTTGGCACAACATAGTGTGTCAGAATTAAAGTTTCACTTGATGAGAAAAGTTAGATCCCACTGGAGAGGCAGGGACATTGATAAGGCACTTCTTTAACTAGAACAAAACCACATCTGTAATATGTAATATCTGGTTTGAATTTAGAGATAGATTATTCAGTGTTTTTATAATACCCCGTTTTACTGTTTAACTGTTTTTATAGATTGTGCTTTTTTATAGTGTCTGCTTCTTATGATTATTTTTCTTTTTTTAATATGGGTTCTCATGTTTTTTCCACTTTTCATTTTTTCTTTTTATCCATGAGTTGTTCTTTTAGAGACCCTTCTTTTTATACTTTTTGTCTCCCCTCCCCTTTCCCTTTACCCTTTCCTCCCTCCTTTTTTCTTCTCCCTCCCTTCTTCCCTTCCCCCTTCCTGTCCTCCTTCCTTTCCCTCCCCTTCCCTCCCTCTCCCTCCCCCACCTTTCTTTTTAGGCATTTTGCCTTTTTATGTTTTTACAATCTTTTTGTGGTTATTTAATATACTTTTCATCTCTCAGTTATTTTTTAAATACAGTAGTAGCAGCTTACATGTTACTTATATAATGTATATTCTTTTAAGGATTATTTATGTTTTTATCCTTTTTATTGTATGTGATCTCACAGAGACTAGCTGTTTTCTCCTTTTTAAAAATGTACTCTGATTCTATTTGTTTAAATTTGTTTTCACTTTTATATTCCATGTTTTTATTTACTATTCAGTGGGTTCACTTTTATGTCTTTTGTTTTTATTATCATCATTCCTTGTTATCATAATCTCTTCCATCATTTCGGCAGTTGGCTCTCTGATTGGCTTACCTGGCAACCCTGTGTGCGCTCTGATTTATTTTTATAAGAACATAAGATATGCCATACTGGGTCAGACCAAGGTCCATCAAGCCCAGTATTCTGTTTCCAACAGTGGCCAATCTAGGTCATAAGTACCTAGCAGTATCCCCAAGAGACACAGGTTCCACAATGCTTGTATTGGGTCAAGCATTGATATCCTGGGCCCCTTTTTAATAATGGTTTATGGATCTTTCCTCCAGGAACTTGTCCAAACCTTTTTTAAACCCAGCTACACTAACAGCCTTTACTACATCCTCCGCTAACAAATTCCAGAGTTTGATTACACGTTCAGTGAAAAAATATTTTCTCTTACTTGTCTTAAATAGTTTACCCTGTAGCTTTATTACATCTTCCCTAGTCTTTCTATATTCTGATAGTGTAAACAATTGATCTATGTTTACCTGTTCCACTCCATTCATTAATTTATAGACCTCTATCATATCTCCCCTCAGCCGTCTCTTTTCCAGGTTGAAGAGCCCTAACCTTTGTAGCCTCTCTTCATAGGAGTAGCCTTCCATCCCCTTTACCATTTTGGTGGCTCTTCTCTGTTCCTTTTCTAATAACGCTATATCCTTTTTAAGATACGGCGACCAGAATTGCACACAATATTCAAGGTGCGGTCGTACCATGGAACGATACAGAGGCATTATAATATCCTTTGTTTTATTTTCCATTCCTTTCCTTATGATACCTAGCATTCTATTTGCTTTCTTGGCTGCCGCTGCACACTGGGCGGAGGGTTTTAACATGTTATCCACGATGACGCCTAAATCTTTTTTCTGGGTGGTGGTTCCCAATGTGGAACCTTGCATCGTGTAACCATAGTGTGTGTTATTCTTTCCTAGGTGCATAACTTTGCACTTGTCCACATTAAATTTCATCTGCCATTTGGATGCCCAGTCTTCCAATTTATCCAGATCCTCCTGCAGTTTTCCGCAATCCCCTTGGGTTTTAACAACTTTAAACAGTTTTGTGTCATCTGCAAATTTGATAACCTCACTAGTTAGTCCCTTTTCCAGGTCTTTTATGAATATGTCAAAAAGCAGCGGACCCAGTACAGATCCCTGGGGTACTCCACTATTCACCTTTTTCCATTGGGAAAATTGGCCATTTAGCCCTACCCTCTGCTTTCTATCTTTTAACCAGTTCCCGATCCACAATAGTACACTGCCTCCTATCCCATGACTTTTTAGTTTTGCCAAAAGTCTCTGATGAGGGACCTTGTCAAAGGCTTTCTGAAACTCCAGATACACTATATCTACCGACTCACCTTTGTCTACCTGTTTATTCACACCTTCAAAAAAACATAACAGATTAGTAAGACAAGATCTTCCTTGTCTAAAGCCATGTTGGCTGTCTCCCATTAGGTCATGACTATCTACCTGCTGAGTAATTTAGTTTTTTTATGGTGGTTACATTTTTCCCAGTACTGACATCAGGCTCACCGGTCTGTATTTTCCCAGATCACCCCTGGAACCCTTTTTAAAAATTGGCGTTACATTGGCTTTCCTCCAATCTTCAGGTATTACAGATGATTTTAATGGAAGTTCACAGATTACTAATAGCAGGTCTGCAATCTCATATTTCAGTTCTTCCAACACCCTTGGATATATACCATCTGGTCCAGGTGATTTGCTACTATTCAATTTATCAAATAGTTGTAATACATCTTCCTGGTGTAGCAATATTTCTCTCAATTCCTCTGCAGTATCACCTTTAAATACCACTTCAGTCTTGGATAACACCCCTACATCTTCCTCAGTAAAGACCGAAACAAAGAATTCATTCAGTCTCTCCGCTATAGCCTTGTCTCCTCTTACTGCCCCTTTTACCCCTCTATTATCTCCAAGTCCAATTGACTCTCTCACAGGCTTTTTGCTATGAATGTACTTGAAAAAGTCTTTATTTCGCGTTTTTGCTTCCATAGCAAGTTTCTTCTCAAATTCTCACTTTGCCTGCCTTATCAACACTTTGCATTTAACTTGCCAGTGCTTGTGCTTTTTCCAGTTTTCGTCGTTTGGCTCTTTTTTCCATTTCCTGAAAGATGCTTTTTTGGCAACAACAGTCTCTCTGACCTCACCTTTAAACCATGCTGGCAGTTTTTTGGACTTCCTTCCACTTTTCTTAATGTGTGGAATACAGCTGGTCTGGGCTTCCAGAATAGTATTTTTAAACAACACACAAGCTTGATGTAAGTCTTTAACCTTTGCAACTGCTCCTTATAGTTTTTTCTTAACTGTTTTCCTCATTTTATCATAGTCTCCCTTTCGAAAGTTAAAAGGTAGTACTGTGGATTTCCTTACTATCCCTCCTCCACTAATTAAATCAAACCCGATCATGCTATGATCACTATTGCCAAGTGGCCCCAACACCTTTATCTCCTGCACCAGATCTGGTGTTCCACTAAGGACTAGGTCCAATATGGCTTCCCCTCTGGTTGGTGCATGAACCAGCTGCTCCAAGAAGCATTTATTTCATCTAGGAACTTTATCTCCCTAGCATGTCCTGCCGTGACACTGACCCAGTCGCTACCGGGGTAATTGAAATCACCCATTATTATTACTGTGCTGTGACTTTTGTTAGCTTCCTTGATTTCATTGAGCATTTCATCATCCATTTGCTCATTCTGGCCAGGCGGTCGATAGTACACCCCCACTGCCATCACCTTCCGCTTCATACATGGAATTTCAATCCATAGAGATTCTACAGCAAATTTTGTTTCCTGCAAAACTTTAATCCTTTGTGACTCAATGCCCTCTCTAACCTAGAGCGCAACCCCTCCACCAATTTTAACAGTTCTATCATTACGATATAGTTTGTACCCAGGTATCACAGTGTCCCACTGGTTGACCTCCTTCCACCATGTCTCTGATATTCCAATCATATCTAACCTCTCATTTAGTGCTATATATTCTAACTCTCCCATCTTATTGTTTAGACTTCTAGCATTTGCATACAAGCATTTTAGAGACTGTATTTTATTCATATTAATCTGGCTATTGGTAGGCATGGGTAATTTGGAATCTTTACACTCTGTCTGCACCATACTCAAGGGCCTTTGGGCTACTTTACTCTTTTTTGGAACCTCTCTGCTTTTGGTAGTATCCTTCAAGGATACCTTCTTCTGAACCATGCAGGACGGGAGATAAAAAGTATAAAATAAATGTGTATTATTCTCATCTATTACCTATTTTTGGTTTTTATTCTCAGACTTATTTCCTTTTGTTTGGTGCCATTGACTATTTTAACAGTTATCCTGATTGCTGTTCCACCTTAATTTTGGTCGTCCTTTTTTGGTGCCAGAATTCACTTAAATGGCTTCGCTGCCAATAGACGCTCTGATTAGCAAGTGAGATGTTTTTGCTGTTGGCTCCATATAGGCAAGTTTTTTACTGATTTATGCTTTAGTACATTTGTGTCCTCTGTTTTATCCACTGTCTATTTCCCCCAGGACTGTATACAGGCAGCTCAGACTTGCCGGTATTGTTAGGAGAGCATTTGATATATTTATTATTTATTAAGGGAGTTATTCTGAGCCACTTCTCGTACTTGCTTCTCCTGCCCCTGATTAACTTCCCCGCCGGTTGTGTGGGGAAGTTAGATAGGGGCAGGGAATGGGCGGCCTGGGGCGGAGTCTGGGCAGGCAGTGGGCGGTCACTGGCCCTGGATGTACAGGGCCAATTCTAATGTCATCCCTGTACGATCAGGGTCGGCAACATGTTCGGGGAAGTTATTCCATCTCTGAGGTGGAATAACCTCCCTGGACATGTTTTTTTTTACCATGCCAGGGCACGGATGGGGCAGACGGGCCAGGGGACATTCTCCGCAATACGACCCTGGCCTTAAGAGGCCAAATCGGGGGTCGGGCTGCGGGAAATAACCACTTTTTGCAGGCGGCCGACATCGCAGCTCTTCAATGGAGCTGCGGTGCCATGGCAATATGACGCCATGGCACCGCGGCTTCATTGAAGAGCCTTGACTGAGATAGCCGGGGATAGACTGGATGTACAGAGGGGATCGACGTATGGGATAGAATCAGGCCCTAAGTGTTTTTATCGGGGTTTTATCTTTTTTATTGGTATTCGCTTTTTCTTTTATACCCCCCCCCACACACTTTTTGTGATAAGCTTAATTGTTAAGAAGTCCCCCTTTTTATTTACACTAAGACTTGTAATACTGATATTGCCTCTGACAAGGATGAGCACCAAGCTTGCTGCTCCACTAGCAGCATTCTCATTTTTTTTAAATCCCAAACATTTCCGTTTTATTGTCTCCTCTGTCGGTGATGTGCGCTTTTATGTGTATTATACTATCCCTTTGCACCCTGATTCATGTAAGTGTTCTGCTTTGAACTCAGTATGTTCCGCAGGAGGTACTTTTCAATCCTGTCTTTAGACTGCTGTTGGGGCATCTAAATATGATCTCACTATTGGGGCAGTGCTGACACACGGCTCCGTGTTTTTTATTACACACATTTCATCTTTGCCAGATTTTTTTTAAACAATCATATTTTTAACTTTTTAACTACTTATCTTGCCTTTTTTTTTCACTGAGGGCAGGTAGTTTTATGACAAGTTTGTCTCCTTCCGTAGTCCTTAATATTCACAGTCTATGCTTTGCCTCATCTGCCGTCAATTTCTATTCTATGACTTTTATTTTACTTTCCCTTTATGGCAATTGGTCTTGATTTCACCATGTCTTGGCTTTTAATGATTAATTTGTATAGGAGTGTGTTGTTAAATTTATCCTTACTTTAACTTTTGCATATAAGGTCATTATGATTGGTTCAGTGCACTTTTTATGCATGTTTTTAATTTCTTTTAAATTTATGCCCTCCAGTTTCTAATGAATAGTGGACTTTCTCGAAACCAATAGGTTGCATGATCTGAGTCAACATGGTTTTACCAAAGGACGATCTTGCCAAACAAATGTGATTGAGTTCTTTGACTGGGTGGCCAGAGAACTAGATCAAGGGCACGCGATGGATGTGATCTACCTAGATTTCAGCAAAGCCTTTGATACTGTTCCTCATAGGAGGCTTCTCAATAAACTGAACAGCCTGGGGATGGGTCCCAAGGTGGTGAAATGGATCAGAAATTGGTTGACTGACAGATAACAGAAAGTGATGGTAAACGGAACTCAATCGGATGAAAGGAAGGTGATTAGTGGCATGCCCCAGGGATCAGTCCTGGGACCGGTACTGTTCAGTGTATTTGTGAGTGATATTGCTGAAGGACTGAATGGAAAAGTCTGTCTTTTTGCAGATGACATGAAAATTTGCAACAGTGTGGACTCCCCTGAGGGAGTGGATAACATGAGGAAAGATCTGCAAAAGCTGGAAAAATGGTCTAATGCTTGGCAGTTAAGATTTAATATGAAGAAGTGCAGTGTCATGCACTTGGGATGTAGAAATCCAAGGGAATTGTATGCCATAGGGGGCAATAGGTTGAGTGATTGTTTCTGAGGATGTCAAAGTGGCGAAACAGTGTGACAAGGCAGTGGCCAAAGCCAGAAAGATGCTGGGTTGCATACAAAGAGGAATTACCAGCTGTACTAATGCCACTGTACAAGTCGCTGGTGAGGCTTCACTTGGAACATTGTGTTCAGTTTTGGAGATCATATCTCACAAAGAATATAAAAAGACTGGAAACGGTTCAGAGAAAGGTGACCAAAATGATTTGTAGCCTGTGCCAGAAGCCTCCAAGACCTAAATATGTATACTCTAGAGGAGAGGAGGGATAGGGAAGATATGAAACACACCTTTAAATACTTAAAAAAGTATTAATGAACAAACAAACCTTTTTCAAAGACGGGGAAGCTGTAATACTAGAGGGCATAACATGAAGCTGCAATGGTGTAAAATGAAAAGCAATATCAGGAAATACTTTTTCACTGAAAGAGTGGTGGATGCTTGGAATGCCCTCTCAATGGAAGTGATGGGGGCAAATACAGTGACAGAATTCTAAATGATATGGGACAGACACAGTGGATCCCTTTATAGAAACAGGATAAAATCAGAATAAACTTAACTGTCTCTGATTCTCAACAAGTAAAGGTGACCTGCACTGAGCATTCGGTACACTCCTAAACAAAAACATGGGGGGTGATCTGCACGGAGCGGCGGGCGCACCTACTCTTGCTACCTTGCTGGGCAGACTAGATGGACCATGCTGGTCTTTATCTGCTGTCTTATACTATGGGCCCAATTCTGTCCCAGAAATAGATCTCCTCTGTGCGTCCGGTCTGAACTGGACGCACAGAGTGGATCGCGATTCTGCTCCCGTGGGGCACGTCTAGCCCCGTGGGATCAGAATCAAGAACAGTCCTACATGTGCAGGCCAGGACAGTGATTCTGTCCGGCCTGCACGTGCAGGACTGCACCCGCTAACTCAGTCAGGGCATTTAAATGGAGCTGAGGCCCCATGGCGTCATGTTACCATGGCACCACAACTCCATTTAAAAGCTGCGATGCCGGCCGCCAACCGAAATGGTACATTCCCCACAGCTCAACCCTCGATCCAGCCTCCGAAGGCCAGGGTCAGGATGCGGGGAATGTCCCCTGTCCCTCCCCCCCCCCCCCAGTCCCTTCCATGCCCTGAATGTAAAAAAAAAAACATCCAGGGGAGTTATTCCACCTCGGAGGTGGAATAACTTCCCCGGCCATTTTGCCGGCCCTGGATATACAGGGGCAATTTTAGAATCGGCCTTGTACGTCCAGGGCCAGCGACTGCCCACTGCCCACCCACTCTCCGTCCCCGGGCTGCCCATTCCCTTCCCCCGACTAACTTCACCGCACAGCTGGCAGGGAAGTTAGTCAGGGGCTGAAGAAGGCACAAATAACAAGGATGAACATCCCAATCCCCGCTATTCATGGTTCAGAATGACCCCCTCTTTTTACTCGGTTATGTTATATATTTTGAGAGCTACTCCTGCCCCTTTTATTGCATAATAACAGTTGCATCTACTGACTAGTAGCTCGTATGTTTCAAGAGTGACTTGACTACATTCCAGCATTGCACACAGTGAGTCCTCTGCTGTCCTTTGTTTTCAGTTGTGTTCCTCTCTCCACCTGACCAGTATTTGTTTGTTTATGTGTGTTGCAGTCTAGCTTCCCTCCTTTCCTCCCCTCCCTCCCCCTCTCTTCCTTCCCCTTTTCCCCTTCTCCCTCCTTCACCCCCTACCTTGATTTTCAATTATATGTATTTTCTTGTTACACTGATGTCCACCATGGTTCTTCTTATCAGATGGTATATATGTTCCTCGTTTTTTACATTGTTGGAATATATGTCCTCTTTTTTATTGTTGCAGTTCAATGAGCACTGCCTTGTCCTTTTACTTGGTTGATTAGTTTTCAATTACATATATATTGTTTTATTGGATGTGATTTGTATTTTTATGATATTTATAATGATGTATTTGTCTTTGGAATGTGGTAAACGGCAGGGCTGCCTTTTGTCCCCATTATTTGTTATATCTCTAGATCATCTTCTTCGTAAATTCGCAGACTGCCAGAAGGTGCCAGGTGTTCGCATGGGGCGGTCCGAATTCAAGGTGTCTGCCTTTGCAGATGATCTATTAATTCATATTACCAAACCTTTGTCATTCTTGCCATGTTTACTGTCCAAATTCGCCTGTTTTGGCTTGATTGCTGGTCTTCAATTAAATATGGATAAATCGGAGGTGTTAGATGTTCTGGGGCAGCTGTGCCCACTCTGGGGGTCAGTCTTCCCTCTATGGTGGGCAGATCGGGCCTTTCAGTATTTGGGGATTCAATTGCCCGGGGACCCTGTCAGCTTTACTGATTGAACTATGATGTGAGAATGGACCCTGCTACCCTTATCTTTGCTAGGACAAGTTGCAGCTTTCCATATGACCCTGGTTCCTAAGCTATTATACATGTTGCAGACCCTGCTGATCCACTTGCTGCGTAAAGACATGGTCATGTCGAGCAAGAAATTTGCCGGTTCCTGTGGCGAGGGGGATTGGAAAGGGAGTCATTGTCTAGGCTGTGTGGTTCCTGGAGCTGTGGCGGCATGGGTTTCTCCAACATTTCTCAATATGCACATGCTTGCCAACTCAGACACTTGCAGGACTGGTTGGGGCACACCAAGATTTTATACCCTGGGCCTTGGAGGAGGACTTTGTTTCCCCTTATAATTTGATGGCGGTACTTCATCTTGATGCCCAATTGCTGCCAACTTGGTTCAAATGTAGTCTGCTGGTGGGACCCCTGTGAGGGGTGTGGCAATATTTATGCTCTCACTGGCATATCTCCTTGGCTGTACCTAGTATTTTTCTATCCGGGGTAACCCGCAATTCCAACCAGGCATGGAGAATGGTGCATTCCTGGGAAGATCAAAGGATATTGGGACATGTAATAGATTTGGATGGGTGCATTATGTCATTCCAGACCCTCTGCACTGAATTTGACCTGAAGAGAACCCAATTCTTTGCATACCTTCAACTCCACCACTATGTCTGATCTCTTCCAGTGGATTCCTTCACTGCAGAGGTTTCTTAGCGCATTCTACAGGTATTTTGAGTTGAAGGATCGGGAGCATCTGTCTCTTTCACAGTTTTTCCATAAACTAGAGCAATGGTTCCTCACGTGGGATTTTTCTGCTACGAAGCAACGATGGAAGGTAGAATTGGGTTCCCCGGTTGTGCCTGGGGAGGTTTTGGGAGCTATAAAATGCATTCCAGGCTTGGTGAGTTCTGCTCAGCTGCAGGAGCTTCAGTTTCAGACACTATGTAGGGTGCAATTCTCCCCCATTAGGGCCCATGGGAGTGGGGTGGCTCTGAGTAGTGACTGTCTGTGGTGTGGGGCCTCTGTGGCCGATTTGTGTCACATGTGGTGGCAGTTGTTCACCGGTATTGGCATAGGCTACAGGGATACTCAGGTTCTTTAGTGGGACAGTCACTGGAATGGTTGGGAACTTTGGTGATATTTGACCATCTACCCTCTTCCCACCCCAAGAGGCACTGAGTGCATTTGCTGGTGCACAAAGCTTGATGGTGGGGAAACAGCTGATTCTTCGGCATTGGAGAGACAAGTCCACTCCCTCCTTTTGGGAGTGGTGAAACTGTTTTCATCAGTTAATATTGATGGAGCGGATGGCTGCCAAGGGGAACACCAAGAGACAAGTGAGCTTCCTTGCATTATGGAGGGTATATATTGATACATTGGTGTCCCTGACTCATAATGAGCTGCTTGCTCTTTAGAGGATCATCGGGTTGGGGTGGTCAGTAGCTCACGGGAGCTTCATGGGGGTATCAGGGTGTCAGTTTTATGACTGGATCTGATGAATGCGTACGAATGAAGGTGGGGGTCTGTTGAGCTGGGTCAGGTTTATGAGTGGGAGGGAGAGGGGGATGGGGACGGGGAGGGGGGTGTATTGGTTATTGAAACTAAAAATATGTATGTTATCAATGTGTTTTGATTTGTCTTGGAGTGCTGTGTAAGCGTATCCACAGAGCTCTGTGTTGTTCTTTATTGTTCAATAAAAACGCGATAATAAAAAATAGAGCAGGGGTCTCAAACTCCAGTCCTGGAGGGCCATAAACCAGTCAGGTTTAGAGCCTGCTGTAAGGCCCAGGTATGAGTCTCAGAAAAAAGAAGTGTTCTTACATATAGAACACATAAAACCCATTACTCAACAAACGAATGCTGACAATCTGATATAAATGGTACAAGAACAGATGTAAAATACCTATGTACAATGTCCTTCAAAGCACTTAAAACCAAAGAAATAAATGTAATTTGTTAACCCAGTGTTTCTCAAACCATTCCTGGTATAGCCCCTAGCCAGTCTGGTTTTCAGGATACCCACAATGAATATGCATGAGACAGATTGCACGTACTGCCTGCATTGCATGTAAGTCTGGTTCATGCATATTCAGCAGATATCTTACAAACCAGATTGACTAGTGGGTTCAACGGGACCGGCTTGAGAAACACTGTTTCAGCTAATCAGAAACCAATGCAGGGCATACAATATCAGAAATCATGCTTTTATTTATGGGCAAAAGGAGTAAATTGCTGCACTCAAGTGTTCGGACTCTAGAAAGATAGAAGCAAACATAGAGCATAATGCTTGAAAAGACCATATAGTGCAGCTTAGCCACTCTGCCCATCCATGCTTTCCATCTGCTTTACCATCCCCCACCCCCTCAGAGAATCGCTCTGCTTGCTCTAAATTTTGTTATTTAGGGCTGGACATGTTAATGGCTTTAGTTTGCACATTAATCAGTCTAACCCTTATTTATTTGTATTTAGCTCAGACCTTTTTATGGTAGGTCAAGGTCAGTTACATTCAGGTATAGGGGTGGTACCTGAGGTGATGGAGAGTAAAGTGACTTGCCCAAGGTCATAAGGACTGGCAGTGGGATCTGAACGCTCATTTCCCCTCAGTTGCAGCCCACTGTTTTATCTACCAGGCTATTCCTCCACTCCACTGATAAGACTGATTCTCTTCTTCTGTTAATTAGCTACAAAACCGGACCCCTTTCCCTAAGCCCTAAACTCCTTAACAAGATTTGGTAGACGCACATTTGGTTTAGATAGGGTCAACAGGATATCATCCTGTAAAAAGGTTGATTTTATATTCTTGGCTCCCTCCTATAATCCCACTAATAACCCTATTCAGTCTGATGCTCTCAGCAAGGGACTTGATTGGAATAGCAAAAAAGAGAAGGTGAAAGACAGCAATGTTGCCTGGTTTCTCTTTCCAGAGAGAAAATAAATTGGAAATGCCCTCCATTTACTCTAACATAGGCCCTAGGATTCCTATACAAATGCTTCACCCAGTTTAGAAAGCAATGCCCACAATCTATTGTCTCTAGTTCAGCTAGTATATAGTTCCACATCATGAGACTAAAGCCTTTATCAGCATCCAAGCTTAGAAACATCAACTAAACATGAGCATAAACTAAATAAATCAAATCTAGCATTTCCCAAAGGTTATCAGACCCTTGCCAGACCCTCCCAAAATCCATTCTAATCATTACAAAATGTCCGATAGGCAAGCCACTAATATGCCAGCCTGAAAGCTGACATTCACATTTAAAAAGAAATATTGGATGAATGTGATACCAAATATAGACCTCCCCAGAGGCCTAATTTCTAAAATCCCTTTACTGTCCCTGTCTGCCCAACTCCACTGTATAGGAATATTTCCTCAGATCACCCTCAGTCCATCCCCTTTCACCCTCAATTGAAAGAGGCCTGCCTCCTGTGCATTTATACCTTGGAGGTACTTAAATGTTTCTATCCTGCCTCCCTTTTCCCTCCTTTCCTCCAGGGTCTGCACTTTAGATGTTTAGTAGCTGCCCTCTGGACTGACTTCATCCGGTGTGTATCCTTTTTGAAGGTGTGGCCTTCAGAACTGCACACAATACTCCAAATGAGGTCTCAAGAGTGACCTTTTAAAAAAAAATAATCACATACATCAGGAAAAAACATAAGGAAAAATCTTAAAACATATAAGAAAAAACTAATAATTGAAGAAAGAAAAACAAACTACCCAAGTCCACATCAATGGAAGGAGATAAGAATTATATAAATCCAAAGCAATAAGAAAAGGGAAAATAGCACCACTTTACGTTTTATTCATCAAAACCTAATCCCCAGAATAAAGAAAATCATTAAACCTAAGCCTAGCCCTGAGCTTTTTTGTGCGACAGAAACTGTTTCCAACAAAATTGAATTTGAAAAAAAATGTACTTATTACCTTGCCACGTAATCAAACACTTACATGGATACTTCAAGAAGAAAGAAGTGTCTAGGTACAATACTACAGATATTTTGCAGGAAACTCTTCCTCCTAAGCTTCATTGCCCTAGTAACATCTAAAAAACTCTCTTCAGCTTGCCCATACAAAAGGGTATCTTTCCTCTTGAAATAATACCTAAAAATCTGATTCTTCTCTAGTGCAGATGACAGCATAACTAGGAGGGTAGCCCATACATCCACATGGTTTTGTGCAATTTCTAAAAAAGTTGTCAAATCTAAAGTAGAAAAATTCAAATCACCAGAAACTCCCTCACCCAAATTATTCTTAATGATAACTTTATTGTATATAGTTATATAGTGTACATAGTTTCCCTATATTACCAAGTTCAAATTCTTGTTACTTGTAAAATGCACTACAGTTTTCTGTATGTATATGTTTGTTCCATGTAAACCGCGCTGATGATAATAGTGCGGTATATAAGCGATGTTAAATAAATAAATAAATAAATAAGTAATAACAACTACCTAACTTAAGATCATCCATATTTGGCATCTGCAAAATTTCTTTCAAATATTTCCTAAGCAATATTTCTGGAGATAGTAATCTAATAAGAGGAAAATTCAAAACATATACATTCCTTGAACGCTGAAGATTTTCTAATGCCTCAGTTTTATGATGAAGTAATAAACTATCCTTAATAGTAGATCCCCCAGTAGACTGCAACAGGAAGACCTGCTTATCAAGTCATTTCACTTAACTAACCATAGCCTTAAGAATACCATCATACCAGCATTTTAGCAACAGTCTCTGTTGAAAACTGGTGTAATTTGGCTACCAATCCCCGCAGCATTGTCTTCATCCTGGATTCCACTTACCAAATATTTAATAAGGAAACTAACTCTGCAGCAGGGGCCTCCATCAAAGGAGCCAATACATCAAGAGAGGAAAGAGGCATTGGAATGGTAACACCTATCAATAAAAGAAAGGCCAAAGAGAACCAGGGAACCTCTGCAGAGATGTACAGCAAAAAGGGGAGTCCTGATTTCCAAGGGCAACAAAGTTTGTGGGGGGAGATGGAGTTTTAGGGCTGCCAGATCTTAATGAACTTCCAGACTTGGGGGAAATTGATCCAGAAGGCCCCACCCCTCCTTCTGCCCTTGGATTGGTAAACATATCCTTGTCCATAGTTCCTTTCAAAGCAACCATGGAGCCTTTTTCCCTTCCATTTTTTCTGTGCCATAACAAAATAGAGCATTCCCCAACTTAAGACCACTATACAAGACAAAGCCAATCCTTGGCTCTCTGGGCTCCTCTTACACTTTGAAGGGACTCCAAAGGGGCATTCCCCTTTGGTCACACCCCTCTGGGCCATGCTCATGCATCCATGCACTGCAAACCAGTGTGTTTTTCATGCTTCCCATGGTCCTTAGCAGATGATGTCACTGGGAACTGTCATGACGATGGAAACAAGCAGCCAGAAGGAAGGCTCCCAGCAGGGCTACCACCCAACCTAGTAATATGCTCTCCAGTCCTCCACTCCCTTGGGATATCACTAAACCCAGCCCAGGTTTTATAATTTCCGCGGTCTTTAACAGATGATGTCACTGGGGAATACCACAGTGATGAAAAAAATCAGGCAGAAGGATGGATCCCAGCAGAGCTACCTCCTGGTCCAGTAAGATGCTCTTCAGTTCTCCTTTCCCTCGGGATATCACCAAAGCCTGCAGTTTTTGTTCTTCCCATGGTATCTGACAGATGACATCACCAGGAACTGCCAAAATGATAGAAGCAAGCAGGCAAAGGAAGGTTCCCAGCAGGCTACCACCCAGTCTGATAAAGTGCTCTCAAGTCCTCTTCTCCCTCCTCACTAGAGATACTATCATCTCTTTTTTTTTCTGCTGGCTAATCCTCTTCATTTGCTCAGAAACCTTGTTCTAACTCTTTTTGTCACCTTATTTATGTAATTGGCCACCTGACGATCATCAGATATGATCATCCCTTGACCCCACTCTTGTTTTATGCATGTGCACAGTGCGCACAGTTGCCATCCATGTCAGAAAATAGAATGTTACAAGAGTGATATTGGGGCCTCTGTGGGCCTTGGATTCACAGTGAACAGTAAGAACTGTCCTTCTAGCACCCATACTGGAAGGTAGCAAGTGGCCAGTCCAGAACAGAGTGATGACAGCCAGCACAGCTCAGAGCATAGGGGCTATATACAAGAGGGTTTGGCATGCAAATCAGAAAGCAAACACATGCAGAGGGTATGTGCTGCATCTGAAACCATAGGTGATAGGGTGCAAATATGGCATCTGGAGATGCAGGGGGCCATGTATGGGATCAGGCAGGATGTCCACAGTGTCCATCATGGGGAACAGGGATATGGATCATCTCACTCTGAGGTACCAAAGATAGCTTTTCATCTAGGCTGCAGGGAACACAGTACAAGGCCTTTGACCATGGCTTGGGCAGCACCTTAGCCATTATCAAGTAAGTTCCTCATTTTGGGGGAAGTCGGGGTGCAAAGGTCAAGAAAGTCTGGAGACCAAACACAATCAGCACACCTTCTCCAGGCAGCCTGCACATGGAAGGCTATAGGGTCAGGCAGCCTCCCGCCCAAGGCCCACCATATAGAACACCCATCCCTGTGGTCTAACAGCAACTAAGGGGTGGAGGGTCACAGTCATCGACCCACAGAGGACCCCCATGCTCCTTCTTTCTGGGAGGTGCTATAGGAATACACCACATGGAGGTGGTGAATCCCATACAGTCCCCGGTATGCGTATCCCAGCAGTCATGGCCCACCAGAATTCAGAGGATCAAAAGTGCCCCTCAAGTCCATGGATAGCTGCAATCCCAGTGCAAGGGGGCCAGGCAGGGGACACCATCTCCTGAATTTCATCCTTACATTTCAGTATCAAGAGCCTCCATAAATAAATGTCTGACCCTCAGTACAGAGCACCAGTTAAACCTTCCAAGTCAAAATCCCCACATACCCAAACCTCCAACCTTTGCACACCCAAAACCATGTAGTTCTACAACTACATTGCCAGACTCATTAAATACACATTCCAATGTTTAACTATCTCTACTATATCCTGACCTAGAGGGACCACAATATGAATACCGTCCATATATATAAAACCCCAGAATCCGTGCTCCCTAATCACCTGACCCAGCGGCTGCATAAAAATATTTTTAAAATTATGGAATAATGCAAACTCCTGAGGCACCCCATAGGGTAGCCACCTACGAGAACACATCACTTGCCTGTAAATAATATTATTCACTGCCACCAAGAACTCTGCACCTGAACTATTTTGGATAGTAAGCTTTGGTTTCGTTCACAGGTGTCACGAGTAGTGTGCGCTGCCTTTACTAATCTGTGCTTGGTTTGACAATTAAGACCTTATCTGAATCAGGAGGCTTTGCAAGAGGTGGTGCAGGCATTGGTAGTCTCTTGCTTGGACTACTGTAACGCGCTGTATGTGGGGCTGCCCTCTTGTCTGTTGAGGAAGTTGCAGGTGATGCAGAACTCTGCCACCCATGTTATTTGGGGTTTACAGACACGTGATTCAGTGGCTGGAATTCTGCATCAGCAGCATTGACTTCTGATAAAGCA
Source organism: Ichthyophis bannanicus (assembly GCA_033557465.1). NCBI lineage: Eukaryota > Metazoa > Chordata > Amphibia > Gymnophiona > Ichthyophiidae > Ichthyophis > Ichthyophis bannanicus. Next base: position 1,350,045,813 of record CM066032.1, read on the forward strand.
AAGATGTGCATTTAAATTGTTGGTTCTGGTGTTTAAAGTTTTACGGGGATCGGGACCCTGATATTTGAAAGAGTTGTTACATTGGTATCTACCAAGTCTGGATCTATGGTCCGCGATAAATGTTGGTTGGTGTTACAGTGAGGTACGTTTACAGCGTTGGTGTGCATGGATTTTCTCGGAGGTGGTCCCTATGTGGTTGAATTCGCTCTCAGTGGCACTTCGGAAGGAGACAAACTTACTATTGTTTCGGAAGGCCTTAAAGGCCTTCTTTTTTCCATAGTGTGTTGGCCAGTATTTTCTTTCCGAGGGGCAGGTTGCAGGCAGCATGAGCGCTCTCATTCTTTTTATAGGTTGGGGTTTGCTTACTTTGGCGTTTGGGATGGAATGTATTGATTGTGTTTTTATGATTTTGTAAACCGCCGTGAATGCTTTAGCAATCGGCATTATATAAGTTTTTCAAATAAATAAATAAACCACAATAACAACCTGCCTAACCCCAATTTAACTCTCCCACCTCTTCCAAATATGAATGCATCTGAACAATTACCTTCTTCTCTATAATTTTTGCTAAACTCAAGACACGGCGATCAGTCTAAGATTCTCACATTTCGGCTCCATATCCTTCTTAGGCATCAATGTCACCATACCCTGCTTTAATACTTCTGAATAAATCCCCTGCTCAAAGGAAGCATGTACCAACTCTGACTTCCAGTTAAGCATTCCGTCTGCGTAACGCTGTAACAACTGGCATGCGATCGGATCTCAATGTGTCCATGTTATATGAAGTATCTTAATTATATTTACCAAACCTTCTTTCATCACTAAAACAAAATCCTGCCAACCTATCTCCTTCTTCCCCCTTTCTTGATCCTCTTTCCCTATTCCAATCCTCACTCTCCCCTCAATTGTATTCACTCCCCCTTTATCTTATACACTTTGGGGATCATTCTAACCCACTATTCCAAACCACAAGCTCCCACACATACAGCTGAGATATGTGAAGAGCTCTGGACAGGGACAAGAGGGGGTGGGCAGGAAGAGGGGTGGAGGCGGGGTGCTCAACCCAGACATGCAGGGCTGATTCCAATGATGGTCCTATACGTCCAGGCTCTGTGATTTAGACAGGGGCTTATTCCACCTCAGAGGTGGAATAAGTCCTCCCTGATGGAGGAGAACAGCTATACCAGGACCGAAGAAGGAAGTGAGATGGGCCAGAGGGTTCTCTGCAGCCTGATCCTGACTCCCAAAGGCATGATAGGAGATTGGGCTGTGGGGAAAAAGGTTGTTTTTGCTAGTGCGGGTGATCGGGGCTCCTGCATGGAGCTGCAGTCCCATGGCAATGGGACGCCACGGCACCATATCTCCATGCAGGAGCCTGGCTGGGTAGCTGAATCGGGCTATGTCATGGATGTCCAGGCCCTATGCTGTGATTCTGCTCCTGATGGGCCATCTAGCCCCTGTGGGAGCAGAATCGAGTGCATCTCCGAGCCGGATGTGCACCTTCGGAATTGGCTTCCACAGGAATGAAATAATCTGCTACTTTGTCCACACCAACCTCGCCTCCTCACTGCCCACCTTCTCCCTAGTCCTCCTTAATGATTGCTTAGTTATCCAAAACATTTCCTTAGGCTAAGGTTACCAGATTTTCTTTCCGGTAAATGTGGGACACTTATTGGAAGTGTGGTGGGAGCAGGGGAAACAGGACACCTTAGTTCTAGGTTTGAGCAACAAGCCCCCCTCACATATCCATCCCATGACAGCAGAAATATGATTTCAAAGCAAACAAATCGACAGAGATATTGAAACAGTGATGCATTTTTCCCGTACTGTGCAAAATATAAAGATAATGGATGTAAATTCTAAAAACTGGCATATTCAAGTTACTAAATAGAAAATAATTTTTTTCTTCCCCCTCTGTCCCCAATGCTGGAATCGGGATCGGAGAAAGGAGACTGCCAAACAGGTAGACGCAGCTCTAAATTAGTCCCCGAAAATAAGGGACATCTGGTAATCTTACCTTAGCCTTATTATCAACCACCATCATTTTAGCCAAACAGATTCTCTATTTTGCTTCCTGCACTAATCTCCTATATTCATTTGCTTTCCTCCTCCATGATTGCTTAGACCAGTGGTTCTAAATCCAGTTCTCTGTGACCCCCAGGCCAGTCAGATTTTCAGGATATCCACAATGAATATGCATGAGATAGATCTGCATACAATAGAAGCAGTGCAAGCAGATCTCTCTCATGCATATTCATTGTGGATATCCTGAAAACCTGAGTGGATTGGAGGTCCCAGAGGACTGGGTTGAGAAACACTGGCCTATCCTCTCCAACTCCAGATTGCTTCCATTGCCTCTCCGGAAACCCCTTTTTCTTGTATTCTAAAAACTCTGCAGAAATGCACAGCTTATTTTTAGGGATTTTTACTAAAGCGTGGTAGGCTTTTGTAGCTAGTGCCAGGCTTTAGTTGCAGAAGCGCCTCATTATCTGCTAAAGTTGCATGTTATCCGTGGGGGACATGTCCAGAATTTCCCCACCAGACAGCACGGTTTAAATACAGGGATTGTAGTGAGATAGTATCGCTGATGCAGCTAACGCCACTATAGAGGTAGGCATTAGTTGCATTCACGATATCTGCAAAACGTGTGGCTACCATGCGCTGTCAATGCCTGTGGTAACCACACGGTACAGGCACACCCATTCTGAACACACTCCAGTCACTCACACTGCTAACACGCCAGATGCAGCTATTGCGGCAAATTGCCTGTGGTAGCTATATTTGTCCCGTGCTAGCTGTCACCGTGGTGCGATTTCCCACATTAACGCCATGATGACAACTAATGTCCTTTAGTAGACATACCCCTTAGATTTCCACCCCCCCCCCCCATTCTAACCCTTTTTAATGGGGCTACCTCATTCAATGCTCCCCTCAGTGCACTCATCCAATTTCTGACTAAATCATCCACCCTATCAGCTGATCCTAACGTATCTCTCTAAAGCACATTCCCACAAACATTTCTCAGTTTTACCCCTCTTTAGCCCCCATATCATTCTCTTTCTCCTCCCCTCCCTGCCAATAAAACTAAAAGGAACAGGAAAATGATCAAACCATGGAACTCTCTTCTCTCACCCACTCTTAATCACATCTTATCTACCAACATATTGGTCCCAAAAAGTAACTCTAACATATTTCCCGCTAAATATGTGGGACCTATCACTCAGTGGAGAAACTCCATATCACTTAACATTGACAATAAAAACTCTGACCTTCCGTCCTTCATTAGAGCATCAAAATCCCCCCAAATCACAAATTCTTCAAACTTCAGCCTAGCTTCTGCAATTTTATTCCTGACTTCCCCCATCTTTCATTAATATTCCCCAAAGGGCAATATAATACTGTACCTTAATCTTGTCCTACTTTTAATCCTAACAATACTCCTCACAGCCCATTGGAGACACCAATACTTTTTGCACCATAGGCCAGGATTCATGACAGACTGCTGCCAACCCTCCTTCCTTCCTACCTTCTCTGGCCATCTTATAGCAATAGTTGTCATCCAGGCAGATCAAAGAATTTGACTTCCTTCTGCCAGCCGAAAACCAAGTCTCAGATACAAATAGGAAGTCTAACTTTTCATCGGTGATGACATCATGTAAATATGCCACTTAGCATTGGCAGAGTGAGCATTAATCATCTCTCCACCACCCAGCCCCAAATCGCACAAGCCAATCTGTTTTAAAACCTGACCCTCCCTCTGATTTCTTCCTTCCTCCGATGCCTATCCTCCCCCTAATACAGCCTACAGTCTGTTCCATCGACAACTTCGAGTAACACATTCCCACTTAATACACAACACAGACCACACTATATCACAACATAAGTCGCTCCCTCCCATCTTCATCACATCAAATACCCCCAACCCCTCTGTTCAAACTTCCCGGCACACAAGTGTCTCTTCCTGGTTGGCAGGTGATGTTCCAGTCAGTTAGGCAGGTTTCTCAAGATTACGGTATAAAAGTGTTTTAAAGAAATACACACAAGAGTCAGATTCGAACTATGCACTAGAACAGTAATGATCGCACATTCTGATTGATGGCCAGCATTCCAGATGTGACATTCTTTTTTTTTTCAATATACTAGCCCTCAGCAATATTTTATAATAGCAAGCAGTATGGGGTGGACTTTCAATAAGGCACCTTTCATGGCTACTTTTTAGCCTTCACAAATTGAGTTGACATTCAAAACCAAAGATGCACACTTGCCTTGTGTTTGATTATCAGCTTGTTACATGGCAAAAAGTGCATGCGTACACTCACACCATCCAGAAGGATGAGGTAATGTACACACACCCGCTATAGGAATACTCTTATAAAGGAGTTTTAGCGCATAAAGGCCTTTTTACATGCATAAAAGGACTTTAATAAAACTACCCCAAGGTTTACATGCATAAAGGTTTGCATGGTGTCAAGAAGGTGCATACCTTTATGCAACCCGCTTATAGAGGTATTCAGGAGAGGAGTTTGAATGGATCATGGGCACAGTCCTGATTTACTGGACATGTGCATTCATTTGAAATGACATGGGAAATTATCAACATTTCCAATTTAATTTCGTATTGTTTTTAATTTAAAAATGACAAAAAATAAAATTTCATTTTTTTTCCTTATTGTCGTCATAACCTGGCCTCAAAACCGAATGGTGCCCTTAGGTTAAAAAGCACTGGTTTTCCAGGAGAGCTTTTATGTCTCCTGAGGGCTGGCATTTAGCCAGTCTACTCTTATCTGTGTCTTGCATTTCTAGTAACATTAGCTTCTGTTTCCTGTTTGGTCTAAGTTTCCCTGTCTGGTCCTGAGCTCCGTGGAAAACCCTTGGACTTTTTTGTCTTGTGAATCTATTGACTTCTCCTCTAGAGACTTACTTCCAGAATTTCTGAACTGAACCACTAACTGGACAACCAGAATTTCAGAATGGGATCACTAAATGGACAACCTGAATCTGGAGTAAGCATGGTAAATGTCTTTGATAGTACAATAATAGCTGGGACTTTCACACAAGATTCATAATTGCAAGTCCAAGTATTAAACAAGTTTAAAAAGTGTTCCACGATACTTTTTCCAGAAGTTACAGGACTTGCAACATGGCACAAGAAAAGTCTTTGGAGTAAGTCTCTAGAGCAGGAGCAATCAATAGATTCACAAGGCAAATAATCCAGGAAGGATTTACCATAGAACTCAAGACCAGACAAGGAAACTTGGGCCAGGAAACAGGAACTAATATTACCAAAAATGCATGACATAGCTAAGAATTGGCTTTTGTTTAGGTAGCACCCACAGCCACCTTTTAATTAACAAAAATTTCCCTGATGAAAATTTCTAAAAACAAAATAAAATAAAAAGAAACTGAAAACAACACAGGAAACTAAACAAAATAATTGCTTTTTTTGCCTGCACTCCCCTATAATTTATGCATGTAATTTATAAAATGCTCATGCACGTGTGGGCTTTATATGCTGATATTTATGCCTGAGTCCAAGCAGGAATAAACGTCCACAAACTTCAATCCAGCCACGATTTCTGTCAATTTACCCCTAGTATTTTGGAAAGACACAGAGACGCCTATGTATCTTTATAAACCAAGCTTAAAATAGGCACCTTCTTGGCTATCACACATCGGCTGCCTGCCATAAAATTAACTTCGATATACACCGTTTTTAAACTTTCAGGTACAGACATGGTTTCCAAGTTATATCCCTTAGAACATCTCTTTTACTGCAACTAAAAGGGTATATTCTAAGAAAGGCATGCCTACTTTCAGCTAGCTACAAATCCACTTGGGTAGATTCAGCCATTCTATCAATTTAGCCAAGGACAGATTAAAGATTTGGATGCCTATAGATAAGAAAAGGCAGCAGATATCCAGAGAGTGGGGGGGGGCGAGGGCCACAGTGGTGCTCCCTTGAAGCAGGACATGCACATGGCTCTAAAGCAAGCAGAAGCAGGTTCCTCTTTGGCTCTGGTATTTGGTGCCCTAAACCGTTCCCTATGTTGTCTAATCCTAAATCCAAGCCTAAACCTAGCCAAGCCTAAACCTAGCCAAGACTAAACCTAGCTGGTCTCCCATTTTTAAACACATACTTCTGAACTATGACCTTTGAAAATTTTAACCCTATATTGTTTTTAAAAATTCATATGTAAAAAGACAAGTCAAGCTAACATAAACCAAAATACTATATACACTGAAAGACAACAGAAAAAAAATGTTGGCGGAGAGCAGGGTTTGCCTTTTAATGTTGTCATTCTGGCCAATCATGCACTGTCACGCTCCACAACTATTACCAGAAGTATTCAACAACTTATCCTTGTCAGAGCAACCACATCAAAACACGAAAGATATGCTCCATTCACCATAAAGCGCTCCATCTGCACAGTAACCAGTAGCATATGCGGGGATCGTTGTACCTTTTCATAAGATATTAGGGGAAAGTACTTAGGGTCCTGTGTGCTAAGCACTATTCTTACAAATAGAAAAATGGTGAAACAATCTTCTGTAAAAGGAAAGAAAGTTACACACTTTAGACAATCAGATTTGAAAAGAAAGATCATAAAATTTAAGGTGAGGTGACTAAGTCCTTGTGCCTGTGATTTATGCAAATAGGAGAGATAGGTGACAAAATTATTTTATGATAAATGGAGTCTTTGCATGTTGTGATACGTTTCAAGGAACCAACCAAACTGACTGTGCTACGGATGTTTTCCAAACCTCAGTGGCCTCTTCATTAGACAAACTCAAGTAATGCAGAATCTTTTGTTCGTCCTTTATCACAACGGCCAATGGTGTCCAGTTCCAGGAGGAAGATGTCAGGCCCATCTTGGATTTCTGACAAACCCATCTGGATGTATTATGGTGTCACAGTGCTAATTTTAATAGGTAAAATCAGGGAGAGTAAATATCACCTTCCTTTGAGAAATCATTAAGTTCAAAACCACGGCTGGCCAAAAAGTCTCCTTCTATAATATGATTGTTATTACAATTGCAAGGTCATTGTATAGTGCCCGCTAGGGTTCTACCACCAGAAAAAGCATATTCATAAATCATAATGTTGGAAATCTTTAGATTAGTGATATAAGATGGTGAGTGATGTGTTAACCCTCCGCACAGATGGATCCTTTTCATCCGCAATTCTATAGGTAATGAATAGAAAATGATGGCAGGCAAAGACCATATGGCCTATCCAATATGCCCATCCATACTAACTACTAGGCTCTACAATCGCTTCCTCTCCCTTAGAGAACCAATGTGCTTGTCCCATGCTTTCAGATATAGTCCTTTTTTCCACCACCTCTGCTGGGAGGCCATTCCATCTTCATCCTATGTCATCTCATTTCAGAGCTTCCTTTCAATTAAAAGAGGCCTGCCGCCTGTGATTTATGCTACAGAGACATTTAAATATCTCTATCATATCTCGTCTCTCCTGCCTTTCCTCCAAAGTATACATATTGAGGTCTTTAAGTCTGTCCCCATAAGCTTTATGATGAAGACCACTGACCATTTGAGTACCACCCTCTCTAGATCGACTCCATCCTGTTTATATCTTGTTGAAGGTATGGTCTCTAGAATTATACACAGTACTCCCTATGCACTTAAGCATCCTTCTGGCTTTTGCCATCACCTTTTCTACCTGTTGGCCACCTTACATCATCACCTCCCCGGTCCTGCACTTCCTTCTTGCACAGAAGTACTGTACTTCACACCTGAATACTGTATCATTCCCTTGGGTTTTTGCATGCATGACTCTGCATTTTGTTTTAGCATTAAATATTAGCTGTCTAATTGCAGATCATTCTTTAGTTGTTTATTTATTTATTTGTTACATTTTTCTATACCGCCCCTTCCAGAGATCAGGAGCAGTTTACATATAACTAACATTTTACATAGAACGGTTGTTTTTAGAACTATTTACATAAAAACTTGCAATATTTAACAACTTAACATATTATTTAGAACTATATACATGCTGTTTATAGGCGAATGTTGCCTGTACTTTGGGTTGGGGTGTGCAGTTAGTGTGCCTGTGAGTTCTTGGAGGTGTTTTGTGTTGTGTTTGTCCCATGCTTCTTTGAATTCAGATACTGCCCTCATCTCTACTACCTCCACAGGGAGACTATTCCACAGATCCACCACTCTTTCCGTAAAGAAATATTTCCGCATATTACTCCTGAATCTATCCCCTTTCACCCTCATCCCATGTCCGCTCGTAGCAGAACTTGCTTTCAATCAAAAGAGGCTCTCCTCCTGTGCATTTATGCCACGGAAATATTTAAACATCTCAATCATATCACCTCTATCTCGTCTTTCCTCTAAGGTGTACATATTAAGATCCTTAAGTCTGTCCTCGTATGCTTTATAATGAAGACCACTAACCATTTTAGTAGCCATCCTCTGTACTGACTCCATCCTGTTTATATCCTTTTGAAGGTGCGGTCTCCAGAATTGCACACAATAGTCCAAATGAGATCGCACCAAAGACTTATACAGAGACACTATCACCTCCTTTCCTCTGCTGGCCATTCCTTTCCCTATGCACCCAAGCATCCTTCTAGCTTTTGCCGTCGCCTTTTCTATCTGTTTAGCATCTTTGCTGAGGAGCCCTTGGAAAATCATCCAATGGTCCAGAAAGATGAAATGCCTTGATGATACCTTCTGCACAACCATGTATTAATTTCCAATTTTCAAGCTTCTCTGCTTTGGCCTTTATCCTCAACAGGGAGGATTGAGGACAATACCACCTGCACACCTCCCCAACACTGGGGAAGATGTTGTCCATGTTGCAGAAGGAGAGGCAGCAAGGTGCTGCAGTTTTCTAAAGCTCCAGAAACACCTCATAAGAGATTCCTTTGGGGAATAATGGGGTAGGAGGCTGTATCCTTTTTTTGGGCAAAAAACTGGCAAACGTACAGAAGGTAGAGAATGGAGGGAAACTGCAGAAAACTGCTATGGTCTGACCTGGGACCTGTGCTGTTTAGCATATTCATAAACAATCTAGAAAGACGCTGCAAGTGAGATGGTCGAATTTGCAGATGACACAAAATTATTCAGAGTTGTTGAAATAGCAAATGATTGTGGGAAGCTGCAGCAGGATCTTGCGAGAGTGAAAGACTGGACAGTTGGGATACTAGGTATCTGCTTCACCCTCTTGCAGATGAAGTTTATTGTGGATGGTTGCAAGATGATGCGTGTAGGCAAAAATAATCCCAGTTATAGATGCAAAATGCTACTGCCGAGTTAGGAGTCACCACCTAAGATATGAATCATGGGGTCATTGTAGACAGTACAGTCACGTTTTTTCATCCCGGGGTATCACCGTTGCCAAAAAAAGCAAAACTGAGATTATCAATATTCCTCTGTGTAGGTCCATGGGGCAGCCACACCTTGGGCTTGGATCTGAGTTCTAATTATTCACCTTTATCCAAATCTGAGCTCAAGGAGAGCTACAAACAGGTCAAAGTGGACTTACAATCTAAGTTGCACCCGAGGCAGTGTAGGGTGAAATGACTTGCCTAAGATCACAAGGATCATCAGTGGGAGAAGTAGGACTTGAATGCTTGCCTCCTTGGTTCTTAACCTGCTGCTTTAACTATTAGGCTACTATTCCACACCTTGAGTGTGCTGTGCAGTTCTGGTTGCCCCATCTCATGGAGGATAAGCAGAACTGGAAAGAATTCAAAGAAGGGTGATGGAAATGGTGAGGGAAATGGAGCACTTCCCTTGTGAGGAGGAGCTGGACAGGTTGAGGCTCTTCAGCTTGTAGGAGATATGATAGAAACTTGTGGAATCATAAGTGGGGTGGAACGGTTAGGTAGGGAGCAGCTGTATGGCCTTTTGAGTAGCATTGATGCAGGAGGAAACTCCATAAGAGTGGCGGCCAGCAGTCTGAGAACAAATCATGGAAAGTATTTTCTCATGCAGTCAATAGTTACGCTGTGGAATTCGTTTCTGGAGATTGTGGTTGGGGCACCTAGCATGGCATGCTTGGGAGTTTGTCATGTTCCAGGAGGGGTTCATAGGGAATCACAGTATTGGTCAAGTGGACTGAAGAGGACCATTACTTATTCCTCAACAGGGGTGATAGAAAGTTTAGACTGTTTTTTCGGAGTTGCTGGGTACTGGTGATACAAACTGGCCACTGGTGGAGTTAGACCAGAGAAAGCAACAAAAGTATCTGTGGAACATGAGAGAACAAAAAGAACAGATACCAAAACTGACAGTAATTTTCAGGTTTGAAAAACCCCTTTTATTGTCCCCTACGCGTTTCGGCCTCCCGGCCTTCTTCAGGGGGATATATATTGAGGGAGCAAACCTTGAAAGAACACATTCACAATTAAATAAAATCAAATGATAAAATCAATAGTTATAAAATCATACATGTAAGGGTAATAACTAAAACTGCCACTAACATAACATAAAAGATACAAGTAAAATTATGTATCAATAAATTATATCAAAAGATTATAGTCACACATATAGATAAAAATGTTTATAACCAAACATATAGATAAAATTGAGATGAGGAGGGCATCTATAAAACATATAAATAGTGTGTCTTCTATTGCCTATTTGGTATTAAGTGGAACATATAGAGCACAGTGAAATAAGAAAAACATAAAACATAAATAATTAACCAATATCTTATGTAAAAAACGTCTGTCAAATGAGAAGTATCTAACCACTGGAATAAACAGTTAAAAGACAAATTGAGTAAATCAATAAATAAATAAAACACATGTGCTACTGTGAATAAATTAATACATAAACTGTGTACAAATCAAAACTATTCATGTGTATTAGAAAATATGAAATTGTTCATGTGTATTAAAAGCCATAAATTTTAAAACTAGTCATATAGAAAAATGAAGTATAAAAGCTAGATCATTATTTAAAAGAACGCATACGCATATGGCAATATGATTTTGATTACAATGTTATTTGTTTGGTTTTATCGGCATCACATGACAGTGTTCCTCTTTACTTAATTATTGCATTATATGCATAGCCACAAAATTTGACAATATGATTTTGATTCTTATTACTATGGTTTCTGATCAATATGGTCGGTATCACCTGACAGTGTTCCTTTTTAAAAAAAATTTTACATTATATTATAGTGTTCTTTATTACACAATCTCCAACACTGGCACAATGATTCAGGTGGGTTCAGGTTTGAACGCTATTTGCTTCTTCTCTCATAATGCAATATTAAAGTAAGATAAAGTGGTCTGGTTGGAGGTGAAGGGCATGAACCAGGTATTTTTTAAAAGTGTTTGTGGGAGAAGGGGACTCCAGAGGTCAAAGAAAGGGCTCTTTGGAGAAACAGACCCAAGAGAAGCCCAGTGAAATTCCAGTTTCCTGCATTTTACTCAGACAGATTGTCTGTTTGCCTGTAGATTGTGTATCTGCTTGATACTTTTGCCATTACCAACTCTCTGCTGTTTTTGCTGTCTTTGCTTTTTTCAGGAAACTTTGAATTTGTTTGTAACAATGCTTAGACCAGTGCTTCCCAAACCTTTATCCAATATGACACCATTTTACTTTTTAAAAATTCTTCTTGTTACCCCAGTGATGATACCAAATAGCAGACCTCCCCTAGCCTTCCATCTCTCATTCCTCCTCCCCCAACTAATTCAAAGCATGAAGACAGCAGCGGCAGCAGTGCTAACAGTCAGCGGACGCTTCTATGCATAACTATGCACTTCAAGACTCCAGTATTTTACATGAGTTTCCAGTGTAACAGGAATCCCACACAAGAGGAGGGGATATGGCCTGTGAGCATTCACTGACTCATAGACCCCATGCTGTCTGCCACTATTGGACATAGGGGCTGAAAGCAAGGGGAACAGCACTCTTCTGTGACTCCATCCATGGATAATGTGATCCCATTTGGGGTCCCAACCCACAGTTTGGAACCACTGACTTAGAGGATGAGGACTTTCTATTAAGAGAGTGTGTGAGTGATCTCTTGTGCCTTACAGCCTTGGCTGCTCCCATGTTAAAATCTGGGTTCCAGACTTGCAGCTGGTTTTTCCTTTCCTCTGCAGCCAGGAGTGCTCTGTAAAAAGTGGGTTACCTTTGATCAAGCCAAAGTACACCGTAGGGGTTCAGAGAATTGATTCAGAAGAACTAGCCACTGTCTGAGACAGAAATGCTGGGCCTGATGGATCTTGGTTTAACTCAGCATGACTATCCTTATGTTCTTATGATTCACCCATCCACATCCCAACTTTCTCTCTGCACCCCAAGATATTCCTAACTCTCTCGCCCACTGTTGGCACACATTCACTCCTGTTTCTTTGCACGACTTCACCAAGTCAATTAACTCATCTAAGAAAACCATATGCTCTAGATCCCCTTCCCTCCTCGTGGTTAACCTCTCCTTTATTGGCTCCCTCCTGCGCTACCAATCATTATCAATAGTCTTGCTTCAGGTGTAATTCTATCCCCCTGGAAGAAGGCTATTTTCTGTCCAATTCTGAAGAAACCTTCACTTGATAAAACCTTAACTATTAACTATCACCCAGTTTCCAACCTTCTCTTTCTCTCCAAAGTTCTTGAAAAACTCATCTTTTCTCAACTAACTGATTATCTCACTAAAACCAACACGCTTCATCCATATCAATCAGATTTTTGTCCATCTCACAATATCAAAACTATTATGGCTTCCCTCTTCAGTGAAATACAACATTCTTGTGATCAAGGTAACATTACCTTGGCCATCTCACTTGAACTGTCCTCAGCCTTTGATCTGGTAGATCATTCTCTTCTCTGTACTTGTCTTTATGATATAAGTCTCCTTGGCACAGTCCTACATTGGTTCTACTCTTTTCTCAGCAAACTCTCTTTCCAAGTTCCCCCTTTTCCTCAGTTTTGTGCCCCCTCACATGTGGAGTCCCCCAAGGGTCTGTCCTTGCCCTGTTACTGTTTAACATTTTAAGTGTTCCACTTGCCCCAATAATCCAGGATGTTGGTGTGACTGCTTACTATTACACCGACGATATGCTGCTTCACTGGCACACTCATCCCAACCACTCGGATTTGTCACCCATCAATAATTGCCTAACTCAGAAGATTAGTTTACTTAAGCTCAACCCACAGAAGATTGAAGCAATCTGGTTCACTGGTTCTTCTGCAATTCCATAAGAACATAAGAAATGCCATACTGGATCAGACTAAGGTCCTTCAAGCACAGTATCCTGTTTTCAACAGTGGCCAATCCAGGTCACAAGTACCTGGCAGGTTCCCAAAAGGTTCCACAGGTTCCACAGTGTTTGTTTCAGGTTAAGCAGTGAATTTCTAGGGTCCTCTTTAGTAATGGCGTATGGACCTTTCCTCCGAGAACTTGTCCAAACCTTTTAAACCCAGCTACACTAACAGGCTTTTACTATATCCTCCATTAACTAATTTCAGAGTTTGATTACACATTGAATGAAAAAACTGTTTTCTCTTATTAGTCTTAAATGGGTTACATTGTCGTTCCATTACGTGTCCCCTAGTCTTTCTACTTTTTGATGGCATAAACTATTACCCCGGTCCCATGGTCCGACCACAGTTTAATCAAATTTCAAATACCCAGGTTCATAACACTCCTCGGAATACTGCTGATCTCCTTCAGCTCCTACAGGACGATTCTGGCTCTTTAATAAAGAGATCATTGACAAAGTCTTACCAAACCTCAAGATGATATCACCCAATCTTGATTTGCTGATATCCACCTGGAACAACAGCCTTAGCTCCTTTGCAATTCGGCCTGCATCAAATAACCTACCAAGAAGAAAACATACAGCACGTTGGTACTCTTCTGATCTATGAACCTCCCTACTCCTACTCAGGAAGCTCGAAAGACGATGGCGACGTTCACGTCTTAAGACGATCATTCTGCCTATGTCTCCCACCTTGAGACACACCGCAGTGCAGTTATCAAGAAAAGGAAGGAATGCCATTCCGATCTCCTGCTCTGCTTCCTAAACAGACCTCATGACCTCTTTAACATTGTTAAGTTGCTTACTAAGGAGCCTACTACCATTCAACCAGACTTGCTACACCCTCAGGAATTTGCTGATTATCTATGTGCTAAAGCCAGCCTAACCAACACCTCCTTCCCTATCCCCACACCAAGTCATGTACCAGGCCCCCTAACACCTTTGACCTCCTTCACGTCCCCTTCCAAGAAGTTCATCGAGGACACCATCATATCCATGAATACCACCACCTCTCCCAATGACCCCTGCCCAGCATTCTGGATAAGATCGTTACGTGCTGAATTCAGCCCAATTTTAGCTAAGATCATTGAGCTGTCCTTTTCAACAGGCATATTCCCCCTTACTTTAAAACAAACCTCCTTTCAGCCCCTTCTAAAGAACAGCAAGCTGAACCTTCAGAAGGTAGAATCTTATCGACCAATCTCTAGCATTCCCCTGTTGGCCAAGATAATCGAGAAGGTTGTTCATCTCCAAATTCAACATCACATTGAGACTACTGCTCCTCTTGACCCATGCCAGTGTGGCTTCAGAGAATTACATGGTGTTGAGACACTTCTCACCACTCTATTCAGCACCTTACTCACTGGAATTGATAATATCAGACAAGGCTATGTTCTAATCTTCATAAGTATTGCTTCTGCATTTGGCTCAGTCAACCATGAGTTGCTTCTTACATGTCTTCAAGAGAAGGGAATTCTTGCCTCAGCCTTGAGTTGGTGCAAGTCCTACCTATCAGACCGATGGCAACATGTACGAATTGGCTCTATGACCTCTGAGCCTTTTCAACAAAAGCAAGGCATTCCCCAAGGCTCCTCTCTCTCTGCCCTCTTCTTCAACATCTATATGCAGCTCACCTGTTCAGCCATCTGCTCCTTCAACATCTCCTGCCTCGTGTATGCTGATGATATACTTCTGTTCACACTATTTTCTATTGACCAGTCCAACCTCTCGCCAATAATAAGCTGCTTTGATGCCGTTACAAACTGGCTCCCCATGCAAAGCCTCAGAATCAACTTCAATAAGACGGACATCCTATTCATCACAAGGAATCAATCCTTCACCCCTCCCCCCCCCCCCCCGCTTCAATTAAGGTCAGAGATGCAGAGCTCCCAAATAAACCCTTCATCCGCTACTTGGGTATCACTCTAGACCAGCAGTTCGACATGAAAGCACATATTAGCAACATCAATAAGGCAATCTACCACAAGACACGAACAATTCGCCACCTACATCCCTTACTGGAGCCTGCCGATTTCCGTACGATTTTTCAAGCCCTTGTGACCCCCCATTTTGACTACGCCAATGCCATACTACATGGTCTTCCTAGGAGCACTCTTAATCTGCTACAACTGGCAATGAATGCTGCTGCCCGTGTCCTACATGGAGCCTTGAGAAGGGACCATATAACTCCCATTTTGCAGCACCTCCATTGGTTCCCCATCCATTGCAGGCTTACCTTTAAAGTAATGCTGCTTGCCTTTAAAGCCCTCAACAAGCTATCTTCTGCCTCCCTCATGGACCTTGTTCGCCCCACTTCTCAGAATAGATCCAGAAGATCGATCACTGCTTACACACTCACTGTCTCCACTGCTATAATAAAATGTGACCAAGAACCGAGCCTTTGTGTTTTATGCACCCACACTTTAGAATGCCCTTCCTGCCTATATCCAGTCTGATACTGACCTCGCACAATTTAGGAAGGCCCTAAAGTATCACCTTTTCCTTCAATACTATTCTCATGCTGATGACATTACATAACCCAGTTCACCCTTCATGCCTGTCATGTTGTCATAACCATATCTGTTGCTTTAATTATTTAACTTATTTAATTCTCCCCGTTTAAACCAAGTTGTCTTACCTGTTCTCTGTAAAGTTCAATGTATGTTCTGCCTGCATTGTACAAATTGATGTTTATTGCAAACCGCACTGATTCTTAAGAGCGCGGTATAAAAAAGAATTAAATAAATAAATAAACAACCAATCTACATTTACCAGTTCTACTCCATTCATTAATTTATAGACTTCTATCATATCTCCTCTCAGCCGTCTCTTTTCCAAGTTGAAGAGCCCTAACCTTTTAAACCTATCCTCATAGGGCTATGCTTTCATCGCCATTACTCTTTTGATGGCTCTTCTCTGTACCTTTTCTTATTCTGCTATATCCTTTTTAAGATATGGCAACCAGACTTGCACACAATATTTAAGGTGTTGTCGCAACATGAAACAATACAGAGGCATTATAATATCCTTTGTTTTATTCTCCATTTCTTTCCTTATGATTCCCAGCATCCTATTTGTTTTCTTGGCTGCCGCTGCACACAGGGTCGAAAGTTTCAATGCTTTATCCGCAATGACGACTAAATCCTTTTCCTGGGTGGTGGTTCCTAATGTGGAGCCTTGCATTTTGCAACTGTCGTTTGGATTGTTCTTTCCTAGGTGCATACCTTTGCACGTGTCCACATTAAATTTCATCTGCCATTTGGACACCCACATGAGAAAAAAGCGCAACAGTAGCTAAGAGAAGGCAATTAAATAAAAAGTCTGGCAATGGAATATGAAAAAAGTAGACCCCGTACTATAGACTGACAGTTCACATCTATATTTTGTAAGATAATACATTATGTAGGCTTTGCCGTGTCGGTGCATAGCCTGCCTGCCGACCCCCTTAACCCGGATTTTCATTTCCGTGGCAATGGAAATGAAAATCCGGGTCACGCCACACAGGCCAGCAGCTGTGAGGCTAAGTGGGTAGCAGCAATTTTCGATGCTGCCCATTTAGCCACAGCGCCTCAAAAATAGGCAAGGGTTTTCTCACCTATCTTTAAGGCGCAGAGCACTAAGCGGGCAGCATCCAAAATCACTGTTACCCGCTTACTGCCATTCCCTTCCTCTGCTCCGCCCCAGAATGCTCCAAACACACCCTGATGCTACTCCCCGTGGAACTACCTCTGAAAATCGAGCCCCAAGTGTATAAGTGCATTTATATTTTTTGTCCATTAAAAATAAACCATATTGCGCTAGCTTGATAGCCCAGGAGCAGCATATAGAGAGATCTGACTTCACCTTTGAGAGCTTGCAGCTGCTCCTTGGCCTGGCACAGTCTGGTGATTGAAGGAACCATGACTTGTGCCCCTCAGATACAGAACTTTTGAAGCCCAGGACTGGCCCCTCTCTTTGTTGTACATACTTTAGGTTCCTATTTACTAAAGTACACTAAGGTTTTGCAGTTGCCACACATTAATAGCCAAAATTAATGCATGGTAGCTGGAAAACATCTCTGTTAAACATTTTTGGGAGGGCTGCCATGCAATTAACGTAGAAAAACGTTTGCTACCGTGCATTCATTCTATGGCAGGTAGCGTTCGATGCAGTTGGCTGTGCTACTTGAGGTGGTGTGAACTGCTGTGCTTTCTGTGCCACATTAACAGTTCCCATGTGGTAAAGACCCATGCGTTAATTGTAAGATATAGTCCTTGCCCCATTCTCTTCCCCAAAATTGTGTTTTTTTTCAGTGTTAGACTGGGAGAATTCCTGTGTTAAACAGATAACACCGTTTAGTAAATAGGGACCATAATGAATTCTGAGCTTGATGTTTAAAATGGCTAGCATGGTTAGCGGACCTGCTAATTCCACGAATCATGGTGAACAGGATATTCAGCGGCAGTAACACAATTACTGCCACCTAATGTCTACAGGTACCACCACTAGGTGCCCTGAGGCTAACTGGCTAGCATCGGGACATTCTGGGGGCGGAGCGGGGGCGGAGCTGGGGCAGCACTCGGGGATAACTGGTCAGCACTGATATTCAGCCGCTGCCCAGTTATCATTCAATGGCAAAAGTCAGGCGCAGTAAAGGCTGCCCTAGCTTTCACCGCCGAAGCTAACTGGGCAGCAGCTAAATATTGACACTGCCCAGTAGGGTTCCTGGCTATCCGACTGACCCAGATATTCATTGCTGGTGGCTAGATATGGCCCTGACATTGAATATGCAGATCTAGAGCTCAGCGTTATCTGTAATCGCGTTAGCCGCAGCCGCTGAATATCAGGCCTATGTTTTTTGAAGAAAGGATGCATACATTTATCAGTACCACCTTTTCCTTTTAAAAGTCTTGTTCCCTGAATCCATTCTTCAGCTGTCTCTGTTTTGTATGCATCGCTGTGAGGCCTGCATAGGGCTGGGTGTCACTAGAAGGAGTTTGCAGAAATGCGTACACCTCAGGAATTAAATAAAACCAAAAGGGGCGAGGGGGTCTACTAATGATTTTTAGTTTTAATTGGCAAGTGAATTGGTTTAAAAAAATATATTAGCCCTGTTGTTTTAAAAAATGCCTTTCACATGCATCCAGATGATGAGGTTAGAACTTTATTTATTTACTCATATTTTAATTTCTGTAATAATGAGAAAAAACAGGAGCTGTTTTCAGAAAGAGCTTTTCAAAGATGCAGGGCTGGAATACAAGACACCCACTGAAACATGCGGCCCCCGTCTCAAACTTTGCTGAGTCTGTCTTGACTCTAACGCATGGTTTCATTTCTCTTTCATGTATTCATCTTCATGTTATTCAGCTGCTAGTTATTAGAGAGACGACTCTGTGTTTTCATGTAGAAAATGAAGAGCAATATATTTCTGGATTGTGAAGTTTGGGGCATATTGAATTCATAAACCAAGCGACAGTGTTCTTGTTTGGAATTTGAGGGTGGCCTTCTCTTAGCATTTACCGGATGAGTCTTCTAACCACAGAGTCAGAGAGACTTTGCCATAATTTTACTGTTCTAAAACCAAATAAAAGACACCAGGGCAGGCCTGCAGTCCTGAGAGCTAGACGTCAGTGAAGTCAGTCAAGTCAATTTGTGGTTCAAGGAGGCACACTAACATGAAAGGAAAAAACAAAGCTTGACTGACTGACGCTAGTAGCTGAAGCGTTACCGCAGCAAGGGCTGTCTACAGACATCTTCATGAGGTCACCATATCTTTTTATCAATTTCATTGTAATAGAGGGGATTAAAGGAAAAATTATCACCCCAGGATGATGACCAGGAAGCAAACATGTAACAAAATCATAAAGCAAGCCATGGTGCAATATCATCAGAGCGAAGCAGCCACAAAACCTGCAGCAAATATCTACTGCGCCAGTGCGGTAGGAACATTGACATTATGATGCCTGAGTATTAGGTGATGCTGCTAGAGAGGTGGGATATTGTTAAGGCTTCTGATTTTAGTTTTTAACCAATAAAACACAAGTGGTGCAAAAAAAAAAAAAAGTTTATTAGAAAAATACTATGTCCCCTAAAACTCACCTCTCTCCTCGCCTGCCATGTGCTTTTCCCA
This sequence comes from Ichthyophis bannanicus, assembly GCA_033557465.1. Classification (NCBI taxonomy): domain Eukaryota; kingdom Metazoa; phylum Chordata; class Amphibia; order Gymnophiona; family Ichthyophiidae; genus Ichthyophis; species Ichthyophis bannanicus. Next base: position 1,350,065,175 of record CM066032.1, read on the forward strand.
CACTGATTTGTCAGCTGAGAAAACATACATATTTGATTCATCCAGAAAACATACCCAGCAAATAGTGCCTGTGCTATGTACCCTCATACTGTAGGTCCCCTAATTTGGTGGAAAATGCTGTAAACTCCTAAATGTACAATGTACAAACACCTAAAATGAGAAGTGGCTGCTGTGTGATGCGATTTAATAGAGAGAAGTCCCGGTCTGACCTTAAAGCCTTTGGGTCATTCTGTGGCTCACTGTGTTTCTCCACCACCCCACACAATCGGTGCCACTGGACATCCGCTGGAAGCCCTTGGAGTAGAGGAGACTTTGAAAGAGCCCTGCAGTAATCCAAACTGCTTCCAGTGCTCCTGGGTTTCAGTGACCACTGTATTGCAAGTACAGCAGCAGCCAGGGACAATGTTAGACATGCTAGAGCTCAGAGCAGAAATTTGGGAGAGGGTCCCATAGCTCACCAGCAGGCTGTGTCTCCTTTAACTTCAAGCAGGCAAGGGACCCCCCTGTGGATTGGGGGCCCAGGATAATTCCCAGGGCCCTAACGCCTGCATCTTTTTGAACTCCTCTAAACCCAGTCCTGGTAGCCCTAGTTTCCCCTGTTGCTCCGCCTCTCAATGGAGCTTCTGGCCCCTCCAGGGAGTGCCCCAGGACTACTGACCCAGGAAGAGGGCTCGCTTCTCCACCTCAACCATGCACTCGTCATCCTCCCCAGGGAGATGGAAGAAGTCCTCCTGGCTTCTCGTAAGAACTCCATGAGATAAGCCTATGCCTTCAAGTGGTGCAGATTCTCTGTATGGTGTGCGGAGCAATGGATTGACCCATCTCCTGCCAGGTGCACACAGTGCTGCACTATTTGCTCCACTGAGCATGCTCTCCACGCACTATCACTCCATAGAGGGCAAACCTCTTTCTGTGCAGCCCCTCATTACCTGATTCATGCGGGGCTTGCTGCTCTCTAAGCCTCCCATCTGGCCATCTCTGGCAGAATAGGATCTCAGTGTGGTTCTGATGCAGCTTACCAAGCCACCTTTCGAACCCTTGGCTACCTGCCATTTGCATTATCTATCTTGGAAGGTTGTTTTCCTGGTGGCACTCACTTCTGCCCACAGAGTCAGTGAGCTTCAGGCCTTGGTGGCCAAGCCACCATACACTAGATTCTACAAGAACAGGGTTGTGCTTCGCACCCAACCAAAATTCCTCCTGAAGGTAGTATCCGCCTTCCACTTCGACCATTCTTATTTTTCTAGATATTGCTTCTGCCTTTGAGTCCATTAATAATAACATTCTCAGCAAGTGAAAGTAGGTGAATACACCTCTGGGTGGAGTTCGGCAATACTAGGTGTGCCTCGGGGATCATCCCTGTCTTTGATTTTGATTAATCCATATTTACAACCACAGGTATGTACTGGGAGAGAGCAGGTTTTCCTACCAAATTTACCCAGATGTAGAGGTTTTTTTCCTGTTAAATAAGGGTTTTGAGAAGGACATGGATAGGGTGAAATACTCTATAAAGTGCCTTGAGCTTTGATGGCAAGAAATTGTCTGGCACTTAACTGATCCATAACTGAATGCATATGGCTGAACCGAGCTGGGGCACATGAAGGCCCTCTGAAGATGGATTTTGAAGGCTAGGAATCTGAGTTTGTTGTGGTGATGCACAATCTGAGTGCAATGCTCAATACCAAGTTGTTGCTACATTTTCAGGTCAATGCATTAATACGATCTGCGTTTGGCGGGCTTAGACTTTTGAGAAAGATGAAATGTTTTATTGAGACTGAGGATTTCAGAATAGTGCAGCAGTTATTGGTATTATCTAGGGCTGATTTTTGTAATGCTGTTTTTGTGGGACTGCCATCAGGGCTACAAGCTTCCAACGGCGTGTGGCAGGTGGGATTATATCACACTGTAATTAGAGGCGCTATGCCGGCTGCCTTTGATGTGTCGAATCAAGTTTAAGGTTGTGGTCTGGGTATATAAAGCTCTGCAGCAAGCCTTTAAACTATGTGACACTGCCCATAGGCTGAGATCAGCCGATGCAGCCTCGTTGAAGATGTCATCCATAAAAGAATATCACCTTGTGGAGACTGAAGCTAGGGTGCTGGCTTGTGCCGGACTTGCACAGTGGGACTCGCTTCCATTAGAGATACTCCTAATAAGAAACACTCAGTTTTAGAAAACAGCTCACGGCATTCTTCTGTGAAAAGCTTTTAAGGGTTGAGTAACTCGTCCATAGGTGTGAGCATTCTGCTCTGGATAGAGGGGACGGGGCTGGTTTTATTATTCATTTATGTTTGTTATTATGTGAGCCCACTTATGAGTAACATAGTATATGACGGCAGATAAAGACCATCATGGTCCATCTAGTCTGCTCAGCAAGGTGGCAAGAGTAGGTGCACCTGCCGCTCCATGCAGGTCACCCCTATTTGTTGAGATAGCAGAGACAGTTAAGTTTATTTTGGCTATATACTGTTACTATAAAGGGATCCAGTGTTGTCTCATGCCATTTTGAATTCTGTCACTGTATTTGCACCCACCAAGTCCATCAAGAGGGCATTCCAAGCATCCACCATCCTGTCAGTGAAAAAGTATTTCCTGATGTTGTCTTTCAGTATACCCCCTTGCAGCTTCATGTTATGCCCTCTAGTTTTGCAGCTTCCCCTTCTTTGAAAAATGTTTGTTTGTTCATTAACACTCTTTAAGTATTTAAAAGTCTGTATCATATCTCCCCTATTCCTCCTCTCCTCTAGAGTATACATATTTAGGTCTTCAAGTCTCTTCTCATATGTCTTCTGGCACAGGCACCAAATCATTTTAGTCGCCTTCCTCTGAACCGTTTCCAGTCTTTTTATATCCTTTGCGAGATATGGTCTCCAAAACTGAGCACAATATTCCAAGTGATGCCTCATCGGCGACTAGTACAGTGGCATTAGTACCTCTTCCTTTCTGCTGGTAATTCCTCTCTGTATACAACCGAGCATCCTTCTGGCTTTGGCCACTGCCTTGTCACATTGTTTTGCCACCTTGAGATCCTCAGAAACAATCACTCCGATGTCCTTCTCCTGGTCCGTGCACACCATCCTCTCGTCCCCTATCACATACAATTTCCTTGGATTTCTGCATCCAAAGTGCATGACACTGCACTTCTTCACTTTAAATCTTAACTGCCAAGCATTAGACCATTCTTCCAGCTTTTGTAGATCTTTCCTCATATTATCTACTTCCTCAGGTGAATCCACTCTGTTGCAAATTTTCATGTCATCTGCAAAAAGACAGACTTTTCCATTTAGTCCTTCAGCAATATCACTCACAAATATATTGAACTGTACTGGTCCCAGGACCAATCCCTGGGGCACGCCCTTAATAACCTTCCTTTCATCCAAGTGAGTTCCATTTACCATCACCATTCATCATCGTCTGTCAATTAACCAATTTCTGATCAAGTTCACCACATTGGGACCCATCCCCAGGCTGTTCAGTTTATTGATAAGCCTTCTATGAGGAACAATTGCTGAAATCTAGGTAGATCACATCCATTGCGTGCCTTTGATCTAGTTCTCTGGTCACCCAGTCAAAGAACTCAATCAGATTTGTTTGGCATGATCGTCCTTTGCTAAAACCATGTTGCCTCGGAACATGCAAACTATTGGTTTTGATGAAGTCCACTATTCTCTCTTTCAGAAGCACCTCCATTACTTTTCCCACCACTGAGGTAAGACTTACTGGCCTGTAGTTTGCCACTTCTTCCCTATTACCACTTTTGTGAAGAAATACCACATCAACCCTTCTCCAGTCCTGTGAAACTTCTCCTTTCTCCAAGGATCTATTAAAAACATCCTTTAAAGGCTCTGCCAGAACCTCTTTGAGCTCTTTCAGTATCCTGGGATGTATTCCATCCGGTCCCATGGCCTTGTTCACTTTCAGTTTTGCAAGATGTTCAAACACATCTTCTGTGAATGGTGTGGTATCTACTCCATTCCCATTTGTATATTTGTAAATCACAGGTGCTTCTCCAGGATTTTCTTTAGTTAAAACAGAACAGACGTATTTGTTTAGCAATTTTGCTTTTTCAATGTCACTTTCCACAAATCCATTCTCGGCAAATTTGAGTCCTGCAATTCCACCTCTGATTTTCCTCCTCTCCAAAATATATATGAAAAAAGTCTTGTCACCACACTTCACATCTTTAGCCATATTTTCTTCTGCCTTTGATTTTGCTATCCTTATTTCTCTTTTTGTCTCTTTTAGTTTGATCTTGTATTCTTTTCTGTGTTTCTCTGTTTACAAACTTCTGAATTTTGTGAAAGCTGTGTTTTTTGCCTTTATTTGTGCAGCCACTTCTTTGGAGAACCAAATAGGTTTCCTTTCCCTCTTGTTTTTATTTACTTTCCTTACATATGTATCTAGGTACGTATGACCTAGATTGGCCACTGTTGGAAACAGGATACTGGGCTTGATGGACCTTGGTCTGACCCAGTATGGCATATCTTATGTTCTTATGTTGCCCCTTTTATTGCCTCCTTTAGTTTAGCCCACTGCAGTTCTACTTCCCTCACCTTCTCCCACACTGCCAACTCCTCCTTCAGGCACTTGCGATTTTACTGAAGTCAGCATTTTTGAAATCTAGGACTTTGAGCTTGCTGTGATTGGACTCTGCCTTGGTTTTTATCTCAAACCACACCGTGTGATGATCGCTGCTGCTCACATGGGCACCCACCCGGGCATTCAACACGCTATCTCTGTTGGTGAATACTAAATCCAGCATTGAACTTTCCTTGGTCGGTTCCATCACCATTTGCCTGAGGAATGCATCTTGGAAGGCATCCACAATTTTTTTATTTCTTTCCAGATTTGCAGAAGGAATACTCCAATGCACATCGGGTAGATTAAAGTCACCCAATATGATCACTTCCCCCTTCATGGCTACCTTTGTAATATCAATAATCAAATCTCTATCCATTTCTTCAGTTTGAGTTGGAGGCCTGTAGACTACACCAGTATGGGTGACAGTGCCATCTCCTCTTTCCAACACAATCCACAGTGCTGCTTCTTTTCCCCACATCCCCTGCATTACAGCAGCTTTAATAACTCCCCATAGACAAAATTACTTATATTAACCACTTACACCCTCGTTATGTTTTTATTTATTTATTTTATTTAACAGTATTTCTAAACCGCCTTATCTTAATAATCAAGGTGGTATCACAGCAAGCAATCAGGTAAAGTGGGTGTGTTATACATGCAGTGAGGGTGAAACTTTGTTGTGTTTCTGTGTAATCAGTTGAAATATACTGCTGTGTTATGTTCTCTGTAAACCGTCTTGAATTGTAGAAAGACGGTATATAAAAACTGTTAAATAAATAAATAATATTGCTTTTGACATATAGGGCTACTCCCCCTCCTTTTCTACCCTCTCTGTCTCTTGTAAATAGATTACAGCCAGCTATGGCTATATCCCATTCATGTGACTCGTTAAACCATGTTTCTGTAATGGCCACAATGTCCAAGTCCATTTCCACCATTAGGGCTTCCAGGTCAGAAACTTTGCTGGCTAGGCTTCAAGCATTTGTGCTCTTTGCTTTCCAGCATTTGTTGACTGGTTTGCCTGTATTTTGCATGGATTTTATTCTACACGCTTCTTCCCACTTGGCACTGATGTGTGGGTTAATAGTGTGGCCGTTTCCAATGTTATTATGTTTTTGCTGGGAGTAACATCCTGAACTTGTTCTTCTCCATCCGTCACCCCCTTTCCCTAGTTTAAATACCTGTTTACATAATGCCTGAATTTTTCACTAGGGATCCTTTTCCCTGCAACAGAGAGATGTAGTCCATCAACACAGTATAGCCTCTTGTTCCGTTTATTTCCCCAGTCACCTATATATCTAAATCCTTATTGTTTCCATTTATTTCCCCAGTCACCTATATATCTAAATCCTTATTGTTTGCACCAGGTTTGGAGCCATGTATTAAAGTTGATTATGTGATGCAGCCTTTCTGCCCCTTACCAAGAAAAGGTAGGACTTCTGAGAATGCTATAGTGGTAACAATGGGCTTGAGTTATAATTTAGCCTATGTTATGTTATACACCATTGAGAACAGTAGTAGATGGGCGGTTTTATAACTGTTTTATAATTAAATAAATAGTTGATACTGTAAATTTGAATCTAGCAACCAATTTGAGACACTGATGCTTTTTGGAGAATATCCATTAGAAATAGCAAATGGGATAGTTTATTGATTTTGATCAGTTGTGGTGGCCATAAGAAAGATAACTATATGGAGTGTGGTGGGGGGACTATCCCTGAAAACTGTTTGGATAATACACAGCCACAGGCTGCAGGCAATGAAGCAATCAACATTACACAGCCCTGAAAGCAAAGTCTTGTCTACACATGCACATATCATCTCACAGATACTGACCGTCATATTTAATGTCTCACCTTCAGGTTGAGAAAACTGTCACTTTTGGATAGTGAGTTAGAAAGATCAATGTCTTTGTTCTTATTTGAATTTGCTTAGCAAGGTGGCCTGTGCTTAAATGGGCTCACTGCATCTTTTTGTTTTTCTCAAGCAAAGTCAAAACACTGAGAAACAGGCTAGCAGTAGCTTGAGAGCCGTGCTTCTTAACCTATCTGGGGTCATGGATGCCTTTGGGAATCTGAAGACAGCTACTGTATACTGTAGATCCCCTCCCCGAAAAATGAACCTAAACACATACACACAAAATTTTGCATGCAATCTTTTTTGTAATTGATCTCCTTCACATGGTCATACACAGAATATAAAAAACAATTGGGCTGAGTAGATAAGCCCCCCGACTGATATTCAGTGGCATAATCTGGATAGTGCTGTGGAATATTGCCACAGACCACCTAGGCACTAAATGGATTGTGCTGGGGCAGTTCAGGGGCAGAGTCAAGGCAAAGCAAGGAGTTTGAACAGGGCGGCTTAGATGGGGGGTGGGAAGGGGTGGAGCAGAGGTGGAGTTAGAGCGAGCAGTGGGCGGACCACAGCCCCGGATGTACAGGGCTGATTCTGAAGCCAGCCCTGTACGTCTGGGGTCGGCAGACTAGACCGGAGACTTATTCCACCCCGGAGGTGAAATAAGTCTCCCTAGACGTCGGGGGACAGCAGGCCTTGGCAACAACGGACAGGTGAGGAGGTGCAGGAGATTCCCCGCAGCCCGACTCTGGCCATGGGAGGCCAGATCGGAGGTCAGGCTGTGGGGAATGAACAACGTGGTCGGCAGCCGGGCATTGCAACTCCATTCAGGAGCCTGACTAAGTTAGCCAAGCAGGGGCCTGTACATGCAGGCTGATCAGAATCAGGTCCCGGCCTGCACATACAGGCTTAGACGTGATTCTGATCCCACGGGGCCTAGACGTGCCCTGCAGGATCAGAATCTCATCTGCTACTTTGTGCCCAGTTCCAACCAGAAGCACGGTGGGCTGGGATGTACACAATAGAATAGGCCTCTATGTGGCTAGAGGGCTGAAAACAACCACTATCCAGATTGTGCTGGATGGCCAGTGCTGAAAAAAAGGCCTGATGAGTTGGCCACTATCCAAATACCAGTGCCGAATATCTGAATTTTATTTAAATGCCACGGCTGGCATTTGAAAAAAAAAACATCAACCATGGAATTTAAATATTGCTCCAAATCTTTACAAAGAATTATGTCTCTCTCACTCTTGTTTTTTAATGCAAAAACTTAATAGCCACGTTCCTAAAAATTAAATTGAAATATATCCAGCTTGTGCAAATAAAATAAAATAAAAATAAACTTAATTCTGCTTAGAAGTCAGTTTCAATAAGAAGGATGTGTTGTTTGGCTTGAATAAGAAGTTGAAATTGTGGTATGGTCCTTGACACGGCAATGCTGATGTCATCTTTACATCCAATCTATTCTGACTTTTCATTTTGATGGCAAGAGATTCTGAAAATTCTGACTCACACAAGCATCTAGCAGCAGATAGAATCAGGCCTGCCACAGCTCTTTTTGCCAGATGAGAGCAGACGTGTCAAAAAAACACCAAAATTCTCCAAAACTCTTTGAGCTGAACACATGTTGCATCAATTCTTTCAGCCTCAAGTCAAAGGGTTATCTTTCGTGAGGTCTCAGGGACAGTTTCCACCAATACAGCTCCACAAGGCAAGGGACCAGGAAAGTAGGAGGTCCGTATGGCCCAGTGACCCTGCACTACAGCACTGGCGTTAAAGTGCGGCAAAAATCATTACATTTAAAATGTTTGCCACACTGACTCCCTCTGCCTTGCTCCATGAACAGTAGTTTCCCAGCTGCCAGAGATGCGCTTTCAATTGCAGAAAGAGGTCTCGCTATAAACGTGATTTTACAGTTGTTATCACTAGGCTACATCCTGGCAGCGGGAGATGGCATGCCAAGCTAATTTTCAAGTGCTGTTTGCCAGCTGCTGCTTTTTATTTAACCTTCAGTGGGAGGAAGACAGGGGATGGGGAGAGGTGCCGCCCCTCCCCCCACCCCCACTGCCATAGCAGCCCTCAGCAGAATTTTGCTTGGAGGCCCCTCATCTGAATTTAAACCACTGCAAGCTCTCTAGCCCTGATTTTGTCTGCCAGCATGGAAACGATTACAGATCCATGTTTCCATTTTAGGGTCATCTGAGCAGAAGTAGCCGGCAAGAGAATTCCGTGCTGCTTTCCTACAGAGAAGTTGACATTCTTGACTCCAGCCTGCAGAAGCATTCTTCTAGCGTTGGAAAGGAGGCATAATTGTTCACCGCCGTTCTCCTCTTCCAGCATGCTAGTTGGGCAAAAGGACTTGGAGTTTTATGCCATATCCTTGTTTAGAGTGAAGTAATACCTTAATAATGGCATTTGAAAGAAAAAAAATTGTCTTCACAGTTTCAAGGAAATCAAAGAAAAATATCATTTTTGTTCCAGATTCGTGGATCCTCTAAAATCCATCCATTGACTTCCACTCCCATTACTTATGGGCTACAGGTTAGTGGGAGGAAAAGATGAGCCCAAGTGATATATTTCATCAGTAAGAACAATTAAATTAGCTAGATCAAGATCTGTACATCTTCCTGTTCTACTTCCATTACCTGCAAGTCCCAACCTAAATTTATTAATCCAAAATAGGTTAGCTTGAAATTCAAACAATTAGGGGCCCTTTTGCTAAATCTCATCAAAAACAGTCTTCAATGCACAACCTTAACGCATGGTGAGAGCAAAGCCTTCATGGTAACTGTCGGGGGCATGACCAGAATGTTCCCAGCAGTTAATGTTAACATGCCATGCAATTAACAGGGGGGGGGGGGGGTGTACTAACAGTACCCATAGAGGCAAAGCCGTACCAGACCATAACTGCGCCCTGTGCAACTTGCAAACCTGGCGCCCCTCCCCAATGGTATCAGACTTTTGTCATTTGCCCCATCCCCCCATGCCCAATATAACCCTTCTGCCCCTATCTCCCATGCTCATCATCTCCCCATCTTACCCCACCTCTTCATGTCCAGCCAGCTCCCCCCTGCACTGCCCGCCCTTGCTCCACCACCGCTTCTCATGGTCCCTTGGCGGTGGTGGCAGTGGAGGCAGCAGACCTCCAATTTTTTTTTTTAAATGTGTCTTTCTGACTCCGCACTTGCATGGCTGGTCTGATCCCTCCCTGCTCTGACATAAGCTCACAATGGAGGATGGAGAGACCAGATCAGCCATGCACGCGTGGCCACCAAGGGAACAGGAACAGTGGCGACAGGTCAAGAGCAGGCTGGGCAGGCAGAGCGGGAGAAGCCAAGGCCAGCAGTCGGCAACCCTAAATGCCCTCCTATTTGTTTGCGCTCTGCGTGGCTACACCGCTTGCACAGGCCTAGGTACGATGCTGCATAGAGGTATTGTTAGATGCACCCAAACTAATTGCCACATTGCTGGTGAGTGTGTGCTAATGATGCCCGCATTAATCTCAATGAGCAATCAATGCCCATACTCCACCACTAACCTGCCCAATCCCCGCCCTATCATGTGATGGTCAATTAACTCGCATCTTGAGCAATCACTTGTTATCATGCACATCTTAGGGGTCACTGAGGACAGCGAGCACACAATAAAATGCATATTAACCATCTTCTGGACTTTAGTAAAAGGACATTTAGTGAAAACAATGTTATTTAATTTAAGTCAATTATTTATACCATATAATCTAAGTGGATTACAATACATAAAAAAATAAAAGTACAATTTCAATCACAGGTCAAAAAACTTACATGATTCAGAAACTTTACCTAAAATCAAAATCATTAACAACTAACACTAAATGGAAATTCAGTTTTTCAATAGGATTTTTCTAAATAATATTGGAACCGATATTCAAAGGGACTAACACGGTTCGCATCCGATGATAGCTCGCTACTGTTTGCTGTCCGTGTCTGTGTGACTACCTGCAGGTTATTGTTTCATTACATCCATCTTGCCTGGCTGCCCTTCCCCCAGAAGCGATGAGCCAGCCCCGGTCACGTGACCAGCTCGTTTACAAATATGGTGGATACACAAGATAAAAAAGCGCTGCTGCAGGGTTCTGTGCCAAAGGGGCAGATCCTGCTTCTCGGGCAACTCTGTTATTTTCTCCAACTGCAGTTCTGTCTTCCCCCTCCACCGTGCATCCTTTTGGTAAGTGTCCTTTGCACCTCCCCTTGTTTTTCTATTTACTTCTCCTCTCCTTTGTTCTCCTTGGTTGATCTATGTCCCGTATACCAGTTCACTGGGGCTGGCACCCACCTAACTTCTCTCGTTTCCATTGCTTTCTTACCTCTCAGAGACTCTTAACAATCTATGTCCTTGTCCTGCTGCCTCTGCTCTCCGCCACCCCCTCCCCCCCATCTACATTACAATTTGCACTCTTGAACTGTAGATCTGTCCGATCTAAGACCCTTCTCATTCAGGACCTTATCACTCGATATCATCTCGATGGCCTCTTTCTTACAGAGACCTGGCTGAGGGAGGAGGACCCGTTCTTCAACTGCTGCCTCCCGGCAGGCATTTGTGCTTTTCCTACATCCCGGAGGAGCCTCAGCAGTGGAGGGACCGAGGATCTTCTCCGATCCTCTCTGTCAATCATTGAACTTTCATCCTCTGCCCTACATTACCCAGAATCTCTTCTTCTACACATCGATTCTTCACCCTCCTTCACTTTCTTCTCATCTACTCACCTCCAACCCTTTGTCTCCACTTCTGGAACTCCTCGATTCTCACTATCTCTGAGGCCTCTCTGCTTTATCCTCAGCTTGTCATTCTTGGTGATTTTAATGTCCTTAAATCCCCCGATAGGGCCTTTGTCACATCCTTCAGGACCTTTCCCTCACCCAGCATGTCCATTTCCCCACTCACACTGTCAGTCGTACTCTTAATCTGATTCTCTCTACCTCTGCTCTCAGTTCTCCTCCCATCTCCTTATCTGCTTTGGATCTTCCCTGGTTTGATGATTGCTGCCTTTTCTGCTTTTTACAAGTGCCCTTATCTGATTCTTCCCCCATTTCTGGTGCTACCGTTAGTTTGTCCCACCACATCACTTCTTGCACCCTTGAGCTCTTTCCACCTGCCCACTCAGTTCTTCCCCATGATTTTACTTCCCTCCAAGTTGACTCTCAGATCACACTTAGCACACCTCTCTATCAGCTGCCCGGACCGCATTGCCCCACTCCGTCCCAAGTGCAAACTCTCTGGCCCTCATTAACCCTGGAGGAAACACTGTATCCCTGAATTGCTCCAACACTTCAAATTACATCGTCACTACCATGCTTCTCTTCACAGTGCCAAAAAAGCATACTACACTAACCTGATCTCTTCCTCTTCAAATTCTTCTTGCCAGCTTTACTCTGTTCTCACCTCCCTCTCCTGGCCCAGCTCCACCCCTCTCTCATCCGCTACCACTTCTTTTCCAGACTCTGCTCTCCTGACCCAATATTTTAATGACAAATTTCTAGCCCTTCATGCCTTCTTTCCGGACTGTCCCTCCCCTTTGTCCTCTGCTCCATCTAATTCTCCTGCTTCTCCCACAGTGACCACTACTCATACTTGGTCTTCCTTTCATCCGATTTCCTCAGCAGAACTGGTTAAACTCCAGTCTTCCTCCCATAAAACCACTTGCTCTTCCCCCATCAATCTGGCTTTCACCCTGGCCACAGCATGGAAACTGTTCTTTTTTCTTTCCTAAATGAAATTCATGAGTCTCACGTTAAGGGTATTATCTCACTAGTAGTCTCGTTGTATCTGTCCTCATCTTTTGACCTCGTAGACCACATCAACCTTCTTTCTTGTCTTCATGATCTTGGGATACGTGATACTGTGCTGCACTGGTTTCATTCTTATCTCTCTCATCGTTCTTTCTCTGTTCTCTCAGGTTCTTCCTCATCCTCACCTGTCCCTTTTTCCTGTGGTGTTCCCCAGGGGTTAGTTTTGGCTCTGCTCCTCTTTTATATCTTCCTGGTTCCATTTACCCTGCTAATTCAACTACATTCTGTCTCGGCATATTACTATGCTAATGACATCGTCCTTCTCCACCACACAAACCCGGTTGTCCCTGATCTCTCGTCCCTTAACATTTGCTTAGCTCAGGTATCTTCCTGGTTGTCTTCCAACTATTTCAACCATTCTAAGACAGCTACTATCTGATTCTCGGCTGGGAGTCCCTGTGCCCCCTCCTACCCCCTCCCCCCCCCCCCCCCCCCCGGTCAATCCTTCCCTCTCAGATTCTGCCATCCCCCTTGTGAACTCCCTCCACTATTTAGATGTTACCCTTGATTTTTTTCCTTGTCCTTCCAGGAACACATCTCATCTCTTAAACGCTGATCATTCTTTTCCCTTCATCAGATCTGCGTTGTCCGTCCCTTTCTTTCACCCTTTTCCTTAGCCATACTCCTCCTCATACTTGTTATGTCGAGGCTTGATTATTGTAATGTTCTCTCTGGTGTTCCACAGTATCAACTGCACCATCTCCAGATTGTCCAAAACATGGACGTCCATATCCTCGCTCATGCTTCCCACTTTCACCACATCACTCCACCACTGATTCACTACCACTGACTTCCCCTCAGGTATCATATCCAGTTCAAACATCTTACTCTTGTCCACAGTGCCCTGCACTCCGGCACCCCCAGATATCTCTGAACTTCTACATCTCGCCAGAAGGTTGGTGGTTCAAATCCCACTAGAGGACAGCAACCTTGGGCCAGAAGGACTTGGGTTTCTAATCCCACAGGTGCTCCTTGTGGTCTTGGGCAGGCCACTTAACCCTCCATTGCCCATGTTCCCTGTAAGTATTAGTGTATGTGTCTCATATCCCCTCATGTTAAATGTATCCCCCAATTGTGTTGTGACCACATTGATTGAAAGATAAGGTGGTATACAAAACTGTCTAAACAAATAATCTCCACTCCCTACACCGTGTCCTCCATACTGTCCATACTAATTGCTTACACCTTCCCTCTGCCTCCAGAGCTTGCCTTGAATCCACATGTAATTCCGCCTTTGTTTCCATGGACCTGCCCTTTGGAACGCACCATCCTGTGCCCTCCACCTTGAACATTCCTTCCTAAGACACACCTCTTCCTGCTAGCCTTTGACCTGCCTTCCCCAGATCCCTACCCCTCCCTTCTTAATCCCTTGTCTTCTTACCCCCTGTTTTTATTACTGTGCTACCTTTCCTGTCAAATACATGGCGTTCCTTTCTAATTGTCCTATTATTTGTTTTTATTGATTTTTGGATTGTGTGTCACCCTGCTGCTTTGTGAAGGTTTGGTATATCAAATTTAATAAAACATAACTGAGCAGTGGCTGAATATTGCCCCTGCCCTTATCCTGGCAACCTGGATATTCAATGCCAGAACCCAGATAGGCCCCAGCATTGAATATTTGGGTCTAATGATCAGCTCTGCTAAAGAAACTAGCAGTCGCCACTGAATATCAGGCCTGTTGTTTTTAATGAGTGCTTAAATATGTTTTTACTAAACAATATTAGGGCTCTTCAACCTAGAAAAGAGATGGCTGAGGGGAGATATGATAGAGGTCTATAAATTAATGAATGGAGTGGAATGGGTAAACGTAGATCGATTGTTTACGTCATCAGAATATAGAAAGACTAGGGGACATGCAATGAAGCTACAGGGTAAACTATTTAAAACTAATAAGAGAAAATATTTTTTCACTCAATGTGTAATCAAACTCTGCAATTTGTTACCGGAGGATGTGGTAAAAGCTGTTAGAGTAGATGGGTTTAAAAAAGGTTTGGACAAGTTCCTGGAGGAAAGGTCCATAAATCATTATTAAAAGGGACCCAGAATATCACTGCTTGACCCAATACAAGCATTGAGGAACCTGTGTCTTTTGGGGAAACTGCTAGGTACGTATGACCTAGATTGGCCACTGTTGGAAACAGGATACTGGGCTTGTTGGACCTTGGTCTGACCCAGTATGGCATATCTTATGTTCATATGTTATGTTAATGTTGGTTGGTCTCTCTGCTTTATGGCTGACAAAATACTGCTACTGCTATCTTATATTTGTTTGGGGTAATAGCAATTGTGCAGAAAAAAAGAACCCAAATTGGATTAAATTAGAAATACCATGAAAAAGGATCCAATTTGCTCAAAAAATTCCCTTATATTTTTTATATAAGGTTTGGGCATCAGGGGGAATTTTTTGAGCAAATTGGATGCTTTTTCGGGGTAATAGCAAGCCTGCAGTGGTCAGCATTTTCTTTCAAACGCTGGCAGCTGCAGGTAAAAAAAATCCAGATATTTAGCGGCAGTATCTGAATAACGTTCACCAAGGAATATCTGGCGTTTGCAGTCGGGTGTGGCAGCTATCCCGCTAGCCAGTCCACATACACTTAGGACAATGTTTTGCCTCTCCTAAGTTCCGTGGGCACTTATCTTGATAGTAGCACTGAAAATTGCCACTGTTTGAATAAATGCCGGGTCCTCTCCAGCTCTGCCCATGTACTGCCACAGCACTATCCAGATAGTGCTGTGGAGCTAAGAGAAATATTCATTGGCGCTATAGAAATCATGATGCTGAATACTGAGTGCACTGGGGCTGCTAACTAGACAAGCCCTTTTCAATATCAACCCTACTGTTAGTCTTTAGGGGGTTTTTTGTTGTTGGGTTTTTTTTTTTCAGTTTTATTTTCCATAGGATCAACAGCGGAACAGAGTATGAGAACATTTCAACAGTAGCAACAATCTCACAACTCCTCTAGCCTTTTTTGCAGGCTTGAACAGCAAAGTTTTTATTCACAATATTTTTCTGAAATTATGTTGGTGATTTGCATTGTATGATTTTTTTTGTTTTTTGTTGCACAAGTTTTTTAAAATTGTTTTATATTTTTGTGTAGTTACATCAGTGCTTTTAAGCATGTTTCATATGAAGCATGAACATCTTGCCAAGGCTTGATATAACTGACTGCCTGTCCATTCATCTGTTTGCATGTGTGCAGACTAACACACACACACAGAAAAATCTTAGGAAGAGTTCAGGCGAGGTTCCGCCACCCAAAGATGCTGCAGCCAAGCAGGAACCAAAGCAGCAGGATTGAAGAGGTGTAGACCCCCCACCTCTTGAAGACAGGTACCAGGTGGTAAAGAAAGCAGAAAGACTGTGTTCAACCAGGCTTCAGCACCTAAAGATATATCTGCCCAATAACATCAGCTACCAAAGCCTCCTCCCCTTCACTTTATTGGCAGAAGCCCTTGGATTTCTTCCTAGGGCATTGACTTTGCCAAGCGATAAAACAGCAAACCAGAAGCAGAGACCAGGTGAGAGAAAGTGGAGTGAAAGGAGAATATAGGAAGGGGAGGGGAAGAAAAGGATAGGGACAGTGTCCACCACACACATGCACCCAAACACTCCCCCAAAGATATCCTCATAGATGCACCTTTGACAGACAAACTGTATATATGCTCACAAAAGCACACACCATTGCTCCCATGACATAGACTTAAACAAAAACATACAGCCCAGTCGATATGCCTCCTGCCACTCTAGAGAGACAAACTTCACTGCAAACCTCCTGTAAAGGCCCTCACACAGAAGAGCCTGAGTCCATCAACAGAGGAAGGGGAATTGCACCATTTGGTTCCATTATAAGTACACTGTATTCAGCTTGTTGTTAGTTTCTTGTTTTATCTTTTTGACTTTTGTTATTATTTGATTGATTTCATAACTTAAATAACTGTACAGTGTGTGGAGTGTAATTTAGTTAGATATTCATAAATATAAATAAGTTTAAAATAAAAAAAGAAGTGATCCTTAAATGGAAGGAAAATCTTCATGAAGGCTCTTATTGGACAAAAGATGCTTAAGGTGAAAATTACCTTCCACCTGCCACCATATTCTCACTTACTCCTGTCCATCCCCACCCAATCTTGTATGGTTTACGCAGCCTCGTGGGACCAGCCTGTAAACTTGGCTCTCAGCCTGCCTGACTACACCAATTGGGAGAACATTTCAATAAATAAATACATGTAAACTTGCATATGCTAATGTAACCCACAGGCAACCGCAGGTA
The DNA here is from genome assembly GCA_033557465.1 of Ichthyophis bannanicus. NCBI lineage: Eukaryota > Metazoa > Chordata > Amphibia > Gymnophiona > Ichthyophiidae > Ichthyophis > Ichthyophis bannanicus. The sequence goes on from CM066032.1 coordinate 1,350,081,712, forward strand.
CAAAGGACTCCCCTGGGGAGCATGATTGGAAACTCCATGAGATATGCAGATGGCCCTTATCGGTAGCACTGTTTGGAAAAGCTGGCCTCTTGCTTTTCAGCATGTCCAGTATTTACATTAAGAAAATGGAGACATGGCACAAACACACTTTTACAGTGGGAGACACTGGGAGTTGTTAGATGTGGTAACACATATATTGTAGTTAACAAAAACAATCAACAGGACGGTGGGGGTGGGGGAGGGACACCTGTCCTAGGTTCACATTTTTCATACAATTCAACTATTAAAGGAAATCATTAAGTATATCAGAGTAAGAGGTCCCTCTTAATTTAAAGAATCTATGCCGACTGTAAAACAGGAATTTATCTATTTTGCCGTGCCTTCAAAATCTGAAAGAGAACAGGGATCTATGCTGGGTCCGCTGCTTTTTGACATATTCATAAATGACCTGGAAAGGGGAATAACGAGTGAGGTTATCAAAATTGTAGATGACACAAAACTATTTAAAGTTGTTAAAACCAAGAGGATTGTGGAAAATTGCAAGAGGATCTTGATAAATTGGAAGACTGTGCATCCAAATGGCAGATGAAATTTAATGTGGACAAGTGCAAAGTTATGCACCTAGGGAAGAACAACCCAAACTATGGTTACACGATGCAAGGTTCCACATTAGGAACCACCACCCAGGAAAAAGATTTAGGCATCATTGTGGATACCATGTTAAAACCCTTGGCCCAGTGTGCAGCGGCGGCCAAGAGAGCAAATAGAATGCTAGGTATCATAAGGAAAGGAAAATAAAACAAAAGATATTTTAATGCCTCTATATCGTTCCATGGTGAGACTGCACCTTGAATATTGTGTGCAATTCTGGTCGCCGTATCTTAAAAAGGATATAGCGATTTTAGAAAAGGTTCAGAGAAGAGCCACCAAAATGGTAAAGGGGATGGAAGGATACTCCTATGAAGAAAGGCTAAAAAGGTTAGGGCTCTTTAACCTGGAAAAGAGACGGCTGAGGGGAGATATGATAGAAGTCTATAAATTACTGAACGGAGTGGAATGGGTAAACGTAGATCTATTGTTTACGTTATCAGAATATAGAAAGACTAGGGGACATGCAATGAAGCTACAGGGTAAACTATTTAAGACTAATAAAAGAAAATATTTTTTCACTCAACGTGTAATCAAACTCTGGAATTTGTTACCGGAGGATGTAGTAAAGGCTGTTAGTGTAGCTGGGTTTAAAAAGGTTTGGACAAGTTCCTGGAGGAAAGGTCCATAAACCATTATTAAGAAGGGACCCAGGATATCAATGCTTGACCCAGTACAAGCATTGTGGAACCTGTGTCTTTTGGGGAAACTGCTATAGTACGTATGACCTAGATTGGCCACTGTTGGAAACAGGATACTGGGCTTGATGGTCTTTGGTCTGACCCAGTATGGCATATCTTATGTTCTTAACATTAAATGATAAATAGCTTTCAGATCACAAACCAGCCCTGAAAGAGACGCTTGCTTAGTATTTTGGAGACTTGTCATACGCATTTCTGTTAAAACCCGAAGTAAGAAAGAACTTCATCTGATGACGGCTCACCCTCTATTTTTAATGGGCACTTGGAAAAAAGGCTCCAGATTAATAAGACAGATGTTGATGTAAGGCAGTTACTACGGAAGAAAGATGCTGCATGGTTGTCACCAGGGAAAACTGACACGGATATCATAGATCACCTCACCATTGCCTAATAATGAATATGAAAATGTTTTTGTTCAAAAGCCTTTTTGAGGCAGGTCCTTCATACTATAAAGCAAGCCAATGCATGTCGTCACTTCCACATCTGGCATACCAAATAATATTTCAAGGTCAACGCCTATTATGTATAATACAAAACGTTTCCCAAATCCACTTTGAGTAACCTTGAAGATTCCGATATACTATTAAATGCTGGAGTAAAATCTGACCACTGAGCAAAACTCATCATCCTAAGGTCAAAACTGAGTCAAAGGTCTCTCTCCTTATTGAAATAAGTGTGGGTTCCCCTACGTGATCAAACCCATTGTTCAGCTGAGATAAATTTTAACCAGCTTCTAGGAGCGCTCTAATCATGCAGAAAAATACACAGATTATAGAATTAGGAGATAAAATGCATGAAAAAAGCTGTCTGTAAAGGATTAAGTGACCCAGAGCATATACACTATAGAAGCATTTCGCTGTCCTTCTTCAGTGCAGTGGTATGTGGTAATTCAACCTTAAACTGATGTGGCTTAAAAATTTCCATATAAAACAATTAAGTGAGAGGACTGGGTTTTATCTCTTCTTTTTAATCTCGATTCATTCTTTTTAATCTTGATTCATCTCCAGAAGTTGGGGCTATAGTAGGTGAATAATGCTTGAATACAGGATTTTCCCAAAATATAAGCAGGATGAGATTCAGCTGGTGCTGCTGAACAGAGCCGGTTAAAGATAACTGGATATATTTACCTTAGCTTAGACCATCTATTCTAGGAGTGACTAATCTAGTAAAAGTTAACAGAATAGCACCAAAATACTGATGTTTTCTGGCTAATTGTAAGCCCTGACCCATGCTCCTGCTAAAAATAACTGGTTAAATTTTAATCAGATGAGTTTGGTTAAACTTTAAGCATTGGTGCGATGGGGATGGTGGGAAATAAAGCAAGTAATTTGTCCAGCTGTCTCTCAAATTTTCCCAAAGTATTTTGAATGTAGACCCCATGATTACCAGGTCCCCCATTTATTACATCCATTTTTGAAGCACTAGGATCTATAGTTGCTTCTCTATACATCAGTTATCAATCGGTTAGACTGCAACAAGTCTACTATTTCATGATCTCTTGATAGCCCTTCAGAATAGATCACGACTGATACAAAATGCAGCAGTCAAGTTATGTTTGGCAATGCAAATTTGATCACATGATACCTCTTTGATGGCCCAGCATTGGCTCCCAGTATGTTTTAGTATACAATTTAAATTTTTCACTTTGACATTTTGAGATCTCTAAAATAAAATAAACTGCCCATGTATTTGCGTGGTCTGCTTATCATCCTCTCTGAGCACTGAGATTAGCTGAATTAAACCTTCTTTTAGTACCACCTCCTACAAAGATTTGGTTTCTACTAGAAGCTCTGCTTTCAGGGATCTTCCCTCATTTTGAGGAATTCACTCTCCCTGGACATAAGATATGAATCCAACCTGACTTTCAATTTAGATCCAAAGTAAAGATGTAATTATTCCACCAAGCTTTTGGGTCCGAACAGACATATTTATGCTGGATAGCAGTCTAGGGATTAAACATTAAGGTGGACACATTGGACCTGCTTATTGGCTAAACCACAGTGACCCTGAGACTCTGTGGCGCAGAAAAGACATCGGGTTAAAAGCGAGGTGATCTGTGGGCAGATCAGGGGAGGTCCCGGTAGCTTCCCAGTCAGCTGCTACCCAGACACCTAAGCCAGATAAAGTTAGGGCAGATCAATGGCTATACAAACTTTATCTGTTTTCTGCTCTCCGCTTAGTGACTGAATATCACTGCTGATTGGTTAGCGACTGCATTGCCCGATGAAACCAGAACTCCAGCGCCGGATTGCAGACAGACCCCAGCACTGACTATCTGGTTAAGTTAAAGTTACAGTAGCCAGGGGCTTTAAATGCTGAATATTGTCCCCTAATTTTCTGTTATTTACCACCCTTCTTTTTGTCCTACTGTTATATCGGTGTAATGTGTATTTGTGATTTTTCTTCTTATTTCTTGTTAATAATGTTAAGAATATCTAGCAGTATAGCCTTTTGTGATTATTATTATTAATGTTGTAGCATATTTTATATAATCATCTGTTTTTCCCTTTACATGTTCTAGTGGAAGAGCCTCTGTTTTCGGATACTTGTGTTTAGCTCATGCATTTTCTGACACAAGTTGTTTTCAATTAGAGTAGGGCCACACTAGCACAATTTTTCTCTGTATCTCCTCCTTCCCCCCCCCCCCCTCACTAATGACCGTGGCGAACAAGAGGAATTGAGCTTACCAGCACATCAGTCTCTTCTGCCAGGAGGGACTAGTCTTGTGGCATGAATCATGTAGATCTCTACAGATTTTTAAAGGATTTTGTTGAGAAAACAGATTTTTCTTTATTAATAAAGACATTTGCTGCTTAAAATTTCAGAAAACGAATACAATTTTTATACTCATACTATTTGTAATTGTAATATATACTCAGGTCTATCATTATAAAGTGGCAAATGCTTGGCACCACCAAGACACTGCTTTGGTCAGACCATTTCTCCAAAGTAAGTAGCCGTGGGTTAAAGTAACTGCTGAAGAAGAAGGTCACTGTAAGGACTAAGATTACTTCAGCAGAACCGCAAAAGTCTGCGGGTGAGATTGGGGAAACTCTGACTGTTTGACAATTTCAAGATTGTAACATAAACATGCCCTGCATGGGAAGGTGGCAGGAAGGAAGCCACTGCCGGCACAAACGATGTGCCATTGGGCGATTGCAAAGAAACACTTAGGGGGCACTAATGCCTGTGAGAGTTTTGTGGTCTAATGAGACCAATAGTACTTTTTGGTCTGTAGGTTAAATGATATATGGCATAAAACAAACCCAGCACATCACTCTGCTAACAGCATCCCTACAAGTAGAGCATGGTGGTGGTAGCAATTATTTATTTAGCTGGATTTCTGTACCGCTTTTCACTTGAACGTTGTACAAAAACCTTAGGTTAACATAAAAGTGAAGTACTTACAAGCGGCAAGGTACCCTTTGGGTAGTTATAAAGGTCGAGCGACATTAGCGAAGTGTTGTGCTTTTTGGGGGAATGCTTTGCCGCAGCCGAGACAGGAAGGCTTGTGAAGATGGAGAATGGACGGAACGGATGGTGCAAAATGCAGGTCCAGTATATCAGAGAGGAAACCCTTCACCAGTCCGCCATAGCCCTGGACTAGGGAGCAGAAGATTCACCTTTCCATGGGACTATGATCTCAAGCACTAAGAATGTGCTTTCGTTTGAAACAAAAGCAGGAATCCTGGTAAAAAGAGGAAATGGTGACCTCATTATCATTTCCTGTTTCTTGTCAATAGTGTGCTATATTCAGCAGTGGTACACACTACTGGCGAGATAGGGCGCGCTGTTCACAAATGATATGTAGATGAAACAAAATGAATAATCAAAATGAAATGAAACAAAATTTTTTGACCTGCACATCCCTACACTGAAAACAAAAAGAAAACAACACTGGAGTGTCTGAGCAAAAAGAAGATGAATGTCCTCAAACAGACCAGTCTAAGTCCAGACCTGAATCCAATAGAAATTTCATGGCAAGATATGAAAGACTGAAGTCCACAGACTATCCTGAGCCAACTTGAAAGAGCTTGAAGTATTCTGCCAAGGAGAAAGGGCAAAAACTGCACCATACGACTGTGCAAAGCTTATAGATACTTTTTCAAAATGACAATGTGTTATTGCTGCAACGAAGCCTAGACCAAGTATTGAGTCAAATGGTGTGAAGACTTATGCGATCAAGGCTTCTTGAACATCATTGCTCTTTCCCATTTAAAGTGTAGAGCAGTGGCTCCCAAATTGTGGGTCAGGACCCTACATGGGATTCCATCATCAGCAGATAGGGTCACAGAAACAGGGCTGCAGCCCCACCCTCTTGACGTCTACTATGGTCTATGCATGGAGCCCGTAAGTCAGTTAATGTTCACAGGCCCGGCTCCCTCTTCCTGTGTGAGCTTCTGTTAGACTGAAAACCCATGCAGATCACTGGGGTCTATGAATACACATTTAAACACCAGGACCTGTGCTGACTGCTGCTACTGATGTCCAGAGCTGCCAAGTCTCATTCATTGGGAGTGTGTCATAATCATTTGAGGCTCTTACTCATCAGACCTTCCATGCCAGTGCACTGATGCTGATCACTGCTTTCAAGCCAAGAGGACAAAGGTCCAGTGGCCTTACTAATAGGAAGAAATCTATGCACAACTTCTTCAGTACTTTGCCTCCCTCTGTACTGACAAGTGTGTATGCCATACTCGTAATCACTGAGTGGAGGGAATTTACATGGATAACTCCTTAGCTATCAGGGCAGATTTCTTTAAAAATTGGCCTCATATTGCCTTCATATTTCTATATCCTATCAGAGGAATTAAAAAAGGTAAATCTCATTTTATGTTGGCACTAAAATCTGTCTATGTTGATACCCGGAACACCCTTGGCATCTCTGGAGAAGTGGCAGGAGAAGGAAGTGGAAGAAAGAAGAGTGAAGGTCTAATATTTTGTTTCCATCATCTGGGGTCATGTGAAATTAAGTCCTACAGTGGGGGTCACAATGAATGGATGTTTAGGAAGCACTGGTATAGAGTATGTCCTATAGATCAGTGAAGCAAACTGTTAATTTTACTGAACCTCTGATCAGGGCCGCTTCCACCCCTTATGGGGACATGGGCAAACTTCGGAGAATGCACCTCCCCCCATTTGTGGCCCCTATGAGCAGGAGAAGAGATGGGCATGGCCATGATTGCAGCCCAGGTGCAAACTGTCTGCCCGTGATCAGGACTGCTTTTACCTACGGACAGCAGGGCAGCTGGGCCCCGTTGTTCAGGGGACCAGGAAGGCTGTCCCTTTTGTCCATAGATACAAGTGGCCCTGCACTGATGCAGAAATAAAATTCCAGCATTAAAAAAAAATGTTAAACAGTTTAGGTTTTAACACACCTCCCTGCATTAGAGAGTAATACTTATCCCTTCACATGGGATTAGCGTGGAGTTGCACAAACTTTAGCATACTTTTTCGTGACCATTTTAGCACACCTTGCTTGCATGACAAAAACCTTACTAAACCGTGAGCTAAAATGTAGCTCACAAAAGATTATGTAAAAAGGAACATTAAGCTGGGTGCACCTCATTACATTGGCTTAATTGATTAAGGGTCTGGTTGACTAAGGCATCTCTCCCATTCTGTATTTTCAAGATGGGCACAGGGAGGGAGCAGAAGATGAAAGAGGTCCTTCTGCAGCTACTGCAGCCCAGTGAATTGGACAGTCTCCAAATACTTCAGCTAAAAGCTCTCTAGTAGGTGTGTGGAGTGTAAGTGTTGCTATGACACAGCCAGGGCCTGCTCAACCATTAAATAAACGAGACAATTGCTTAGAACAGCAGATTCTGGGAAGGTGGCAAAATCTAGCTGCAGTCAAAAGAAAACAATAGGTCTTGGTAGTCACTAGTTTAATACACATTAGCAGAGAGGGTAGACAATTGTTATACAGCCCATTTACCCAGAAAATGGCTTTTGGAAATTGCCCTTGATGAGGGTAATTTTATAACAGGTTGCCGAAGTTGAAAGTAGGTACCTATTTTGAGACTATTCTACATAGACACCTATGTGCCGCGTAAGTCTCGGAGTTGGTTCAAGGTGTTGACACCCTAGACAAACCTTAAGCTTTATAGCCCCCTGGCTGTCAAAGTGTATTGTTTAGCTTTCAATGTCCTGCTCTTTGCCTTTCCCAGAAATTGCTGCCCTAGGCAGCCCCCTAATTTGCCTAATGGTTGGGCTGGCCCTGCCTATGTGTCTTAATAAAACAGCACCACCAAAGCAGCTGAAATTGTAGCTGAAGTATGCATGCGAGCATTTTAGAACTTATGTGTGTACTTCACAATCCCACCCACACTCCTCCCCTCAACATGCCTAGCTTCAGGATGCATAGAAGTACACTCCTTCATGCCACCTTTGGAATGCATACAACAGGGTTTATGTGTGAAAAATCCTTTATAAAATTACCCTCAATATGTATATATATACAAATTAACCTTAATATTTAAAGGTCCACTTACACGTTGTACAACAGGATTGCTTTAGGTACTGAGACAATTATTGAGTTTATTTTTTCGTTTGTTAATTTCATATTTATCATTTTTACAAATATATATACAAATATCCACTTGCTATAGCAACACCAAGGAGGATGAGAAAAAAAAATAATCTAAGCAAAACAAATTTTTGTCCATCTAAGTAAACTAAAAAGGAGAAAAGAGAAAGAAAAAGCGAAAGAAAATCCTATATTTCCACCCCACATCCTTTACACCTCCAATGTGCAGAGAAGGCAGAAGAAATAAGTGGAATTAACAACAAAGAGAACAAGGAGAAAGAGAAATAGGTGAAGTTCTCCAGAAATCATAACCATCACTCATTCCCTTGCATTGCCGGGGAGAAGAAACAGGAGTAAATAGTTTCTTGATAATCAAGAAAGATCGCAACTGCTCAGGAACAAAAAACCATATACCTCATGTTTAAATATTTAACTATACATTTGCATGGGTTTCTAAGACTGAAAGTTGCTGCAAGAGCCAGTGTTTCATGTCTCATCGCCAGACACAATTTTCTTCTTTCTTGTGTTGTGCGCACATCAGAGAAAATTCTAGTAGATTGGTCAAGGAAAGATTCCTTCATCTTCTTGAAATAAAGACGAAGAACTGCTCAAAAACAAAAGACACCATACATGTAGCTCTTTCTTGAATTTACGATACTGAGGTTTCCAACAATGCAGAAAAATCCATTGCCTGCTCCCTCTCCAATTCATCTTGTTTCCCAGTAGGTAAAAAGTAAGCTTTATTTAAAGGAAGTTAAAGCTGTATGAGGAGTCTTTAAGACTTCCATCACGATTTTTGAAAATTTTCCTCAGGGAACATATGAGGAACCTTAGAAATACGCAAATTCAGATGTCTCATCTGATTTTCAAAATGTTCCAATTAATGATAAATTTGCACCTTGTCTCTAACCACAACATCAGTCACTTCCGCTGAGTCTTTGACCTTTTTCTCAAAATCCAAAATCGTATCACTGGCCTCTTTTACAAACATATCTTGCTTTTGTGATAAAGATCCAACAGTTTCTAATAACACTTTTATATCTATAGGACATTGAGAAACAGTGGCTTCCAACTTTACTTTACATTTTATATGGCAAATATTAGCTATCTTGGGGGTTTCTTTACTCATAGGCAGAGGAATGGGGTGGGCTGCAGGGACCATGGCCTCACCAATATTTTGTCTGACACAGCATCAGCAACTGGAGAGCATGGAGGCAGGGCTGGAGATTGGTGTTTGGCCTCTCCAACCAAAAGGTTGCTCTGCTACCCTTGTCTTTATTAATTGATATCTCAGTAACATCCTTTTTGTCCTGAAACATCACTGAAACAGCTGGCCGAGTTCCTCCAATTTTTTAATTCATTTCCCCAAACTTAAGACTCTCTCCAGCAGGACCGTACCTAGCCCTGTGCGAGCGGTGCGGCCGCACAGGGCGCAAAGGCTTAAGGGGCGCATTTGAGCTGTCTGCCGTAGCCTGCTGCCACCACTTTTTCTTCTCTCAGCGGCGGCAGGCAACGGCAGACAGCTGAAATGTACCCCTTAAGCCTTCTCGCAACATTCTTAGCAAGTCTGGTCCCTCCCTCCTCTGACTCGACATCAGAGTAGGGAGGGTCAGATCTGCTTAGAGTGCCGGCACTGCACATCGGGTGCGCCTCTTCTCTCCCGCCACCGTCCAGAAAGTGGCTGGATGGAGGTGCAGGGGGGGCGTACACCCGATGTGCAAGTCGCACAGGGCACGATTCACATTCACGATGGCCCTGCTCTCCAGCATCTGCCATTTTCCTAATCAGGCCAGAAGCTATAAGAAACGTCAAAGCTGTGGCAACTCCATTCACATTCTCAAGCAGGAGCCCCAAACTATCACTCACTCACTCCAATTTACCCGAATCCTATCGTTGCAAAAGTGGCACAGAGTGCACTTGCAAGAACAAAGCAGATTTGCCTCCAAGTGGCGCCTGTTCTCCATCAACCGATGCAGCAGCAGGAGACACGCTCATGGAGAGAACATTGCTAGAGGTCTTTTGCAATTGGCTCTTAAGGACGACTTTCAAGATCTAAGCTGCTCCTTTCCCTTTCCACTTAGGCGCCATCAAAGGGAAAACGAGGTAAGGAGACGTGCAGCATTGCTCAGGAGCCTAGCTGAGAGTCACCAACTCGGTCCACCCCAGAGCCCCAGATTATCTAAATCACAGGGGGAGTAGGTGAAGGGAACATGGTTAAAGCAAATCAAACCTAGAGCCCTGAAAGTTAATTGAGGGGGAATAAGGCTGAAGGTTTGCTTAGGGTTCTCAAGACTCTTTCCCCAGCCATGGACATAGCTGATGAGATGTTTAGATGTTAGCAGTATTTGAGCTGCTGTCCTGACCTCTTTTCTCTATCACCATGCTATGCCATGTACCTACTTTTCAGATTTGTACATTTCTGAGCTGTGAGGCCACCCTGGTGCTGGCAAAGTACTTTCTCAAATTCATCAGAAAGGTGAGTTTAACCTTCATCTGAATAGCATCTTACCTCCGTGTAACCCAGACAGCTCTTCAAACACAGCACACATTTGCTCTTCAAGCTGCTGCTTTCTACATTGCAAAGACACTGATAGCAATGTTTGCCATGTGTGTGACGTAGGGTTTTAGAGAGTATACAAATGAGGAAGTGTAGAGACTGTTGTGTGCACAGGTGTTTGGGCTTTTTTTTTTTTATCTTCGTTCATGCTGACCTCAGAATCAGTTCATGCTCTTGTGGTTTTCTTTTTTTCAAAGGCGGAAAGACATCTTTGTACATCGGTAAAGGGATACACAAGATCGATGCGATGTGTGCCTTCAAGTCAATGCTGACTCCTGGCAACCCTGCAGCTCCTGGGTTTTCTTGGCAGTGTGACCAGAAGTCGATTGCCAGGCCTTTCTTCCAAGGTAATGGAGGGTTAAGTCACTTGCCCAAGGCCACAAGGAATTGAACCCTGGTTTCTTGGTGACCAAGCCAGGGCTCTAACCACTAGACTACTCCTCTACTCCTAATGATGCAATTAAGGTGCTATTCTGCAGTTCAAAGCAGGTTGGGCCCAATAAGCTTCATCCTACACCCAGTATCATCAAACCTGCCATTATTTGGTTTTCCATGCAGTTTCTCTTCCGCTTTTGATTAGCGACTTTGTTGCATTCTCTATCCTGCCTCGATAGCTATCAATCATAGCCTCCTTTTCAGCCTCAAACTGGGCATCTTGAGCCCAAGATTTTCAGAACACGACCTTCCATGCACCTTGCTTCATATACCAAACTGTTTACCAAGGAACTGACAATTTCCTCACCATAGTCCCAAAATTATGAATCATGCTCATGTAATGAGGACTAATATATATGAGCTCTCTGCCTTGGATGGTAAAATCTAACCAACTGCTGTAAGTCGCCTCTTCAAGCAAAACATTCAGGTGCTTGGAAAGAGGAAATGGAAGTTTAACAATTTCTGAATGTTTCTATAAGTAACATATAATGAAGGCTGTGGACTGAATTATACTGGCATGCCCAACATGTAGAAACAGTTTTTACAAGCTCTTCTGACAGGATGTTTCCTGCCGGTGCCTCTTTCAACACACAGTTGTTGAAAGGAAAACAGTCGTTGATTCCATTGAGAAAAAATAAAAAGATTTTTCTGGTGATGGAGATTTAAATATCTTGAAGTCAATATTCAGCAAGACGGACACTGCTTGAAAGTATCTGGCTATGTTAGCTAAATATCTGACCTAGTATGACATATCTTATGTTCTTATGTACACCTCCTTTAAACCTCTACATGCGTCTCTAAGTAGTGCCTGTTCTAAAATCACCAGTGATATGTGCATGCCAAGTTAGCTATGCAGTCTGCTTCACATACTGTACATGCAAACATAAAGTAACTCTTCTAACATTGTCTCTATGATTTCTAGCTAAATACTATCTGACGCACACTGAAAGCATCCTTGCATGTTGCACTTGTTATTTGTCTCACTGCCTCTCTGAAAATCCCAAACACATGCACCCAGTTTTCTTTCCACCCTTGGAAATTCTTCTTTCCAACCTGGCTACAAGTGTATATGTTATAGAAACTTGTGGGTAGTTTTAGCAGCTCAGAGGAAGAACATTTTTAATCATTTACAATATTTTCTTATAACCGATGGCTTCAAAAATTGTCCTTCAAGAGACTTGGCATCATGAGAAGGGTACCAGATAATCTCAACTGGTCTCCCCTCCCCCCTTAGGCACTCAAGTAGTCCTGCCTAAACATAGTGAACACAAGGTGATAACTAGGCAAGAGGAGGGGAAGTCTGTAAGAGGCGTCTGGACTTCTGCTCCAGTACGCACACTGATGGGGCCTCTTCTATAAAGTCTCAGCCACGTGTATTGTACTTTATAGAATACCAGCCTAAAGTGGCCGCGGAACATGCACATAATGTCACGGTCACTAACACAAGCTCTAGAGCAGATGCTAATGACTGCACATATTGGGGCCTATGCTGTAAGGTACATTGTACATAGGTGATCTGCCCAAACTCCACCCCTGCTCTTGCCCAGAGTGAAGGTATGCACTATTGGTCCATGGCGCATCAGCCCACAGCAGCCAATTGTAATGCCTTAGAGAATTACCCTCCACATGTCAACAGAGGCTATTTCCTCTCTACATGGCTGTCGAAAATATATAATGCCTCCGAAGGACAAGACTCTCTACAAGTACTACATCAAAAGGATATGAGTTTCAGTAGAGATAATTCTATGCAGGGCCACAGCCCAGAACCATGCCCAGCTCAAAATGCACCCTGTGTGCTTCATGGAGCCCACCACCCCTGTGATATGCAGGAACTCACTCTTATTGGGCTTCCTGAAAGCCCAGTGATGATATTGGAGCCCTTCTGTGCTTGCACCCTGTGCGGCTGCACCACCCACACAGTCCTTGCTACGGCCCTGGGACAGCATATTGCTGGGGGTGACATTTTGGCCATTGTTTTGACAAGTAAAGACTAGGGATGTGTATCTGTCAGCACACATTCTGTAGGTTAATATGTCTTAAAACATTTTAGTACACGCAAAATCATTATAACACACATTCACCTATGAATTAATATATGTAAAATTAATTGGTGCATGTTAAACTGCAAAATGCAGGCATGGATAAAAAGCACAAAAACATTCATAGCACGGGGGCAGCCAAAACTTTGTTGCCTGGGGTAGCAGAACACCTTGAACCAACCCTGATAATATGCTACTTCTTTGGATACAAGAAGATGTACTTTTCTTTGAATTCACATCAAAACACCAGTGACTCAACATAAATTACAGCATTCTCTCCTTCTATTCCCAGGTTCCTGCCCCCCTCTCTCACTAACCTAGGCCTTCCCTCCCCTGCCAGATCCTGTTCTTCTCCTCCTGTTCCCTCCCCCATCTAGTACAATCCCTACCCTGGTCCTTACCATCCAGCCCAGGTTCTCGTCTTCAACTTGGCTGCTGTTATCAAGTGGAAGGAGAGTAAGGTCCAGATTAACATTTTTTACACCTCAGTACACCCCCCCAGTGATCCTCCAAATTTTTTATCCTCTCCTCTGGCAGTCTTCCAAGTTTTCCTCTACTCCCCCCTCCTCACAGCATCTTTCCAGCTTTTACTGCTCTCTTCCCCACCCCACTTGCCGGCCTCCAAAACATAGTGCTCTCCCCCAATATTTATTTTTTTACCAACCCCTTTTTTTACTTTCCAGGACTCTACACATTAACGGTGCTTTCTCCATCCTCTCCCTAGCAACCCTCTTATTTTACTGCCTTGTCTAGCTTCCCAAGCCATCCTCCAAAATATATTGCCCCCGGCAACCTCCTGCAATCATTTAAGGGTTAGTATTTAGAAGGAACAGAATTGGTTAGCAGTACCTACTAACAAGATAAGTCCATCAGCAGTGCTATCCAATGACAAAGTGATCTGTGGGCACCCAAAGAAGCTGCCCTAAGTGCTTTCTGGATTGAGGCGGAAGAGCGCTACTCTCTGGAGTATGCCAACCACTCACCACCTTATCCGGTTATTCATTGCAGTGGCAACCACTGTCCAGACACTGTCACTGAGGATCTAGATTCTTTTTACTCATGGCAGCTGTCGTTTAATAAAAAAAAAACAGCCCAGAGCTCTATAATAGGTCTCTCAATTTTTACTGTTTCTGATCTCCTAACTTTTGTTGCCCTCTGCCCCTCACCCTCCATTTTTTACTGTTCCCCTTTACTTCATGTGATTGGTCCTGTAGGCCTGCCCTGAGGAGTAAAGCAGCAAGAGAAGTTCAGCATAGCGCCTCGTGGCTGGAAAATGCTCGTAGGCCTCTCCTTGGCCCCACCCCATTCCTGTTACCAAGGAAACCTGTGTGCGCCCTGATTCACAGGTCCTATCCAGATTTCCTCAGACTGCCTCTACCAGCCACAACCAAAAAAAGAAGAAGCCTGGTTCAGGACCTTGCATCTCAAACTGGCCCTGGAGAAGACCATACCACATTCAGCAACAAGCAGATATTCTTTCATGCATTCATGACAGCTTATTCTAAGCGCATCAGGATTATAGTTTTGCACGTTTTTTCTTTTAAAAGATCAACTTCCATGAGCCAGTAAAATGCCTCTTAAAGCAGAACCACCCGATTGACTCTACTTGCTGAACTCCTTCAGGGCTTTGGAAATCACATCCCCATGTTTTCAGGGCTAAGCTGTAGTAACCATATTAGTTCTGGAGAAAGCAGGATTCTTTGCCAGGTATAATCTCTTTTACTGGAATGACCACCAGGAGAATTATCCAGAGCACAGAGCTCTTCAGATCGGCATCATCATTGGATAGTTCTCATTTTCATCATGAAATTAATATAATTATACCAACAAGCATAATCCCAAATAACAGAGTACATAGCTAATGCCATCCTAGCTGAGACATCAGAGCTCATGTAATCAAATCCAATAATATCACAGACTCTACAGTAGTTTTCCGTTTTCAGAATTCAAAAAGGATTACTTCATGACTACTTGAAGATATGTAGGCAGAAGTACACGGGGAGGGGAATTTTAGAAGGGACGTTCAAGTGCAATCAAGGACATCTGGGAAATCAGAACATCTGGAAAAAAAAAGCAGGCACAGACAATTTCACAAATGTGGATGGGAAGGGAAGGAGAAAAACTGAGAGAAGATGGGCTACGGGAGGAAAAGGGCTGAAGAAGAGAGAGAGAGAGAGTGGAAAGGAGACACAGACTTTGTTTTAGTCGCACTAGCTACTTTGATTCCAGCTGAGCAGTTGAGTTAGCTGCTTCATTGGAGGGAGAACCATCCTAAGCTCGGCACATCATTGCAGGAGGCCTCCTTTCCTTGTCCATAGCATCATCCACTTTGTCTAGCAATAGTCCTGGCTCTCATATCGACAGAGGGCTTTTTTTGCCAAAGTGGACCGATCTTGAAAAATGGGCTATGGCCTCAGGCAGCATAGACAGAGACCCGAAGGGTAAACTCAGTGTCAGCAGTCAACCTCAGCAAAGATGAAAATTAGAGAAGGCAGAAAGTTCACTATCTTATTGACCAAAGCAACCATGTAGCAGTTAACTACCATAGATATTAATGTTTCTATACTGTATATAAGATGGGGTATTATTTATTGTCTATCATTTATTAAACATGTGCTATACCACCTTTTGCCTAGGCATCAAAGTGACTTACCATATATTAAAATTTAGGCAAGAAGAAAAAAAGGAAGCAGGAGCAAAGAGAAGGAGAAATGGGCAGGGAGTAAACCGGAAACACAGCTTATGTTCCCCGCTGCCTAACCTTCACCAAAGGCCAACACAAAAAAATAGGTCTTAAGACCTTTCTTGAATTTTTTGCTGTGAGGATTCCATCATAATGGAAGAGAATTCCAAAGTGCAGGGGCTAGAAAGGCGGCAGCAGGCTGGCAAGTTGACTAGGTGGTTGGATGGAATGACTCGTCTGTTGTGGCTCTGGGAACGGAATGTTCTGGAAGGTGTAGAAGGGATTAGGGAATCAGATAAATAGGTGGGGTGACCGGAATGAAAGATTTATAAGCTGTATCATCAGCGAAGAACAATTTGCAAACATACCTGACCCAACAGCAGGAGCCTATTTCACTGAATAAAATACATACTGAGGCATTTATAGTCCTTGCATGTATATTTTCTTATGATGCAATATATTATGTACTGCTTGTATTTACAATACTACAATTTAGAGTATTGATCTAATATTTTAAAAGATGTATACAGTCAGTGACAGCACTGGATGCATAAATTCCTCTTTTTTAAAACTGCCAGCTCTTATATATGTGGAGGCCGATTCTGTTTCCCGCCTGTCCGGCCACTTACACTGTGCAAAAATCGGAGAAACGGGAAATGGACCCTATTCTGCCACCATGGGACCCGGACGTACCCGCAATGGCAGAATCAGGGACCTGGATGTCCTATCAGGCAACCCATTCTGGGGCGGGAGACGTCTACCAGCCTGCCTGCCCAGCCACAGCCCATACCTGCTGGTGTGCTGGTGCAGTGGCGTCCCATCGCCATGGCACCAGCACGTCCAGCAGGAGCACTCGAATGGCGAACCACTTACCAGCCACTTCACACCACTGTCTGACCTTCGGCGGGGCCCCTGAGCATAGATCTGACAGCCACTGCTGTGTCATGGCCGCATGATGGTGTTGGGGGGCCTGCAGCTCGCCATCGGCATGGTGCGCAGCATGTACTCCACCTTCAGGGTGGAATAAGGCAGGCGTCCATCCTAGCGCCTGGGGGACGTACTGAGGCCTGACCTAACTGGCCTCTGTACGCCCCTGTGCCTGGCCACACCCCCACTCTGCCCTTGCTCTGCCCCAGCACCATCCCCTCCCACCCCTGTCCAGCGCTCACTACACAACGGCCTTGTACGTGCAGGGAGGCAGGAGCCCAGAACAAAGTCCAGGAGCTGTGCATGGATTGGACATTCAACCCTACTATTCGCGGGTCAGAATGACCCCCATAATGTTTGTATGTCTAAGTTCCTAAACACATAAAAGTTATGCATACAATAGGAGGCAGAGCCGGAGGCTGGGTCAGAAGCTATACACAGAGCAGCAAAATAGCATATTGCTAGAGACATAGTTCCCTTGCACCGGCTCCAGTGATTGCTTCTCTGAGCTGACTGGGCAATATCCCTCTGCATGCCAAACCACATGGGGGCCCACTGGGCTCCACTGAGAGGAGATATAGAATCAGTGGGGTAAGTACAGGACTTAAGCTTGTATTTGCCCATTGCAAGCTCAGGAAAGATTGACAGAAGGAAAGACTCTTAGCATGTGGGAGTAGAACAAACTAAAGCATAGCAATCCTGGTATTCCCTTACAGTATCTTAAACATTTATAACCTGAGAACTGGGATTGGGTAAGAAGAGTACAAAAGAATTTCTATTTTATTCTATGGCTTGGCAATTTCATTCTGCCCCTTTGGGTTTTCACCTCCATCAGAACCAGTCTCTGTTCAGCAATGGTGCACCGAGCCTTCAATCGCAACTAGCTAGCATTCTTCCCCTATTTCATACCTCTGTCCCACTTCAGGCCAAGCATATCAGTGGCAATCCTCAGCCAGGAGCCACAAATTGCAGCTCTGTTTTGGAACTGACTAATGTAAACCCTAGGAGGGTAATTTTCTAACTAACCTGAGCCTGCAGAAGTCAATGCTTATAAAAGTATTCCACTATACATTCCCAAAAAAGCAGGCAAAAGTGGCTAAACGAGGCCAAGATGGCGGACACGTGCTAACCGTGTTCTCGTCAGCTCCTGCTTTTGCCTATTTAGTTTTCCTTTACCTTTCACGGTGCCGCGGAAATGCAAAGCAAAGTTGTGGGAACCTTCGAAGAGCGCATCTCCGGTTAAGGGGTCGCTCAACGAATTCGTCCGGCCCGTGGATGCAGTTGAGAGTGCTCCGGTGCAGTGTGGCTCCTTGAAGTTCTCAGGGGCGGAAGGAGGCTCTTTGCGTTCTTCTGAGCATGATATCTCTTTGAGCCTGGAGCTGAGATTTGCCCCAGTGCGGCCCTCTATCCCCGACGTCGGATCTTCGGTAGTGGATTCCGCCGCTAGCACAGGGAGCCATCTAGAGACACTGGTGGTAGGAGAGTGTGTGGCAGCTGCTTCTGTGTCGGCTGTGATTCTCGCTGGGGAGCTTGGGGCCATGGCTTCCAGTTTGGAGAGTGCAGGGGATCAAGTGGATACAGATTCGTGCCCGGTTTTGGATTCTTTGGAGTTGAAACCAATGCTGCAGAAACCGGTTACCATTACTTTGGAAACGCTTGCAGACTTTGGAATCTTCTCTTCTTATCCAGTTTGCTTCGTTTCAGTCTTTGCTGACTGATCATGTTCAGGTTCTGGAGCAGCAGAAGCAGTCAGTTAATGCGTTGACGATTAGAGTGTCTCAATTGGAAGCAAAGTTTGAAGATAGTGCTGCTGTGTCAGGTACTGTGGCTAAAGATTTATCAAATGTTCATTTGAAGATGAAGTCTCTGGAGAACTCTGTGAGGAGGAGGAACTTGCGTTTGTTAAACTTTCCAAGGGCTCCTACTGTTTCTCCTAAGGAACTTTTTCATTCATATCTTACTTCAGTGTTGAAAATACCTGTAGAGTCTATTCCTACTCTTGTGAGGGCTTTCTATTTGCCCGCCGCTAAGCTGAAAGAGCCTGCATCTTCTTCGCCACTTCAAAAACCTGTTTTTGACTCTTTAGACCTGACTGGTTTCTTACAGACCTCAGAACCTGAGGCTATTCAGCGATCAACACTTCTGCTCACCTTATTTTTGGAACCAGATCGTGACTGGCTGATGAAGATGTATTTTAAGGCTAGGAATGAGTTATTTATGGGTGCACCTATTAGGATGCCTCCTAATGTCTCGAAGGCCACTCAAAAGTATAGGCAGCAATTTTTATTGCTGCGTCCACCGGTTTTGCAGTTGGGGGTTTGAGGTTTTTTGTGATACCCCTGTAAATGTTTGATAAAGTACCAGGGTGTGAATTATATCTTTTTTGATCCCTCTCATCTAACTCAGTTTGTGGTTAGTAAAAGTGTTAGGGTCCTTCAGTGAATCCATGAACGTATCTCCCCTTAGAGTTGATCTCATATAGTAGGTAGTAATGCACCAGTATGCGTTTTATTTCTTGAAAAGGATTTCCTGTGATTTGAGTCTGCCCTCTCTTTTTATGGTGGACTAGTGAAATCTTATGCCTTTTCTTGGTTTGGTAGGACGAGAAGGGGGATGTTTATTTCCCCTTCGTTTATTATTATGCTTGTCTTTCGCTTTTCTTTTCTGTAGCAAGTAATTTTCTTGTGCAAATTTTGAAAATTGCATAAATAAAATTAAAAAACAAAAAGCAGTCAATAGCAAAACATAGCAGCTGCTTTTATGCAAAATATGTGTAGGCATTCCGAGGGAGAAGAGGAGGAAAGTGGCAGGCTTAGCATCAGTTCTTACTGCCAGATACAAGCACTAAGCTAACTCTACCTCGGAGCAGGTGTACCTGTGCAGCAGCTTTCAGGGAGGTAATTTTATTTTGCCTTTATGCGCCCTGTTATAAAGTTACCCTGTTGGGCAAGGGCTGGGATGCTTTCTCCTCCAGAACCCCACCCCAGCCAAGGGAACCTAAGTCAGGTCCTCCACATGGCAGTCCATATCTCTTACAACAGCACCACCCTTTAACGCCACTTATTTTGCTATCTTTTTAACAAATAATAAATTTATAATTAATATCAGGTAAAATACAATAAAGGCCTCAGTTATCGCTCTTACCAATCATCGGTGAACAATATCACCCTAGGACAGAGCTTCAAAACTTCCACATCATAGGCCTTACCCTGCCCACCTACTCTTTTAATTTACAAATATTAAACCAATTTTATCCTGAAAAAGTACTTTTAAAGGATTCACTTCAGACAACCGTTTTTTTGTTTCTATTCAATAACTAAAGTGTATCGTTAACTTTGAAACATAACGTGATTAGAGGTAAAGCTCCTCTTTTATAAAAAGTTACATCTCTTACAGCGACCAACACGTATCTGCAAATTGAAGGGAGAAAGAACGTATTACAAGACTAATAGAAATCTCTTAGTCTTGTAGCAACATATTACTTATCTTAACAATCCGTTCATCATGCGTTTCCTTCACGCTTCCTGGTGTGCCGCCTTTGGCAATTCGACCGCTGGTCAGGCAACACCATAGGCTAGCTGGGCAGCGAAAACGTGTCTAGATCCGACAAAAGCTTCTGTTTCACCCTGCCGGGCTTCCTCAGGGATCCAACGTCATGCCCAAGAAAAGGTTACACCATTAACACTTCAAACAGAGTGACATAAGCACTTCGCTAATTCCAACGGCGTCTAACCTCGCCGCCCTTAAATATTCCCACTAACCAACCAATCACTGAACTCCCACGTAAAAACTCTGACGTCAGCCATCATAAAACTTTATTAAACATACAAAACCGTACTTACTACAACCGCACTATCCAATGCAGTAAATCTAATCTCCTTCCTTACCAAACTAACTATTATCTACCCTACAATACTGAACAAATATACAAAAAAATATAAAATAAAGATTTAAAATTATACAAAAGTAAAGAAATATTAGAACTAGGAACTCACAACCAAACCTACCCCTGGCAGATAGTTTAACTTGAAACACCGTAACTTAGAAGTCTCTCGTTCAGAAAAAAAGTGCCCATTCGATCTTATCATTTAAACCTGCAGGGGCAAGAGTGTGCAGAGTATATATCCAATATTGTTCTCTTCATAACAATAGACGACCTCTATCTCCTCTGCGAATGTCTACAGACACTTGCTCTATAACTGTGCATTGAAAATCTTGAAAAGTATGATTTGTAGCAATACAATGTAAGACCAACGGAGTCTCTACCCGTGCTTTCGCTACACTATATTTATGCTCTGCTAAACGAGTACGTAGAGGTCGTGTAGTTTTACCAATGTAAATCAAGGAGCATGAGCATTTTAAAGCATAAACTACATAAGTAGAATCACAATTCGTTGAATATTTAGGGCAAATTTTACGCTGAAAATCAAAACATGGTAAATCAACCATCATCTTGCAATATACGCAATGTCCACATTGATAATGAGTAGCTGGTGCAGAGGTGACAGATCTTACAACTGCTGGACATAATCGATCTTTGAAATTCCTGCCTCTTTGGTAAGCCATACGGACAGTATACGATGATAAAATCGAATGCCTTGAAAACATTTTCCAATGCTTATGTATTGAAGATGATACACGTTGTGCAAGAGTAGAATAAGGTAAGACACATGTGATCGGTGTCACCTGATCTTCAAAACTTGAGTGGTCACTAGAGGGATATAATAACCAATCTCTATGGTTATATTTAGCACGCTTGTACGCTTTCTTTAACACCGATGAAGGATAACCACGATGTTCAAACTTAGCAATCATCAACTTAGCCTGTTTCTCAAACTCTTCTTTAGACGAACAAATACGGCGACAACGTAGCAATTGTGAATAAGGTAAATTATTTTTCAGATGACTGGGATGAAAACTGGAATAATGCAGAAGGGTGTTTCTGTCAGTAGGTTTAACGTATATAGTGGTCTCGAAGCTTACAGCAGTTCTTAGAATTTGAACATCCAAAAAATGTATCTTAGTCTGATGTTTCTTCATCTCAAATTGTATATTACTCTTACAGCCATTCAAATACTGAAAAAAGTCTTCTAAACTTTCTGCCGAAGCTGTCCAAAATACTAAAATGTCATCGATGTATCTGTACCAACCTACAAAATCAGAGGCAAACTGAGAATTATACACCCATAAATCTTCAAATAGATGCATATATAAATTCGCTAATGAAGGCGCAAACTTTGCGCCCATTGCTGTTCCGGAAATTTGTTGGAAAAATTCTTGTTTATACAGGAAATAATTCTGTTTCAACGCAATTTCTGCTAAATCACACAAAAATGATGTGGGTACTGCGTGTGGACGTGGTCTAGCCTCCCAAATATGTCATAAAGCAAACAAAGCATCATCTTGTGGAATAGAAGTATATAATGCTTTCACATCAAGTGTAGCCAGCCAGGTAATGCACTCTATAGATGGGAAATCTTGTAAGATAGTTAATAAGTGCGTGTATCATCTTCAATACATAAGCATTGGAAAATGTTTTCAAGGCATTCGATTTTATCATCGTATACTGTCCGTATGGCTTACCAAAGAGGCAGGAATTTCAAAGATCGATTATGTCCAGCAGTTGTAAGATCTGTCACCTCTGCACCAGCTACTCATTATCAATGTGGACATTGCGTATATTGCAAGATGATGGTTGATTTACCATGTTTTGATTTTCAGCGTAAAATTTGCCCTAAATATTCAACGAATTGTGATTCTACTTATGTAGTTTATGCTTTAAAATGCTCATGCTCCTTGATTTACATTGGTAAAACTACACGACCTCTACGTACTCGTTTAGCAGAGCATAAATATAGTGTAGCGAAAGCACGGGTAGAGACTCCGTTGGTCTTACATTGTATTGCTACAAATCATACTTTTCAAGATTTTCAATGCACAGTTATAGAGCAAGTGTCTGTAGACATTCGCAGAGGAGATAGAGGTCGTCTATTGTTACGAAGAGAACAATATTGGATATATACTCTGCACACTCTTGTCCCTGCAGGTTTAAACGATAAGATCGAATGGGCACTTTTTTTCTGAACGAGAGACTTCTAAGTTACGGTGTTTCGAGTTAAACTATCTGCCAGGGGTAGGTTTGGTTGTGAGTTCCTAGTTCTAATATTTCTTTACTTTTGTATAATTTTAAATCTTTATTTTTATATTTTTTTGTATATTTGTTCAGTATTGTAGGGTAGATAATAGTTAGTGTGGTAAGGAAGGAGATTAGATTTACCGCATTGGATAGTGCGGTTGTAGTAAGTACGGTTTTGTATGTTTAATAAAGTTTTATGACGGCTGACGTCAGAATTTTTACGTGGGAGTTCAGTGATTGGTTGGTTAGTGGGAATATTTAAGGGCGGCGAGGTTAGACACCGTTGGAATTATCGAAGTGCTTATGTCACTCTGTTTGAAGTGTTAATGGTGTAACTTTTTCTTGGGCATGACGTTGGATCCCTGAGGAAGCCCGGCAGGGTGAAACAGAAGCTTTTGTCAGATCTAGACACGTTTTCGCTGCCCAGCTAGCCTATGGTGTTGCCTGACCAGCGGTCGAATTGCCAAAGGCGGCACACCAGGAAGCGTGAAGGAAACGCATGATGAACGGATTGTTAAGATAAGTAATATGTTGCTACAAGACTAAGAGATTTCTATTAGTCTTGTAATACGTTCTTTCTCCCTTCAATTTGCAGATACGTGTTGGTCGCTGTAAGAGATGTAACTTTTTATAAAAGAGGAGCTTTACCTCTAATCACGTTATGTTTCAAAGTTAACGATACACTTTAGTTATTGAATAGAAACAAAAAAACGGTTGTCTGAAGTGAATCCTTTAAAAGTACTTTTTCAGGATAAAATTGGTTTAATATTTGTAAATTAAAAGAGTAGGTGGGCAGGGTAAGGCCTATGATGTGGAAGTTTTGAAGCTCTGTCCTAGGGTGATATTGTTCACCGATGATTGGTAAGAGCGATAACTGAGGCCTTTATTGTATTTTACCTGATATTAATTATAAATTTATTATTTGTTAAGAAGATAGCAAAATAAGTGGCGTTAAAGGGTGGTGCTGTTGTTAGTGATTTATTTGTACCCTTTAGGTGGTTGTGTGTGTGTGAGAGTACATATCTCTTGCCATTTAGCCACAGGGGTGACCAGCCATTTCAGAGGGCAATTTTCCAACAACTTTACCCAGATAACCGGGCATTCCCAAGAAAAAAACCAAAGGCTGAAAATTGTCCTCCCCATCTATAGGTAAATCTGTCTGTGTCATTTCACAACACTGCTGCTGCTTTTATCTGGAACAAAAAGGGGGAGGGGCAGAGGTGGTTTACAATGCTAGGGGATTTTATTTTGAAATCCCTGCCCATTAGTGTCAGTGCCCACTTTACAGTATATCTGCTATAGCTCATGATTTTCAAAGGGAAATTTCATAGGGACCTTCACCATTACAAAAGCTGCTTTCTGTAGGGCACAAATAGGCAGAGCTGTGCTCCAAAACACTCTTTCTTCAATACACACTGACAATATTTCTGTCCAATATTTAACTCCTCGGTGCTGTTGTCTGTCCTGGAGGTTAATGTGGTCTGACCTTGTAACCAATGTTTAACTAGAAACTAAAATGTAAAAAGCAGCAAACGCTTTCTCATAATCTAAAAAGATAACCCTCGTGTTCCTTACACTAACAAGCTTTCTCAGTTTCTTCAGAACATCTCAGGGCCACACAGTTTGGTTTGACGGTCATTCTATTTGCTTATACTGATACTAGCCAGCTCCGAGATTCTCGCTCCTTGCAGTAAACATTCCTTCCTTGTGTCTACCTAAAACAATGTTTAACTCGCCCTCCTGCTTGTGTTCCAGCTGCCTCAGAAAGCTGGCAAGGTTAAACTGCTCCCCAAGGGGATAGAAAATAAAATGGAAACACTATAGCCTCTCAAAAGAAGAGATTAAATTTTAAACTTGGACTTATTTCCTGAGATTTTAGGGTCTGTTCGAGGTGCTGGACACCTTGCTTACCCCGAGTTCTATTATCCTCCCAATCCCTTCATGGTACCTTCAATGGAGAATGTCATTAAGGTATTATAGAGATACATAGTTCAAGGAAAGCTGCGCAGGGGTCTGGATATTGAGGTCTTTAATTCTATTCTCACATGCCTTATGACGAAGCCCACTGACCCGTTTGGTAACTGCCTTCTGCAGCAAATCCATCTTATTTATATCCTTTTAAAGGTGTGGTCTCCAGAATTGCATATAATACAATACTCTAAATTAGTGTCACTGTATAAGTCTTTGGTGTGACCCATCCTTCTTCCTGCTGGCCATTCCTCTCCCTATGCACCCAAGCATCCTTCTGGTTTCACCATCACCATTTCTACCTGCCTCGGATCCTGCAATCCATTGGACTGCAGAAACTTCACTATCCTCTGTTTTAGCAGTGTTTCCATTAGTTTTCTCAGAAGTCAGACTAACCAGCTTGTAGTTCCCAACCTCATCCTTACTTCCGCTTTTGTGTAAAAGAAACTCATGCACCTTTCTCAAGTCCTCTGGGGACCACGCCAGACTCTAAAAAAGCATTGAAAAGGTCAGACAGCGGAGCTGCTAGAACTTCCCTAAGTTCCTTCAGCACTCTCAGATGTATCCCATCTGGCCCCATTGCTTTGTCTACTTTTAGTTTAAGTAGCTCCTCATGAACACAGTCTTCTGAAAATCATTCAAGATCCCCTTCACTTCTGTTCCTATTTATCTGTGTTTTCTCAGGTCCTGCTTCTGGCCCTTCATCTGTGAACACAGAAGACAAAAATTTGTAAAGCAATTCCACCTTATCTTCATCAGCTATGAAATACACTGGTCAACAAATTTTTACAAAGGCATGTTACTGAAATAAAAATAGTCATTTCTTATCAATTTTTATATGCTGAACACAAATATGACAGTGAAATTGCAAAGTTGACTATAGGATTTTTTTGTAATCTACAAGAATTAATGTTTACATCACGAAATGCATATCAATAGTAAATATAATAGACCTTCGGTTAATATCTGTAAAAAAAACTAAGGGGTATGTTTACTAAACCGGGCTAACGGTTAACCCGGTTTAGTAAACATACCCCTAAGTCATAGACTACTTCTTAGATTTTTTCGCCTGTCTCTTGTACAGCTGTTCGGGAACTTCTCTGGGGAGTGTCCAGCAGTAGTCAGCCAGCATTGTAGTGGACCATTTTCCCTGGTATCTTTGCTCCATCATTGCGATATCCTGGTGAAAACGTCCGCCCTGTTCATCACTAACCATACCACAGTTGTCAGGAAAGAAATCGAGATGGGAATCAAGGAAATGGATCTTTAGAGACATATTGCAGCCAGGTTTCTGATACTGCATCAGCATGTCTTCTACTAGTTCCTTGTAGTTTTCTGCCCTAACATTCCTGAGAAAGTTTGTTGACACTAGACGAAAAGCATTCCATGCTTGTTTCGCATCACCCTGCAGCAAGTTGTTGAACCGGTCATCTTTGAAGAGCTCTCGAATCTGAGGACCCACAAAAACTCCCTCTTTAATCTTTGCTTCGCTGAGTCGAGGGAATTTTTCATGCAGGTATCGGAAAGCTGGCGAAGTGCAGTCCATGGCTTTCATAAAGTTTTTCATCAAATCTAGTTTGATGTGAAGGGGTGGTATCAGGATTTTGTGATCCTCAACCACAGCTGGGTTCTGGATATTCTTCTCTCCAACTGTTACATTTTGTCTGCGATTCCATTCCTTCCGCAAGTAGTGCCAATCCCTTGCTCGGCTATCCCACTCACATAAGAAACACATGTATTTTATATATCCCTGCTGCAGTCCCATTAAAAGGGCAACTACCTTCAAGTCACCACAGAGGTGCCAGTTGTACTTTTTATAGTTAATGGAAGTCAGTAGATGCTTTAAGTTATCGTATGTCTCTTTCATGTGGACGGCATGTGCTACTGGAATAGATGGAAGACGGTTTCCACTGTTCAAAAGCACAGCCTTCAGACTCAGTTTCGAAGAGTCTATAGTCTCCAGTCTTGTGGATCATGAGTGATTTTTAAGGCATTCATGAGGCTTTCAATATCGGAACAGAATACCAGATTACTTTCCTTTCCGACTGCGTATAGTACACTGCTGATGTCAGATGGCTTCAGCAGCCGTCTGGCAGTAGTATTGCATTGCATCAGAAAATGATGCAATCAATTCTGGATGATGTGTGCATGCTGGTATTATGCAATGTGATGCAATATTACATCATTCAAGGCTTATTTGGGATGTTGTTGATGTCCTACTGGATAAATTTATACAGTGAAATGTCAAAAATGAACTACATGCAATATCTTCAAAACAAGAGCCAGTAAAATTTTTTAATGTTATATTCATGTTCAGCTCACCAAGATACTACAGATTAGGGTCTTTTAAAGTCAGTAACGATGTCAGTGTTGACCAGTGATATTCCTCCCCTTAACCCTTCAGTCTGACAAGATCACTTTTGCACTTCCTCCTCTCACTAACTTATCTAAAAAATGTTTTGCTCTTTCAGACACCCCCCCCCCATCCTAAGCTACAAAATGTATTAGTTGCCTCATTACCACATACTGTAAATGGGCCCCGATATCTCTTTGCCAACATGGAAAGTGATTCAGGTGATATTAGACCTTTGTTGAAAAAGGCAGGAGCACTACACTGAGCAAGCTTAGAATATAACAGCACAAACAGGCAAGACATTTTCCCACACTACATCAACTTCTTTGCTTATTCTCTGAAACACTTATTCCCCTAACTCCACAGGAATCAGTGAGGAGAACCCAGTACCCAAACTCATAAAATATGCTTATTTCAGTCAATAAATAACCACAAATGTTTTATGAAGGAGGATGAGGAATTACTGGCATGTAAAGCCTGCAGGTATCTAAATTAAAAATTAAAGCACTTGATCAATAGACACATTCTTTATTCTCCATCTGAATTCACAGCTGTCTTTCTTATAAAGGATAGCATCCAGAGAAAACTAGCCATATGCCTTTCCTTTATTCGCATCATGTAATTCTCCAGTCTGCATCGTTATCATATCCTCATAATTTCCCAGCTTGCTTCCACACAGGCCAGCAAAGTGAGAAGCAATAGGCACCGGAGCTTCGTCCGTCACACATAAGGGTAACATCCCTTCGCTACCCACACTGCATCCCCGGTAACAGTCACCCAACAAAAGTGGGACTGCTTTCATCCTTGCCTTTCCCAAAAGTAGCCCGTCAGCTTCAACAACACAGCCATCATTCATACTGGCTGCCATACCACCTTCTCAGCTACGATTTTCTCCCCATCCACACTGCTGCCGCTGCTCTGAAGAGGGATTTATGCCAGTAATCATGCAACAAACCATGTCTCTATCTCTGCAATATCTATTCCCCACCTACAATAAGTGGCATCAGTTTTTCAGCAACTCTATTCTCCATGTCGAAAGTTAGAGCATGGCAGTTCGAATAGCATAGGAATCAAAGATCACATAGACAAGAAATTAGTACTATGCAAACTTCCCAAGTATAACTGCTTTAGATCAGGAGGAGAAAAGGGCTGGATTAGAATCCATGAGACCACTGGGCCACATTAGTGGCTTACTAGGTGGGGGGTGGGGGGAAAGACTTCCCTAAATATTTCATGAGTCCAACCAGAAGTAAAAGTGGTGGCCTCACCATAATTTAATCTTGGCTCCTGCAAGAAGTACAACCTCCCTTTTTTGATCTCTTCCCTAGGCTGACCCAGCACTGGCAGCCCCATTACTGGCCCCCACCAGCACTAGTATTCCCTCTTTGCCCATCCCACTCCACCGGCACCAAAGTCTCCCCAGTCTCTTTTCTTCCTGACCTAGCTGTGCCAAGCAATTTGCCTCCCAAGAGCTCCTGAGACAACAACAGTCCAGGGCAGCAGAGTGTGGAGCTCATGCGAGGGCACAGAGGAGCAAGCTGCAAAAAGCAGAGGAAAAGCTGATTCGGGGGGAGAAGAATGAACAGATAGAGCAGCAGAACCAGAACAGCACCTCTCATCACCATCCTAGCCTGATTCTGGGGGACAGGTGCAGCAAATGCAGAGGACATGCCCCGGTCATAATCATCTGCTTGTCGGCAGAAAGAACAGAAGTGGCTCCAGTGGTTGAGAGACAATCAAAGAAATGCAATAGCTGCTGGCTGTTTTTTCAGCTATTAAGAAAGAAGATCAACAGCAGAGGTTGGAGTAAGAGGCTACATGAAAGGCAGCAGTGGGTTGGATCCAGCAGGCAGGTCAATGGTTCTTTTACAGTGCTGCGTATGCCTTGTAGCGCTATACAAATGATCAGTAGTAGTAGCAGTAGTCTAGCCCTGCTTTAGATGAATCATACATGCACACAACTTCAACCTGAAACACGCCAACAATCCCTGACCTTGACTTTCCTGAATTCCAAACTTAGTCCTGAAAATCATAGATGCTCACAGCTCTATAAAATAGAGCTGTCATATATTACTCTACACCTGCTGCAAACAAAAATAGCTCAGATGCCAGAAAGAGTGGGAGCTAGTAAAATTCAGTGATGAAAAGCCGTGAGCTGGTAAGCATGAGAACTGGAGAGAAGACAAAGCAGAAAGCGGGGGAGCTTGGATACATAGGAGCAATGCAAAATACAAGCAAATCCCTCACCAAAGAGCGAGGACCAGGGCCAGATGGCTAACATCAGAAGAAGTAAGCAGTATTAGCTGTGAGAAGAGAATTCCAGGCAGGTTAAAAGGAAGAGTAGATAAGGCAGGCAAACACCTCATGTTAGTCTACAAAGCAAAGTGCTGGAGGATGAGAAAGTAAGAACAACAAGCAATGAATCAGACAAAGACGAGGCTGCTATGCTGGGTATCTGGGCTGACATGGAAAGAGAAGATCAAGAAGCATAGCAATCAGCTTTTCAAAGATTGGGGTGCTAAAGCCAACACAAATTACCCTCTATGGACATAGCGAAGGAGTTTGCTCAATACTGCAGTGTTGAAGCACTTATTGCAGTCAGAGATGTGGCATCAACTTCAGGAACAAGGGAGCTGAGGCCACAGAGAAGACGAGGGAAAGAGGACTAGTTACTGATGAATGTTACACTCGCATGAAAGCGCTGGAGATACAGGTGGAGGGTAACGTTCCCACAAAGCTGCGTGAGAGAGAGCCTTCCAACCACACTGCAGCCAGTAGGTGATTAGCAGAAACTTTGGAGGAGGGGGAGTAAAGGTTAAAAAAAGTAAGTAAATATATGTACCCCACAGCAGAAGCAGACACACAGATCCAAGGGTAATCAGAAGCCGGAAAGGAAAGACAAATCATACCATCCAGGGATAAAAGGGCAACCTTATATAGCCAAGGCTAGGCAACAAGCAAAAAAGGGTTTCACTGGACAGAGCTCTAAGGGAGGGAAGGGCTGAGCTCCACGCAGGTAAAGGTAGCTGTTTTAAAGTACAAATAATTGTTTTCAGGTGCTGACTTTGGCAGAGAATATTAAGAAGACACGCAGCGTTGCCGGTTGCTGCACTACACCATTCTCTCCCCCTAAAAGGCAGCTCCGTGAGTCCTCTGATGTCTGTACTTCCAAGAGCTTCTCGCAGGCTGCAGCAAAGGCTCGAACAGCAGGGAAGAACAGGGCAGCCAGAATCCGAACTAAAAAGACAGAGCTCAGAATGTAATAAGATGGTTTTGCTTCCAGTAACATAGGAAACGACAGCAGGTAAAGACCAGCGCAAGCCATCCAGTCTGCTCAGCAAGATGCTTTTGAGTTGTAATTGCCGCTCTATGCATGGTACCCCCACTCTGTGCTTTCATTAGGGGTATCTGTCCAGCATTTCCGTAACGTGGTTACTCATGCGCAGCCAAGCATTTCAACAGAGCAGCCCTGACCTAACTTTTCATATTCATGACAGAATACGGTGTTTCTGTGCCATGAATTCTTCCAAGACAGAAAATGAAGGCTCAGTGTGCTTCCTGAGGAATCTTAATACATTCTATCCTATGAAGGACGAGCACCCGGAAGGTGGGGTAGAAACACACACCCACAGGCACTGGAAAGGGAAGTTGCGAGTCCAAAGGATACATGGAGCGTCCAAAAGTATAGCAGAGCCTTTACAGGCAGAAATAACCTTTTACAAAATTGCCAGGAGTATGTGAACAAGTTTGCCTAATCTGAGCAGAGATATTCTCAGAGGAGTTTGGACTTGCAAGCACACTTTATTAAATATGGGGGTATGCACAAAAAACAGAAAGGCTGTGTATTCAAAATAGTAGCTACAAGTGTGTCTGTATAGATTAAGGACATAAGAAGATAAGATTCGCCATATGAGGTCAGACGAAAGGTCCATCACGTCCAGTATCCTGTTTTCAACAGTGACCAATGCAGGTCACAAGTTCCTGTCGGGTTCTCAGAAGGTGCAAAGATTCCATGTTGCTTATTCCAGGGATAAGTAGTGGATTTTCCCAGTCCATTTTTATGGACTTTACCTCCAGGAACTTGTCCAAACCTCTTTTAAACCCAGCTACACTAACTGCTTTTACTACATCCTCCAGCAACAAATTCCAGAGTTTGATTAAGCATTGAGAGAAAAAATAATTTTCTCTGATTATTCTTAAATGTGCTACTTGTGTCGCCTCGTCTTTCTACTTTTCGAAGGAGTGAACTAATTTTCTAGGATTTACCAGTTCCACTCCACTCGTTATTTTATAGACATCTGTCATATCTCTCCCCGGTCATCTTTTTCCAGGCTGAAGAGTCTAATCGTTTAAGCCTTTTCTGGTGGAGGTTTCCTTCTATCCCCTTCATCATTTTGGCTACTCTTCCCTGGATCTTTTCTACTACTACTAGTCATTTATAAAGCACTACGAGGTGTCCACAGCACTGTACAAACATAGAGACGTTCCCTGCTCGTGAGAGCTTACAATTACAGTAGGACAGACAAGACAAAGGATAAGAATAAGGGGAAGAGGAGGGTAAGGAGACACAAGGAAAAAAGGGGGTCAGGGTCTAAAAGCAGCTTTAAAGAGCCTTTAACATGGACTTGAAAAGGGACAGAGACGAAGCCTGACGTACAGACTCAGGGAGCCTGTTCCAGGCATAAGGAGCAGCAAGGCGAAAGGACCAAAGTCTGCAGTTGGCAGTGGAAGAAAAGGGCAAAGAGAGAAGCAAGCCAGAAGAAGAGCGGGGTTCACAAGGAGGGGTGTAGGGAGAGAGGAAAGGTAGAAAGGAGCAGAAGAGTGACTGCACTTATAGGTCAGAAGGAGAAGCTTGAATTGGATATGAAAACAGAAGAGATGCCACTGAAGTGATTTGAGGAGTTATATGACAAATTATATGAAAAATTAGTCGCGCAGCAGAGTTCTGAACAGATTGAAGGGAAGAAAGGTGGCTAAGAGAGAGATCAGCAAGAAGGAGGTTGCAATAGTCGAGACAGGAAGTAATTCGAGAGTGGACAAGTGTTTTAGTAGTGTTTTCAAACATGTGTTAATGTTATAGAAAAAGAGATGACAGGTTTTAGCTATAACTGTTGGATATGTGAGGAGAAGGAGGAGTCAAAGATGACCCCAAGTTTGCAGGCTGAGGAAACAGGAAGTAGAAGAGTGTTATCCAAAGAGAGAGGAAGGGGAGGAAGGTTTAGGGAGAAAAATAAGTTGTTCAGTTTTGGCCATGTTTAATTTCAAAGGGCAGTGAGACATCCAGGTGGTGATATCAGACAGGCAGGCAGAGATGCAAGACTGGAGTGTCAAAGAGATATCAGGTTTAAAAAGATAGATCTGAGAATCATCAGCATACAAATGATACTGAAATCCATGAAAGGAAATGAGAGCACCAAGGGATTGAGTGTAGAGAGAGAAAAGAAGAGGATCAAGAACAGATCCCTGGGGTACACCAACTGAGAGTGGGATGGCAGTAGAGGACAGGGCAAAGTCCCTAAAACTAAGAGAGGACAATGTGTCAAGGAGATGGTGGTAGTCAACGATGAAGATAGAATAAAAGTCTTCGAATTTAGAAAGGAAAGTCACTGGAGACTTTGGCAACAGCCGCCTCGGTGGAATGAAAGGGACGAAAGCCAGATTGAAGTGGATCCAACAGGGCTTGAGAGGAAAGAAATTCAAGACAACAATGGAGGATTGCACACTCAAGAAGTTTAGAAATGAAGGGAGATGGTTTGATAATTAGAAGGACAACTAGGGTCAAGAGAAGGTTTCTTAAGGAGAGGTGTGACCACAGCATGCTTGAAGTCTGAAGGGACTGTGACAGTGGAGAGTGAGGTTGAGAATGTGTGAGATGAAAAGGATGATAGAGGAAATAGAACTAAGGAGATGGGTGGGACAGGATCAGAAGAGCAAGTAGCAAGTTTACGTAGAGGAGGAAAGTAGATGAGAATTTTCTTCATCAGAGTTTAGAAGAGGAAAGTAGATGAGAGTTTTCTTCATCAGAGATCTTAGAGAAGGAAGAAAGGGTAACAGAGACTGAGGGGAAAATGGTATTGAGGTGGGGAAGAGAGTATGAAGCTGATTTAATGGGGAATTGGAGAGTGATCTTGTGGATTTTGTCATGGAAATAGCTAAGGTTTGGGTAGAAAGAGAAGGAGAAATCAGAGAGGGAAGTGTCTTGAGGAGGTATCTTTCATTCTACCGAGGCGGCTGTTGCCAAAGTCTCCAGTGACTTATTCCTTTCTAAATTCAAAGACTTTTATTCTATCTTCATCCTTCTTGACCTTTCTGCTGCTTTTGACACCGTTGACTACCACCTTCTCCTTGACACATTGTCCTCTTTTAGTTTTAGGGACTCTGCCCTGTTTTCTACTGCTATCCCACTCTCAGTTGGTGTACCCCAGGGATCTATTCTTGATCCTCTTATTTTCTCTCTCTACATCCAGTCTCCTGGTGCTCTCATATCCTTTCATGGATTTCAGTATCATTTTTATGCTGATGGTTTTCAGATCTATCTTTTTAAACCTGATATCTCTTTGACACTCCAGTCTTGCATCTCTGCCTGCCTGCCTGTCTGACATCACCACCTGGATGTCTCACTGCCATTTGAAATTAAACATGGCCAAAACTGAACTTCTTATTTTTCTCCCTAAGAGTTGAGAAGAGACAGCGAGGGTCAGTGGCAAGAACGTTTGTCAGATGGACATAGTAGTTTTGCTAAGGCTGATTGGAAAGAGATAAGCATGAATTTGAAGTTAAGAAAGTCACAGAAGGAGTGGATTTGGAGCCAAATGCACTCATCTGAGCAGGTACAGGAGTGTACATAGCAAGTAGTTGAAGATAACCAGGGCTGAGGTGTTATTCATCTTACAGGACCTGGGATAGGTGGAGAAGAGTATCTAGAGCAGAAGAGAGGGCAGTATTATAAGAAACTATAGCCTCATCAACAGTATTAGACAACAAGGAGGAGGAAAGAGATGAGACAATATTAGAAAGAGCCAAAGGGCCAATAGCATGAAGATTCCTAAAAAGGTAAGAGGAGATTGGGTGAGACTGAGGTGGAGAGTAATGAAGGGTAAAGGTTAGGAGGTGATGATCAGATAGGGGAAGAAATGAGGTACAGAAATTGGAGAGTAGACAGAGAAGAAAACCAGACTAACTGATATATTTTTTTTTAGATATGCAGACCAAAACTGCACACAATTTTCAAGGTGCGGTCACACCATGGAGCGATACAAAGGCATTACAATATCCTTGGCTTTATTCTCCATGCCTTTCTTTACTTTCCTTATGGTTCCTAGCAATCTATTTGCTTTCTTGGCTGCTGCTGCTGCTGCACACTGGGCAGAGGATTTCAAAGTATTATCCACGCTGACACTTTTTCCTGGGTGGTGGATCCTAATGTGGAACCTTGCATTGTGTAACTGCAATTTAGGTTGTTCTTCCCTAAGTGCATAACTTTGCATTTGTCCACATCAAATTTCATCTGCCATTTGGACACTCTGTCTCCCAATTTCTCAAGGTCCTCTTGCAATTTTTCACAATCCTCTTGTGATTTAACAACTTTGAATAATTTTGCATCATCTGCAAATTTGATCACCTCAGATGTTATTCCCATTTCCAGGTCATTTATGAATATGTTAAAAAGCAGCGGACCCAGCACAGATCCCTGGGGTACTCCAGTATTTATCTTTCTCCATTTAGAAAGTGGACCAGTTAGCCTTTCTCTCTGTTTTCTATCTTTTAACCAGTTCCCATTCCATAATAGGGCACTGCCTCCTACCCCATGACTTTTTAATTTCCTCAAGAGTCTCTCATGAGGAGCCTTGTCAAAGGCTTTCTGAAAATCCAGATACACTTTATCAACTGGCTCAGCTTTATCTACCCATTTATTAACACCTTCAAAAACATTTAGCAGATTATCGAGACTTACTTAGCTAAATTCATGTTGGCTTTGTTCCATTAAACCATGACTATCTGTATGTTCAGTAATTTTGTTCTTTTCAGTATAATGGCTTCTACCACACCTTGCCTGGCACCGATGTCAGGCTCACCAGTCTGTAGCTTCCTGGATCAACCTGGTAACCCTTTTTAAAAACTGGTGTTACGTTGCCCACTTTTCAATCATCAAGTACTAGACCTACGATCTCACATAAAGAAAACTGTTAAAAGCGCTTATTACCGAATGAAAATAATTAGACGCCTCAAGCCTCTTATCTCTTATGAACACTTTTGTACAGTCTGCCAGGTACTTATTACCCCCATTCTGGATTTTTGCAACCCTATCTACAATGGGCCGTCAAAACATGCTTTCAAACCTCTTCAAATGGCACAGAATACAGCAGCCAGAATAATTAACGGTTCCACAAATCATGACCACATTACCCCCATCCTTAAAGATCTCCACTGGCTCCCGATAACCCTTCGCATAAAGTATAAGTTAATCATAAACATCTTCAAAATGAAGCACAACAGTTCTGCAACCAGCCTCCATGCCCTCTTATCCCGTGATACCAGCAACAGACCTAGAAGATTATCCACCTCAAACACCCTCAATACCCCAAGAAACTTCGCTAAATCACGCAAATGTACATCACAACGAGCAATTTCTTTGGCTGCCCCTTTGATTTGGAACTCTCTCTCCCTCCTGATTTACGTGCAATTGATGTTTTAAGTGACTTTCATAAGCAATTAAAAACTTTACTTTTCATTGAGCACTATGGATCAACAAATGACTAAGATATCATCTATTGTATATATTTTATAAATAATCCACTATATTGTTAACCCTTGTTATTTTCCTACATTACCATATGTTGTCATGTCTATACTGTTTATGTTTCCCTTGTTTATACCTTGTATTTCTTGTTACCGCTTTGATTGAAGGAAAAGGCGGTATAAAAAACTTGTTAAATAAATAAATAAATACTATAGACATTTTTAATGGCAGTTTACAAATTACTAATAGTCAATCTCAATTTCAATTTTGAGTCCTTTCAATACCCTGGGATGTATATCATCCGATCCAGGTGATTTGCTGCTCTTTATAAAATTGCTGTATTACATCTTCTAGGTTTATTGAGATTGTTTCAATTCCTCCAATACATCACCTTTAAATATAATTTCTGGGATGGGTGATTTCCCTACATCTTCTTCAGTAAAGACCAAAGCAAAGTATTCATTCAGTCTCTCTGCTTGACCTTATCCTTCCTCAGTGCCCCTTTTAACCTCTATCATCTAACAGTCCAGCTGACTCACAGTTGCTACGTATGTACTTAAAAATTGCTTATTATGAGTTTTTGCTTCCATGGCTAGTTTCTTTTCAAATTCTCTCTTTTCCTGCCTTATCAATGCCTTGCCTATAACTTGCCAGTGTTTATGTTGTTTCCTATGTTCATCATTTGGCTCCTTTTTCCATTTTCTGAAAGATGCTTTTTTTGGCTATAACATTTTGAAAGAGAATTTCTAAAAGGGAAAGTATGCGCGTACATGCCCTTTGAAAACATGTAGAACTTTTACAGGTGGTTGTTGAAGCCTCACTTGGAATAAAGTGTTCAGTTTTGGAGGCTCTACCATGCTAAGGATATAAGAAGACTTGAAGTAGTTCAGTGGACAGTGACCAAAATGGTATAGAGTTTATGTCAGAAGCCATATGATAAGAGACTTGAAGTCCTGAATATTTATACCTGAGAACAGGGGCCCCCAAACTTACTTTATTTATTTTTACTGTTGACCCCTTCAAGGAATCCTTGACTTTTAATTAATAAAACTCTATACAAGTCATCATTAAAGGATGTTTATGTCACCTTATAAAAATATAACAAATAAATTATCATAAATTAAATAAACCGAACAAACCTCTTTAGTACTCGCCTGACATCGTTAATGAGATGATGCGGTTGATGATCTCCGACAAGAGCACTAATATTTGGTTGTAGATTGGTGAGCTTTAGTCTTAATTCACCACGTTCTTCTACATTGTTAGAACTGAATTTCCATGGCTAAAACCAGATTCAACCTTATGGCAACTTGAGAATGCAAGTTAAAAAAGGATTCACCACTGCGCAAAGTTTGGGATACTTACTGACAATATTTACATTACTCCAGAGGTTATTGTGGCTCATACTTTTGAGCAGTGATTTAAGCTTCGCAATTCACCAAGAGTTCAATGAGTTCATCTTGTAAGTTAGATTCAATATTTACATTTTCTATTTCTGAATAAAATGGTGTAACAATCCAGTCAAGTATGTGCATTTTTTCCAAGTCCTCAAAGCGCACTTTTAAGTCTTCACTCAATGTTTCAAGGTGCTTCATGTATATATCCAAGTCATCAACAGAAAGAACATAGTCTTTATCTTCCAGTTGCCGTAGATTCGAAAAGTACCAAAAATCTCTTTGAAGCAATGAAGATTTAAATAGGTCTAGTTTGACCTGGAAGTCTAAAAGGATTGTTGGAGTTTGAATAATTGTTACATCTTTACCTTGCAGATGTGTCTGTACATCATTACATTTTGAATATAGGTCTGCTAAATAGTAAAGATCTTGATTCCTTTCTGTGTGATGAGTTGAAAAAGAATAAGAAGCATCTGTAAGAAACTTCACTGTTTAATCATACAACTCAACAAGTTTTTGCAAACTAACACCTCTCGAGAGCCACCTCACTTCAGTATGCAAGAGTAATTGATTCACTAATTTATCATTTTCGTCACATAGTTTAGCAAACAATCGTGAATTAAGTGGATGTGCTTTAATTTTATTTATAGTTCTACTGCACACCTATAGGGCATCATGCAATTCATCACTGAGATTTTTTGCAACAAGATGGTGTCTGTGTAATACACAGTAAACAGTACGCATATCAGGAACCTTTTCCTTAAGAAAAGTGGGAATACTTCAGTAATGGCCAATCATTGAAGGTGCACCATCTGTGACCACAGCAGTTACATTGCTGAGTGGAATATCGTGCTTATTTAAATATTCTTCCAAGCTTGGAAAATTCATCAACCCTTTTCCATCACACTTAAAGATACCTTACAAACAAAAACTCATCAATAATTTGTTTTTTTTATTTGACTAAAGTACCTCAGATAGGCCATGAGAATGTTTGAACTACCAAAAGCTGATTCATCAGGTTGGATGGAAAACTTAAAATGCATAAGCTCAGATACCAAATTTTTTCAACATCTTTGCACTGTATTGCACTTGACAGCAAGCATTTCAAAACAGGACCAGAGGCTTTTTTTCATAACAGTTTTGATTGCTTCTTTAATTGCTAGAATTATGATGTCCTCTGAAATAGTATACGGTTTTCCTTTCTTTGCTATACTGAGCGAAATATTGTATGATGCCTTTAACCCTCCTTCATTAATACCTCAGCAGGTGCTTTCATAAATGAGATTATATTTGGTCAATGTTCATATTTTTCTTTCAACATTTAAAAATAATTCACTATCTTTGTCTTATCAGGATGAATTCTTTCAAAGTGATCTTTCATCTTTGCTGGTTTCATCACCTCATTACTAAACGTCTTCACATAGGAGACACATAGGGCTCGTTTCATTTGTAAGCGAAGGAATGAATCCAAGTTTCAAATAATCTAATGAATATTGTCAGCATTTCTTTTTACGATCTGTGGCTGCCATTATGGTTTCTGGGGTTCTACCTAAAAGCAAAGTAAATGGACTATATAAACAAGCTATAAGAAGCGCAGATCAATGTTCAAAAATTTTAAAACAGAGGCAAAAGCGGAGAAATTGCTATTGAATTACATTAGGCCAACCTACCTACGAACCCAAATTCACACAAAGAAACATGAGCAAAAACTAATCACTGGTGACCAACACTAATGAAATAAAGTGTGATACTGATATTCATGGAGTGAATACGTCCCGCTCACAATGCTTCCACGCTGACATGCCATCATCGGGATGGGAAATGAATATGTCACGCTCACAATGTTTCCTGATTGGCACAACAGTCAGCAGGATGGGCAAAAAAGTGTTACTCATCTTGTAAGCAAATCTCTTGTCCAGACATGTAAATTATTCATGCATTTTTATACAGTTGAGTTACAGGGGGGGGGGGGGGTTTGTTTTGTTTTGTTTTTTATATATAACTCAAAACACTAAAACAACTAAGACCTTTGATTCTTCTACAAGATTTTATTAACATAATTCATGCTATTATTACCCCACATTTCGATTTTGCAAATACAATACTTAATGGTATTTCGAAACAAAATATTAAAAAGATACAAATAACTCAGAACTTAGCTGCTAGAACGATTATGAATATAAGCCCACTTGAACATATTACACCAATTTTAGCTGAACTTCATTGGCTACCAATTTACTCCCGAATCAAATATAAAATTCTTGTCACTACATTTAAACTTATAAATAAACTTGCACCATCTGCACTAAATACACTGATTAACATTGACATGATAAACGATCTCAAAGGAGCAGAAACATAAATACTTTAACAATACCAAAAGATTTTACAAAAGCCAGAAAACAAACCAATAAGAGAGCTTTCTCACACTCTGCTCCAATACTCTGGAACAATTTACCTGACAACATTCGCCTACTGGTCTGACATAAAAGAATTTAAAAGAAAATTAAAAACTCACTTATTTACATTACACTATAATACACTCCCAAAACAGAATTCTCAAAGAGATACAGGCTAACATTTATTTTTAATATTATATACCCTATTTTCAAAAATAAACGACACTAATACACTAATTTAACCATACTACACACTCATTTACATGATGATTAATAATTTAACTAGCAATGTATATATGTTCTAATATGTTATACTTGTAATGGTTACAATTTTCCTTGTAATTTATAATTATCTGTTCTATGTAAAATGTCCTGGTATATCTCATACCAATTAACCTACTGTTAATGTAAAAGAGCGGTATATAAATAACTGTTAAATAAATAAATAAATAAATAAATAAAGAGTCCAGAATCCTAAATGATATGACTCTAGCTGATCAGCACAAGATATTATGCCGAGTTGACAAACAATTGTTAATGAACCATGCAATGGTGTAATGTTGACGGACCCCCAATCGACCCTTGAGTGATTTTCAACCACCAGAAATGCCTCATCGATCCCTGGGGGTCGATATTGACCACTTTGGAGACCACTGCAATAGAAGAAAGGGAGGGACAGGGGAGATAAGATATAGATGATTAATACCTTTCAACTATTTGGAAAAGGTTTGTTGTTTATTTAAAGACATAAAAGCTGTAAAAGTAGAGCCCA
The DNA here is from genome assembly GCA_033557465.1 of Ichthyophis bannanicus. NCBI lineage: Eukaryota > Metazoa > Chordata > Amphibia > Gymnophiona > Ichthyophiidae > Ichthyophis > Ichthyophis bannanicus. The sequence continues at coordinate 1,350,121,993 of CM066032.1, forward strand.
TGATCAGGGCTGTACTCAGGGTTGTGCACATGCTACAGCCGAACAGGGCACAAATACAGAGGGGGGGCGTTGATGTCATCAATGGCACAAATACAGAGGGGGGGCGTTGATGTCATCACTGGGCTTCTGGGAAGCCTGACAATAGCAAGTTCCCGCACTTAGTCAGGTGGGTAGGGGGCACCAGTCGCATAGGCACATTGCCAGCTTGATACAGGGTCTTGCCAATGAAATGAACCTGAAAGGCAGAAAATTTTAAAGCAACATCAAGAAACACTTTTCCATGGAAAGAGTGGTGAATACCTGGAACGATCTCCCACTGGAAGTGGTGGTGGAGAATTCAAAAAGGCCTAGGAGAAGCACAGAGGATCCCTTTATAATAAGACGAGTATTCCTGCTCAAAGCAAAACTAAAAGACTTTCACGTCAAAAATAGCATAGAAAGGGTTACCTGTATGGAGCGGCAGTTAGCAGGGATAACTTGCACAATGTGATAACTACAACCCAAGGTAAAAGCATAGACCAGGGGTAACCTGCACAGAGTGATAGTTATGACCCAAAGTAAAAGCAGAGAGAGGAGGTGACCTGCACAGAGCAACCGTTATAGCCCCAAACATCTTATTGGGTAGAGTAGATAGGCCATGCTGGTCTTCATCTGCCATCATGTATTTTGTTATGCACGTACCTGCTGCACACGTTAGCCAGCCTGCTATAAAATGAACATCCCTCATGCACAAACTAGCTTTCCGAAATCTGCTCTCTTTCAGTACAGCTAAAAGTCGCACATTGTTCTACAGCACACACTTCTAGCCATCCTCAGGGGAGATGTTCCTGGGGACGTGCTTTGAGCGGGATCAGAAAAGAATAAGCATAGACTGTAGTTTCAGATCTGTAAAATGAAATTCAGATACACATTGCTATGTGTTGTGTTGTGGGGAAAATGAAATAAGAAATTGCTATTCACCATCTCACACTATGAAGAGATGCAAAAGTGAAGTTTCACACCATAAATCACACCCTGCCACTAAACTGTCCCCGGGAGGCTGGCAGGCATGCTGAGACAATACAATTGATTAAGCAACATGATTTGCTTCTTATCACAGCCTGCTGTAAACACTACATATTATTTATGACTGACGAAGCATTTATGAAAATTGAACTGTAGATAAACCTAAAAGCTTTTTCCTGTAAGGAAACAAATGGACCACTGAGGTCAGATTCTAGCTAGGTACCAATCTGCATGTTCATAAACTGTACGAGATGAAGAAGTGTGACTCTAACATGAGTACATACAGGAGAGGAATTATTAAGAGAGGATTTCAGGCGTGGAAATAGCAAATCTTGCATCAGGTATACAAAGCATTCAAATCCTATGTGTCCTGTGTCTTGTTGCCATTGCTAGGCTAAAGCCAGGGCTACAGCCGCAGTGGCGGAAAAATCAATCTGCAAGAGGTTTTCCTCATCTGGAGGTCGAATGAGCCTCCAGACAAGGCTCACATGACCTCGAGATGACCTCCAGCCATGACCTGGGGAGGAAGGCTGAAAATGGCGAGCTCTGTTCTCACTAGTGTCACTTAGACTATGAAAAATGAAACTGCTTTTGGGAGACCAGATGACTTTCTGCTTTGTTTTTCCAACGAGGATTCAAGTCATCTATGTTTTTAGCAGCTCTCTCTAAAATTTAAAGACACTAACAACCAAAAATAAACCCAGCGTAAACCATGCCAGAATTTATTGACACGATTCAGTCTATGCACCTCAGCACTCTTCAAACACTTCTTGCCTGCAGCCCCTTAGACTGCTTTTACCTTCCCCACTGCTATGTAGTGAGCAATTTTCAAGTAGCCCACGGAGCTGCAAACTCAGGCAGGGCCGGTGCTACCATTAGGTGAACTAAGCGGTTGCCAAGAGTGCGAAGCTTTAGAGAGTGACTCATTGTCTCCATTGTCTGGGAGCTGCACTTACCCAGTCTCTGAAGTGGCGTGCTGTTGGTGCTGCGCTCTTCACAGCCAGTTGTGCCTCCATGAAGACAGGTGGCCTGCATCGGAGTGGGTGGGACTGGCTGGTTAGAGCGCAGCGTCAGAGACTCTGGGTAAGCCTTGCATTCTTGTTATTGTCAGTGCTACAAGTCCCAGGGGGGGGGGCGGCAGGAGTGGGGGCAGGGAGGTGTCAGGAATGAGGGTTCACCTAGGGTACCTCATATCCTCGCTCCAGCCCTGTACACTGGTGGCTTTAAAGAGTGTGCCTTGCGCTCCTTTTCAGAGAGAAACTACCCGTCATTTTACTTTAAATATAAACATGCACCACCCCCCCCCCCCCCACTAAACATAAACATGTCAAGAGGTACACCTCTTGCTAATGCGGTTCAGGGGTTATGTTAGAAGCATTCACTCGTGTAGATTGGAACACACGCATGAATGCCATGTCTGAACAGGATTTTTCCAAATGTGGGCATGCTCATCATGTCTACCTTGCTAAGGGGAGTGGTGGGGCGGTGAATGGGAGTGGTTTTGGCAGTTCCCTACTATGGAGACGTGCAGATTACTGCTAGGGGTCAGTGGTGCCATTTTGATTCCAACCGCATGCTGAGCAGGAGTAAGTGGACATCACTCCTACTCCCACTAGCCACTAATGACCCCTGGTGAGCCCAAAGTTGGAGACTGGGGGGTGGGTGTCCTGAGTCTGGGGGCCTTCAGGGGGAGGGAGATTGGAGTAGCCTGCAAGAGGGCCCTTGGCAGCTGTGCTATGGCGGGATGCAGGGACCAAAGCTGATTATAGAGAGTGGCTGGGGGGATTGTAGCTACTTAAGGATTGGCTGTGGGGAGTGGGGATCACTACTGATTAGGAGAGGCGGCCTTGAATGCTGGTTTGGGAGGAAGTGTAGTTGGGGAAGGGGTGGCATAGAGAGGGTTCCACATGTCTGGGCAGTAATGAGGGGGGGAGATCTGATCTGCACCAGTATGCTCTCTGTTTGAGAGCAGTAATTTTAAGAGGCTGCTCCCATATCTTGGTGAGTTTTCCATGAGTTGTTTTCCCCTCTTGCAGCTTCTTAAAATCACTGCTCCTGCCAGACATGATGAAGCATGCAGATGCTGTCCTGCAGTTATTTTATAAGGGGCTCTACATTTAGCAGAACCCTCTTCTAAAATACGGTCATAAATCTCCACTTCTTGACATGAGCATGTGATGTCCCCCCTCTATGTTCTTTCTAAAAATGTGCCTTCAAAAATACGCAGACAACAGAACCTGTGTGCACCTGTAGCCACATTTGAAAAGATTTCAATTAAACCATTGTATCCAAGTAAATGCCTCTGAAAATTGCCCACTCACTGTACAGGTTTTGCCAAAGGCATGAAACTCTTCTGTATTTTAAGAAGGGAGACTGTGTTCAACTATTTGTTGAAAGAATATGCATCTTGCTAAGTGTCGAGGGTGCTCCCTCACGTTTGGTGGCTTAGCTGCAATCTAGCACTTCTTCCCCATTTTGTTTACTCTCCTCTCATTCTTCTCACCTCACCCTCGCTTCTTCCAGAGTGGCGTCCAGCATCACCCCATTCTCCATGACTACAATGTTCACTGGGTGCCAACGCTGTAGGCACAATGGATATTTGATGACGCCCAGTATTGAGCAAACTCTTTCTCCATGTCAAGGGAGGAGTCATTTTTGTTGTGTTTAACACCCGCGATTGTTCTGAAAAGTTGACTCCTAATATACATCATTGCTTCAAACTATAAATTGACAGTTAGAATGCCTCTTCGTTTTGAACTTGGGTAAAATATAGAAAGAATTAAACAGATCAATCATTCCCCATATTTTTATGATCAAAAAGATATTCTATTGAACAGAGTAAAAAAAAATACATTTGTTCACCTCAAGTTTGGAAATTTTAAAAAAATCTGCATCGATATCCAAAACCCATTGATCCATCTGATGAAAAGTTCTCATCTTCAACTGAGAGGTATGTTTACTAAACAGTGGTAGCAGCTTCCGTGCGATATCGGAGCCACGGCTCCAATATCGCACAGAAGCCGCTACCACTGTTTAGTACACATACCCATGAGTAACTTCAGAGAAAAGGGGAAAACCATTATTTTGGCCACGAAAAGCTAAATCTGTATTTCAAATAGACAGTTTGTCAAGTTGAAGAGCTAATAGAAAGAGTAGCCTGGATAGTGACTTTTTTTTTCAAACTTTTTAGGCTTGTTTCACTAATGCAATAGCGCCTATTATCTTTATCTTTATTTACATATTTGATATACCGCTAGGGCATAAGCATTAAGCGGTGTACAATAAAAAATTTGATTAAACACTGCACACCAGGAAATAGAACGCCAAAGTTAGATAGGAAAGAGAGGTACAGAAAGGGAAAACAAATCATATAGTGAAACCAACTCATAATAAACCATAAAGACAAAGTGGGAGACAAACAAAGACAATTTATAACATATTAGACAAAACATAGGACAGTCAGGAGGGGACTTCGGGGAGGAGGTCAAAGGCTTTCTGGAATAAATATGTCTTAAGCAAAGACTTGAACTGGGGGTAAGATGACTCTAGCCGAAGATAAGTGGGTAGCGTATTCCATAACATAGGTCCGAGAAAGAACCAGGCAGAGTGTCGTGTCTGTTCTAGGCGGGCTTGGGAGGGCGAGGGAAGGGATAGGCGATTGGTGTTGATGGAACAGAGTTGACGATGAGGAGAATGTAGAGAAATGCAATCAGCCAAATAGAGAGGAGTACTGGTGTAGATGGCCCGATGAAGGAGAATCTGAAATTTGTAATGGAAGCGGTAATGAAGGGGAAGCCAGTGCAAATGAAGGAGGATAGGTGTAATGTGGTCAAATTTACTGGAAGAGGTGATGAGGCGAGCGGCAGTATTCTGGATGCGCTGCAGCCTTTGCAGGCTGTATTTAGGGAGGTTGGCTAAATAAACATTACAGTAATCTAATCGGCTAATGACGAGAGCAATGACAAGAGTGATTAGGGAGCTAATGGGTAATATGGATCGGACGGCCCTGATACGCCGTAGAGCAGCAAAGGAACGGCGGGAGTTCATGGAGATACGTTTGTGAAAGGACAGAGAAGGATCTAGAAGAATGCCCAAGTAACGGAAAGAGGATGTGAGAGGAATGCTGGTTGAATCGATGGAGGCCCCATCCATCTGTCTGTCTGTTCATCTGTCCACGCTTGCACAAACAAACTTATGGGTAAGGACAAAGAGGAGGTGGTAATGGACATCTCCTGCACCCAGTCCACCAGCAGACCTACCAAGTCTCCTGCCAAGGAAGCACTAACTCCCGCTCAGGCAGGGAATAAAGTGCATCCTTTTCAGGTTGCTATCATGGCTCCTTTCTGTTGCCATGACAGCTGCAAGCATCAGCCATAAAAGAAAGGCTATGGAGCCGCAGAGCCTCAGTGCTCAAGCATCTGCCAATCTCTGTTGAGTCGCACCCCTTCAAACACACATTTTCTGTTGCCATGGGGCAGGCCTTGGCAGAGGCTAGAGCGCCAAGGCTCCATGGTGACCAAACATATCTTTTACAGCTGTTGCAGCACAGGAATAAGCCATGGCGGCAATATCAACAGTTTGAGGGGAGCTGCTAGAGGGTGAGGGATGCAGATGCATAAAGAGGACAAATTAGGACAAAGACTTTTCAGTTTCTATTGAACACAGCCTTCATGACACCAGCTATATACTCAATCATTGTTCAAAAATACAGTACAAATTTCCAAGTCAAACATCCAACACTGAGTGCTTGTTGCCTGCTGTACAACATTGCGCAACTATATTAACATGGTCACAGCCTCTGGAGGTGTGCATTTTTCATGTTTCTTCCTCTCGCCCCTTTCACACATTCACTCTACCTCACCCACTACCCCTTCCATTTTTACTCTGTCCACAGCTTATGGAGTGCCAGTCTACCAAATACCCTCTCCTCACTAACTCCCCTTGAATAATCATGGGCAAGACCCTCATATTATCAGCTCCCTGCTTCTGTATATCTCTCACCAATCCTCCTTTGCATAAACCGCATGGTCACCTGCTCCAGTTGCATGAACTCTACCTTCCTGTCCTTCCACATTTGAGGAGACAGTGAGGACGTGTCAACCCATTTTAAAAGCACATTTCTTCACTAGCAAAAGAGCAGCTTCACGAAAATGTGATCTCTTCTTTGTATATCTCCAATAAGACAGAAAAATGAAAACTATCCAATCTTAGGAAAGTATTTATTCCTCGCTCGTCTTTTTTTCATGCCTTCTAAAAGCAGGAAGGCAGTACATTTTTAAGGTTTCAGAATCAGGAAGTACCTTTCAATTTTTCAGAAAGAACTTCTCAAAGAGCTTTAATGACAACCTAGAATTGGGAAAAATGTCAAAAATACAGATTCTTATTCTTTGCTAAGGTTTTCCAGTTAATCAGTCTTCCATTGTACAGATAGTTTATTATTGTCAACAGCTGCATTAGATTATTGTAACACAGAAATTTAGCATGTAACTAGCAACCAGGATATTGATGATGAAGGCATACTGCTACTTAATTATGGATTTTATCATATATGATCTAAATTGCTTTGGATCCCCTTGTGGTGAACTAAGGCAGTATATAAGCCTAGGAGTAGAACACTTCTAACCCTTACTTTGGTCATTCATACTCTCAACATACTGCTCTAACACCGTGACCTTTTCACCCATCACTACCCAATTCTCTCTCACCCCAGCCTTGCTTATGCTCCTCTCCATAAGAATTAAAATTACGGCTACCTATCATATGCCACAGTAAAACAAGACTCCTATGATACACTTATTTCCTGCTCGTCCTCTGCCTAATTGTAGTCTTGCCGCACAGTATATCTCTTCACTTATCTTATGTAGTGGCCATTCTCTGTTCATCATGTTCTGCTTGCTAATTGTCCTTCTTACCCATTTTCTCTCCCTCCACCCCCTCTTCCTGCCTGTCCATCTCTGTCTCTTCCTTTTCTATCTATGCTCATCTTGGTTCATGTCCTCGCCTTATTTAGATGAACATAAGAACATAAGATATGCCATACTGGGTCAGACCAAGGTCCATCAAGCCCAGTATCCTGTTTCCAACAGTGGCCAATCTAGGTCATATGTACCTAGCAGTTTCCCCAAAAGACAAAGATGCCTTGACTTGTTTCACCACGGAGGAATTCCAACTTCTGAAACCTCATTTACTTACCTGTTTCTAAACCTTTCCTTGTTCAGTCTTTTACCATTCCACTCAGTTTAGTCAAAAGCCTCTGGGGGTACCCTTTCTATCTTCAATAAGATCCTTTGCCACTGCCCTCAACCTCAATCAAATGTTTCCTCTCCAACGATGATACTGCTCTAGCTTTCCTCCCTTGCTTCATCATCTTTTATACTCCATGCCAAACTGGTAAAATTGGTGGCATCGGTCTCTGGTCACCTCTCAGGATATTCACAATATTGCTATGAAATGTGACATACTACTGGTAGATTTCAGTTTGCCAGATGTTGATTGGGATATCCCTGCTGCAGTGTTGTATGAAAGTAGGGAGATCCTTGATTCTCTACAGAAAGACCAGCTCTAGCAACTGGGAGAGGGCAATAATGGACCTGCTGCTTACAAATGGTGATAGTGTTTCTCATGTTGGTGTGGGCGATCATCTGGCATGCAGTGATCACCGCATGATGAGCTGCAATATTAGGACACATGTAGAGATGGTTCATTCAAAAGTGAGGCTCCTAAACATCAGAAAAACTAACTTTACTAAGATGTTGGAATACCTCAAGGAGTCGTTAGCTAGATAGCAAAACCTGGAGAATGTAGAACAACACTGGGCAAAACTGAAAGGAGATATTTTAAGAGCAATGAACCTTTCTGTTAAGAAAGTAAGAGGAAAAGGAGGACCTATGTTTTCAAAAGAAGTAGAAACATAGAAACATGATGACAGAAAAAGACCACATGGCCTTTCTAGTCTGTCCTTCCATAGCAACCGCTACAGCAGTCCCCTTTTTTCCTTTAGAGATCCTCTGCGTTTGTCCCATACTTTTCTGAATTCAGATACTGTCCTCATCTCTACCACCTGCACTGGAAGACTATTCCACAGATCCACCACTCTTTCCTTAAAAAACATATTTCCACATATTACTCCTGAGTCTATCCCCTTTCACCCTCATCCTATTTCTCCTTGTAGCAGATCTTGCTTTCAATCAAAAGAGGCTCTCCTGTGCATTTATGCCACTGAGGTATTTAAACATCTCAATCACCTCTATCCCACCTTTTCTCTAAAGTATACATATTAAGATCCTTAAGTCTATCCTCGTATGCTTTATAATGAAGACCACTAACCATTTTAGTAGCCACCCTCTGTACGGACTCCAGTCAGTTTATATCCTTTTGAAGGTGCGGTCTCCAGAATTGCACACAATACTCCAAATGAGGTTGCACCAAAGACGTTTACAGAGGCATTATCACCTCCCTTCTTCTGCTGGCCATTCTTCTCCCTATGCATCCTTCTAGCTTTTGCTGTTGCCTTTTCTACCTGTTTAGCTACTTTAAGATCATCAGACACAATCACGCCTAGGTCCCACTCTTCTTTAGTGGACAGAATTACTTCACCCCCTATACTATATCGCCCCCTTGGATTGCTTCTCTGATAGTGCCTTGGTATAAGTCTCTAGTGAGACCTCATTTGGAGTACTGTGTACAGTTCTGGAGATCATTAACAGTGTGGGGGTAAGTCCAGAGGACATCTACTAATCATTCATCTTTGTCATAAGACTTAAGGGGACAGACTTAAAGATCTCAATACTTTGGAGGAGAGGTTGGAGAGGTGTGATACAATAGAGACCTTTAAATACCTTAGTGATAAATACATAGGAAGTGGCCCTCTTCCAATTGAAAGGAAGCTCTGGAACAAGGAGGTCATATGATGAAGATGAAAGGGGATAGATTCAGGAGTAATCCGAGGAAATATTTTTTTTTTTTACGGAAAGGATAGTAGATGCATGGAACAGCCTCCCAGCAGAGGTGACTGAGATGAGAACTATATCTGAATTCAAGAAAGCATGGGACAAGTATGGAGGATCTCTTAAGGAGAAGAACGGATTGTAGAACTTTATAGTTCTTATGGATGGGCAGACTGGATAGGCCATATGGTCTTTATCTGCCATTGTTTTCTATGTTTCCTTTCAATCTTCATTCCATTCTTATTGATCGATCGCTAGCTTCCCTTCATGTCTTCTCATATGCACTCTCTTCATTAGTCTGAATATTTCAAATCTATTGTGATCTCTCCCATTTTATAAACCTCCCTCTGAGTTTGTCTTACTCAGATCTATTAATCTACCTCTCTTCTTCTCCTTTTATTTTAAGCATATGGAGTTTATACTATTCGTTCCTCTCCTACCATTCCAGTTGATTACTTCCTAACCACACCACAGAGATTGTTTTCCTCTCAGTCCACAACTCTGCCAAGAATTCTTTATGATTATTTTCATCCTGATCCTGTGGAGTTTCCATCACAATGAAGGACTAGAGTCTCCTCTCTTCACACTAGTCTCTGTGCATTGCTACGTCGTCGGCATTTCTACATGTTTCTCATTCAGCTTTTCCAGAAACAAGCTTGAAAGGGATTGCATGTGAGTAAGTGTGTTTGAAATGCAAATGGAATACCTTTCAAACTCATTTGCAAGTGAAAGTTTTAAGGATAAGGACTGAACTGTATCTACCAGTGGAATTGTCAAACTGTTGCTTCCTACTGTAGTCCAAAGCAATTCCACCAGTCACTTTTTATAGGAGATATTGGGCATTAACGGGTTGAACTGCAAGAGTGCCAATATTGTTAACCACAACTGTACCTATTTTCCATTGATGTCCTTAGCCTCTTTGCTATTCTCTCTCTTCCTCCCCTTAGACAAGGTTACAATTCGTTGATGCTTCCAATCACTTCTCTGGTGATGATATTCAACCTTTTCTTCCTTTCAGTCCTGCTATCTGTACAACAAAAACACCATTAAGAGGGTCATTGTATAAAAGCGTTTTCCCATGTATATGCCAGTATTCATGTGTAAAATGCCTCTTATAAAACCAACCTGTGCGTACAAGTGCATATGATGGCATGAATATGCATACTTTTATTGATTTTTTTATGTATTTAGTAGTATTTAGCTCACGCCTTTCAAGTAGTAGATCAAGACAAGTTACAATCAGGTTCTCTAGGTATATCCCTGGCCACAGAGGGTTTACAATCTAAGGTTAAATGGGAGGTAAAGGAGGGTGTGTAAAGGACTTGCCCAAGGCCACAAGGAGAGAGTCAGTGGGATTCAAGTCCTGGTCTTTCTGAGCCCAGGTTGCTGCCCAAACTACTAGGCTACTCGTCCACTCCACTTGTACACGACTTCAGTGCTGGCATGTTCTGTGACAGAACTTGGGCAGAATGCAGTCACAATTTACACACATTGGGAGAATTTTATATGGTGCTGCATAAAGATATGCACCACTTGTGCACGTGAATCACCTATTTGCAAGGACTTACACATGCTGTTCTGTGAATACGCGTAAGACCGAGCGCGCAAACTTTCACTGTGGCCGTGCACATGGGCGGAGCACGGGCAGAGGGCAAATTTACTCACATAAATTATAAACTACTACAACTTATGTGCATTCTTTAGAAATCTAGACTGGAGTAAGGGCCTGGGCCTAGATTTAACATGCATTTTTGGATGCTCACACCCTTATTTTATAAAGAAAAGTAGGCACCTGCTTTTCTTTATAAAATAGGTGCAAGATGGGTATATACTCGGAGCCTAACACTAGGTGCCTGGTTATAAAATTACCCTAATAGAGCCTGTTATTTATGTTCCTAACTTGAGAATTGTGCCCTTAAATTGGCCTCTTTGAAAATTTACTATGGTTGAGTACCTAAATTTATACTCAAAATGTCACTAAACTCCTAAATTTAGGTAGTAACAAGGGAATATTTAGGGCAGGGGGAAGCTTTAGGAGGAGCTTAGCACTGAGTTTCAGCACTAGACTCATAAATTAGACTCCTAAATCTAGAAAAATGAATGGCAAACCTAAATTTATAAGCATAACTTTTGAGGTCCTCAATGAAGACAAAGTTTCAGCTGAAACCTTAGGGCCCTTTTACTAAGTGCTGCTAACCAGTTATTGTGCATTATAGTGTGTAGTAGCTTGCAGTGTTGAATACCAACTTGCAGACTCGCCAGCTACTGACTGCCAAAATGCATGTTAACCCAATAACGGGAAGAGTGGGTAAATTTGCGGTAGAGTGTAGACATAGAATGCATATTAGAGCATCCAATGCAATTAATGTGGCAATTAGCATGGGTGATCATACCACTACCTCTATGGGTGTTGTTTGGTGCACCCACATTAAAGTAACCATACCCTAAGGTACTCGGTCACATGTTGGCTGCTGGGACTATGCTGTCACGCCCCTGACAGTCAACATGGAGGTTTTGCACATAACACGCATTTATAACACACGTTAAGTGCAAAACCTTAGTGGGCTTTAGTAAAAGGACCCCTTGGATTCCTAAATTTGGCTGATAATAGGCCACATATTTAGGAACCTAACTTAAGAACCTAAGTTTAGGAGCTCATCATATAAAATATTAAGTCACATGCAATGTTCCTGCTAACCTGCGCTGGGTCCACCGCCAACATTCCTGCCAGCGGGGGAAGGTGCAGAGCGATCGACAGCACAGATTAAAGAGAACATTGCGAGGGTGCTGCAGCGTGCGTTAGACACAGGGCAGGTTAGCGGGAACATTGATCACATGTATTGTACATCTGTACATTTACAGCAGCTCTTGAGCTGGTATAAATGCATGTGGGTTCATTCTACCTGTGACTTGTGCTAGTGTTTTAAAAAAGACACATAGGCTACAAATAAGTTCCTTCTTGCCCTCTCAGTCTAGACATGTGCATTCATTTGAAATGACATGGGAAATATCAATAAAATTTCCTATATTGTTTCATATCCTTTTTCATCAGAAAACAACACTAAGAAATCTGATATTCTGCCCCCCTGGTTTCATCAGCGAGTTAGAAGGCAAGCATTTTTTAGAAAAGCCATCCTGCTTTTAACTATTGTATTGCTGACGATTTTAACTCCTGTTCCCTGATTGGCTCAAAGTTTGTCTGATCTGAAGCTCTATGGAAAATGTTGACTTGGACTTGGTTCCCAGAAGTAGAAGTGGATTTGCAAAAAAAGTTTGAAAATTTAACAGAAGACTATTTCCCCTATTGCCTTAAAAGAAATGTAATACAAGCTGCTGCAAAGAACATACATAACCAGAGAAAGAGGAGTGTGAATAAACTTGTGGAAAGATGAGCTATGTGTCTGTTATAAACTTCAGAAAGACACTTGTTGGAATATCATGAGTCGAAGCCCTTGTGGACAAGGGTATTGTATGTGTTGGAGATCACAGGTGCTAAGCTAGAATGAGCATATAACCTATTAGGAGATAGTTATCCTTTGCAAGACAAAAAGATGCAAGTCAAAAATCTGCATTAATGACCTTACTATTGGGACGAAAGTCATACTGTAATATTGATAAGTGAGGAATTTGAGTATTTGGAAAAGATGAGTTTAATGAAGTAGATAGGACTCTTGAAACTGCAGAGGTGTGAAGAGAAAAGTAGATCAACATGGCTGAAGTATAAATGTTTCTAGAATACCTTTAATGAAAAGTATAGAACCTAAAAGAAAATGTTATGATGTTAGTGTACTAGGGGAAGGGGAAGGAAAGGATTGGGTTCTGAATGATTTTTATGACTGCGAGTGGGTGTGGGTGTGATTGGGTTGAGATGAAAGTTGCAAGGTAAGAACAAAGAAAATGCTATTGGAGTTTACGATATAAGTTGTAAGGGGAATGATTTTCCAATTTGTATCCTTTCTGTATTCCCCTTTGGACAGGGAAGAACATCGCTATTGTTTTTGTTTATGATTAAATCCTTGTGACTATTATATACAAAAAAAACATATACAAAACCCCCCAAAAAACACAGAAATACCATGCAAGAAGGGGAAGGGAATAGCAGCTGGGTGTACTACCATCCATCTGGCCAGACTAAACAGATCAAACATGAAATGCTAACTGAAATTAAGGAAGCTAACAAAAATGGCAACACAGTAATAATGGGCGATTTCAATTACCCCCAGTATATACTAGGTCAGTATGACATCAAGACAAAGTTTCTAAAAATAAATAAAGGACTGCTTCAGGAAGCAAATGGTTCAAGAACCTAGTCCTTAGGGGAATTCAAAATCTGGTGCAAGAGGTGATGGTGTTAGGGCCACTTGGCAAAAATAATACCATGATCGAATTTGATTTAATAAAGGGAGGAAGGCCTGCAAGGACATCTACTGCACTAGCATTAAACATTCAAAGGGAAGCCTATGATAAAATGAGGAAAATGATTATGAAAAAAGACAAAAAGGAGTATCTGCAACGGTTAACAGTTTCTATCACGATTAGACATTGTTTAAAAAATACCATATTAGGAGCCCAGACCAAATGTATTCCATACTTTAAAAAAGGAGGAAGGAAAGCTGAACAATGCTAGCATAGCTTAAAAGTGAAGTGAGAGAGGCTGTTACAGCCAAAAAAAAAAAAACCTTTCAAAAAATGGAAAAAGATCCAAATGCAGAAAACAGGAAACAGTATAAGCACTAGCAAGTTAGCAGCAAAGCATTGATAAGGTACGTAAAGGGAGAATTTGAAAAGAAGATTTCTGTAGAAGCAAAAACTCATAAAATCATTTTTTCAGGTATATTTGAAATAAAAAGCCCGTGAGGGAGTCAAATGTATAATTAGATTATAGAGGAGTAAAAGGGACACTAAGGGAGAACAAGGCCATAGCACAGAAACTAAATGATTTTTTTGCTTTGGTCTTTACTGCAGATGTAAGAGATAACCATGCCAGAAATTATATTTAAAGGTGATAAATTGGGGAAATTGAATGGTGAACCTAGAAGATGCAACAGAACAATTTAACAAACTAAAAAGTAGCAAATCACCTGGACGAGATGGAATACATCTCATCAGAAAGAACTCAAAAATGAAAATGAAGATTTACTATGAATAATTTGTAAACTAACATTAAAATTGACTATAATACCTGAACATTGGAGAATGGCCACCTTACCCCTATTTTTAAAAAGGGTTTGGGGTGATCCAGGACACTACAGACCTGTAAAGCCTGACATCAGTTCTGAGCAAAATGATAGAAACCATTTTAAAGAACAAAATTACTGAACATATAGATAGTCATGGTTTAATGGGACAAAGCCAATACCAATTTAGCAAAGGGAAGTCTTCTCATGCCAATCTGCTACATTTTTGAAAGTATGAATAAACAGGTACATAAAGGTAAGCTGGTTGATATAGTATATCTGAATCTTTCAGAAAGTCGTTGACAAGGTTCTTCATAAGGGAATTCCAAGTCATGGGATAGGAGGCAGTATCCTGATGTGGATTGGGAACTGGTTAAAAGACAGAAAACAGAGAGTAAGTCAATTTTCTCAGTAGAGAAAGGTGAACAGTGAAGTACCCCAGGAATATGTACTGGCTCTACAGATTTTTAACATATTTATAAATATGATCTGGAAATGGGAACAATGAGTGAGGTGATCAAATTTGCAGATGATGCAAAATCATTCAAAGCTGTTAAGTCACAAGACGATTGTGAAAAAGTGAAAGAGGATCTTGAGAAATTGGGAAACTGGGCATCCAAATGGCAGATGAAATGTAATATGGACAAGTGCAAACCAAACTACAAGTACACAATGCAAGGTTCCACATTGGGAGTCACTACCCAGGAAAAAGATCTAGGTGTCATCATGGAGAGTACAAAAATACATTGAAATCCTCTGCTCGGTGTGCCGTAGTGACCAAAAACGCAAATAGAATGCTAGGAATCATAAGGAAAGGAATGGAGAATAAAACCAAGGATATTATAATGCCTCTGTATCGTTCCATGGGATGACCGCATCATGAATACTGCGTTTGGTTCTGGTCGCCACATCTAAGAAAAGATACAGGGGAATTTGAAAAGGTACAAACAAGAGCAACCAAAATTATAAAGAGAATTAAAGGATACCCCTGTGAGAAAAGGATTAAAGAATTATGGCTTTTCAACTTGGAGAAGAGACGGCTCAGAGGAGAGATGATAAAAGTCTGTAAAATAATGAGTGGAGTAGAATGAGTAAACTTGAATTGGTTGTTTACTCGTTTAAAATGTACAAAGACTAGGGGGACACAGAATGCAGCTACAATGTAGCACTTTTAAGACTAACCGCAGAAAATACTTTTTCAATCAACGCATAATTAAGGTTTGGAATTTGTTGCCAGAGAATATACTGAAAGCTATTAGTGTAGATGGATTTAAAAAAGATTTGGTTAAGTTCCTGGTGGAAAAATCCACAAAAACAGTAATAAATTGTGGACTGGAGGAAACGCACCACTTAGCCCTGGGATAAGCAGCATAAAATCTGTCTTCTTTTGGGATCCTGCTAGGTACTTGGGACCTGCAATGGCCACCACTGGGCTTGAAGCACTTTTGGTCTGTCCCCGTATTGCAAATTGAATGTTTATGTTTATGTCTATTACATTTGATATACCGCTCAAGCCAAAGCATCAGCGGTTTACAATATTACATAAAAGTTACAGAAAATATGAAAAGAACGCCATTAATTAGATAGGACAGAATAAGAGATACAGTGATAGTTAAAGGAATAGAGGAGACAAGAAGAAATGCTCCACATAGCATCTGAAGAGGTAGATATCAAACCACCAGGTGTTTAAGCTCCCACTCACAACCTCCGCTGTCGACATCACCCCTCCACCGCTCCGATCTCCACAGCAAGCAGAACCAATGTAGCAGCATTTTAAACAGCCCCGCACGGTCCTACGCCTAAGGGCCACGTCAAAGAGCCCTCAGGCGTGGGCCCGCAAGGCGCGGGCATGCCAGTGGAAGTGACGGTTCTTATGTTTGTTTAAGTATGCACATCAATTAGAGTATTTTATAATCAATGAGTAAATTCTCGATTCCTGCGCACACTCACAGAGAAAGTATGCACCATGCTCTATCCTGTGCACACACACAAAGTACGCACCATGCTCTGTCCCTCTGCATACCCACAAAGTACGCACCATGCTCTGTGCACACCCACAAAGTACACACCATGCTCTGTCCATGTGCATACCCACAGAGAAAGTACACACCATGCTCTGTCCCTGTGCACACCCACAGAGAAAGTACACACCATGCTCTGTCCCTGTGCACACCCACAGAGAAAGTACGCACCATGCTCTATCCCTGTGCACACCCACAGAGAAAGTACACACCATGAAGTAAATGCTCATACTTTCACGCTAGCCAACATTTTGTCTAAAGTCATTTATGTGCATAATTTTCCACTTACATGAGTAAATGACTAATATACCAACATTTAGGTGCTTACTTACCACTAAATCTAGGAGGCTCCTTATACAGTCATAATCAACCTAGAAACGTAGAAACATGACGGCAGAAAAAGACCACATGGCCTATCTAATCTGTCCTTCCATATCAACAACTGCAACAGTCCCCTTTTTTCCTTTAGAGATCATCTGTGTTTGTCTCATGCTTTTTTGAATTCAGATACTGTCCTCATCTCTACCACCTCCACTGGGAGACTATTCCACAGATTCACCACTCTTTTTGTAAAGAAATATTTCCTCATATCACTCCTGAATCTATCCCCTTTCACCCTCATCCCATGTCACCTCGTAGCAGAACTTGCTTTCAGTCAAAAAAGATTCTCCCCCTGTGCATTTATGCAACGGAGGTATTTAAACATCTCAATCATATCACCTCTATCCCGCCTTTCCTCTAAGGTGCACATATTAAGATCCTTAAGTCTGTCCTCATATGCTTTATAATGAATAAATAATAAATAAAATATAGAAAGCAGAGGGTAGGCCTAAATGGCCAATTTTCCCAATGGAGAAAGGTGAATAGTGGAGTACCCCAGGGATCTGTGTTGGGTCCGCTGCTTTTTGACATATTCATAAATGACCTGGAAAGTGGAATAATGAGTGAGGTTATCAATTTGCAGATGACACAAAACTATTTAAAGTTGTTAAAACCCAAGAGGATTGTGGAAAATTGCAAGAGGATCTTGAAAAATTGGAAGACTGGGCATCAAAATGGCAGATGAAATTTAATGTGGACAAGTGCAAAGTTATGCACCTAGGGAAGAACAACCCAAACTATGGTTACACGATGCAAGGTTCCACATTAGGAACCACCACCCAGGAAAAAGATTTAGGCATCATTGTGGATAACATGTTAAAACCCTCGGCCCAGTGTGCAGCGGTGGCCAAGAGAGCAAATAGAATGCTAGGTATCATAAGGAAAGGAATGGAAAATAAAACAAAGGATATTATAATGCCTCTATATCGTTCCATGGTGAGACCGCACCTTGAATATTGTGTGCAATTCTGGTCGCCGCATCATAAAAAGGATATAGCGATTTTAGAAAAGGTTCAGAGAAGAGCCACCAAAATGGTAAAAGGGATGGAAGGATACTCCTATGAAGAAAGGCTAAAAAGGTTAGGGCTCTTTAACCTGGAAAAGAGACAGCTGAGGGGAGATATGACAGAAGTCTATAAATTAATGAACGGAGTGGAACGGGTAAACGTAGATCGATTGTTTACGTTATCAGAATATAGAAAGACTAGGGGACATGCAATGAAGCTATTTAAGACTAATAAAAGAAAATATTTTTTCACGCAACGTGTAATCAAACTCTGGAATTTGTTACCGGAGGATGTAGTAAATGCTGTTAGTGTAGCTGGGTTTAAAAAAGGTTTGGACAAGTTCCTGGAGGAAAGGTTCATAAACCATTATTAAGAAGGGACCCAGGATATCAATGCTTGACCCAGTACAAGCATTGTGGAACCTGTGTCTTTTGGGGAAACTGCTAGGTACGTATGACCTAGACTGACCACTGTTGGAAACAGGATACTGGGCTTGATGGACCTTGGTCTGACCCAATATGGCATATCTTATGTTCTTATAAAACCAAAAACCATTTTAGTAGCCACCCTCTGCCCCGACTCCAACCTGTTTATATCCATTTGAAGGTGTGATCTCCAGAATTGCACTCAATACTCCAAATGAGGTCGCACCAAAGACTTATACAGAGGCACTATCATCTCCTTTCTTCTGCTGGCCATTCCTCTCCCTATGCACCCAAGCATCCTTCTAGCTTTCGCTGTCATTTTTTCTACCTGTTTAGCTACTTTAAGATTGTCAGACCAAATCACACCCAGGTCCCGCTCTTCGTTTGTGGACAGAAGTACTTTACCCCTTACACTGTATTGCTCCCTTGGATTGCTGCAGCCCAAATGCATGAGCTTGCATTTTTTAGCATTAAATCCCAGCTGCCAAATTCTAGACCATTCTTCAAGCTTAGCTAGATCCCTCCTCATGTTATCTACTCTTTCCAGGGCAGGGTCGGTGTTACCCGGTAAGCCAAGTAAGCGCAGCAGGAGGGCACCAGCAGCGGGGGGCGCCGTCGCTAGCTGCCTGCCACCACTGCTTCGAAAAAGAAAGCAGCTGCGGGAACATTTCACTGTTCTGATGGCTCTGCTCTCTTTTAAACTGCTGGGTCATGGAGTTTCCAAAGGCAGTAATAAGCATTTCCTGTGTCTAACTTTGCGAAGATGGGTCAATACCTCAGGGAGTCGTTAGTGGGATGGGAACAGCTGGGGGATGTAGAAAAACAGTGGGCAAAACTGAAAGGGGATATTTTAAGGGCAACCAACCTTTTTGTTAAAATGGTAAATAAAGGTAAAAGGAAAAGGAGACCGCTATGGTTTTCAAAAGAAGTAGCTGAAAAAGTGAAGAAAAAGAGGGAGGCCTTCATGAAATACAAGAGATCACAGAGAGAGGAAGACAGGAATCTGTATTTGGAAAAACTTAGAGAAGCTAGCAAAGTAGTCAAGAAGGCAAAGATTCAAAAGGAGGAGGAAATAGCCACTGCAATAAAATGGGGGGATAAGACATTTTTCAGATATATCAGTGAGAAGAGGAAGGGCAAAAGTGGTATTGTCAGACTCAAGGGTGCAGGGGAGGAATATGTAGAAGCTGATAAGGATAAAGCGGAATTGCTTAACAAATATTTTTGTTCTGTGTTCACAGATGAAGAACCAGGAGTAGGACCTCAGAAAACACCCACAAATAGGAACAGAAGTGAGGGACATCTTGAACAATTTTCAAAAGACTGTGTTCATGAGAAACTAGCTCAACTTAAAGTAGACAAAGTGATGGGACCGGATGGGATACACCCTAGAATACCGAGGGAACTTGGGGACGTTCGAGCAGCTTCACTGACTGATCTTTTCAATGCCTCATTGGAGTCAGGAGTGGTGCCAAAGGACTGGAGAGAGGCTCATGTGGTGCCTTTACACAAAAGTGGAAGTAAGGATGTGGTTGAAAACTACAGGCCGGTTAGTTTAACTTTGGTGGTGAGTGAATTATTGGAAACGCTGCTGAAAGAGAAAATAGTGAGGTTTCTGGAGTCCGGCGGATTACAGGATCCGAGGCAGCATGGATTCACCAGAGGCAAGTCTTGTCAGAGAAATCTGATTGATTTCTTTGACTGGGTGACCAGGGAGTTGGACCGAGGGAGAGCCCTAGATATGGCGTATTTAGATTTCCTCACAGGCGACTTATAAACAAACTGAGCACCCTAAGGATGGACCCTAAAGTTACTGCTTGGGTTAGAAATTGGTTGGGTGGGAGGCGACAAAGAGTACAAGTAAATGGAGCTCACTCTGAGGAGAAGGATGTTACCAGTGGTGTGCCCCAGGGATCTGTCTTTGGTCCGATTCTTTTTAACATCTTTGTTAGTGATATAGTGGAAGGGCTGTCGGGAAAGGTTTGCCTCTTTGCGGATGATACCAAAATCTGCAATAGAGTAGACACCCAGGAAGGTGTAGATAACATGAGGAGGGATCTAGCTAAGCTTGAAAAATGGTCTAGAATTTGGCAGCTGGGATTTAATGTTAAAAAATGTAAAGTCATGCATTTGGGCTGCAGCAATCCAAGGGAGCAATATAGTATAGGGGGTGAAGTACTTTTGTCCACTAAAGAAGAGCGGGACCTAGGCATGTTTGTGTCTGATGATCTTAAAGTAGCTAAACGGGTAGAAAAGGCGACAGCAAAAGCTAGAAGGATGCTTGGGTGCATACGGAGAGGAATGGCTAGCAGAAAAAAGGAGGTGATAATGCCTCTGTATAAGTCTTTGGTGCGACCTCATTTGGAGTATAGTGTGCAATTCTGGAGACCGCACCTTCAAAAGGATGTGAACAGGATGGAGTCGGTGCAGAGGGTGGCTACTACAATGATTAGTGGTCTTCATTATAAAGCATATGAGGACAGACTGAAGGATCTTAATATGTACACCTTAGAGGAAAGGTGGGATAGAGGTGATATGATTGAGATGTTTAAATACCTCAGTGGCATAAATGTTCAGGAAGAGAGCCTCTTTCAATTGAAAGCAAGTTCTGCTACAAGGGGACATGAGATGAGGGTGAAGGGAGATAGATTCAGGAGTGATATGCGGAAATATTTCTTTACGGAAAGAGTAGTGGATCCGTGGAATAGTCTCCCAGTGGAGGTGGTAGAGATGAGGACAGTAACTGAATTCAAAAAAGCATGGGACAAATGCAGAGAATCTCTAAAGGAAAAAAAGGGACTGTTGTAGTTGTTGATATGGAAGGACAGACTAGATAGGCCATGTGGTCTTTTTTCTGTCATCATATTTCTATGTCTTACGAGGGGATGGGGCTGGAAGGTGGCTGGATAATAGAAGGGGAGTTGGAAGAAAACTGACAGGGGGGGATGTGGGTACTAGAAAGGAGCTCACATGGGGGGGTTGGAAGGGAGCGGAAAAGAGGGGAAGGAGGCGGCTGGAGGGAAGGTGGGGGCTTGAAAGGAGCTGACACTCAGGGATGGCACTAGAAGGCAAATGGACAGAGGAGAGGGTGACTGGAAAAGAACTGACACGGGAGGGGCACTGGGACTGGAAGTTCGCTGATACCTGGGATGGTATTTGGACTAGTAGGGGCTGGATGATGGAGAAGGAGGGCGACTAAAAGGGAACAGATACAGTGGTAGTGCTGGGAATGCAAGGGTGTTGACACTGGAAGGTACTGAGGGGGGAGGCTGTAAAGTGGGCTGATACTGGGGAGGGTTACTGGGACTGGAAAAAGGCTCATGGAAGAAAATGAAGAAAGCAAATGGAGAGACAAGAAATGGCTGATGGACTATAGACCATAGGAAAAGAGCTAAGAGAAGACAGAGGAAAACAGAAACCTCAGATCGGGACCAGCATGATCAAAAATCATCAGACAACAAAAGTAGAAAAAATAATTTTATTTTCAATTTAGTGATTGGATTTTGCGCTATCTTTATATTTCAAACATTATGGGGAACTGCCTCTCAACTGGTGTGGCACTGCATGTGGAGTCTGGCTTTTTGGGGTTTCATTTTAAATTTTTGTCTACATATTTTTATTTTTAATTTAGGCTGTGGTCACTTATTCTGTACTTGGTGGGGGTCTGTGTTCCGAGTGTGCAACCAAGGCCAGGCCTTCTGCTAACATGGAGTTTGTACGTAGGGATCTGTACTGTAGTAATTTGACTTGTACAGCTTTTCAAATAGGTGTATGGAGGTTTTGGGGTCCATTGCAGTTTTTGTAGTGCTGCTTTTTTCTGGGTAAGACCTTTATTGTATGAGTTTTGGAAGTATATGCTGGTATGGTATGATAGATTTGACTTTGTAGATTTTCAGTGACTTTTGCAGTGTTTTTTATTAGTTCACAGTATGCCTGGCACTGGAGAATGTTTATGTTGTTAATGAGACGACCAGAATCAGATTTTATTTTTTATTTTTTGGACTATCACGGCCTGTTTAGTATTTACTGCTAAATATATTTATTTTGGTTATGCATTTGCTCTTTTGCTGCAATTTTCTTACAACACTGGATTTGAAGGAGAAATACTGTATCACTTGAAAAGAGTTCACAAAGCAGTTTTGGGAAAAAGGAGGATAGGGTGCAGCCAAATTAATCATAATGAGGGAGGGGCGCCGACTTATAGGTTGCAGGGGGGCACTAGAAACCTTAGCACCGGACCTGTTCCTGGGTGTCTACTCTATTGGAGATTTTGGTATCACCTGCAAAGAGGCTAGCCTTACCTGACAGCCCTTCCACAATAATCACTAACAAAGATGTTAAAAAGAATTGGACCAAGGACAAATCCCTGTGGCACACCACTAGTAACCTCCTTCTCCCCAGAGTGAGCTCCATTTATCTGTACCTTTGTTACATCCCCCTCAACAATTTATAACCCAAATCAGTAACTTTAGGCAAGATCAGGTGTGCCTTTTTCTGTCTGTCTTTTAGCAGTGGGGTCCACCTTGGACTTCACCTTGAAGTCCTTTTTTGTTTCGTGTGCATTATATGGTATGGGTTGAAACAACCACTCCAGATTGCTTCAGGTCAGCCTTAAGCTCTTTGGATGTTGTACATGGTATTTTTCCAACAGTTCACACTAACCTTTGAAGACTTCTTGGATTAATTTTCCTCTTCCCATCACATCTGAGAGGTTCTTGATAGTTCCATGAGCAGAAAACTTCTTAATAACATTGCGAATTGTAGAAACAGGAACCCCATGGTCTTTGGAGATGACCTTTTATCACTTTGAAGTTGGATGTTTGGTGATAGTCTTTTCTTATGGTCTCAGGCAGCTCTCTTGTCTTCACTATTGTGAATGTGGCCATGTTAAAAATTGGGGCCATAAGAGCATAAGAAATGCCATACTGGGTCAGATCAAGGTCTATCAAGCCCAACAGTGGCCAGTCCAGGTCACAAGTACCTGGCAGGTTCCCAAAGACCACAGGTTCCACAGTGCTCATCCTGTGGTAAGCAGTGGATTTCTCAGGTCCTTTTTAATAATGTTTTATGGACCTTTCTTCCAGGAACTTATTCAAACTTTTTTTAAACCCAGATACACTAACAGCTTTTATTACATCCTCCGGTAACGAATTCCAGGGTTTGATAATGTGTTGAGTGAAAAAATATTTTCTCTTATTAGTCTTAAATAGGTTACATTGTAGCTTCATTGTGTGTCCTCTAGTCTTTCTACCTTTTGATGGCATAAACAACAGATTTATGTTAACCCATTCCACTCCATCCATACAAAATAATAGTTAAAAAGGAAAAAAATTGACTGTTTTAAACTAGCCAACAATAAGTTCTGATCTCAATCCAATTGAGAACCTTTGGAATGAGCTGAAATCTGCCATTGGTAAAAGGAATCCTGGAAACATTCATGAGTTGGAACAAATCGCAGTTGAAGAGTGGGAGAAACTACCAGCAGACAGATATAAGAAACTATAGGTGGCCACAAAAAATGTTTGGAGGCTGTTATCACTGCCAAGGGTTATGCAACCAAATCTTAGTGAATAGTGCCATTAATCTTGTCCAGGTCATATTTTGTTTTTTTCTCAGAAATTACTACATCTAAGTTACACAGACATCTTTTTTTTTGTATACCGTTGAACATATTATTAAAATGTGATGCTGACATACAGTTGGACTATTTCCAATTATTTCTCAAGATATTGTACACAATATACCTAAAATGCAAGAGGGCCAATAATGTTGACCACAACTGTATAAAATGACCCTCATGAAGCACAGCATTCCTCTTTTTACAGCATCCTCCCTGTCTCATCTCCAGAAGCCATTTTAACTTTGTATAAAATGCAAGAACCTGCTCTATTTCCCACCTGCCCCAACTTTGACTAAGTTATACCTCTCCTTAACAACCTCTGGCTGCCAGTCCACCTCAAAATCCACTTCAAAATTTGGATTTTCCTGCCATTCAGAGGATTTCCCATGCTACACCTCTAGTCTCTCCTCAGGCTCCATGGATTGGCCAACTTAATTCGCCATGCCCTCATCCCTTAACAAGGGCCTCTTCCACCCCTCCTTGCCTCATTCTGAAGGTTCCACCTACCCCTCACATTCACCTTTTTCCTTTCTGCTTTTCGATCAGAATTGAAAACTCCCTTCATCCAACTGACATGCCCTGATTTGTAACTGCTGTCTTGCCATTCATCCAAGCAGCTCATTAAATACTACATAACACCTTAGGACAGCAACAGACAAACGAGTAGAGATTACATTACAGCTGCAAGACTAGAAAGAGCAAACGCGATTCAGCTGCCTAATGATAATCAATAAAAAAAAAGCCTATTGTAAAGAAAACAAGCCCTGAAATTCAGTCCAATAGCTGAAAGTATCAATAATGTCTCCAAGGCCGTGTCTGCCTTCTCTCGACTTGAGAACTGTTTATTTTATTAGCAAAACCAGTCTCCTTGGGTAACTCCTCTCACTTTTTGACCCCATCCATTCTTCAACTGGTTCTTCAATGTTTACTAGCTTGACGAAAACATTAATCAGCTGTCAAACAGTATATAGCACTTATGTACACCTTATCAATATCTGTCAGCCAAGGTGAAAGAACACACTATCTGACTCTAAACAAGTCGTGATTTCCTTGTAAAGAGTGCATAAGGTGCATATGCGATTGAACCATTAATGCATTAATTACAATGACATTGCAGCTGGTGGTAGACTGTGTATCCGCACTAGTTTTTGGTGTGCGATAGACATATGAAGCCAGATTGCCCATACAGGAGCACTGATGGTTTCTTTAATTTAGGTAAGTCTTTAGCAAGATATTGATGCGCATATGTTCCTTATTTATCTATAAATAACATTCATTAACAAAATCTTCACTAGAGGAAGGTTACAAATTATGCCAGGAAAATGAGTGTTAAGGGTGCCCCATGGCATCCACTGCTTGCCAAATATGGCATTTTCGTTACATCAAAATACAGCTTTCCAAGATATCATCCCTATAGTGTATGAAGTACAAGTTACAACAGCTTCACATTTAGATTCAAGACACCATGGGATTCCATAACTAGATAATGTTTAGACGGTGTATATCTTAGTGCTCGTACATAACACAAATTGACTCTAAAGCTAAGCATGTTTCAGATATGTCAAAGTTGGTTTATGTAGCACAGTGGCTGTGATGTGTGTGGGAACAGAGATTAGTTACAGGCTCGGTATCTCACAAACAGCTACATGTCCTCCAAGGAATAGAAGAGTAGCTGAAGTGGCTGCCAGCGGCAGAGACGGAGCTGGCAGATCTGGGGAGAGAAAGTGACATAAGGCTAGTGGCTGAGTTTATGGGGAGGTGGCAGCAATGGTGACTGGGTTGAGATGGGGGGGGGGGGAGATTGTGGAAGCAAGGCAGCAGGGGGTCAACAGAAGAAACAAGAAGGAAGGAAGACTATGGGGCAGACAGGATGCCAATGGAGAGAAGATGGAGGGGGTGAGAATGAATCATGAAAAAATACTAAAGAAAGAAGAAGAGATGTTAAAACTGTAGGGGAAGGATACAGCATACAGCCACACAACAAAATAGCACCGGCCTCAGGGCCAGCTGACACTAGTTTGAAATTAGGAGCTACCGAGGATCATGCCTACCCATTTGAGCTATGATAACCCCCAAGGGGGGCGATAACTAGGGCCAGAATTGGGAGCTATAGAAGTAGGCCTATTGTTGTACTGCCATCGAGTTGATGTCAACTCATGGCAACCGTGTGGTTAGCCTTCAGTCAAGTGGCTTATTATTGATAGAGTGGCATCCGTAGCTGCTGTTACTGTATTGATTCATTGCATTGCTGACCTTCCTCTTTTGCATTCACCTTCAACTTTGCCAAGCATGCTGTCTTTCTCTAAACATATTTTTCTTTGTATGATGTGTCCAAAGAATGACAATTGAAGACTTGTCAGTTCAGCCTCCAAAGAAATCTTAGATTTGATCTCCTCTGATATTGGCTGATTTTGTCTTCGGGCAGTCCATGGTATGTACAGTATTCTTTGCTAGCATTATAATTTGAAAGCATCATATTTCTTCCTGTCTTTCTTCCTTGCAGTCCAACCTTCACATCCATATGACTTTATTGAAAATACAATGGCTTCGATAGTCAAATCTTTATATGCAGAGATAGAGCTCTGTACTTGAAAATCTTGTCTAAATCCTGCATAACCGCTCTACCAAGAGCAAAGCCATAGTGGAAGGCTTGTAGAGGGCTCAATTTTTAATGCTTTTGGGTTTCTTCTTTTCCAAAATGAAAACAAAAAAACCCTGAAATTCAGAGCAATATTTCAGTTTTACTTTCTAATGAAACAAAATGGAGTTTTTCCATTTCTCTAGAAAACAAATGCACATCTGTAGTTATTGAGCACCTGTCTCTGAATATCTGGGCAACTCACTTAACCTTCCACTGCCTCAGAAGAATCCAAGTTATCAATGTCCCTGTTTAATGTACATTACCAAGTTTAAGTTACAATGTAAACCACTTTGACTAAATAATAAAGCAGTATATTTAAAAAAAAAAGTTAAATAAATAAATAAATAAATAAATAAATAAAATCTGATTTTGCTGTGCAAACCACAATGCCGTCTTTCGACTTACCTTCTGCCAAAGTGTGCAGATGCTTTTCTAGTGAGTGAAATCACTAGCTGGTTTTGGTGATTTTCTGTCTGTCTGTCCATCTGTAACATTTTAAGGGTTAAGAGCAGGCTGACTAGAGACAGCCCCCGCACAAAGATGATGGCTCTTCTGCAAGAATATATTTCCCATGTTGTTTCAAACAAATGCACATCCCTACTAATATAGGGCCTGATATTGAATTGGGCAGGCTATGTGCCCCTATGGCGCACAGCCCTGCCCACTGACCCTTAACCCCAGATATTCAATGCCAGGGTCATATGCGGGTCCCGACATTGAATATCCGGGGATCGCTGCAGACACCGGAAGCCGCAGTAGCTAAACCTGCTGCCCGATTAGCACTTGTCGCCGCCTCTGCTCCACCCCCAACACACCCCGATGCAAACTGGATAGCATCGGACTGCGTAGGGGAGTTAAGGAAGGGATATTCAGCAGCAATAACCATGTAAGTGCCGTTGAATATGCCCATTTAAGGCATTTACATGGTTTACCGGGCTGTAAACTGTGTAAATGCCTTTCGAATATTGGGCCCATACTGTCCTGTCTGAGCTTACATCTTGATGATGTCGTAATGCTAGCCCCTCCCACTCAGACAAAAGAAAAACACCCATATATTGCACTGTGTTAATTTACTAGAGCAGTGCTTTTGAAACTTTAATGCTATAGGACCCCATTTTAACAAGCGAAAATTCATACAACCCCATGAAATAGCAGGTCTCCAGCCTCCTTCCCTCCCTTCACTCATCTCAAGCAGGAAGGCAGCAGCATCAGCAGTCAGCACAGGACCCCTTGTGTCAGTGTGCACTCAGAGACCTCAGTACTCAGCATCGGTTTCCAGATTAACAGGAAACTTACCTGGGAGTGGACAAGGACCTAGGAATGTTCACTGGTTCACAGGCCACATGCTGACTGGTGACTGCTACTACCTGGCAGAGGTCACAGTCCAAAGAGAAGGGGAAAGGTCATGTTTCTGTGACCCCATCCACTGATGATGTGACCCCAAGAAAGAAACCGAAACACACATTTACTTTGTGTTACAAATGGACATAAACCATTCTTACTGTTTTCTTTTTTTTCACACTATACATGTATATATCTCTAAGGCATCACCTTCTCTACATACGTATTCATTCTTACCGCTTCACTTGCAATAGCATTATCTTGTTGGTTTACTGTACATAGTTATACTGGTATATGTAACTGAACTTGTTCGATGTAAACCACCTTTGATCTATTGGAAAAAGCAGCATAAAAATACAAATGAATAAATAAACAAACATGTAGCATTTTCCTAATTCCTGCACATGTTTTTGTTAATGACTTCATAGACAAGGGCTGAAGTAGAAAAAGTGGGAGTACACGTTCTCACAACTAACACCCCATCACCCTTTCAGTCTCCAACCAGATTTCATGCTGTAATGCTCTCCGTCATCCCACCTGCTCCCATGTTCCTCCCCCCTCCTTTCTTTTCCTTTCCTTTCTCTCACATGCATTCTCTCCTTGATGACTACACTTCTCTTCTTCCATGGACTTCCTCTCCTCCTCCCTTCTGTCCATGGTTCTCTAACCTCTATCAAATCATGGCAGTGAACGCTGCAAGATGGGAGTGCAGGGAGATAGAGTGTGCCACGAAACCCCATGACGGCTCCATCCCCGTTTCACAAAGGAAGTGTGCGCTAGTGAGGTAGAGGGGTGGCTTTGGATATCAGGAGCACATGCTCTCGTTCTGTTCCTGCACTACTCTCTGCTCATTTCCTTTTGCAGATGCACCCCAAACCAGTCACGGTGACTGGGGCATGGAAAGAGCGCATCAAGCATCAGCCTTGAGGTTAAATATCCAGTGAGCCCCATCTAACCTTGCCGACTTGGTGTGGCCTAAGGAGGGTGCTAAGAAACTGACAGGTGCTACAGGGCCAGGGCTCCATTAGGCAAAGGAGGTGGCCGTCTAGAGCATTGGCCCTCCAGGAGCCCCCATAGTCGCCACTACCACCCCCGTCTGGAGCCTACAACACAGCGCTTGCCTAACGCTTCAGACCTGCGTCGTGGTTTCCATCTTCTACTATCTATCGCGTCCACCTCCCTCCAACACAGGTGCCTTCATTGGAGGAGGGTGGAAGAGGCAGATAGTAGAAGACAGAAACCGCAGCACAGTGCCAAAGCATTTAGGTAAGTGCTGCGTCGCAGGCCCCGGAGAGGGGTGGCAGCAGTGGCAATGGGGGCAAGGGCAGCGGGAAGTGGCAGGATGGAGGGCCCAATCTTTGCACCTGCCCTGCACCGTATCTTGGCCCTTATTATACACTTTCTTATATGTATATAGTACTTTGAAAGTCTTCACACCCTTGTTTGCTGCCTAAAAAATACATTTCAAAATGCATTAATGTTGGAGTTTGCTGGATACGTGTTTTTTTTAAACAATAAATCTCTCTTTGTAAACGTTATTTTCCTATTGAGTCCTATGCAGTTGGCCTGTGTGTTTTGTATTTTTTTGTGCTGAGAAACCAATTACATAGGAAATTAAGCATGCAACAGTGGCCAAGCTTGAATACCAAGCCTGAATTCACAGCCAGATTGCTCACATATCTCTAGCCACTGCATCGCATAAACAGTAATTCTCAAAGTTATGCATCCCCGACCAATTTTAACCATAAAACCAGGCAGCTTATGGCTCATGCCAATCTGTAGCTAAAGGCCTCTTGCGCAGGATCCACTCTCTCAGTTCATGCACCGTGCAAACTCCTCAATACCATTCTTACATGAACAGTACTTTATTATCCAAACTCCATTCAACAGGCAGGGGTACAATTTGTGTGCTTCTTTCCCTGCAGCAGCATGGAAATTAAAGCACTGGGAAGCACTTCAGGCTTCTCGGCCCAAACCTCAGCTGACATCACAGACCAACCCCTCCATCAAATTTCTCATCTTAATGATGTCAGGAGAATAACTGGATGTATAAAGTGAATATGGGAAGTCAAACAGACTTGTAAGGAAAACAATAGGGAAGCAGAGCTGGTTTTTGGGGTGTGTGACTGCACAGGGTGCTGAGCTTTTACTCTATGTACGTAAAGGGTGTTCCATTATGCAGTCACAGGAAAGGGGGGAGAGTTCATCACTACACAGCTTTAAAGGCTGGGCTCCCAGACAAAACTACACTTATGATACATGAGGGGAGGCTGCGGTGGTGGTGGGGGGGGGGGGGGTTTCAAGACAGCATTGTAATGGAATGCTGGGGTTAGAGGCTCCCAAAGTGCTCTGGTTTCTTTGGTGTTTTAGAATCGGTAAACCGATGCACAAGAGAAAGCCCCACATCCAGCTTTGATGTCTTCTGTTACGTGAGCGCCAAACCTCAGCTGACAGCACAGCTGGAATACGCACCCTGTTCCAACCATGCAGTGGTTGGAACAGGATGTCCAGGTTCCACTGAGAAAGGGGGAAGCCAGATCATGGAGCCCCTGGTGAATATGATAGCATTTAGCTCCAGTGGTCAATCTCTTCCCCCCCCCCTCATGTGTAAAGATTCCTCCCCTGTAACCTCTTTCAGGCTTCGTGTGACTGCCCAAATGGAGACTGGGATATAGCCAGAGCCTTTTCAACTGGGGAATGGTGCTGAGATGCCTGGGCCTTGTGAGAAGGCTTTGGAGGGGTAGGTGGAAAGAGAGAGAGACGCTGTTAGCCCATCAATTAGGGAGTCCTTCCTAGATAATAACATCAATAAGAGAGTACCCTTGCCAAAGACAATTTTGGGGATGCCATTTGGGTGAAGAAAGGATTGTACTTCCAAAGGAAGATAATGTTGAAGACGTCTTTACTAGGACTGAAAGGACTCTGGTTGACTCTGTTTCTCAGAAATTTGAATTTTCCAAGTCTACAGGTACCAATTGTAGAGCAAGATATAAGAAAAACTAAATTAGAGCAACAACTATTTTTAATGCATACTCGGATACAGACTCTACAAGCTGCTGAAGGTTCTTATATTAAAGATGACCTTGTATTTTACATGTAAAAATGGAATCTTTGGAAAACCAGGTGTGGAGTTGTAAACCTAAGGTTACTGAATCTTCCACGCACAAGGCTGTTTCTACCCAAGAACTTTGGAAGATGTACAATATCTGAGGGAAGCCTTGAGAATTCTCCAAGGGGGAGTTATTGGGGTTACTAAGATGTTTTATGCCCCCAAGGGGGAAGCGAGAAGGAGGAATGGACACTTGCCTTTATGGACGGTTTGGACATTTCGGCTTTTCTGGAATCATTCAATAAAATTCTCTACCAAGATACTCTTTTGGTCTCTTTGACTTTGAGAGCATAAGAGCCGTTCTCTCACGGCCAGCTAGATACACCTTCTTTGGCCCTGCTCATTTAGAGACTTTTCTTAAAGTTAAAGATGCTCAATTTGCTTTTTCCTTATTATAACTTTTTTGTGTTGGGAGGTGGGTACAAATTAGGGGTCATATGATGTATATATACTGTATAGATCATGGGGTGCCTTTTCTTTGTATTTTCTATATATCTTTCTTTTTTGCTCCCCATAAAGTTGGTTAGAATTGGGCTTATTATTGTCCTTTATATTTTTATTTGATAGACGGTATTTCTTTCAGGCCCAGTGGTTTCCTAAATTTACATCTTTGCAAATATGATGGAAATTCTAATTGCTGCACAACATACACAAAGGTGAATCTCAAAGAAAAAAGATCAACAGAACTGTAAATATGTTTTATATAAGTTAAAACTATCTTGAATCATGTACTTTCTTGATTGCCTGTTATTGCACTACTTATTGTTACAGTGTTTAATGTATCGGTTCTTTAATTGTAAACCGCTATCATTACTTGATTTAGCGGTATATAAAGCACACAAATAAATAAAATATAATAAATAAAACCTCAGCGCTCCTACCCTTCCTCTGAACACATGGAAGTTCCCCCAGAAAAAAAATCGGTACATGAAAGTGCATCATGGGAGAAAGACAAGTCCTGTATACCCCCCCTCCCCCACACACTATACCACATCACTTTAGTCACTGGACTAAAGTGACTAGAGCAGTGAAAGAAAAGGCATTAGCAACTGCCGGACTTATGAGCTCAGCTAACATGCCCTCAGAGCTCGCATTAAAATCCCGGAGTTGAGCTAAGCTTCTGCTCTTCTCCGCATAGCTAATTCATCATTATCATCTGTTCTGAATGATTTTAAATGAGCGGAGTGCTGCCTTTTAGCGTAGGCGTCTGCGCGGTAATTATGCTGCAGCAAATCCCTTCCTGCGCGTTGCGCTCATGCTAATGCAGAAAAATTGTGCTTAAATGCTGTGCTGATTCCTGCGCTAATGGCAGTGCACTTTTCTACATCGGCCCAAAGTATTATGTTAATCCAATGGAAAGTATGACTCTTAAGGCTCGTATTTACTTTTGTGTGCCAACTAACTATGCAAAACATCACTATCTTTTTTCTAACTTGATGAAAGTGAAGTTCTAGAACGACTTACGTCCCACATTAAGAAGCTAATTCTATATCGGCGGTGTGGAAAGTTACACGCGCAAATCCCTCGTTTCAGGGATTTAGATGAGTGATTGGGCATTTAGGCGCACGCTTAAGTGCCCACTGCATGCATCTTCTGGTGAGCCGTGACCGGGGGACCTCAAGCTTGCGCGTTTTACCTTATAACACAGGACTAAACTGCGTGCTGCCTGAGCAAGGGAATACAAAATTATCCACTAAATGTGATTCAAATGGGAATTTTGTGCATTTGGCTTTAAGAATGCTTGTATTAATTAGCTATGCTAATAGTTGCTTGCATTCATCATTACTGATCTGACAGCAGTTAAATGTCTTCGCGTTCTTGGTGAACTTTTCCAGTCACTTATAGAAAAAAAAAACATCTCGCAGCTAGATAAGGAACCAATAAAAGAGAATAAAAAGTTCGCTGGAAGCGTAAAAACATTCTGTAAATCGGCAGGAAATTAAAAACAAGATTCAAAAAGCAAAAATAAACCGAATGAGCTCCGGCAGTTTCTCGCTTAAGGTCTGAACGCTGCCAGTTACTGAGGTTTCCAGCCGCAGAGCTCTGTCGGCGGCACAGCGAGAAATAGAACCACTGCCCTGAGTGCCATTCACCCCGCAGCCAGCTACGAGCCCCCACGTGTTTCATCCGAGGGGGCGGGTCCTAAGCACCAGAAGGCGCCACCCTGCCGGCCTTTAACTTGGAGACATAAATGATTTGCCCGCAACTGTTGCACGTCTGCCCGGGACACTGAGCTCCGGAGCGCACGCCCCCTTCCTCTAAGACACCGCCCCAAAACCCGGCTTACTCCAGGGGTGAAGGCGGGCATAACCAATGGGTTACGCCCCTAAATGCCCCAATTTGGCATCGGGTAGGTGAGGCATACCGGTAGGGTTGAGTCCTGGCAGGCATCCACGCGAACATCCCAACTTGAGCGGGGAATTTCTATCTGGTCCCACCACCGAAGCTAAGTTCTATACAGAAACGAGCCAAACCTCCCAGGCGCCGCGTTCTCACCCCGCCCCCTTAAGAAGAGTTGACGGAAAGAGGGCGGGGTTAGGCTTTGGCGCTGTGTCTCGCCCTGCCTCCGGGGCGGAGATTTTGAGAGGAGGCGGGCGGAGTGTGCGGCGCCTCCGGCAGAAGTAGGTTCAGTGGAGTTGCGGGAGGGCGCTGAGCTGGTTTGGGGCGTAGCGGTGTGATTTTTATGTGCGAGTTGCAGAGCAATCTCTGGGATTCCGGCTAAAGGCGTAGGTATGTGTTTCCTCATTCTCGTAAGCCAGGGATGTGCATGACTCGCAGAATACTTCTTAAAATGGAAGAGTAAGGCTGCAAGAAGTTAGTTTGCTGCACTTCTTTGCGTGCATCGGTAATGTTACAGTTCAAGCCACCTGCATTATTAGTAATAGTGTTTATCATGGTTCCCGATGCTTTGTTTCCTTGCCTCCGGCTGCATTTGCCGGTTGGGTTGGCTTATTGTCTTTGATTTCTGAGCAAGACAACTTTTGTTGTCGGTCTGATTTACAAACTCTCCTTAAGTTCGTGGCCAAGCGCCCGTGCTTGTTCCTGAGTGAGAGGACAGAAACTTACAGGCTTTCAAAGATCCGCTTGTTAATCTGCCCCGTGCATACTTGCAGTGGGGAAAGCATAGCAATAAACGCAGTTTCCCATTAGAGTTTGCAGCTGTAAAAGAAAAGGGAACTCTAGTTCTTGGGATGCGCTGCGATTACGGAGCAGATGCCCAAATAGGGTCTCGCAGTTCATGGGGAAACATCCTTGGCGGATCGGACGCTCTGATTACTGTCGGTGTAGTCCGGGGCTAGTTCTGAATCCGGTAGGGCGACAGAAAAGCCGGGGGGGGGGGGGGTGGAATCGAGTGCTGGTTGGCGGCTGACCCTTGTTCTCCCTTCCCCTGTAGTGCGAGCGGCGCCCGGGGCCAGGCGCTGTTGCGAGCCCGTCCGGGAGAAGCATGCGGCCGGAGGATGTCTGAGGCGGCTGCACGGGGCACGAGGACTCGCGCTTGCCTGGGGAGCTCCAGAGGAATGATTGCTGTGTGGTGCGCTCTCTGCTTTTCCCTGGTGACTGTACACGGCGTGCTGGCGGCCCGGCTGCACGCCCCGGACCTGGAGGAGAGCGTAGCCCCCAAACCGGCAGGTAAGAGACCCTGACACTCCCTTCCCCCCAACACACACTCTCTGCTTGTCTACCTGAAAGCGACCTGGTTTTAAATTATTCTGCTGTTGCTGCGGCCTCTCGTGGGATCTGTGCATGGTGAAATGGTGCGAAAGTTGTCTGTTGGGCGCGTTAATTCCCGGGATCCGCAGCGGGGAGCAGGGGGGGGGGGGAGCGGTAGGTAGGTGGGATGGATCGTGCATTGCAACAGCTGCTGGACTGCAGGTGCAGGGCTTTGAGAACTGTCTATATATAATGTAGCCCGGAGCGAGGAAAGCTCTGTCGTGCTTTATCTGTAGCTAGACGCGGGAGGAAGGAGCGGTGTGTGGCATGTTACTGGTGAAATTTGGTGGCCGATCTTATGTAGTCAGAGTAGGGAGGTAGTCTGCAAATTGTGCAAGGGGTGTGTAGAGGGTATTTTCCATCCTCTTCATACGTGCCTGTTTGCATCTTAGAAGTGTGATGGAGAGAAAATACAATAGATTAAAAAACACTGCAGGGGTCTGTAGTACTTAAAATATAAGGATTTTTCCTAAAGCCTTTGCGCGCGCCCTGCGTAGACGGACCAGAAGTGTTTAGGCACCAGGGCGCCATGTGTGAAACTTTGCTGTCTGTATTGATGAAACGAGTGCCACCCACTGACTCGGATTTATATTCCGTTTATATAGTTATGTCATTTCTGGATGGTTTTTTATCTTGCTGAGGGACCAGGCAGACACTGACCACCTTATAGAATTTAACAGTTAGTTGAAATAGTTGACTTCCATGGTGAGAGGCTCATTAAAAATATAGAAGATTTGCGGCAGTCTTAAGGTCAGTGTTGGTTTTTGCAGAGTGTGTTTTCCTCAAAATATTGAGAATTTAAACGTTTGGGTTTTCCCCCTGGAGTTTGGGTGGGGATTTCTGAAGTTTGCCTCAGTTGGAAGTGTGATAGAACCATAAAGTGCCCAAAGAGCACTTTTGGAGTGTATTGCCGGTCCAAATCTTAACCTGACAAGCTGAAGGACAAACCATTCGGTGTTGGTATGTTACGTTTTTTATTTTGTCAGCAACCTGCATAAGGCTAGCTGAAATGTGAAATCGTAGCACACAGTACGGAGGAGAGCTGGGGGCAGGAAAGTGCTCGAACTCTTGAAGCTCCCACAAATAGAGAGACTATTTTTGGAAATGCAAGAAGCACTAGTAGATACCCCCATGTGCTATCACGCTTTTAACACCATTGAGACAGATTTATGGCCCATGACAAAACCTATTCCAGAAATCGTTTGTCTTACCAGCACATTGCTGTTAATTACTCGAGTCTTGTTCGATTTCTCTCCATGTTGAGGTTGTCCTAATCCCGTGGCTCCATGTGCAGAAAAATCGTGCTATTTTGTGTGTGTGTAACCGAGGGGTCTGGGGGAGGGGCGAAGGTTTATTTGTTTATGGATCCTGTAGTTGGGGAGAGCAGAACCCAGGCAAGAAAACATTGTGACAAAAGCAGTATTTAAAATATGCTTTTTAAGTTTGTTGGTTTTTTTTTTTAATTGGTATGTCACTGTGATGGGCCTCAGCTCCTACCCTAGTCTGTGTTTATTTGTCAAAGCCCTGTAATGGGAGGCAGTCTCTCTCTCTCGCTCTCTGTGTCTCTCTTGCTTTTCTTTCTGGGTTCCATGAACCAAATAGAGAGTTCCCATTGTTCAGGAACATTTGCAAGGGTTAGGAGGAAAGCTGCCAGGAAAGTGACAGGGGAATAAATGTTCTTCGTGGGGGTAGAGCGTTCATGCCCCTTTTGGTTACTGCTATAAATCACACCAGGGGTTGTTTTTGTCAGCAAGAAAATACCAATAAAACCCCAGATTCAGACTAACTCGTTGGGGCTCATTTTTCACAAACGAGTTGATTTATGAAGCACCATCCAGGCCTACCGCTTGTTAAAGCAGACTAGTTTGGTACTTGGACACCGACTTCCTCATGCATGCAGCAGTGTGCAGTTAATTTTACATTATAGTGATCAAAACTAGACCTTCATGTTACTTAAATAGAAATAGTAAGACAGGAAAACACCTGACATCAAGAGATCATCTTCCCTATCCGGAGTTAGTTTCCATAGGTGCATTCAAACTGCTGAGTAAAATTGTACAATTGCTGCTGTCAGACGCTGACAAGATGCATTCTTTGAAACTGAAGAACTGGTGCTGAAGCAGACTTTTCGTTTTAAGTCATCTCCTGCTCTTAAAGTTCCTCGTTGGGTTAGATAAAAGGTTCTACTGAACTAATTTAAAGTTGTTTGCTTTTGTAAAGGGTGACCGCCTTCTAGTGTGTTTATCGTTCCCTTTCCTAAGCAGATTTTGTCTGCCTCTCCTGAATGCCTCGGACTGTAACCTCTCTGCTGCTGGGTTGTAACAGAGCCCTTGTTTTATCCCGCTGCCTTGTGGATGCAGATAACAGCTGGATTTCTTGGAGGGGGAGGGGCAATATTGTGAAGGGTTTACCCGGTCCCTGGGAAAACAGCATTCTACATCTGGCCCTTTTTTGTTTTTCCAGTTTTAAGAGGGGTTAGTAAGACACATCAGTAGATGCATTCCTTAAAAAGAAAAACCTAACACAAACTGAGTAAAGACCATATGCAGACGTTTAGGGCAAAGTTGTTTTTGTTTTTTTTTTAATGGAAAAGTCTTTCCTAGACTTTAAACTCTGACTAGCCAGCCTTCTGCCTCCACCCTCTGAACAAATTATTTTAGTGAGATGGGCATGTGGTGGTGGCATATTAGTCAAGGTTGTGTTGTAGTGTTTGCATTTACAGCTTTGGGTGGTGGTTTCCGTGAAAGGGGGCTGCTTGGTAGCTTTCCCTGACTTGGGACTATGAAAAGTTGGAACAGGAGGTGCTTTGTGCCCACACTGGCTTGCATAAAACACACATTGAGGGGCAGCCTTTGAGGTATGTGTGTGTTTGCAAATGTGAATACTGGCTATTAGCTGCGACAGAAGGGAGGGGGTGTGCAAGCTTTAACATCTCCACAGGGAGGTGTTCTGATACTGATAGGAAGAAGGCAGATGGCTGGGCCAGTGCTAAATAGAATTTAAAAACCCTTTTTTGGGGAGGGGGGTGCTCTCCCCCAGCAGAAACCTGTTTCTTGACTTTGCTGCAATGGAAGAAACTATGTTGTAATAGTTTTGTCCCCCCCCCCTTGAATTTATGAATCTTTATCTTTATTAACGCATTTTATATACCACTCATACCACGGGGGCACAGAGTGGTTCACAATACCAAAAATAAGGCTGCTGGAAATAGGTGGGTCTTCAACATGGTCTTGAAGGATTTGTAGGAGGGTTCAAGGCAGAGAGCAAGGGGAAGCGAGTTCCAGAGTGGGGGGCCAAGGAAGAAGAGAGCAGAGGAACGGGTGGATTCAAGATGAGCCTGTGACGGAGAGGGGAGGGACATACGGTTCAGATGGACCGATCTAAGGGAACGGTGCGAGGAGTGAAGGTGAATTTGATCTGCAAGATAAAGAGGAACACCGGTGTGAATGGTTTTATGCACGTGGATAAGAATAGAATGAAAGTAGAGACAAAGCTAAGTGAATGTGTGTGCCATTCACAGGCTATGACAGATTAGGGGGGTCTACGATTGCTCTATTCAGCAGTCTGATAATAGATATCAATGTATGTGAAAACAATAAGCTCCCCCCTCCCTTCCACTACCACTTATGTCCTTTGCATTGATATTCAGATAAAGATATTATGGTGGATGATTTGTGATTGTCAGTTAAAACTGCCTTGCTCTGTTCTAAAGTAGGCTGCTTTGGAATAACACCCTGGTACTGTGTAAATGGAGTGGAGGAGTAGCCTAGTGGTTAGAACACTGGCTTGGTAACCAAGCAACCAGGGTTTGATTCCCACTAGCACTCCTTGTGGCCTTGGGCAAGTCACTTAACCCTCCAAGGGCAAGTCACTTAACCCTCCATTGCCTCAGGCCTGGCAATCTACTTCCGGTGACACTGCCAAGAAAACCCAGGAGCTTCTGGGTCGCCAGGAGTCAGGACTGACTCAAAGGCACACATTGCATTTTTTACTGTGTAAATCCTCCCTGGAAACACTGTTAGTAAAACAGGGGGACCCAGTGATTAGAGCAATGGACTGGAAAACGGGACTCAAATTCTGCCTCTCTCATGATCACTTTTTGTGACCTTGGGCAAGTCATTTTGTCTTGCGTTGTAAGCTGTTTAGAAGTGGAATTGATTGTTCCTTAATACTTATGACACCTGTGCGGTGCATATGGCTAGCAGCACTACCAGATGAAATGGGGCTGACAGTGCCCTTGGAACTTGCTTTTGAAATGTTTTCTTTTCACAGGCAATTTGTCCATCAGGGTTAGTTCTAGAACTGGAATCAGGATATCAAGTGCCCCCCCCCCCCCCATTCAGATATCTTCTGTGACAGGAAGGAAAGCACTGAGCATTTTGCTGTCAGAGGATTCGGGCGTTGCTTAACAGCTTTTGAAACAACTCTTTAACATTAGAATTTGTAGGAACATGGAATAGAAACAAAATTTTGTAGTGTTCCATGTCACAATCCAAGGAATGAAAGAATGTTTGATGCACATTCTAGCCTGTTAGCTCCAAGAACATAATGTGGGCGCAGAAACATTGCATGGACGTGATGCTCCTTCTGGTGATGCAAGTGCACGTTCTACAGCACTCTAGATTTACAGACCAGTCAGTGGAATCTCAGTGGCCACTGTGACTTTTCGCCAATGGAGAGAGGCAGGGATTTGGTGATTAAAACAACAAAAAATGTACCCCCCTCCCCCCCCCCATTTCAAGCTAGCTTCCCTTATCCTTCCAGCTTTAGACTGCACTGCTGAGGAGAAGGTACCAGTGGGCTGTGT
This sequence comes from Ichthyophis bannanicus, assembly GCA_033557465.1. NCBI lineage: Eukaryota > Metazoa > Chordata > Amphibia > Gymnophiona > Ichthyophiidae > Ichthyophis > Ichthyophis bannanicus. The sequence goes on from CM066032.1 coordinate 1,350,161,184, forward strand.
ATGTAAGCATGCAGACTGGTCAGCACACTGACCTCTGGTGCCAGTCAGGAGAACACCTGCAGCTTCATTTTTCTCTCTGCTCTTTAAATTAGTTTCATCTCCAGATGCTTCAGGTTGGTCCAGTTGTTTTTAGCCCTATCAGAGTTGTTAGTGTCTCTGCCCTTTTTTTTTAAAGTTCAAGTGCTAGAAATATGCTCATCTGTCCCGGAGGTTGCTGCATGTTTATACGAGAAATCTTAGATTCTTAAGATAATCGTGTGTAGAAAGAAAGGATGCGATATCATTTGGAGTTACTTATTAATGTTCTGAGCCCGTAGCATGGAATGGGATGCAGTCTATAAAATTAATGGGTTTGTGCTATTTGGTTGTAATTGTCTTGTTTTCCAGAAAATAATGCCCCAATTTAGTCCTGCAAGCAGCAGAAATCTGCAGCTGACTAGAATTTTGCATGCTGTGTCTCGTAATATACCACTGACAGGGCCACAGAAGCAGGTAATGGGAGTCCTTGCTGCCTCCTGCCAAATTTCCCTACATTAGGAAAAGTACTGTCAGCTGGTCTCTAACAGGGTGCGGAACCTGGAGCTTCTTGAAGCCCCAAGTCTGCAATGATAAAGCCACTGGTGTGACTCACAATAGCACGTTTTAGGTCGAGCTTGTTGGTATGAATAGCGTGTTTTGGGCAAAACTCTTGCATGCAGCTTTTATAATGGATATCACAAATAGGGGGTAGGAGGGGGTCGTTTTCTGTGATCTGAACTATGCCTTTGAAATTCTGGCAGCTTCTTTCTTTTTTTTGGGGGGGGGGGGGGGCTTTAACTTGGACCAGGCTCTCCTGTATTCAGTTTTCTCACTGTTTATCTGTGTGATATCTGACAGCTACCAGCTGTTACCAAATAAGTTTCGCAGGACCCTGGGAGAAGGTTTTCTGTCGCTTCTCTCCTGGTTTTGATTTCAGTTTCATTAAGCTAACGGTGGTTTCAACTGTACCGCCCACCCAACAGAGATGCCGTAGACGCCGAGGCGCACACATTGGGTGGCTGCATGCCTCTAGCTACTTAATTCTTTCGTTCATCCTCCGTTAGAACACAGAGCCTTGGCACCGTCTGAATAGTAGCCAGATTCATGGTACGTTGCTCTCCCTATTAAAAAAAAAATTAAAAATTACTTTTACTTTTGTTTTAAAATGTTCTACTAATGTGTCCCAGCTGCATGCTGTATCTCCTGAAAGATGCCTTTTTGCCCTAAGTGTTGTCACTTCAAGAAATCGTACATCGCTCATTAAATGCTCAGGGCTCTGTTTTTGGAGGACAAACTTTGTACTTTTCTTTTCTCTCCCTCCCCCCAGATGTTTGTCTCTTTATAGCCAGAACGTCTTCCAGTAGAGCTTGTAGAGTCTGCAAACGTACCTGCAGTGATAGAAACCGATACGGAGTTATTAGCATGTTGTCTCTGTTTTCAGGCTGGTACAGTTGCTCTGTGAACTGCCACGTGGAAGGTCCTCTGAGTCCTGAGATGGGCCTTTTGCACCCTGGGTTCACAGCCCCTGGGAGGGAGGGAGCCATTGAGAGCGATACCTTGTGGCTGGATTTAGAGCTCATGATAGAGTTCGGATGGAAGCCATGCACCTGGGTTCCTTCAGGAACTGTTGCTGCCGTGAGAGCATGGACAGTGGGAGTGGCTCTGTTCAACTAACTACCCAAGGATCTTACCCCATTTTAAGAATGAAGGCTCTTGCTTTCAGAGCCCCAGCAGTGGCTCTGATTCTGGGCTGGGTGAATAAGTTGGTTCTTGATTGCCGCACTCCTGATCCTTGGCATGTGCACTGCAGTTTGGGAAGGTATTCAGCGCCAGTAATCTTGCTTTTGGCAAGAGATGTGTTGGTTATGGTGGCACAGCTAGTGATACACTTAGGTTTTTGCTAGTTGGCTAGTGTTCTGTGACTGCATTTTGCTGTGCTTTGTGAAAATAAATTCTGTGCACAGAGTGAGCAAAATCTCTGTGCTCTTTGAATACATCAAGGTGCCTGTAGTTTCCCCAGTTTTGCATCAGTTAACAGGGAGGACTACCTCCCAGAGCCCTAATCTAGGTGCTTTCATATAATGGAGCCCCCCTCCCCCCCCAAGCTAGTCCATAGAACAATTGAGAGTAGATCTACTACTTTATTTTAAAATCAAACATTTTGACCCAGAAAACCACCCTTATATGGCACTAGTTGTGCTGGAAATGCCACAGTGTTGCTGTGGAAATTGGCCTCCTCTGAACAGAACGTCGAGCGTCAGGTTTGCTGTTCCAGAGTGCCTCCAGCTGTAGATTCAGTGCTAGTCCCGCAGCTGCTTGTCGGGGTACTGAAATGCATTTTACTATACACTTATTAGCTAAAAGCTTTCAGATACGTTATGGCTTTTGTAAGCTCCATGCTTTATAGTCCAGCAGCAGGGCTCCAGAATAGTAGGCTGAAAATGTTTTAAAATTTACCCTGGTAAAGACTTTGTTACGGGGTGGCTAGGATTGCTGCCTTCTGACGAGAAGCGCATTCCCACAGTAGTGTTGGTCTTGGACTACCCCTGAAAGCGGTGCAGGCAGGATAGATAGACTGCAGACCTTCAAAAGTGACAAATAGAAGTATAGGCTCTCACTGGATACGGACTTAAAAGAAAAAAAATCTGTTTCCCTGCATCACTTGTGCTAGGAGAGAGCCTGCAACTTTTTTTCCTGCTGAATAAGAGGATTGTGTTGAAGTTATGAGGCATAGGAGTGTAAATTTAATGTTAGCGTATGGTAAGGGATTTTTTTTTGTCAGGTGTGAGCTAAAGTTTGGGAATAGACCCTCTTTGTCGTGTGTATGCTGAGAGTTTGAGGCTGAGTGTTTGTACAGTGAGCGGAAGGTGGGTCTGCTGTAGTGCCTCTTGGAGACTTATTAAAAGAAATTGGTGTTTAAATATTTCCTCGCCTCTTGAAGTGTCTTAGGTTTCTTGCTTTTCTTTTTCCGGTATGTAGCATAGCCTGTGGGCTTCCATATTTCCGTCTCTTTAATTTCTGCATCCATAATGACCCAGATCTCTCGCCTTCATATTTATGGTTTAGCTGATAGGGGCTGGTGTTGTACAATACAGTAAAGACGTAATTCTAAACTGGGAAAATATGGAGAGAGTTGCCTCGAAGGCCACTTTCACATGCAATGTAGCCTGTTGGCCTTCTCCTGCTTGCTCTGCACTTTCTGCTTAACTGAGGCCTGCTGTGCCGTGAACCTTCATTCAATCTCACCTCCCCCCCCCCCCCACCAGCCAGCTCCATGATGCTCAACTGGTAGCCACAGAACCCAGTTGTATGTCTACCCTGAGTCTTGCCAGTAGGTGATGCCATTGAGCAATAGTTGGACTGTCACTTGATTTCCACCCATCCCCCAAGGTGCTACTGCACTACTTGCTATGTTGAAATTTGATCCTCAGAACTTGACATTTATTTTTTCATTCTGTTTGGAGAAACGAGAGAGGACTGACTGTATTAATTAGGGGCATGTTAACTCACTTTAGTAATGTTAGTATGGGTTTGGGATTGGGCCACAGATCTAGCATGGAGGCCCGTGCTAACTCAGCGGGGAGGGGGGTGCATCCACTCCCTCCCCCCTTCCATTAGTGCATTGAAGCTGTGCAACACCTCACTAAGCAGCATGCAAGGGCATTTAATGCCACCTATTGAGGTCCACTCATGCTAATGGCACTAGCCGTGGTTAGCATGCACCCAAAATGCCCCTGCTGACCATCAGACGCCCACAAAGCTGCCCAGTTGCACCCTAAGCTATTAGTGGTGGAGTTTTGAGACGAGGCTCTGTGTTAACAGCTAGCTCACTTTAGTAAACACCCTTTAATTACTTATATGCATGCACAGTTTTTAAAAATAGATTTTTCAGACATTCTGTACTCTGTCCCAAATTTATTTTGTTGGGAAGAGCAGATGGTTAAGGGGAGGATCAGCGCCAGCCCTAGGCATGTTGCCCCCACACTACCACACCCCAGCACAGGCCCTGCACCCAGAAAACTGAAATTTATCTGGAGAGTGGTGGCAGCAGCACTTCCCCTCTGGCCTCCCTCACGTCTCCCACCTTGTCTCCGTGACAGCCCCAGCACCATGCTCCCCAGAGCGGTGGAGACCAGACGCGTCCTGCTGCTCAGTAATGTTCACGTCCCTCCCCTTGCACAAGGCAAAGAGCGCAGGCACCGGTGCAAATCCACCAGAGCAATGGCAAGCGAAGCGGCGCAGGCGGCGTCCTCCACCATTCCTGCCGGGCGGGGGGTGCGATGCGATCGTGCTTAGCATTGTGCAGCATACGCAGGTCCCAAGGGCCTGCTTATCCTTCAGGACCTGCCTATGCTGTGCAGTCCTAAGCGTGATTGCTTTGCCCCTCCCCCCCACCGGCAGGAATGCTGGAGGAGGACGCTTGCGCCGCTTCAAGCTGCTTAGTGGGAGCACAGAGCGGCTTCATCCAGAAGTTCTTGAGCCTGCACGGGGATCAGATTGACATGCACTGAAAGGTTGTGATGCAGCTCCCTCAGGTGTGGGGCCAGTACTGACCATCGACCTACGCAAGGGCTTCAGCTCACTGAGAGGTCCTGCAAAATGCAGCTTCCCCTGCAAATACAGGTAAATGGCTAGGAGGAGGCCACCGAATGCAGCTTTTATTTTTCAGTTACCCAAAAAAACCCTTGTCCCACCCTGTTAGGTTTGAGGAGTTCCACAATATATTCAGTGCTTTGCTTTGCTAAGTGGAATTCTCAATGCCCTCGGAGTAATCTGGTGAAGCTGAGGCATTTCCCCCAAAATAGTTCAGCTGCCCTCACCAGGTTGCTGGACTAGTTGTGATTTTTCGTTGCTCCTACTGTTCACACAGTAGCTCGGTGGTCCTCTAACACTGGCAGGCAGGACACAGGGATGGAGGGGAGATAAAGAGGGGGAGCTGCTGGATGGGGTGGGAGGAACAAATACTGGATTGGGGGAAGCTGGAGAGTGGGGGAAGATGATGGGCACAGCAGGAAAGAGACAAAGGGGAGGGTTAATGAAAGGCTGGGGAAGAAGAGAGATGGGAATTAGGAAGGTTGGTGTTAGGGTTGAAAAGTGACAAGAGTAAGGAGGGGTGAAATGAGTCCAAAGAGAAGAATAAATGGAAGAAAACTGAGGAAAACGATTAATGTCAGAGATGGATGTAGGGAGGAGGTGAAGAAGACAGGAGGGGAGAGAAGTAGCAGCAGATGGACAAGACCTTGGAAAGACTTAAGAAAAGGTGGATGAAAGCAGAAACCAGAAACTGGAACCAATACATACATGGCCAGACAACCAAGGTAGAGAAAATAATTGTATTTTCAATTTACACAGACTGACAGATTCCACTCATTAATTAACTTGTGCTGTCTTTATGTACATCTGTTTGTCCGGTACTATGTTGCATTAGTGACTGGCTTCTTGGGATTTCAGTTTAATTTTTGTCTGCATATTTCTATTTTTAATTTGTTCTGTTATTCTGGGCTTGGTGTTCTCTTAGCATGGAGTTGTTATGTAGGAATCTAGCTTGCTGAGTTTTCCCAGTAGGTCTATGGACTTTCTAGGGCCCATGGCAAGATCTTGTATGATTTTTGGACATTAGTGATATTGCTGTATAGATCCTGTGCTGTGGTTCTCACTTGTTTGTGTTTTTTTGTTTCCTGTGTGGAGACTGATAGGATGTTGGTGGGGGGTTGCTGGAATATGGGATAGTCTTTAAGATCAGGGGCCGTGGAATGCCTCTTGGGGGGAGGGGCAAGCTCTGCCTAGACTCCGCCCCAGTCCCCTGTGGCCCTCCCCTTCCGGTTCTGCCTGCAAGGGATCCAGTCTCCCATAGGCAGAAGGGAAGGGAATGACTCCTGTCTGCCTGCGGGGAGATCGGATCCCCATGGACTGACAGGATTCTGCTGCAATTGCGGCGGCTCTCTCTCCGCTGGTGGGCAATATTTTGGTGGGACCCAGGGCCTGTGCGCCTCAACCCTTTCTGACACCTATGTTTAAGATTTGCAGTTTTGTATTCTTGCTAATGCCAGTTTAAAATGTTAAACTATTGTCTATTTAGATTCAAGGAAATCGTAAATTAAGGGAGCATCTGTTTAACCTTTGTGGCCTGATTAGCTTCATTGTCGATTTTCTGGGCTTTTCCAGCTCTGGCACAGTTTAATTCAACCTGTGCACCATGATCTTGAACTAACAGCTATCAGGATCTTTTTCTAATTTCACATCTTATTTCCTTCTCATTACTCTGGTTATAGCACTGACCAAATAAGTCCAGTATGTAAATATTTATGCAAATGAGGCCCACCAATGAGCTTTCCCCACATGGCTCCGCATCACCCTTGGGCCACCTCTGGGGGATATATAATAAAATGCTGGGCTGAAGGTAGGAAATTGAGCACCCTAGGACTAGGTGATCCTTCAGACTTGATCCAAAATAAATACATCTAGATTACACCAACGGAAACATGCAGACACTGACACCACAACACACACATCCTGGTACTAAGGTACAAATGCAAAACCCTGATATTTTAGATCAAATACATGAATCCTGACAGTTTCATCCCATACAAACACTGGAGCCACTTCTCACCCCCCAAAATAGAAACTCTGGCACCCTTCAGAACAGAGGGTCAGGGTTTGTACGCTGCTTTCTCAACCGTCACCTCTTACAAAGATTGTTGAAAGATTCATATATTACACATGATCAACAAAACCTATAAATTACCTTTAACCACTAGTCCTTCACACCCAAAATCTTCAAAATTATGAATTTTGTCTTTACCAATGTGCGGTGCTTGTCTCAAAGATCACAAGATATTTATTTTGAGAAGTAGAAATTGGGAGAAAGTGGGAGGCAAGGCAGAGGGGAAATATTGTACAGAGCCCCGTTCCCATTTGGGACGTGTCCTTACCTCCCCCCATGATGGACTCGTACACATTTCTGGGGCCTGACAGACTTCCACCAGAGAGAAACCACTAATCATTAGAGCTCATTCTACTTCCCTCGACTTTTGTATGTAGTAAGCCAATACACAAAATGTTACAGCTAACCTGTACAGCAAGCTGTTGTCTCATACTGTCCAGATTGCAGGTTGTAGGTACGGTTCCTGGAGCTGTACAGGAATTTGGTGACCACCCCAGCCCTGTGGCAGCAGCCCAGCAAATGTGCACATGTCTGCAGCAGCCTCGCTCTGACAGCATCATCGCTCTCTTTGCACTTTGCTCCGGTTCCCTACCACTTCATTCGGATCGCAGTTGCTGCCCTTGTTGCCACTTGCTGCAAATTTTGCACAGGCACCGTGGGAGGGACAGTGAAATCAAGCCTTCGGAGTGCGAGGCCTGCAGGTTTCAGCCACTGTCGACACACTTGCAGCTTACCCACGATTTCCAGTGGCTGTAGCATGTGATTCTCAGGCTTGTTCTTACCCCCCCTCACCCTCCTTTACAGGCAGTGCTGGACAGCATGATGCAAGAGAAGGGGGTGAAACGCCAATCGCCTCCTGTGGGGTAAGCAGCCTGTCATTCACCCTAGCTCTCTGACTCAGGCATGAGGGACAGTGGGCTCAGAATTAAGAGCCACGACTGCACCTCATACCATGGCAAGCCTGAAACACTTGGCGCTTCCGATGACTCTGGATACTTTAGTGTACTTCTGAGTACACACGTGCCTCTCCCTCCTTCCACTCCAGGCAGTCCACCTCTTTCCTACCTAAACGCAGTCCTCGTCTCCTCTCCTGTTCCTTGCAGTTGTTTCCTCTTTTCCACCAAGACCCTGAGACCGAAGAGCCGTTGCTGCTCCTAGATACTTAAGGCATAGGTGCCTCCCAGGACCATAGCAAGCTAGAAATGTGCCCTGTGTGGCTAATGAATCTGGTGCCTCCCTCCACCCAGCCACGTTCAGTAGCTCACTCTTTTAGCTTCCCAGAAGCACAGTGATGATCGGCACCCCTTTCTGTGCTTGCGCCCCATGCGGTTGCACTGCTCACACAGCCCTTGCTACGGCCCTAGTGCCTCCTCCCTGTTTCTGGGCCATCTAACCCTTTGACAAAAATGTAATTGCCCCTAGCGAGTGGGCAGATGGATTTTTTTTCTAAGCCCTTTTTAAAGAGTGTGCATTTTTATTCAGCTGCAATGTGCCAGTCGGAAGAGGAATAGTTGAGTTTCTCTGCTTTTGGCTTTCATTCTGAAGCTATCCGTATCACTTTGGCTTTTTAATTTTATGACTCGGCCCAACCTCCACCCAGAGTACAGAGTCCATTCCCATCTCTCCTGACGCTTCTACCAGGCTCGGCCACTAGAGGGTGCTGCACCTGGCTGTCACGGAGCACCAGAGACTGCATATTATTTCTGTGAGTCGCAGAGCCTGATAAGTGAGGTGGGGGCGGGCTCCTGGTGCACCGGGTGGAGAGGGAAGGTTGGCCTCCTGAGTAAGCTTTGAACAGAAGGGAAGACTGTCAGGAAGGGAGGAGAGAGAAATGGATGATGAGGGAAGAGTGTTCCAGTCACTCAGAGGAAGGGAGAAGATGTCTTCTGGTGGTTGGGGGACCTGTAGCTCTTCTATTCTGAACGGTCTACTGCCTGGAAGGCTGCACGTTCCTCATGTCTGTACTAGGTGCTTGGTCAGGATTAAACTTGAACCCCTATCCGTCCCAAAAATTGGCATGTCATTGATATTAGATTTTCTTCTCTCATTTCATCAGAGAAGGGAAAATGGTGCAGCAGTTCATCATGGAAACCAAAGGCCCTGGTTTAACTGAGGTGCTCCCAGTAATTTGGAGACTAATCTGTCACCTTTTCAGTTAGTGATTAGAGAGGGCTTCAGCGAGTGCCCCTTATCTAGGAGGAAGAGGGCTGAACGCACTGGTTGGATCTGTTTCTAGCCTAAATGGCGCATACTCGCTTGGAGACACGGAGGGCCCAGGAGTAAGTGCTGTGGCAGCCAGGACCTGGGCTTGCCATCATCTGCCAAATGCTCTCATTTGTCCTTCATGCCCCTGACTGCTTGAGCAGTCTCTCCCGCCTCTCCCATCCTGTCACATATTCAGAACTAGGCCTGCAGATGCCAGGCACCCTCTCCTCTTGCTCACTATTCATTTTAAAAAGAAATCCCAGCTCTTTATTGTGCTCATTTTGTTTAAATTTGAAATAGCTTCTTGGCATAGCGAAGCCTGGAATGGACTTTTACTGGAAGAGAACTCGTGATGCACACTCATCCTGTGTCATCGGTCTGCAGAGCCATGACTTGGCATTACTGTGCTCAAAAGAGGCAGTGGCCACAGGACCCCTGACCAAGTAACTTAATGCAGCGTCTTTTCAAAAAAAAAATGTGAAAAGTGCATACTTAGGAGCATGTGTGTCTCTCTTAATGCGTTAACTGCCTACAGCCCTTTTATTTCTATGGGTAGAGTTGCACATAACGTGTAACTTCATTAACACACACTGACCTTTAGTGTGATACATTGGCATCTTTTCCCTTTCCTCCAGTTCCAGACCTGGGCATGTCTCGTGAAACGGCCATGGTACAGTGTATGTGTCAGGAGGTTAGCAGGGGTGAGCGGGGAGCGAGCATACTGTGGCTACTGACTGATGGTGTATGGGATGGGGATAGGTAAGGGTGTCGCAGGCAAAGTTCAGCTGTTTGTGTGGGAATGTGAAGATAAGGTGGCAGGAATGTGTGTGGTGGAGGTTTATGCTTTTGGCAGTGTGTACTGGGGATTGTGTATCTGGGTGTGGTGTGTTTTTTTGGGAGAATATACATGTTTGAGGGCCGGTGTGTATTTCTGCACATGTAGCTTTCTTGTTTCCTTGTGTTTTCTCTCACCCCCCCCCCCCCAACTCAGCCCCTCTCTTCCTGCATTCTCTTCCTCCCTCTTCCATATGCCCTTTGCACTCTCCTAATTACCCTCTTCCCCATCTACTCTTCCTTTTCTGCACAACTGCTTTCCTGCACCTGTCAGCCATTCCTTGCTGGCTCCGGCAGGTTCTTCCTCGGTGCTCAGTGGGATCTGGGGACTCCTGCCGATTTTAGTATTTGCTGCTCTCCCCTGCTTTTGAGGAAGCTCTATGCATCTCTGTGTGTTGGTGCATACGGGGGGCGGGGGGGGGGGGACACAACACAGACCCTAATAGGTGTAGGATGACACTTAAGCAAAAAAAACTAAAATAAATGGCAGATGCAGATACTGTATCTGTCAAAGTGGCAAAAATAGAGGAGGGGCGGCATCTGCAAGCTTGCCCTGGTTAACGCAGCCCTGCTCGGAGCAAGACCATTGCACAGATGGAATGTTCTGGCATCAGGTGCTGTTAGCAGTACGCAAAGACCCAAGGCGCTCACTGCCTGCCCTGTAAGCGTTCCCTCTCATGCACTGTTCCCTCTAAGCTGTGCGCGCGCACATACTTTACAACAGAGCGCACAAAAATTACGGCTCTGATTCTGATAGAAAACAACACAGACGTCTTAAAATTTAAAAGTTATGATTGTAATTACTAGAAATTTCCTGCTTCATTTAGTAATCGTCTGTTTTCATTTAATTTGATTAAAATCAATGTGGTGTACATACTGTAGTCTGACGTGTAGTCAAATTTTAAAGTATATAACTCAGTGTCGTTATGTGGCGCACAAAAATTTAACCTTTCTTCAAAAGCTGCACACAGCTGATATTTTATGTGCACACAGCCTACAGAAAATTAGAGGGAACATTGCTCGCATGAGACCATGTTTTTGCCAACAGAACCCAAAGTGGGGTCATGCATGCTTGTCCTGATTTGCATTAGCATCTTTGTAACTGAAGCTCAGCCTGCGTGCATCCAAGATGCTTGGAGCCGGAGAAGAACTGTTACTGGGGGTCACTCGGGCCGAATTCTCACCATCGGTGGTGGTGTTGTCCTTATTTCCTGTAGTCACTAGTCAGTGGTGTCTAGAGGAGGTTTGGGGAACTGCTGAAGCGGTTAGTTACGCTTAGAGCTAAAATAAAAGCTTCAAGTTGGGAGGAATTGGAAAGAAATTTGAAAAGGCTGAAGCACTAGACGTTTTTGTGTTTTGGGGTGGTGGGATAGAGAAGAAAGCTGGCTTGAAACTGGGTAGGAGCAGCGTTGTTTCCTTGTCCTTGACATGCCGGACAGGGCTGGCCTTCGCAATCATGGGGCCCAATTTAGACCAGTTTGGAGGGCCACCTGGACTTCAGAATAATACTCTATTAAATCAAAACAATATCTACATTCATAAGCTTATTTTGGCATAAAACATGTTAAAACTATACTTCTAAAGAAATCGTCCTTGCTTTTCTGTCCTGCAAACTTTCAAAATCCACTAGTTCTCCCAGCCCTAAGGCTGGATATTGGTGGACTCTTGCTGCCGTTACTTGTGGCATCTAAAATCAGTTTCCTTAGTCTGGAGAAAGCAAGTGGCGTGCAAGAGCTGTTGTCATAATTGGCTCCTGCCAGTAGGTGGCAGAACAAACTGAGCACTGGAATTTTGAAAATTGTTGTCCATTTGAAACGACCCTTCAATCTGTAGTCCAGCAGATTGATAGCTTAGCGAGAGCAGAGTGCTGGCCTGCTGCGCTTATACAGCTAATGTGTTCTGCTGTTGGTAGTCCTTTTTTAACTCAGCAAGATAAAAACAAAATTAAAAAAAAGCAATCTGTAGACAGAGCTGGAGGGGAGGGGGTTGCTATCTGGGGGGGGGGGGGGGGGGAGATAAAAGTGAGTGGAAAAACTGGAATTTAAAAACAAGTTGTGTTTAAAATATACTGCCACTCCTGATCTTAAAACTGCTGGCGTTAGCAGTTAGGGCTCTGCAGGGCAGGGAAGAGGCTAAACCAGGATGCAGAGGGAGGGGGGCAAGGTGCCTGGAAGTGCAGCTTTATTGTCCCTTACACAAACAGGTGGAGTTCTCTGTGGGACAGGCGGCTTTTTTTTGGTAGAAAGCAGATAAGCACCAGACTGGTGACCTTCCAGTTTATCTTTTAGATAAAGCAGGCAAGGATCCTTCCAGCCATTCTTTCAATTAGCAACAACTGCTAACTCTCCCTAGGTCACACATTGCACTAGTTAGCACTTTTGCATGGCATATCTGCAGTGGGAATGCCGGAATATTTATTTGTTTTTGCTTCAGAAATCTGGAGAAGCTTTTTGTACTAGGGTAAAAGGTGGGTTTTTTATTTTTTTTGATAAATCCTTGTTTAAGTGGTTTTACAAAAATATCATTGTTAAAAGTGGGGGCAGCCTTGGCGCATACACCAAAAACATTTACAGGCATGAAGTTCTGGGCGCCAGGGTGCAATGGAGTGTGCGGGTGCCCAGGACTTGTCAAGCTATGTTCCTGTGTAGATTTTATTTTATTTTAAATAAGCGTATCAATGTTCTGAGGTTGTACTCCTGTTTAAACTTCTCTTCCATAAGCCACCAGTCTCTCTGTATGGTGATTGTGGTTGGTTTGGTTTGGGGTTTTTTTTTGGGGGGGAGGGGTGTCTGCCTTACTGTTCAGTAAAACAGTTGCCAGGAGTTGGCATTGACTTGACATTGCACAACAGCTACAAATTCACTTATGTTCTGCACAGGGCTTTTAGGTTTGTCAGCCTGTTTTTTGGCTACCTAGATTTCAAACCCCCCCCCCCCCCTGAAGTTTGCACTAGTGCACTTTGTCCCTACTGGTAGGGGTTGCTGTTTCTGTAATAGCAATAGTTGAGTGGAGGAGTAGCCTAGTGGTTGGGGCAAGGTACTTCAGGCCAGAAGGTCAGGGGTTCAAATCCCACTAGAGAACAGCAACCTTGGGCTGGAAGGACTGGGGTTTCTAGTCCCACAGGTGCTCCTTGTGGTCTTGGGCAAGCCACTTAACCCTCCATAGCCCATGTTCCCTGTAAAATAGTTATCTCCAAGTTATAATGCCCTGTTCAATGTAAACCACACTGATGCAGAATAGCACGGTATATAAGAGAATGTAAAACAAACTCTCCAACTCCCATTCCAAGGAGCAAAAACTGGAGTCTTGAGTTGAACCTGGATCTCCATTGTGTTGCTAAAGGAAGAACTTGTGGAATCTTTCAAATACTTTCCCCTCAGAACTGAAATGAAAAAGAGGAAGAATAATTGTCAATGAATTCTCCCAGTTTTCTTTGCTGGCAGTCCTGCTCCATTCACACATGTGGCTGCTCTGAACTGACCATCTAGTGGCTTGGCAGTGCAGGGCAGTGAGTGGGATGAGGTACAGCTCTGTAGGGTGGCTGCTGGGAACAGACTGGCTGGTGTCTTAGGATGATGAGCAGGACGAAATCCTAGGGGGATGGGCTGCTGCAGAGTGACGGATGGGGACAGCTTGCAGCTGGGTTGGTGCTGTAGGGATAGCGACACAGCCAGGCTGTGGCTGACTGGCTGGAAGGTGTCAAATGGGGTGATCTTTGGGGCCTTGCAGAGTAAGGAGAGGGTCTGTTCGCAGAGCACCAGTAGGATTTTGTCAGGATGTGCAGTTGAGATCTTGGCACATGGCCAGCTGACTGGAAAAGATGTGTTTTTTATACAAATACTGAAATGTTTCCAGTCAGTTGGATCACCTATCGGTCGCTCTGATTCCACATGCCAGCAAGATTTTACTCCAAGATCATTCAAAAGACAACAACCATACCTGGAACGAGAATTGCCCATAGTTCAGGAAAGGGTGAGGAACGATAGACGATGTTGCAAATGTGAAATGGATCCTTGAAAAGGCAAAAGAATACCTAAAGGATATCTGTCGTATTGACTACAGCAAAGATTTTGACTCTGCAAACCGTGAGACACTCTGAACCATGTTAAGCATGGGTATTTCAGAACATCGGATAGTTCTCTTGCGCAAAATTTTACAATGATCAAGGAGCAACAGTTCGCATGGAACAAGAAGAAACAGAATTGGTTTAAAATGAGCAAAGGTGTACGACAAAGCTGTATACTTCCCCTACCTGATTTGTTCTGCATATAAATTTAAACATCAGAGAAGCAGGACTGTATGAAGACAACGGAGGTGAAGATTGGTGGAAGACTCAACCTTAGCTATGCTGGTGATACCACAATACTGGCTTAAAATGGGCCTGCACCTTAATGTAAAGAAGACAAAGAACCTGACAACTAGCAAAATAAGTTCATTGATGGAGAAGAAATTTTTAAATAGACAACTTTTAGCCTGCTTTGACAAACAACCAACTGTCAAATCTGCTGACACGGTGCTCTTGACAGAATGACTGACAAGATTCTCAAGCAGAGATGTCTTTCTCTCTGCATACAAAGATTAAACTTGTCTAAGCCATGGTATTTTCAGTAAAGTCATGGATGCAAAAGTTGGACATTGGAAAAAATATAGACAAGAAGAAAATCGATGCCTTTTGAATTATGGTGCTGGTGAAGAATACTGTGTACCATGGGCTGCCCAGAGAACAACCAGTTGGTGGTGGTGGAGGTTAAACCTAAGCTTTCTTTAGAAGCTCAGATGGCAAGACTTCAACTTCGACGCTTTGGACACATCATGTGAAGAGATCATTAGAGAAATATCATGCTTGGCAAGATTGGAGATCAACGCAGAAGAGGAAGACCAGCAATGAGATGGATCAATACAATAACAGCAGCTATGTATGCCACTCTTTAACAATGAGCCACCTGACTGAAGACAAAACAGTTTTAACACAACTATCTGGAGGGTCGCCATGAGTTGACTCAGATTTGATGGCACACAACTTGGGAGGGGGGGTGGATTCTTTCCTTCTAATCATACCACCTTTAAATTAGGTTTACAGGTGTTCTACTTTCTTGCAATGTACAGTAGACTTCAGTTGTATCAAGCCATTCAGTATGGGAGTATGTGATAACTGGAAAGATGGAGGGTGTTTTTTGCAGGAAAGGGGGGTGGGGGGCATCCATATGCCTCTCTAAGTCTTTAGTGCAACCTCATTTGAAGTATTGTGTGCAATTCTGGAGACTGTACCTTCAAAAGCATATAAACAGATTGGAGTCGGTGCAGAGGGTGGCTACTAAAATGGTTAGTGGGCTTCGTTATAAAGCATATGAGGACAAACTTAAAGACTTTTAATATGTATACTTTAGAGGACAGGGGGGACAGAGGTGATTGAAACGTTTTAAATACCTATGTGGCATAAATGCACAGGGGGAGAGCCTCTTTTGATTGAAAGCAAGCTCTGCTACAGGGGGACATAGGATGAGGGTGAAAGGGGATAGACTCAGGAGTGATATGCAGAAGTATTTCTTTATGGAAAGTGGTGGATCCATGGAATAGTCTCCTAATGGAGGTGGTAGACATGAGGACAGTATCTGAATTCAAGGAACCATGGGACAAACGGGATCTCTAAAGGAAAAAAGGGGACTGTTGTAGGGTTGATATGGAAGGACAGACTAGACTAGGCCATGTGGTAGTCTTCTGCTGTCATGTTTCTGTTGCTATATGGATGTTCTTGTAATTTTGTCATATGCCATTAAAAAATCATTTTTATATACCAGATAAGGTTGCACCAGACCATTTAACAGATTAGTTCTGCTGCTGTTCTTCTTTCGGGCATTGATAAATTGAAATAGGGTAATTTTTACAAACAGCTACTTCCAAGTGTAAATTCATGAAGGATTCCCCACCCCCCCTCCCAAATTACAAAATACGAGGATCTGTACCAAACCCTCAGGGCTAGCTAAGTCTGTTCCAGTGGCAAAGCCCATTCCTAAAGGATCCTTGGAGAGTCTTTCACACAAATACATGGTATTGTTTTATCTAATTGTTTAAAGAGCCGGGTTGTCATCTTGGGAGTGTCCCTTCACTATATGGGGTATTTTGATTGCAGCAGAATGAAAACAAAAGATTGATTTGAAATGGTAAAACCTGAATCTGTCCTTAGCCTAACAAAGGGGGAACTTGCATTTGCTTGGAGCAATGCTAACAAGAAGGCTCAAGTGGAAGGAAAATGCTGCTTCCCTGCCCCCCCCCACCCCCCCCAGCTATTCCCTTTGCATGCTGGAGAGAAGTGTCCTAGTGGTTGGAGAGACAGCAGAGAACCGGGAAAGTCTGCATTGGAATGTTGCATCTTCCACTGATGCTCTGTGACCTTGGGTGGGGTCACTTGCTCTCATTACCTCAGGTACCCACTAAGCTCTGTTTGGGGAGGGCCATATATCTGTTATACTACAGGACATAACATTTCCTTCCCACTGGATCTTTATCATTTAGACCATGGCTTTCTTTCTTTTTCTTTTGGCCCGCTCCATTATTAAATGTCTGGGGTTTTTTGGTTTGTGTTTTGGAACTAACTTGAGGATTGAGTTTCATTTTGTTTGGTTTTTTTTTTTTTAGATTTCCCTTTCAGAGTTCCTGCTTGTACTAGTTCATCCTATTATTTCAACAATGTTTGCACATTGGTGGCAGAGGGAGGGGCTGCTGATGAACAGCACTGCACCACCATGATTGAACTAAAATGTTATAATGGAAGGAAAGATTGGGTGCTTAACACTTGATATCTACTCAAAATAGGAATGGAATGGAAATCTGCTTGAAAAAGCTGTATCTTGATATGAATGCAGCCATGAAGATCAAAATCCAAGTTTATACTTCTGACAATAGCAGGGTAAGGAGCTTGGCTAAAATTGCAAGGAGCAGGCATATCGGTGTACCTGTTTTCTCTTGTATTTGAGCAGTGCAAAAGACCAGGCTAATTCACTGCCATATACAAAAAGCATCAACTCTGATCTGTGCAGTAAAATTTGAAGAAATGACACCTGAGAGTGCAAGCTGAGTGACGCTCAAATGATTTCCATTCCTGCTAGTTTCTGTTTGAGGTAAGCTAATGCTGTAAAATAGTGTTGGTTTCTTACACTAAACGTTTACACAACATATCACAAACATTTTTAATTGTAAATTCTACAAACAAGGCTGCCAGTATTCAATTGCTGCTATTTGAATATCCTCAGCAACGTTAAAGCGTCATCTGGATAGCTAAAACTGCCCCTCTGCTATCTTCTGTGGCTTGTTCCATTACATGTCTGAGTATTGCCACTAAGTGGGTAGCTTGGAATTCCAGCCCAGATCCCCCCCCCCCCCCCATGGTCTGCCCTGGCACTAGCAGACGAGTACTCAAGAACTTCATCGCTAACTGGATTAGCGCTTAGAAATATCTGCTGTATGTTTGTCGTGCTTAACTGTGCTGTCTTATTTTTGAGACTGTTCTGGACGCAGCCTTGGCTCCCTCATTGGCTAGCTTCATATACTGGTGACTTGGATGCTAAGTGGATCTGATGTTCACACATTCATAGGTTTTCCTTTTGGAGACGGTTCATAGATGTGTCCTAGGATCTTACAAGCCTTAGTTGTCCCAGTGCATGTGTAGACTGACTTTAGTGTGCATTTCTGCCTGGAAGCCATTTTCGTTTGGTCATGTTTTTGCACTGTCCAATTTGCCTGCACAGTTTTTGAGCCTGTACCTTTTTGTTTTTGTTTGAGAGCAAATTTTGTTTTGGTAATGGTGAATTGGTTCCTATCTTTATCTTTTTATTTAGTTTCTGGATATACCGCCTTGGCTTAGGCATACAACATATAATAAAAAGAATGGTCTATGTGTGTGTTTGTAAAGTTCGCACACTTTTAATGTGGCAGAAGGCTTTTTCTTTACTGTTGGCCGCTGTGCTTTGTGGTGAGGAGAAGGTGGAAAGCAGCAGAAGTTGTTGTAGTCTCATTTTTAATGTTCTAACGCCAGGACCTTCAGGTGGTAAATATTCGGTTATAGCATTGTGTGATACGCTCCCTCTTTCCTCCTTTTCCTCAGCTGCCTCACTGAGAGGGCACTTTATATTTTGGTTTCTAGTTGAAAATGGGCCACTTGTCATGAGCATACTGGACAGTTTTAATGCTATCTATCTTTAGTCCCAGTCAGAACTGTTTTTTGAATAGGGTGCTGCCGCCCCCCCGCCCCCTATAAAACACTGGAGATTAGTATCAGACATTTTGTTTTTAGCCGGTCAGGCAAATTGTGTAGCTTCTCTCCTCCTGCACGTATACTGTAGGTCTCAGCTTCTCCACCCTGCCATGCTGGGGTTGTGCCTTTCTGATTTGCTTCAGTTTATAAGCACACGGGCTTTCCAGGATGTTTAGGATTAAAAGTGATTTGTTCCAGGGGTATTTACAGCCAGCTGCCTGCATTAAAAGTAGATTAAACGGATCACATTGTTGCAAGGAAATTCAGATGAGCCAGGCTTTTGGAATCCCTTGCCTGACTGAACCGAAGGGGCAGGATTGAGGCCCCAGGTGCGCACAGGCTGGCGAGCACCAACCAAACAGGTAGAGTTGCCAGTGCTGAGCTGAGAACGATGAAGGAAGGGTTATGCCCTCACCAGCCGTGCAGATAGATACTTTCCACGTTTCTTGGCAACAGTACAGCAAGCAGAGAAGACTATACCCAGCTTTCATTTTCTGATCTCAAATGCAGAAGGCACGTCCTTCGTGCTGTGCTGCAGTAATGTAAACGCTAAGGGTATATGTCAATGTGTGCTTTATTCTGTGTACCAGAGAATGTCTGTTGGTCTGTCTGCCTGCCTTGGATGTTTTTCTGTTTTTAAATCCAATAAGAGTAAGCCATTTTTTTCCATCTGATCTAGTAAAGTGTGTTGTGGGGTGGGTTGTGTTGTGTGGGGTTTTTTTGTTCTCCTGTGGGGTGGGGTCCTTCCTCCCTCCCCCTCCCCTTCCCTTCTGGATTTGGTTGCCATTGAGTAGAATTAGGAATCGGGTTGGTGTTAAAGGACCAGCCTGTGTGTGTGTTTAGCATAAACGTTTTGTAGTGAAATCACTATCCTGGTGGACTTTCACTTGGCCTTTATCCTTTTGAGATCACCTAGGTTTATCTATTTAGTTGATTTTTCTCTTGTTTGCATAGACCCCTGATGAAAGCACATGCCAAAACATGGCTGTGTAGAGTCTCACGAAGAGTGAATGTGATATTACATGCATACAGATAGGTCAGCTTTGAGCTGTGTTAGGCTTCCTGGTAGACCAAAAACCCATGCTAAGAGCCAGGACCTTAGGCCCTGCACTGAGAACCACTGCCTTGGCTTTGAGATGTGAGAGGGGAGGGGAAAGGAGCAGAGGTCTGAAGCATTACAATATGGCTATACTAGATAAATTTGGGAAGCACCAATCAGCCACCTCATATAAAGCATGGAGGAATCTTATTTTTATTTAACAATTTTTCTATACTGCCTTTATCCAAAGCAGTTTACGTTGTTATGTTCAATCGCAGATTAATTGTTTTACTTTAAACAAGGGAATAGAACTTGGAGATAAATATGGGATTAACTATGTGAGGGGAGTGAACTGTGTTTGAGCAGAGGTGATATTCTTCTTATAGGGGAAGAAGAGATTGGTTTAACTGAATTGCTCATCTGGGTGGTACGTTACAGTTCAGTTTGTTTTGTCATCAGGTCCATAATATTCTCTGAAGAGATGTGCACTTAGTTTTATGGAATGTTTTTAGTTTTGTTATGAATTGTATGGAACAGCAGTGACTGTGCCCTCGGGAATCAGAAGACTTCACAACTTGTGAAAGTATTCTTCAACTTAATTGATATTTGTATTTCTGCTTTATTTTTGATGACACAGCTCCTCAAATACAAATTACACAAGATAATAAAGTAACACTTTTAAAATGCAAACCCCCTACTGTACCATCCTCTGCTGCCCCTTCTTTCTGGTGCCTTACCAACAATTTGCCCAAAAAACCTTGATGTGAGCCTTACCATCTCGCTAATGTTCTTGACAAGATTTTACTTTACTGATTCATTTGATTATTCAAGCAAAATAGAAATAAAATGAGCTCTACAGCAAAGAAGTGATGTAACTGAAAACAGATGTTGAATAGAGGCTTTTCCACACTCGGCCACTCAGCGCCTTGCAGCATGGCAGACAAGGATGTGCAGAGGCAGAAAACTTAATGCTCTCCCCCCTCAAATGTTTCTTGTTTGTATTTTTTCTTTGGGGAGGGGGGTATTTCTTCTAGTTCCACATTCATTTTAACAGGGAATTTAGTGCCTGCTAAACTGATTTTATTGTGCACTAACAAACGAATTAAAACATGCTAAGTCAATTTAGTGTGAAATTAAATAAATTTAGCAGGCTTAGTGCACATTTTACATTTAGTAAACACAGCCCTATCTGCTGTAGCACCCATGTTACTCCTGTGGGCATGGTGGCACATAGTGCATGCTAATGTTGAGTACCCATGGCTTAATTTTAATGATCTCACTGTGCTGGGTTTACGGCACTCATCCCTTGCCCCACCTGCTGCTATCTTGCTTAAGTGGTTCTTAGGAAACCTTGAATGTAATCATAGAACATCTTAGAAAGTGATTCCTTTTGAAGGAACCAGATATTTCCTTAAAGAAAACTCACGGCCTTAGCAGAAAGCCTCTCGGGTTTTCTACTTGACTGGTGAAACAGAAAGCTAATAGCTTGTAGTAAATCTATTGGAGGCAGGGAGAAGTTAATATTACTCCTCGAATACCATTTAATCTCTGAACCCTTTCATGCAGATGTAAATCAGGATTTGCACAACAGAGGGAGAAGGGGGGTGAAGAGAAAGTGTCCACAGTTGCTGGGTGAAGGGGAGAGATTTATAACGTCCATCGCTATCACATCTGCTGCCCTATTCCTGAGCTTCTAAATCTGTGGCTCCTTTAGTTCCCCTCCGATTAACAGACTTCTATTAAAAGATCACAATAGAAGCAGTTTGCACAAGATAAGCTAATTAATCGATCTTCCTAATTCTCCGTTTTTATTACACGTTCGTGGGCAGTGAAACAGCAGAGAATGTCTGTCTGTGGCCTAGTATCACCCAAGCGAAGCCACAGATTTCACTCGCAAGGGGTCATCTTGTGGTGTGGTGACAGCACGTCCTGATTCAGTTTGCCCGGCAATGCAATGACGCTGCCCTTGTGTCTCTCCAATGGTGCTATCTGTTTAACTGGCTCTGCGGAATATACATCTGATCGTACTGGTCCTTATCTGTTGAAAGTAGGTCCGCTATTCAGCCAATCTAATATTAAATGCATAACCTGTCTGTTTAGCAGCTGAATGTTGCCGTTAAAGGAGTCGCTTATAAAGGGGCACGTGCTTCTAATAGCCAAGTACATGGCTAACACTGGGATTATTTTAGTTGTTAGCATCCATATGGTCTTTCTGCTGATGTGGTCATATGTGCATTAATGATCTCTTGTAAAATTCTGAGCAGTGCAAAGCATGTGTCGGTGGGCTTAGAGCATGGGCACACCAGACAAGGGCACACAGACCATGCAATTACTATAACTGTACATAAGGTCTTGAAAGCCATAGGCCTAGGCATTTACAGCAGTTCTAGGGCTGCTATAAACCTCTGCACTTGAACACTAGCAGTTTTGTAAGGACAAGTGGACTCCTACTTGTTAGAAAATAGGCTTGACATAGCGATCGTGAAATGCTTTATCTGAACACACCTGCTAAGATTATGCTACATGTACAAGTGCTGGCTCTGCCTTTGCCTAGCCCCTATTCCACACCCCACCCTCCCCCCATGGATAGTTTGGCACTTTACCAAAGTAACGGCTCCATTTATGTGTAAGTGCTGAAAATGCGCACACACATGAGTTATGCATTCGCCGCTTGCAGGACTTGCTTTGAATATCAAGTGTTTGGTCTTCAGTCCGCTCTTGTGAAGTCTGAGAGGCAGGACCAGGGAGATTCTGCTTGCAGTATGCCAAAGGGATGGGCACTAGGACCTCGCAGAATAGAGGAAGAGATGGGTGATGTCACAATAGCAGGCAATTCATAGCCCTAATAGAGACCGAGGCGCTGCTGCCATAGTGTTGCTTGGAGAAGCAGACTGACAAGTGAGAGACGGGCTTTCAACAGCAGCATAGAGCAGGGCTGTTCTAGGGGACAGGCTAGAGCCGGCTGTTTTCACCCAATTGTTGGAGGAAAAGATCTCGGGTGTATTCACATGCCTCAGTCAATTGGCAGGAGAAACCATTGCCCATCGGGGCTCACCAAATCATAGATCCAAAAACCTCAAAACAATATTCAAACAAATTAAGAGTCCAGTACACTAACCTTATGCAGAACAAGCTTCAGATTTTGGGGAGGTTTTTGATTGGGTCGTGTCTTTTTTGGTTTATGCAAGTGCAAGGATGGCACACTAGAAACATCTCTTACAGAACAACTTTTAAACACTTCTTTATTTTCATGGACTACCTGTGATGGTTTGGTAAAGCACACGCCTCATATTTTATCATTAAAAACTTAGATTGAATTTTTAAATAGCGTCAAAGCTTTGAATTGTCTGTGCCATAGACTGTTCAGGTATTAAATTTTCAGGCGTCCAGAAGGAGAGAGGTATCATTAGTGCACACTAACCAATTCGTAAAGGACCCCCATAATGCAGTATCTTCTTTTGCCTAAAGACTTTTTTTTGAAGCAGTAACTGCAGTTTCAGGCTTGCTGTTCAGTCCATGCTTTACTCCTCTACTGCTTTCTGGGCTGAGACTGCAGGACAGTGTCCTTCATTTTGGTACCATCCTGGGACAAGTATGCAAAACGTTTCTGATGTGACCAGGGCTTCATATGCTGATATCCTAATGCAGTTTCGTCCAAAGTGAAAAGGCTGTAACTTTGCTCCCCATCAGTTTCTCTGAAGTTGGAAGATCCCGAAATGTATGTGCACTATATATATTTATGTATGTTATACACACTGGCTGGTGCCAAATTAAGATAAGGTTGGTTTGCTCTATGAAATTGTGTTGAGGCCTGAGCTTGTGAAGTTGGTTCTCTGCCTCTCACACAGACCCTTAGCGTTGGTGTTCGCTTGGAGGTCAGGTAGGCTATCCTCTGCCTGCTTACCCTCATCCCCCTTAGGACTGGGCCACGGTGACTGGCTGTGCTGTAATCATAATCTATTGCTTCTCTGGCAGCCAGTGGGGCAGTTTACGGTGGTATGATAAGAGAACGTCTGTCCTTCAGTTTCAAGGCTGCTTCTCTGAGCAGATGAAGAATCCACCTGACTGGACAGGGTTTTTAGGCAAAGGTGCACCGCCAACTGTCCTGCATTGTAAAGGCTGCTTTTTCTGGCTTGGATCCTGTTATATGTGGTGAAGGGATGCCTCTGCCAACCCCAGCTACTGTGGGCACCATAGAGCTTGTAGACATCGTTTACTGTTCTGTTGATCCAAGGTAAAAAGAAGGCGACCATCGGAGGTTACATGGGAGGTGGCTCCCTACCAAACTCGTGGGCCTCTTGAATCTAAATATTCAACTAGGTGAGTGCTGTTTGTTGCAGATGACGTGAGGGGGGGGGGGGAGAATCTGGAACACTGATATGGATAGATACCTCCCCCCCATCAGATGAGAAACTAGTGTCAGACTACTGTAGTGGCATGTGTGATTAGAGAGCAAGATTATTCTCGAGTCCAAGGAATGATTTAAATGAAGTTGCCTTTTTGTAGTGCTACCAGATAAACGTACTTGAATACTTGTCACATAGTGCTGCAATACTTCTCTGACCCAAAGGGCTTACAATTTAAGGGACTATCTGATGGAGGACGAGATGCAGTGGTGCCTGAGTTCACAAGGCATATCGGTGGGGGAGGTGGGATTTGAACTTTGGTCTTCCTGGTTCTGAAGCCATTGCTCTGGCAATTAGGCCAGCCTTACTATGACTTATTTTGCCTAATGGTTGGGCTGACCCTAAAGTACATCAACAAAACTGCAGTCTGTCTTCCAAAATGTATTATAATAATCAACTGTCTCTGTAGCTTTTTTTCCTCCTTTAAATATAGTGACTGACTTCCTTCCCTCCCCCCTTGCCACCCACCCAAATCCCTCCACACTCTCATACTATCCATCCCCCTTCATTCTTGCACATCCTCCTTAACCCCCCCCCCCCCCAAGCCTCTAGCCATTAAGGTGAGAGAAGGAGGGATGTCAGTATGATGTAAGGAGAGCTTATACACTGCCTGAGCACAGTGCTCTGTAAATAAAGAGCAGCCCCATCGCCAACGAGTTGGCAAATTAGAATAGCTGTAATATAGGAAGTCCTGGCGCATTGTGGACAGGGAGTGGATACTGCAAGCTGCTAAAGGCGAGCACTTGCTATATATATATATTCATCTCAGGTGAAAGATCCCCACAGTTGCTATTTCAGACTGCAGGGATTGGGCGGGGGACGTGATATGCCGTTCCTCATAGGTAATGTTAGGGATCTCTCAAACTGAGGTTGGATTGTTTTCCCTTCAAAGCCTGCACTTTGGCGTGCAGAGGAACAAGTGGGGTGTTTGCCTTACAAAGCAGGTGCATGTGCTATTGTACAAAGAGCGCACACATGTAGTGAGCCTTAGCCATAGAAATCCCTCGGATCTCTCTTAACAAGGGGAGCGTGCTGGAAATGGGAGGGCGCTCGAATTGTGATGTAGAAGTACGTCCCCAAGGGTAGAGGCAGCTTATAAAAGGGACTACAAGTGGCAGGGTGTGCCTTAGGAACTAGGGTGGGGGAACAGCACAGTTGCAGGCTTTGTGACGCCTGCCCTGCATATGCTTTCCAGGGACTTTTTGGCTTGTTCATCCAGCGCATTTCCAAGCAGATGGGCAGCTGTTATGTTGTGGAGCATCCCATAACCTGGGGTTTTTTTTTGTGGGGTGTGGGGGTTCGGTTTTTTTGCTATCAGGTCATTGCTAACTCCTGGTGACCCAGCTGCCTCTGGGCTTTCTTAGCAAAGTGTCACAGAGTAGATTACCAGGGCTTTTCTTCCAAGGCAGTGGTAGGTAAAGTGACTGACTTGCGCAAGGTGTGCCAGTGGGAATCGAACCCTTGATCTTCTGGGCAGTTTCTCTAACCACTAGGCTACTCCTCCACTGACCTTGGGGGGTGGGGGGCTTTTATTTTTTGCCTTCAAGAAGCTGAGAGGATGCAAGTCCCTGGAGATAATGTATATTTTTTCCTTGTTAGCAGAGAAAGAAATTGAGATCTTTCTGTAGGAGCTGTATAGATTGGGAACATTCTCACAAACCTTGAATGCTTGTAAGGCTTTTTTCTTTTTTTTGTGTCCCAAACACACACATTCTAGTAACTCCTGAGTGGAAGTTTGGTGCCAGCAGATTTCTCTTGTTTATAGAGTCTAGATACAAGATGTTCTGAACCTTCCTGTCTCTGGATGTCTTTCAGCAAATTTGCAAATCGATGCCTTTTGGAACAGAGGTTGGCTCAATGCCCCATTTCTGTAACTTCAATGTGCCTCAGTCTGGAAGTTGGGCATTGCTAGCTCTCTGCTTGGCACTCCTGGATACCTCCCATCATTACTATATCCCATCGGGAAGGTTTATGTGCTGAAATATTCTGCCCAACTTGGACAGCACCAGCATACAGAAAAGTGAAATCTTCAGGGAGTAGGGCACGTGGGCTCCTGACCTTGACTCTGCCTCCTATCATCACACTATTATCTGGACATAAGTGATTTTTCAAATAAGTATCATGAAAGTTCTGCTTAACCCAAAGCTATGGCTTAAAGGACAGCTGTCTTATTTCAGCATTTACCAGGCCCTCTTAACTAGAGGCGCGAGTGGTATCTCGTAATAGAACTGAAGGCTGAACCAACTAGTGATGGACTAATCAAAAGTAAGCTTGAAAAAATGGGCCTTATTTAAATCTGGGGAACTCCTGGACTGCAGGAGGGAGCTCTTGTAGGTAAGGTGCAAAGACACATAGGGAGATGTTGACTGAAGGACGCAGTTGTCGCCGCAGCAAGACGTTTCCACATTAGTACCCCAGTGACAACTAACACGGGCCAAATGCAGCTACTGCAGGCGATGTTTGCGCTGGCTGCCTGCTGTGCATTAGTAGCAAGAGTGACCAGGGTGTGGGCAAAGAGTGAATGTGCTTGTGCCTTACGGTTACTACAAATGTTGAAAGTGTGCGGTAGCCACGTGTTTTGTAGACGACATGGAAGCAGTTACTTCCACCTCAAAGGGTGGCATTAACATCGCGGATTTGGTTATCACACCACTACGTCCTGTGAAAATGCCAGACGCGCCCCCAACACAACACGTGACTTTTTTTTTTTTTTGCAGCTATCGCAGCGTCTTTTTGCACGAACGCCCTTTAGTAAATATACCCTATAGTTTTTTTGCATATGTGCTGTTGAGTCGGTGCTGACTACTGGCAACCCAGTAGCTCGTGGAGAAGAGATATCAAAAGAGTGGGAATAGAGAAAAATAAAAGGAGACTAACTAGTAAATTAAGGAACTTGATGGAAGTTGATGAGTTGAATGTTGCGTAGATTCTGGGGTCGGGAAGGTTGTTGCTTGGTAGATACTCTGAGCCGAGCTGTCTTATTCTGCAGAGCTCTGTTTAAAACAGCAAGCTGCCATGGGGAATTGAGACATGGTGTTTAAAGATTGCTGCCCTAGCTAATGCAGGGGTTCTCCACATACTCCTCAGGACACACCCAGCCAGTATGGTTTTCAAGGCAACTGCAGGGAATATGCTGAGAACACATTTGCATACCCTGCCTCTACTGCATGCAACCTTGTACATATTTATGCTGGATGTCTGGAGAACCCGACTGCATTGAGAACCACTGGTCTAGCCAGACTCCTCCTTTAGTAGTTAGTATGGAGAGAATTGGAGTGGAGGAGTAGCCTAGTGGTTAGAACACTGGCTTGGTAACCAAGCAACCAGGGTTCAATTCCCACTAGCACTCCTTGTGGCCTTGGGCAAGTCATGTAACCCTCCACTGCCTCGGAAGAAAGGCCTGGCAATCTACTTCGTGACACTGCCAAGAAAACCCAGGAGCTTCTGGGTCACCAGGAGTCAGGACTGACTCAAAGGCACACATTGCATTGCATTTTGCATGGAGAGAATTAAGACTGCTTCCCAATATAGAGCATGAACATGAACAATCCTTGGACGCTCTGTGCGTGTTCTTAAATCCTTTAGGTGGGCCTGAGATGGTGTTTGTTCGTTCGTTCCCTGCTGAGCATGAATCGCTTCCTATAGTAGACGCACGGTGTTGCCTAACATCTATGCAAGCTCTTCGTGGTCTGTTTCATTCTATATTATAGTCTCCCAGTGTCTGAGAGCATGAAGAGCCCTGTCAGTCTGTCTGTTTCTAGGCAGCCTGCTCTACAAGTTTAATTAGTGCACGCTCTAGATTTGTTTTCTTTGGCCAGCAATTCTGTGTCAAATTGAGCCAGACTCTTATCTGCTGCATGCCCACATCTATGGGCCCAGCGACCCTGCAGCTACTCATTTCATCTCATGCCTTCATGCAGTAGCTTAATTCAGAAGCTTCATATAGAATCACAAGAGAGAATCTTGTCATATATACTTGTACGTAGCAGATCTTCCGCAGATGTACTAACTTGATGGCGAAAACCGGTGCTTTTCGGTCAGTATTGCGAGCATCTGCCACCCCTTTCACTGTCTCCATTGTATTATCTGAGAGAACAGAGGCCAAGCCTCTCTGAAATCCCCAGATATTATTTTTTTTTTCAGTTGGAATTGAGCGTACTGAAATCCGAGTTGCCATTGCCCTCTCTCAACCCCACTGCTCAAGTAGCTGCATAGCTGTGGCCACTGGCCAAGTTTCTTGGCTCCCGTATCCCCAGCTGTCCTCAGCTGGTCCCGTGCTGCCAAAGAGTAAGTATTCTTTAGTTCACCATTCCTGAAATACCCATTTCAAAAACATTTGTTGTGGAAAAGGAACTGGAAATTTTAGTTTTGATGTGAAAAGGGGGCTTTATTTTGGAGAAACTTGTGCAGGGCGCTGTTCTTTCCCTCCTTTGGCACTTTTACATTTTTTTTTTTAAATCTCTTTTGAAAGGTAATTTTTGTACACTTAAGTCATTTCACTAACTGAAAAGAAACGTATCCTGGATCTCGCTGATTGCTGGCAAAGACTAGCTGGTCGCTTGCATAGCGTCTTTGAGCACCTGCAGCACTGTGTCTCTCTTTGCTGTAATTATCACTTGGTTAACCGCACAGGCAGGTGCTGGCAGGCTGCATTTGCCAAGTCAACTCGTTCAACCAGCATCGGCTCCTAAAGGTAGCTCCAGAGTTGTCTTGGTTCTCGCCCACTGCACCCTCTGTTCTAGATTTCTTGACTACCTCTTATCCCAATCAGTTCCCGTAAAGGCTGGTGCTGCTGTTTTCCGGCTCTGCTCAGAGCATCTGCAATATTTCTTCATGCCTTTTGCTCGTCCTTCCTGTTTTAACATGTAAAGCATTTCACGCTTTATGCAAAGAGACTATGCACAAGTATATTAAACTGCAAAAATCTTCCTGCTTTTTAAGTAACTATTTTTGTGTGTGCAGAATTCCCTTATCGCCTCATAAGGCCTGCTGCTTCTCCTCCCCAGCAATATCGCTCTCCAGGCTCCATCCTTCCCTAGCTCACTCTCTCCCTAACTTGGCATGATTTAACTCCCAACTTTCTCTGCCCCTTCTCTAGGGCGGACACCTCCCCAGCTTTCTCTGCTGCCTATTTTCTTCTCCCCCTGGCTCTCTTCACTCCCTAGCATTTTCTGTCTCCTTTCTCCCCCCCCCTCCCCCAAACTCTTCCAGTTCCTGATGCTAGAGAGTGTGCAGAATTTCAGGGCTGTCCTGTACTTTCAGAGCTTGTCCGTGGTGGCCCTGCAGGAATTAGTGAGAGAGAAATGGAGAGATCGGCTAGGCCTAAGTGCCGCAAAGACGGTCCCTATCTCCTAAGCTCACTTTTTCTCTCCCACCCCCACCCTCCCCAGCATATATCTCCAGTCCTCTTCTCCCATCCCCCAGCTTGCGCTCTACCTCCCTTATGCCCCCAGGGGCATCCTGATTCAGTTATATCACAAGAGCAGCACTGATCCTATTTTTCACTCTACCACAGGAATCAAACTGCTGATGTGAATTGTATGAGTGCACATGGTTCAAATCCGCAGATGGGCCCAAGACAGAGGAGGAGGGTGCAGCCTGACATGCAGCCACAATCCTTTTGCCATAATCTGACGTGAGATTTTGGGGGGGGGGGAACCATATAAGCCACTTGCGCCTGTCCTGCTCGCTGTGGAGCGTTCTCTGTGGCAAGTAACTGCATTCTCTTGCAGGTGAAGAACTGCACATATTCTGCATTGTGTGGTTGCATATAACGGCTCTGGGAATTAAAGCTGTAACCTGTTTGGTTTTTCCTTCATAGGGGAGATGGTCCATTCACTTGTATCTTATCACCGTGCTCTGTACCCGCTCTAGTTTCGCTGTATGCTTTTATATAGATGCATTAACCAAACCCTGTGCACAGTAGTCAAGGTGGGCCGCACCAGGGACCTCTACAGAGGCATAATGAGATTCTAGATAGTCGCCGTCGCATCCTTTTTGGACTAATCCCTAACATTCCATATTTTGGGCAGCTGCAGCACACTGCGTTGAGCGTTTAGAATATTGCCCATAGTGACTGTTCTTTTTCTACGTTGGTGGCTCCTAACTCAAATCAGTATTTTGTAACATTTAGTTGTTTCCTTGGCATACAGGTGCCCACAATAGCACATAAGAAATGGGAAGAGTGGGACTGGAAATATATTTAGAAAGCTTTACAAGCCAGACAAGAAAAAGCTTAGGCACCAGAGAATTTTTTTTCCTTGCTTTTTTTTTTCTCATTTTCTGGCTATTTTTGTTGCTGTTTTTTTGTTTGTGGTTTTTTTTTTTTTTTGTCGAAGTGCTTGCCTCTCCCCTTTTTTGTGCTGTGGGTTTTAGGCACTGTGCTGATCTGGCTCTTTCAAGCACTGATAGATGGTTGGAAGCAGTTCTATGCTAAAATAGCTAATGCACAGGAAATGACGAAACCAGACACCTCTGAGAAAATGCCTGAATTCCTGTAATATACGCTGTATGTTTGCACAGAGAAATCAGTTTTTTTTTTCCAGCTGCTATTTCTAGCGGTGGAAGAAAGCCTTGTAACTACCTTCTGATGTACAGAGAAAATGCAGCAACGATTCTTTCTCCCCTGCAGATTACTTGAGGAGCGAGGCCACCTTCCTTGAGGATCTTGTTCTGGCGGCTGGAGACACGATTGAGCTGGCTTGTGACACTCGAGGTTCTTCTATGTCTGTGCAGTGGTTTAAGGGTGGCATTGGGATTGTGCCGACAAACCGAACACATACAGGTCAACGACTGCTGAAGATCATCAATGTTTCATACGATGATTCAGGGGTATACTGCTGCAAGTTTTGGCATTCCCATGAGACTCTGAATAACTTCACTGTGCGGGTAGCAGGTGAGTGGCAGGAACTGTCAGCTGATGCTTTGTCTTAAGTGAACAGGGCTGGTCTAGGGCGGGCAGGCCTTGGAGACTGGCGGCATGGCACCTGGAAAAACAAAAGCAGCTTGTCCCGCGAGTGAGATAAGGAGGGAGAGAATATGATCTGCACCCCCCACCGGTGGAATAAAGAGAAAGCAAAAGGGCGATATTTCTCCTAGATCTAGCTCCCCCAGTTCAATACCTAAGGCATTCCATTTGGTACTGACTCGGAGGGAAGTGGACCACAGTGTAGTTCCCAGCACCACATCCCCTTTTTGCTAAGTGTTTTTCAAAGAACAAAAAGGAAACCTTTTAGCATGGAGTCTGTCATTTTAAGGCCCAGTAGCTAATGCACTTGCCCCACCTTTTGCAGAAGTGTAGTGTTGGCACAGTGTTGAAACAGCTTTTCTACATGCAGCACAGGCCTTGGCGAGTTCTGAGCCACCTGGTAGCCAAACTCCCACATTATTCCAAGGAGACTAAGCTATGTGGTGGCAGCAGAAAACAAAATGGCTGCTCCAGAGACTGCAGCAAGCCTCTTTAGAAGGCTGGGGGGGGGGGGGGGAGACTAGAAAATTGGAGAGAGATCCAGCTTGGAGGAAGATGAGAATGGGGGCAGGTTGGAGAATAAGTGGGTTGATTGGTTGGGTATATGGTTGGAAGATTGCATATGTTGGAGGAAGGAGATGTGTGGGGGGAGTGGAAGACGGGTTTAAGGAAAGTGTGTTAGCGAGACAAGATGGGAGAGGGGAGAGTATGAGCAAACTATATTTTTTATAATTTCTTAATTGTAAAAGTTCTGAATGTGTCTGAGCAGCTGGGCTGGTCATGTCAATGGAGTGGGATCCCCTTGTGCAGGACACTGGCCACTTTGTCCACTAGCAAATTAAACAAGAAACTTCAGTCTCCTTCAGTTGGAGGAATAGCTCATTTGTACGAGGCTAGACATGTATCATTTTTGGATTTAGCTGAGAAGTGATAAAGATAAGGACTCTAGCAAAACGCAGCCAGAACTGATAGCGCTGGAGACTTGGAGGATATAGGGAAGCTTCCCATATCCACATCATCGGCAAGTAGCCAATTATGCAGCTCCAGCTACTCTAGCCCTTTTTATATCAAAATACCCAACATTATTGCACCTCTTCTCCAAAGACATGCCATACTTATTCAATAAATGTACAATATCAATCTACCTCTTAAGCCATCCATCATCTTTTACCCCACCCCCTCCCACCCACTTTGTATCCCCCTGTATGCCTTAATGTCCATACTAAGCAGGGTTTTTTGTTTTTTTTTTTTCGTTTTTTTTTTTTTAACTGGTTCTTCTCTCTCCATTTTACATAAGGTGCCCATATATCTTCAAAACCTGCTATCGGTGATTCCTGTGAGGAAAGGATTAAAATCTTAGGTCTTAGCAGCTGATAAACACATTCTGTACGTGGCTTTATACCATTCTCTTGAATCCATGGCAGATAATACCTTTTGTCCCCATTGCCTGTCCTTGTTCCCATGCTTATGGACAGTCTACTGCCCCCCCCCACCACCCCCACTCTCTCAACCCATATAATTTTGACAGCAACAAGATCCTCCCAATTCCATCCTTACCCATATCTTACTCACCTTCCTGTCCCCTTCTGTCAAAAATGACCCTTGTTTGCTCAACCTCATAATACGCCTTATATTGAACATCCGATTCCCTCCACCCCTCTATTTTCCTATAGAACACCACCCGAGCAATGTGTGGTAACTGCAAATGAAGGCGCAAATCCTCTTCTGCATCTTCTAGGCACTATCAGGCACTTCTACCGGCAGTAGGGTTGTCAACTGACTCCAGATTCACCCAACAGGTTGGACCCAGTCCTGGGTTTACTTCATTGCATGCAGGGACTTGTAGTTCTGATTTCTTTATTACACGCCATAAGAGAAGCAAGAGTGGTGCCTTGCTCACCCACTTAAGGGGAACGCCACTTACATTTGGAATCCTCATTGGAGGAGCCTTTGAATCTTCATGATTTTCCATTTTCTCCCACATTTATTTTGTATCCTGATACTCTACCATAGGCCTCTACCTCCTTCATTAACACCAGTAATATCAGGGGTTTACTCGTGGGGAAAAATATCTGTATGAGATTTTTATATCTTGGCCTGCCTACCTTAATCCCTTCTATGTCTGCGTTCATCTGGGTCCTCTGTCAGTCTGTGACTAACGCGAACAGAAGAGGGGGGGGGGAGAGGACTATCCAGGTTTGTTCCTCTCCCTAGTACCAATTCCTCCGAATAACCCCATTAGCTTTATATAGGTCCCTGAAGGCTGAGAGCCTGAATCCACCCACAATGTAGTTCCTGTGCCCACTTTAACACCTGAAACATAAACCCTCCACTTCACCCTGTCAGACTTTATCTGCATCAACAGCCATTAGCACTGATAGAAGCTTTTCTTGTTTGGTTAGCCAAATCACACTTAACAACTTACAAATATTTTCATTGGCCCGCCTACCTGGAATAACCCTGTTTGGTTAGGCTATATCAAGATTGGGAGATGCAGCTGCAGCCTTGTGAGCAAAATATTTGCTAATACCATTGCATCTAAATTTACAAGTGATATTTTGGCATATTTATTTATTTTATTTATTTAGTATACATTTGTATACCGCTACTTCCAGCGATCAGCAGCGGTTTTTTTGATTACAGATTGGAAATTGTCAAATCATGACAGGAAATTTTTGAGGTATAAACACATTGATTAGACCTATCGACCCACATAGACATTAAAAGACCTATCGACCCACAATAAATAGATCATGACATACATTCCTGTCTTAGGAAGTACAGTTACCAGCTTTTATAGCCATTGCAGGTGTAACTTGCCCCACCCCATTAACCCCACCAAAAAATCTACTAGTTTCTCACTAAATTTTTTTTTTAAAATAAAATTTAGCTGCCAATCTGTCTAATCGGGAGACTTACCTTCCTTAAGCCCTCTAATAGCTACTAGCACTTCCTCTGTTTAATATCATCAGTCTTTCAGATTCCTCCTTTCCTAATCCCTGCATGTTACCTCTAGATACTCATTGCCCTGTGTCCCTCCCCTTGCATTTCCTAAGCAGACACTTGTTCATAGAATCCCCTAAACACTTCCCGAATCTGAGGATTTATTGACCTGTTTACCCTTATTTCTAATCTTAATCAGTTGTTGCTGTTTGCCTCATTGGTGTCGGGAGTGGTGCCAAAGGACTGGAGAGAGGCTCATGTGGTGCCTTTACAAAAAAGTGGAAGTAAGGATGTGGTTGAAAACTACAGGCTGGTTAGTTTAACTTCGGTGGTGAGTAAATTATTGGAAGCGCTGCTGAAAGAGAAAATAGTGAGGTTTCTGGAGTCCAGCGGATTACAGGATCTGAGGCAGCATGGATTCACCAGAGGCAGGTCTTGTCAGACAAATCTGATTTCTTTGAAAGGGTGACCAGGGAGTTGGACCAAGGGAGATTTCAGTAAAGCCTTTGACACTGTTCGTCACTGGCGACTTATAAACAAACTGAGCACCCTAGGGATGAACCCTAAAGTTACTGCTTGGGTTAGAAATTGGTTGGGTGGGAGGCGACAAGAGTACAGGTAAATGGATCTCACTCTGAGAAGGATGATACCAGTGATGTGCCCCAGGGATCTGTCCTTGGTCCAATTCTTTTTAACAGCTTTGTTAGTGATATAGCAGAAGGGCTGTCGGGTAAGGTTTGCCTTTTTGCAGATGATACCAAAATCTGCAATAGAGTAGACACCCAGGAAGGTGTAGATAACATGAGGAGGGATCTAGCTAAGCTTGAAGAATGGTCTAAACTTGGCAGCTGGGATTTAATGTTAAAAAATGTAAGGTCATGCATTTGGGCTGCAGCAATCCAAGGGAGCAATATAGTATAGGGAGTGAAGTACTTTTGTCCACTAAAGAGCGGGACCTAGGCGTGGTTGTGTCTGATCTTAAAGTAGTTAAACAGATGGAAAAGGCAACGGCAAAAGCTTGGAGGATGCTTGGGTGCGTATGGAGAGGAATGACTAGCAGAAAAAAGGAGGTGATAATGCCTCTGTATAAGTCTTTGGTGCGACCTCATTTGGAGTATGGTGTGCAATTCTGGAGACCTCACCTTCAAAAGGAAGTGAACAGGATGGAGTCGGTGCAGAAGGTGGCTAATAAATGGTTAGTGGGCTTCATTATAAAGCATATGAGGGCAGACTTAAGGATCTTAATATGTACACCTTAGAGGAAAGGTGGGATTGAGGTGATATGATTGAGATGTTTAAATACCCCTGTGGCATAAATGTTCAGGGGGAGGGTGAAGGGGGATAGATGCAGGAGTGATATGCGGAAATATTTCTTAACGGAAAGAGTGGTGGATCCGTGGAATAGTCTCCCAGTGGAGGTGGTGGAGATGAGGGCAGTAACTGAATTCAAAAAAACATGGGACAAGCACAGAGGATCTCTAAAGGAAAACAGGGGACTGTTGTAGTTATGGAAGGACAGACTAGATAGGCCATGTGGTCTTTTTTTGTCATATTTCTGTTTCTATGCTCTAACTTTTTTTTTTTTTTTAGCCAAGATTCAGCTGATTTTTTTTATCCCATTTCAAAATAACATTTTACCCTTTCCAACTTTTTATGTAGATGGTATTCTGCACCTGTAACCTTTCCATTTCCCCTCCTCATCTTTGACTTTCAACTGAGGACACCTGTTTGTTGTGGCTCCTTCAACCTCCTTCTCCAACTACTCTCTCTCTCTCTCCTAAGCATCCTGTTTTTTGTGGTGCACTGCCTTAGATGAATTACCCCCTAATCACTGCCTTTTCTTACCCATCCCACACCACCCCCTTAGCAAGGTCTACCCCCTCCCTGTCTTTCCAGATATTCAGCCATCTCCCTCTTTTGATCCTCTTGCAGTCTTCTGTACTATCCAACAAGGACTCTTTTAACCTCCAGGATTTTAACCCCACCCCCTTAATTCCAAACCTTACATTTAAAATATACCAGAGCATGTTGGACCACGTTAACTGCTCAATCCCTGTGCCCTTATTTTAAGGCATCGATCCTGCCTCATCCCAAAGCATGTTGATCCTGTCTTATGTCCCATGGAGCACAAATAAAGCATACTGCTGCTTTGCCTTGTGATTTTGTACTGCCTCTAAACACACATCCCCAACTTCCTTAACACCCTTATCATATTTGCCCCTGTACTCCTCTGGTCCCTATCTCTCCCTCCACCCCCTTTGGGAGCTATCCAGCTTCAGATTTACTGTTAAGTTGAAGTTCCCTTCTATTTATCACCTCATTCCCATACCGCACCAACCTATCGCCCACTGTTGTGGATAGGGACTAGAGCAGTGGTTCTCCACTTTTTTTTTTTGTACCACGACCCCTTTTACCATTGGTCAACGTGTGATGACTCCCAATGATAAAATCAAACATGTCTCTTCCTTTACCGTTAACGCATTGTCACTGTAATCATTTGTTGAATTATATTATAGGTCTTTGCAATATTTTTATTTATAAAAGTTAGTTATTTAAACCACAATAATTAATCACAATAACAAATAATATTTGATTTGAAAATTATGATTTTGTAGTCAAATCGCTAAAATTAAAATTTATTTTTTCTACCTTTGTCTGACCAATTTATTCTTTGGTCGTGCTGGTCACGATCTGAGGCTTCTGCTTTCCTGTCTTCTTTCCTCTCTCTTTCTGTGGTCTATGGTCCATCTGCCATTTCTTATCTCCTTTTTGTTTTCTTCACTTCTTTCCATCAGCCTATTTCCACACCCCGTAACCCTTCCCAGTATCGGCCCCTTTCCAGTCCTCCCTCCCAGTACCTTCCAATGTCAACTTGCATTCCCATGGCTGCCACTGGTGTCCATTCCCTTCCAGTCCCCCTCCCTCCCCACTGTCCAGCTCCTTCTAGTCCCAAATACCATGGCAGCCCCTCTCAGCGTCCACTCCCTTCCAGTCCCATTCTCCCATCCCCTCACATCAGCCCATTTGTAGCCCTAGCCCCCAGTTTTCTTCCAAGGCCAGCAGCTCTGTCCTCCCCTCCCCCCAATCAGCCCATTTCCAGTTGAAGCCCCCCTCAGCTCATTACCAGTGCTAGCCCATTACCAGTCCTAGCTTTCCCTAATCAACCAGTTACCAGTGCTAGTCCCCCCCCCCCCTGATCTACCCATTATAATCCTAACCCGCACTGTCTCTCCCCTCTGTCCAACATTTATCCCCTGTCTGTCCAGTATGTCCCCCTGTCTCTCCCCTTTTGTCCATGTCGGCCCCCCCCCCTCCATCCATCCATCCATCCATCCATGTCAGCCCCGTTGCAAGTTCCCTGCCCTCTCCTCCTCTATCCCTATGTCTGCCTGCTACTGCCCTGTTCTTCTGCAGCCGCAGCTCCCTGTCTCTTAGGGAACCGCAGCTGTGCCTGTGAAGCAGTTGCGGAGCCTTTCTATTTCTTGACTGGCTCTGTGCAGCATTGTCCCACCTACAAAGGCAGTTGTTTACCACTTCCTTTGGAGGCGGGACAATGCTGCATGGAGCACGTCGAGAGACTGGAAGGCTACAACATTTTCTTAGTCACAGCTGCGGTTCCCTAAGAGGCAGGGAGCCATGACTGTAGAAGGGAGGCGGTGAGTTTGCCGCTGCCGAGAAGCAGACTCGGCAGCAGCAGAAACTTGTGCGCTGTTTTTTATTTTTTTTAACTTAACAGAGTGAGGCAACCGCTGGTAAATCCTGTGGCAACCCCCATGGGGGTCGTGACCCACAGATTGAGAACCGCTGGACTAGAGGA
Source organism: Ichthyophis bannanicus (assembly GCA_033557465.1). Taxonomy (NCBI): domain Eukaryota; kingdom Metazoa; phylum Chordata; class Amphibia; order Gymnophiona; family Ichthyophiidae; genus Ichthyophis; species Ichthyophis bannanicus. Next base: position 1,350,198,328 of record CM066032.1, read on the forward strand.
ACGTGGGGGGAGGGGAGAGAGTGATAAGTGTTAAGGAAGTTGGGGATGATTGTATATGTGGAGGCAATGTAATGGGAAGAAGCAGCAATATACTTTATTCCTGTCCCCATGGGACATACAGAGTATTGATGCTCCAAATTAAGCTTGCTGTGTGTGTGTGTGTGTGTAATTTTATTGGTAGTATTTGATATGCTGCCAGAGGGGTTTGCAGTCATACATGTGTAAAAACAAGCTAAAACAAAATCATTAACAATCAAATATAAAAATGAATAATACAAATATGATTAATACCATAATATATTGTTCATCTGCCCCATCTATCTTCAGACAAAAACTGGGCTTCATAAGTATTACCTTGAGTTCTTGGTGCAGTCGTTTTTTGTTTGTTTTGTCCCCCCCAGGTCATCTATATTTGCTTGATTTATTTATATATATATATATATATATATATATATATATATATATTATATATATAATTTCCTGTATTTTCAGTATCCAAAGGCATTTACTGTCTGTGTATGGCCACACCACCCTCCTGTTTTTAAAGATCAGTTTCAAACTACTCGTCAGCTCAGTTTAAGGGATTGCCACAATAATGCAATTAAAACAGGCAATACATGATAGTGGGATATTCCGTTTTTAGTTAAGTTTTTTTTTTTTTTTATATTGCCTTATGTAATCAAAGCAGTTTACAGTATAATTCAACAAACTTTACAAAGAACTTGTTATAAGCAGGGGCTGCATGCAGGACATGCTAGAAAGCATAGCTTATTTACATTGTGCTATATCTACATTGATTAGACAGCGAGTTAAGGATCTGTGATTAGACTATTAGGGTGGTCCAGGATGTGGATTGCTGTATGGATTCATTGACTGACTTATTCCATAGGAATTGTTGAATGTGATAAATCAGAAAATGGAGGACCTTTCTAACTGCATTGCAAGTTGCAACTACTAGTTGAGCTCTCCTGCACCTAGTGACATAACCATATTGTTCTTGATGGTTACTATGTATTAAGAGCCCCAGTAGCTAATTTCAGTTATGTATACTGCCACCTAGTGGTGGAGACATGGCAGTACCTGGTGCCCTAGACAGCAGCCTATGGTTACACAGTAAAAATCCATCCTTTGACTCTGACAGTGACACTTAATGGTTTGATATGTTGTCAGTTTGGTTTTATTTTTTCTTTCCAACCCAGTGGATGTTTGGTGGGGGGGGGGGTAAAAAATATTTTCACATATGGAAATCTCTCTCTGATGGCAAAATAACTTGCTGAAATTTTAATCAAATGTGTCCAAATTTTGGTTGGGGGGAGGGAGGTGGAGGGGGAACTGATGAAAACCCACAGAGTTCAAAAATGGCCAGATCGGACCAGGTGTTCAAAGAAACAAGTCCCCCATTTTTCCCCTCCCCCTAAAAAAAAAACCAAAAAACCAACAAACCCAAACATACATTGTATTTCTATGGGAGAAGCAGTTCCAACTTCTGCTTGATATGCAAAATGCAATGTGTGCCTTGGAGTCAGTCCTGACTCCTGGCGACCCAGAAGCTCCTGGGTTTACTGAACTGAAATATAGCAGTTAGGGAATTTTGTCCTTTCAAACTGCTTCGCCCCTCTTCTCTACTCTCCCAGGCACACACTTGCATACAGATACACCTGAAAATGTTCCCTGCAATAGTGCCGCCCCCACCTCCTCCCAGGATGGCACCACATCCCTACCCTTGCTGGCTTGCCTCTTATTGATTCAGATGAGTATTTCTCTCTTTTTGTTTGTTTTTTTGTTGCTGTAAATGCTATTGTGGAGCTTAACTTGTACTAAAAGCACTACCAGCTAGTGGGGGAGAAGCTTGGTGATGCCTGTTAAAACAAGAACAGGTGCGCTGTGCTTATAAACTATAAAACCCATCCATTTTTTAAATAAAAAAAAACTTAACAGGAACATCTAATGGCTTGATGCATCACACTTTCATTTTATTCTTTCCAAACCAACAGAATATTTGGATACTGCCCCATTCAAACTACCCTCTCCCTTCTCCCCTTCAGGTCAGACATGCGCACACAGATCTTGTGAAGAAGGGAACTCCATGAGCCATCCTCCACCCATCCTTTCCCCTTATGTTTTTCCAAACTAATACAGTGTTCGGGAGCTATTTCATTGGACGTTCTGCTTTCCACACTTGTTGCCATTACATCTGCATCAGATAATGAACTGGGATTACTGTTTCATCCAGACCAACCCAGAGAGGCTCCTTCAGGCCTTGCTAATGCCTGTATGAAGCTGCCGTTTTGATCCTCTCAAAAGTAGGGTTACTTCACTGGGCATAACTAAGGCCATCTAGTAACCTTCATATTTAGGGGGGGGGGAGTTGTAGTGGATAATAGATGGGTTGGTTTGTTTGTTTTGTTTGAGCTGTTTTTAATGTCAGTCTTTCCAAGAATGCACTTCATTTGCTAGCTTCAAACAATCAAAATCCTCACACACAAGCAGAATGGATAATGGGGCTTAAGTACCATCGTTTGCACGCAGAAAAAGATCCCTCCAGAAGTTTGTGGCAGTTTGCCTGGGCAGCCAGGAAGTGCCCTTGACATATTAGTAAACTACAGGGTGCCAGAACCAGTCTGCTGTGACATCTAATTACAAAGCAATTAGCTAAAAATGTGGCTCATTATTAGAAACAGCTGGAGAGAAGATGGCAACTTACTTGCCACCTTAATTGTCTGATTTAAAAGTGCTCATTCTGCAGGTTTGAGAAGGGGCGGTGAAAGTGTTTAATAATGGGACACAAAATATATCCTGAGTGTTGGAAGAATAGACACTGACGGCAAAACAGACTCACCTCAAGGTGGCACTTGAGGCACAACCCAGGCTCCTGAGGACAGATGCTCATCCCTCCTCCCTCAGTTTATAAAACCAAGGCACTTTAGTTTTCTTCAGTATAGTCCTGGCAAAGTCTGCTTTTAATGACACCTTTTGGGGGGGGGGGGTCACAGCAGTTGTTTTCAAGGTCAGATAAGTTAAATGGGCAGAGCATTTTGCCTTCCCAAAAGGGGTTTTTCTTCTGTAAGTAGGTGTGATTATTGGTAATAAAAGGCTGAAGGAAAGTTGGTTTAGAAATGGGGCTTTTGTGTCTCAAATGGCATTTTAAATGCTGTCAGAATGGAGGGGGGGGGGGGGGCAAGCCGGTAGCCTGCAACTGTACCACAGCTGTCCAACTCACGAGAAAGGAAATAAATTGTTTTGATAGGGCTAAGGTCAATTGACGCTTTCAAAGTCTGAGAGATTCAAACTTTTCCTTGCCTAAGTATACTGGTTGAGAGAAGTCGGTGACATGCTCATTCTGGCAAATTTATGCTTCAGGTTTTGTTTAGTAGTTAAGACTCTGGAAGCCCAGGAGTGCAGTTAAGGGAAGCAGACGATAGAGTGCATGAATTCACTCGAATCTTGAATCTTTCTGGTACAAATCCATGATGTGACAGGAGTGTTTGGGGAATTTTTGTTTTGCATAACTTGGTGCCTGTAAACTCACATGAATAAAAACTTCTCTCAATGGGAACAGCACTTTTTTATTTTTTTTTGTCATGATTTTTCAAGATCCAATATGGAATCTTTTTTTTCTACATCTCTCCCTAGACAAATAGTGTTGGAGAATGTGGTGAGCCTAGCAGCAGTGAGGAGGCCTCTTGGCCCTTCCCTCCCCTTCCCAATTTCAGGTACTCCATAATAAGGTGACTTCAGTTCCTCCCCAATGCCCAGAAGAAATAGAACGCAGCAGTTTGTGCAAAACGGCTGCCTTTTAAAATGAGTACTTTGCAGCAAAGGGAAGAGGACAGCAGAGTGTGTGGAGAAGCACAGCTGTAACCTTACTTTCACTTGAAGGTCATCCATTCCCATCTGTTTCAGGTTGGAAGAAATCAAATTGCTGCCATCTGAAACCTCTTCAATGGCCTCTGTTTTATTTTCTATGCAAATTCACAATGCACTAAAAATAAAAATCCCATAAATTAAGAACAAACATGACATATATACAAATAACTCCCAAAAAGTGATGAGTAGCTAGGCAAATATTGCAAGAAGCAAAGGTGGGTTGAGTTAGCCTATTTTCTTATGTTGCCCTTAATTTTATTATTCCTCCCCCCCCCCCCCCAAGGAAAAACACACAAAAATGTACTCCACCTCACTTGTAATTAACCTCTTGGCACTGTTATTAGCCATCTTAACAGAAAATCTAAGACGAGATATATGCAGTGATTGTGTTCTTTCCCTCAGATGTGATGCTTCCATAGTAGGGTGGCAGTAAAGAGGACATCAGTTTCTAGTGCTCAATTCACTAAACAATAGAAAAAAAACCACACGGGGCTGACTTTATGACGGACGTTATGTGAAATGTCCAGAAAGGTGCCTGTGCTTGCCATAAAAGCACCATAGACATGGCCCCCAGTAATGCACACCACCCGCCTGCTCTGAAGAACATGTAAATGTGCACTTACACAGCAGCTCTACCCAAACTGTAGCCCTGGTAATGTCTATTCAGATCACATGAAAGCAGATGACATCTTGCAGCGCTCCTACTTTCCACACACACGTAGAAAACCATGGTTTTGCATGCAAAACAAGTTTTATAAAATTACCCCATACATGACCATTGCCTCCTTTCCTTTCATCTAGCACGGTGACTGTTGCTGTATTGTGGTATGAAGATCAGACTGCTTTATCCTTATTGAGGGTAATGTTTTATAACAGGCCTCCAAGGTTTACAGGGCAAAGACCATTTTGGCCTCATCTTACAAACACCTCTTTGCCTTTTTTTCTTTATAAAATACTGATGCAAATCCAGCAGCCATCGTGACTATATTAGAGTCAGACTTTTACTAAATGTCTGAAATAGATGAGTGTATTTATAAATCAACATTCCATATTGTCCTCCTAGATCAGTCCTGACAAATGGGTTGAGTTCCCCTACCAGCAGATTGGTGGAGACAAAGAACCAATGAAAAGTCCAAGTTTTCAATTACATCACTCCTATGCCTCTGTTCACCTCAGCCACCCGAGGTCTCTTCAGTATTTTGTTCTTCCAGCAGAAGAAAATCTGTAGAACTGAGGGGAATCGGTTTCATTTTGAGGGTGACTCTCACTTAAGCACGACGTGGGAGGCTGTTTTCAGTAGCCATAGGAGGGAAAATTTGGTTCAACTCCACACTTACCTTGGATAAGAGCCTGTTTAGCAGTCAAAAAATTGGAAGGATTCAGCAGCCTAACACAACCTCAACTCCTCTGTTCTTCCCCCCGCCCCCCCCCCCCAAAAAAAAAAGATTGCAGAAGGCTTTCAAAGGGATGTCTCCTGGCCACTTTAAACACAGTACTGCATAAACCTGTAAAACAGTTTCAGGGTAACAGAGCTAAGGCCGGCATGGATTCTCTGAGGCTCTCGGGTGATTACCAAGGCTTGACCTTGTCACTGTCCTTGTTGGGAGGGGGGCTTCAGATTGTGTCATCCTGGGACACAATTCCAGGTGGACTGCAGGCAGTGTGGGGGTTTTCTGCCATTTTCTGCATGCATTAGTAGCGTTTTCTCCTATTGTAGACCATGCAGCCACCAGGTGCACACATGTTCTGTCTAAGAGGTTTCAGCATGCATTCTGACCCTAGTCTTGTAATGTCGTTGCAGTAGCAGTGCAGTTAATATACACCTTTGGGCCACCATCGCTTTGTTGAAGAGCTAGTTTGCCTTGGCAGCTGTTCTGCTGATGATAGTTTGTGCAAGTCTGTCTTGAGCCCTGCTCCAGTAGATTCTCTTCCTACCAGATATTACCCCTCTTAGTCTGTTGTGGCCTTCCTTTCTATTGCCATGTATTACCTGGTACGTTTGGCAGCCAGGGATGGTGTCCTGGTGACTGTCACAGCATTGGATTTGGCTCTGGCACTGGGCAATGTCTCTTCCGAAGCCCAACTGGCTTTTAAGGGGGAAACTTCTTTTTGGAGACAATTTGGAGAAACTGGTGAACCTGAGCGAGATGAAATCTTACCAACTTACAGAAGACAGGTCCAGGGGGCCATTGATGTGGGCTGGTGCCCTTCTCATCAGCCTCCACTTGTCCACCAAGGGCATGCTGGCTGGATCCCCTTGGTTCTCAGGACTTTTGTCATTGCCAACCTGGAAAACATTTCTTCCTCTCTGCTTCCGGGCTTCAGGCTCATTCTCGGTCCTTTTTTTTGTGGAGTGCATGGGCCCAGGGAATCTGTCCCCTCCAGAGGAAGACCATCTGGGCTGCTCAGTGAAGGTTTGGGGGGCCCATTCCCTGGTTCCTCCATTGAAGGCAGGCTTCACCTTTTCTTCCAGGAATGGGTTACCAAGGATCGCTGGATGCTAGACACCGTTCTGTTCAGCTATGTCCTGGAATGCAAAGAATATTCAGATGTTTGTCATCTCCCCTTGTGGGTCTCCAATCAAAAGTGCCTCTGTTGACCACCTTGGACAAGTTGTTATGCCTATTGGGACAAGGGCAGATTCTCTTTCATGGTGTCCAAAAAGAGTGGCTCTTTTGGCCCATTCTGGACCTCAAGGGGGTCAGTGAGCACTTGTGCATCCTGTGCTTCCAGGTGGAAATCTTGCACTCCGTGATTCAAGCAGTGAGCTGAGGGGAATTCTTGACTTCTCAAGATCTGGTCAAGGTGGATTTCCATATCCTGATCTGGGCAGATCAGCAAAAGTTTGCATTTCTCACTATCAGTTTGCTGCCCTCCCACTTGGGCTATCCACTGCCCCAAGGACATTCTCCAAGGTCATGATGGTGGTGGCAGCTGTGGTGCTGAAGGATTTCTGTCCATCCATATCTGGACAACTGGCTCATCCAAGCCTATTCCTTTCAGAGGCATCTTGGGCAGCATCCTGAGTGGTGTCCATTTTTTGGAAAGGCTCGGCTGGGTGATCAGTCAGGGAAAGAGCCAGTTGTTGCCTTCCAGTCCCTGGAGTCTCTGGGAGCACATTTCAACACATGAGTGGGCAGTTTTCCTTCCAGAGGATGTTGGGATTGCCTGGTGCTGTTCTGTGTGCAGCAGGCCCCCAGAGGTTTGGGACTATTTTCAGCTCCTCAGATTGATGGCTGTGACCATAGAGATGGTGCTGTGTGCACATGCAGCCTCTCCAGTAGTCCCTGTTGACTCTGTGGTCCCAGAGTTCTCAGGATGTTCAAGCACTGGTTCTCGCTTCCAATGATGGTGAAGACTAACAAGTGGTGGTGGCGGCAGCTCTCATCTGAGGAAGGACATGCCACTGGACAATTTCTCCTGTATACTGATTACGGATGCCAGCCTCTCAGGCTAGGGAGCCCATTGCCAAGACCGTATGAACCAGGGCTGTCGGCCCTTGCCTTTTGGTAGTTAGACTATACTGCTTCCCTGTGGTTCCATCAGGATGGCCCTTTTTTGCATTTCTGGCCCCTGGTCGAGGGCTGGGCAGTTTGACATAAGCCACAACTGTGGCATTATCCAAAAACACAATCGGAAAGGTGGCACAAGGAGTGCTGGCATAGCTGTGGAGAGGCTCTCCTGTTTGCCTGGGCAGAAAAGAACCTCCTAGCCTTGTTGGCTCAGCACATTGCTGGTGTGGAAGTAGACTTCGTCAGCTGTCACACTCTGGATCTGGATGAGTTGAATCTGCACTACTGGGATCACCCCAAATTGGATCTGATGGCAGTACGCTCCAATGACAGTTTGCGACGTCAGTCGCCACACAGAGATGGGGTCTGAGGTTGTCAACACCCTGACCCAACCTTGGCCAAGTTGGCACCCGCTTTGGTTGCCTCTGTCTCTGGGCCTATTGTAGCAGGGACCAGTCGTCTTGGAGGATCCGGTTCCCTTCTTGCTTATGGCTTGGCTCTTGAAAGAAGACTGCTAGCATATAAGGGCTACTCTTCAGCAGTGGTAGCAAACTCTGCTTTGACCACAAGCTAGCATATGTGCAGATCTGGTGCCTCTTTGAGTGATGGTGCGGCACTCGGCACTTGGCTCCTGAGGTGGTCAAGGCACCATCTCTGTTGGCCTTTCTACAGGGTGGTGTGGAGAGGAGCCCTTCACTTAGCTCCCTGGAAGTTCGGGTATTAAGGTCCAGTGGCCTTTCTAACCTTGCACCTGGATATCTCGTGTTTTCTTCAGGGGGTTTGTCATCTGTCGTCGTCCTCTCCAGTCTACGATCTCTTCCTAGGATCTGGTTCTGGTGCTTGGAGCCCTGATGGTGGCACTCTTTGAGCCATTGAAGCATGCTACATTTGAAGACTGACACCCAAGACTGTTTTCTCGGTCACAATTTGTTCAACAAGGCAGATTTCCAAGTTGCAGGCTCTTTCTTGCCGAGATCCTTATCTGTTCCTTTTCAAAGGAGGCCATTTCCATTTGGCCTGTGCTGCCTTCCTTGCCTAAGGTGCTTTCTCCCTTTCATGTGAATCAGGTGGTCTGCCTGCCCTTCTCTAAGGAGCTATGTAGGGAGAAGGATAAGGATCTTCACTTTGTGGATGTACAGAGTGCACTTCTCCAGCACCTGGTGGTTATGAATGCTTTTCGTAAGTCCAACCATCTTTTTGTGCTCTTAGCTGCTGTCACCTTTGCCCAGGCCAGCAAAGTCGACTTTAAGGCACTTGATTAAGTAGGCCATTGCCTCGACATATCTGTTGTAAGACTGGCCGGTTCTGGAGGGCTTGCATGCCCATTTTACCAGAGTGCAGGGGTCCTCATGTTCGGAACAGAGCTCTGTAGCCCCTGCAGACATTTGTCGGGCAGCAATGTGGGCATCACTTTCCACTTTCATCAAGCATTACTGCTTGGATGCCCACATGTGGAAGGACACAGATTGGCTTGAGGGTTTTGAGAGTTGCGGTCATCTTCCTGCCCAGTGGAGTTGTAGCTTTTGGTACATCCCACTTGTCTGGACTGGCCTAACAGGATGATATGGAAGGTGACATTTTACTTACCAGTTAATGTCCTTTCATTGAGCACTGCTAGACTAGTCCAGGACCTGTCCTGAAACTGTATTGCTCTGTTCTGCTTCGATACCCTTGTGTCCGCTATGATTTTTATACTGGACGCTACAGGTTCATCTTCTACTGACAGCCTTCCGTGTTTATGCTTTCCTATACATAATTCTCTACTATTGATTACTCACTGTTGCCCACGATTGAGGTTGTGTGAGGCTTGCCATGTTTCTCCCATATACTTTGGGACAAATACTGAAGAGATCTCTGTGGCAGAGGTGAATGGATGCATAGGAGTGATGTAATTGAAACCTGGGCTTTTCATTGGTTTGTTTCCACCAATTTGCTGGTAGGGGAACACAACCCACTTGTTTAGATTGGTGTAGCAGGACTCATTGAAAGAACGTTTAACTGGTAAGTAAAATGTCACCTTGTGTACTTTGACGCTGCCCAAGCTCTTCTGAGACAGTGCCTCCAGTGATGCTTGTAATACAAATAAGAGTGCTCGTGCCACACTGCAGGTACTTTTTGCCTGTGAAATTTCTATATAAAATGGCCCTCTTTTAAATCATCTTGGGCATAATACCCATAGTGGCATAAATAGTTGGAAAAACAGAATGGAGTATGCTCACCTCTGTTTCATAGGGAGGGAGACTAGATACAAATGCTTCCTGCCCGGTCAAGTGTTCTTTTGCACTACGCTCTCTGAAGAATAGCTCTTACAGAGGACGGAACATATTTGAGTGTCTTTTTTTTTTTTTCTTTTGTGTTGTTTTACTGCTTTATCCTTTCAGTCAAAGCAGTTTTACATTGTAACTTAAACTTGGTAACGTACATTAAACAGGGAATGATAACTTGGATTTTTGAACATAGAGTTCAACTACTTCTGCATCACGATGAGATTTAATTAAGGTGCTAATGATAGTGTCTGTGGTTTTCTTTCATGGTGCTCTTGGCTTGTAACTGTTGTTGATGTGAAAGAAAATGGTTAGCAGCGGCCCACTCTTCTGCAGCATATGCACAGTTTCAAAAACCTACTGTAAATCCAAAAGAAAGCTAGACAAGGTAGAGAAGGTCTTGGTGTGGCACTGTGGCAGTCTTCACTGTAGATGATTTGATGGTAACCGTAGCAGATGCCATGCTCAGCACATTACTGTCCACTTTGTGACACACAAGCTGTTTGTCCACCTCTCCAGACTTCTAAGGTGAAGTAGGTAGATACAAAATAAGTTCTGACTCTTTGCTATTTAGAGGAAATGGCTGCATTTGCTAGCAGCTCATGCTTGCACCGCAGCACACACATGACTTTAGCACAGGAGGAAATTGATTATTTCTGGATCATTCTAAAGCGGGAGGGAAACTAGCAAGTGTTCAGAATTTTGAAAAGTAAACCTTGTTTTCTCGGCTACCCTGAAATATTTCTCCCACCTTCTGCCTGCCATGGAAAATTTCATGATGTAGTTCCTTGAGCCTCAAAGGTCCATGTCATTGGGGGGAAAAGTGCTCCGGAAACCATTCCCAGGTATATAAATGGCATTTATTTAACCAAGGAGGAACATCATCCATAGTGAGAACACCTAGCAGAACTTTAAAACAGCAAGAGGTTTTGCATGTAAACAAAATGAGGGCAGAGGACACTCCATTGGGCCTGTCTAGGCTGCCCCCTCCCCGTTTCATTCCTGGTACAGTGCCATAGGCCTAAGTTAACTTCTCGGCTTTGGGGGCAATGTCTCCAAATGGGTTCGTTTGCGCATACCCTAACAGTAACAAGCCTTGTTCCTAAACCATGAGGGATCCTCTGCTTATCCCAGACTGTCTTGATTTCATTACTGTATGTTTGTCATTTTCTACTCTACTGGGGAAGCTGTTCCATGCACCCATAAGCCTTCCCACAAAGTGGTTTCTAATGCTCCTAAGTCGTCATCTCCCATCCCCCACCCATATTCCAGAGAATTCTTTCCTCTGAGATAGCTTTCCTACCTTTCTCTTGTTGGATGTATACCTTTTTGGGGTATTTTTTAATCTTTCCTCTCTTTTCTAGGGTGTGTATATATACTGAAGACTGACACCCCCCTCCCCAACACCATTTTGTTAGTCCTTTTCTAGACTGCTTCCAGTCTGTTTTGTTTGGGTGGGGTGTTTTTCCCCAGAGAAGTCCTAAATGCCAGTATATGCTCCCATCTCTTTGAATACAATAACCTCCGGTGGATTGGTAGACTGGCTCAATTGTTTATGGATATTTTTATAGCATGTTTATTCAGCCTGATGTGTTTGGAATGGAGAAATAGTTGACAGGTAAATTGGGTTTGTAGAGGCAAACTTCCCCTGGGGAAAACTTACATAAGTCTGATGTAGCCCAGGACATGTCAGTTTTGTTCGGGAGGGAAAAAGACTGACTTTGCAGAAGGCATTTTTTCGTCGTTTGGGTTCTGTTCTGTTATATGGGAGGTTCCTCGCACAAGGTTGAACAAACTGCTCAGTAAATCTAATCATGCCAAAGGCAGCAAGATACTGGTAGAGATTGCCTTTCTGAATAAATTTCTTCCTCCATAGGTATCTTGTATTTGAATTTTCTACAGTAGCAAAGGTCCCACATTATCCACTGTTGAAGGCTGTGGTTTGTCTATGTCAAGGTAGTATGCAAGACCAGCAGACTAATGTATGTTTTCTTCAGAAGAACTCTGCCCTCTTCTCTCTCCAGATTCCTTCCATTGCTGTTGCTTCTCCCCAAGTCTCTGCATTGGTGCAGTTGAGGTCTTTCTGAAGTGTTGCAGATGTCATGTGGGGGAGCCTAGTTATATCATAGCTGTGGATGTGTCCAAAGCCATCATGAGATGGCTTCAACAGTTGTAAAGAGACAACCTGATAGCAATGAAAGCAGGTACTGGTTGAGGTCTCCTTTGCCTCTTTTATAACACCAGGTGAATAGTTTCTAATACTACAGTGTCAAGGATCATGTCTAACACCAACTAAAACAGAGGCCTTTGGGATCCCTGCCAAGAGTAGCACCTTAACGGCCAGGAAAGCTTGGTTTTCAAGCCAGGCCTGTTGGTTGTGGAGTATGTTAGACTTCCTCTCAAGAAAGATATAATCTAAAGCCAGTATTGCTGTCTGGCCACTTGTAGGGAAGGGACTTTTGAACAGAGTAGTGGAGTCCTTATTAAAATCCAGTAGGACTTCCACAAATACAGCTGCCAGTATTTGTAGAAAGGGTGCTTTCTGGTGTCATGATAGGGACATTTTCCAACACTGAATAAATGCATTGTTACTTTTTGTTACCTAGTTTGTGCCAAGCTTTGTTCAAGGAAGCCATTACAAACATAACTACTAAAGCCTCTGATTTTTTTATTTTAGGTTTTTTTTTTTTTTTTTTTATTCAAGGTCTGAAAGTAAGTAAATTGGAGACCTAAATAGCAAATTTGTCAGCGTGATGACGATTGGAGGAAAAGGATGATTTTCCCACCCAGATATTAGGATGTTTTGTGGGTAGCTAACAGGCAGTAGAATGGGGTGGGCAGAGGTGCCACAACTCCATTATTTTTTCCCAACACATCACCAGCAACTAGAGAAGTGGAGAGTGGGGGCAGATTAATTTAACCTCTGCAGCTAAAGATGATCTGCCCCTAAATTGTTTAATCCTCTGTTACCAAGTTGGCTCTTTTCTTTTCTTTTAAATCTGGTTTTGAAGGTATTAACCGAAGCTATCTTTTAAAACTGCTGTTCTTTGGTTTCTTATTTCTTGGCAAACAAAGCTGGTTTTCCTGGTAGTGATGTGCTCATTGAGAAGAGCCAGTAGATTGCAGGCTCAGTCTTCTGTGTGCTTGTCTTCAGCATCTTAAGATAACAGCTCCTACTTGCCTTCTGAAGATGATTTAGCATGTCATTTGAAGCAGGAGGTGGTGTTGGTCCACCTTATCTCTGGAGCCCAGGTTTCCACTAGAGGTTTTCACACTGGATGCTGAGGTATATACATTCTTATTTAGCGATTTCAATATTTCCAGAAATCAGATCACTTTTTTATTTGGGACCGATGAGCAGAGTAAGTCAGCGACTACTAAATCCATTGCCAATGGGATAAAAATAGTTTCTAAACGGTTTTCAAATGGGGGGGGGGCAGCATTTTGGCATGTTTGGGACAGACATGAGGAGAAGAGTGAGTGTGCAATGTATGTTTCGTTACAGTTGAAAGTCCTTCAACAGGCTAGTGGCCAGAGCTATCGTATGGGAATGCTGCTTTTTTGTATATAGGGGGAGCATGCAAAAATATCTTTTACAGGGTGTTGGTGAAACCTCATCTGGAGTATTGAGTCTTAGAATAAACACCATACTTCGAAAGGATATAGAAGGGTAGTGTAGAAGCAGCCCAAGGAGAGGGAAATCAAATAGTGAAGGGTCTGCATCGTCTTTTGGGACTTAGGAACCTACGTATCTATGATAGAGAAGTGAGCTAAGACAGGAGGGGGTATGACAGACATTAAAATACATCCGAGGTATACTTTAAATCGCAAGAAGCAAACGACCTTCAGAAGAATAATTCTAGGAGATCATAATGTGAAGCTCAAATGGTTTAGACCCTGGGTTCTCTACCCAGTCCTTGGGACACACCTAGCCAGCCAGGTTTTCAGGATGGCTATAACGAATATGCATGAGAGCTGCACAGAACGAGGCAGTGTATGCAAATCTCTCATGCATATTCATTGTGGGTATCCTGAGAACCTAGCTGGCAAGGTGTGCCCTGAGGGCTGGATGAAGAACCACTGACTTAGGGTCTGTGGCAAGCAACAAGAATGAAATCGGGCAGAGTGGACAGGCTTTACAGTATTTATCTGCCATCATATCCTGCTCTAAAGAAAGAAAAGAGACGAGGAACCCAGCACAGGGAGGGAGAAAAGCAGTACTGATCTCATGAAAGTAGGCAAAAAGCACTTGTACAGGAGAGAGCGCTGATCTTTGCAATAAGCAAAATATCCTATTTAACAGACTGAGCCAGTCACTAAGTGGACCTACAGTGACCTGTTAAAAAATTGCCAAAACCTTGTATCACCGATCAGCTATTGAAACATCAACGGTCCAGTGTAATGACGTGCATGAGGGTCTGTGATACACAATGTACATTTGCAAGCAATCGTGCCATGGCACGTGTTTCATCTGGCCAGAAACATACTTCTTTTTTCAACAGTAATATATCTCTCCTTTTTTGCCCTCCAGATTCTCCATCGTCTGGTGATGATGAAGATGATGATGAGGAATCTGAGTTGTCGGGTAAGAGTCTTTCCGGATCCCATGTACTCTAGTTGACTGCCATGATGCCAGATTTTTGCCATTTAGCACGTTCCATCTGCTCACACTGTCTTCAGACTTTGGAGTGTATTTGATTGTTCCACAGAATGTGTGTTTTTTCTATTGAGCTTTTCAGCAAATTGCAGCTAGGGCTGGGACTAGGGGCCAAAAGCCTTCATTTGCAACTACTTGAGAATCTCTTCCCCCCCCCCCCCCCCAGGAATTTATATAACTTTAAAAATACTCATTTGTTGGACGTTTGGTATGATGCTGAATCTGAATTTGGAATTTTGCAGCTGTAAAACTCCTTAGATTTGAAATGAAATACCACACTTGTGTAAAGCTTTTCATCATTAAATATGATACGGCCTCTGACATTCTGAAAATTGCAACAAAAGAACCTGAATGAAAAAGGGGTGGAGTGGGTTGGGTTGTGCCTCTTGGGATGAGTGAATTTGTTGATATTGAGCATGACTGGCCTCCTGAGACGACTAGAAGGTGCATTAAGCAAAGGAGGGTAGAGTGACACTGCTTTTTTGTTTTAATATTTATGCATTAGCTCTCATTGTTTGGTTATTTTTGTTTAGGGTTTTTTGTCTCTCTTCGCGCCCCCCCCCCCCCCCGTAGCTTATCTTTTTCCCTGCCTCAGCAACATCGTTCAAGCCATAAGGATAACCCCCAAATCAACATTACTCAACATTGTTGCAAGATATTAATGAATATAGAATTAGTCTACTAGACCATGGTTCTCAACCCAATCCTTTGTGATCCCCAGGCAAGTCAAGCTTTCAGGATATCCACAATGAATATGCATAAGATTGAAGTAGTGCATGCAGATCTATCGTATACAGATCTCATGCATATTCAGTGTGGATATCCTGAAAACCTGACTGGACTAGGGGTCTCAGAGGACTGGGTAGAGAACCAGTAGTCTAGACCAATCCTTGTCTCTGTCTTCAAATTGATTGGTGCCAGTAACTTTTTGTAAATGATTTGGAATATTTTTTTTTAAACTAAGCAACTGAAGCACTGAGGGGAAAAACATATAGTTCAGGATTGTGCTTGAGGTGGGTTTTGGTGTCTGTCAGTGGTGGTGGAAGGATTGAATGTGTGTGCTGGCATAATCCTCACACGTCTGTTTTCCTGTCGGCTTTGAGATCTTCCTTTGAGAGCAAAGTGGGACAAACACAGATCCATGATGGGGCATCTGAAAGTGTCTGTCGGCAGCTAGGAAGGATTTCTTCTGCTATGGCAGCCAGGATTTTCCTTTGTTTCAGCAACCAGAGAACCTGTGTCCAGTCCACAAACCAATTCGGTTTTCAGGATAGCCAAGACATTCAAAATCTGCTACAGTCCTCACAACAGTTAACACTGTTGGGGTGCTGGAGGAAACTTTGAAGTTCTATTGTCCTAGCAGAGAGGCCACCAAAAGGAGCAGTAAGGGGTGTCCCACTTGGAGTTTGCTGATCAGGGTGTTCACTCTTCGAGTTGGCCCAGTTTGTTGCATGCTGTATTGCCAATTTCTTCGGCTGGTGGAGACCAGGAACCCTGCGAGCTTTGCTGCTTCTGACACACATGAAAAAGCAAGCTGTAAAGTCTGATATGATGCCCCGTATTTACAGGAAACGTGCCTCTCCTTGCCCCTGAGGGGACCTCTGATCCCCTGGTGGCCAGTGGGCTGAAAGAGCTTCCCCCACCCCTTCATGATGTGGGGATAAAAAAATTCTGAAGCCCCCCTCTTTATGCAGTTAGTTTGAGGGTTGGATTCTGCCTTAACCCTGTCCCTCAGCTCCTCCTCCGTGAGATTGACTCTCTGCAACAGGTCAGAGGACAGTGAGGGCAGGAGCAATTACTAGCACTCGGAGGGCATTTGGTTGTAATGGGTTGATGTTACACTTGGAATTTGTCTGCGTGACCCCCCCCCCCCTTCCCATGGCTCTTTCTCCCTTGCTATTTTTATGTGGCATATACTTTTGTCTCACACTGTTGCATAATTTTAAGTGAGAGGTAGACATTCCAAGTTCTTAGGAGCCACAAATTTAATCTTCACCAGGAAGTACCTCTACAGGGTAACCATATAATAGCTTGCTTATGTGTGACGGCCACATAGATGCTTACTTTATAAAGACACTGGCACATAAAACGTCTCTTATAAAATACTAACGTAAATGTAGCAGAAACAGCAGCTAGATCAAAGCTGTGGATATCTGAAAGACTGCTCAGGAGCAGACATAAATGTTAGCAAGGATGTTGGGTTGCATACAGAGAGGAATTACCAGCAGAAAGGAAGAGGTACTAATGCCACTGCACAAGTACCTGCTGAGGCCTCACTTGGAATATTGTGTTCAGTTTTGGAGACCATATCTTGCAAAAGATATATAAAGGCTGGAAGCAGTTTAGAGGAAGGCGACCAAAATGATTTGGAGCCTGCGTCACTTATGAGAAGAGACTTGAAGACCTAAATATGTACACTCTGGAGGACAGGAGGGACGGGGAGATAGGATTCAGACCTTCAAATACTTAGAGTATTAATGAACAAACAAACATCTTCCAAAGACGAGGAAGCTGTAAAACTAGAGGGCATAACATCAAGCTGTAAGAGGGTTAACAAAGGTAACATTAGGAAATACTTTTTCACTGAAAGGGTGGTGGATGCTTGGAATGCCCTCCCGATGGAAGTGGTGGAGGCAAACAGTGACAGAATTCAAAATGGCATGGGACAGACATAGTGGATCCCTTTATAGCAACAGGATAAAATCAAAATAAGCATAACTATCTCTTATATCTGAACAAACAGGGGTGACCTACACAAAATGGTGGGTACACCCCTAAACAAAGGAATGGGGAGAGGTGACCTGCATGGTGCATCTGCTCTTGCTGCCTTGCTGAACAGACTAGATGGACCATACTGTGTTACTATATAAAATATGCATTTACGCCTGTAGTTATAAATAAAACTCACGGAAATTGTGTATCCTCCTGTGCTGTGCCCCAACTCCTCCCCTGAACACGCCAACTTAAGTCCCATACAAGCATGTGCCTGTTTAAACCATGTTTACTTTTTTGCCTTAAACCGGCATGCAGATATCCAACTCGGACGTCCCAAGAGCTATTTTAGAAGCCTAATCTATAGACCTCCCACAGCACAAGGACATCTAACTCATGAAGGGGTGTGATATAAGCTTGACCCAGGGGTGTTCTGGGTAAATTGGACATACGTGCCAGATTTCAGAAACAGCAAGCATGCCCCACCAACTAGCAGGACTGTCCATGTCTATTCCTGCTCCACGGCACAAATGAGCATCAGAAAAGCTTTTGGTCTGGAGGGCACAGAGATGAAGGTACTTGGATATCTCCTATACTTTCCATGATACTGAAAGCGAGGACTGTTTACGGTTAAGCATGCTGATGCATGGACAGATTCAGCATAGGATAGACGTCCCCACTCCATGTGTATATTACCTCCTGAAAGGGCTTATGCACATGAGAATGGATAAAGCCATGGAACCTGATGGTGTGCACCTGAGGATACTAAACGAGCTGGAGGAGAAACTGAGCCTTCCCTCTTGTGGTTATCTTCACATTTTGTCCTTGAAGACACAGGTTCCAAAAGACTGAAAGAGAGCAGATGTCCTGTTTACATAAAGGTGGACAGGGAGGAGACATAGGTGGTAGATAATTGTTTGAAGATATTAGTAAAGAAAAGAGGGAACAGCACCTTGAAATAGTCCAGCATGACTTTGCTAAGAGAAGATTACATCACGTTTAGAGAGTGTATGGAGATAAGGAAGAGGGGAGAATAGAACATGGTGGATGTCAGTGGGGAATGAACAACTGGGGGGATGAGTGTGAGACTGACCTGGCCACTAGGAGGGCTAGGTGGCAGATCTTAGTGGACAGCTTTTAAACCACCACCAACCCCCCCCCCCATTTCAAGGACAGAATTGCCATCAGAAGGGTGGTGACGTGCAATGCCATGGCACAGCTCAATGGGGGGGGGGGGGGTACTGGCACAGCTGGGGCTTCTGCCTGGATTGGCTTGGCATGGGGGGAGGCAGCACAGCCAGGGCTTCTGCCTGGGGTGGTGGAAGCCCTTGGGCCTTCCCTGGATGAGTGATTGTGGGAGTGGAATGGGAATTGGGGAATGAAAGTAGGGTGGTGGCTGAAAGAGCCCATGGAGTGTGAGAGGGCTTGGTGGGGGAGGAGGTAAGGAGTAGGGAATTTGGGGAGACCTTTTAGGGATCAGGGAGTGGATGCAGGAGTATGGTATAGCCTGTAATGCCCCCTCTCATACAGAGATCCTCCTACCCTATACCTCACTCGACCCACAGCCCCTTTCACATCCACATCCATCCACATACGAGCATACTGTGTGTGAGAGAAAACTGCAGCCAATCTGAGCACTTTTCAAATCATTTAGAATCCCTTCAGCAAAGGCTTCAACGATCCTGTGAGCAGTGAGTGAGAATCAGCTGTGCCTACTTAGTTGGGAACTGTGTGTGAGAGAAAACTGCAGCCAATCTGAGCACTTTTCAAATCATTTAGAATCCCTTCAGCAAAGGCTTCAACGATCCTGTGAGCAGTGAGTGAGAATCAGCTGTGCCTACTTAGTTGGGAACTGTGTGTGAGAGAAAACTGCAGCCAATCTGAGCACTTTTCAAATCATTTAGAATCCCTTCAGCAAAGGCTTCAACGATCCTGTGAGCAGTGAGTGAGAATCAGCTGTGCCTACTTAGTTGGGAACTGTGTGTGAGAGAAAACTGCAGCCAATCTGAGCACTTTTCAAATCATTTAGAATCCCTTCAGCAAAGGCTTCAACGATCCTGTGAGCAGTGAGTGAGAATCAGCTGTGCCTACTTAGTTGGGAACTGTGTGTGAGAGAAAACTGCAGCCAATCTGAGCACTTTTCAAATCATTTAGAATCCCTTCAGCAATGGCGCGCCCGTGCCTTGCGGGCCCGCGCCTGAGGGCCTCGCAAGAGGGCCCTTTGGCGTGGCCCTTAGGCGGTGGACCGTGCGGGACCCACTATCTGCTGCTATATGCTTATTCTATATGCTCATTCTGTTCAGCGATATGCTGTTTGTAGTTAATGTAAGGTAATGTAATGTAAGTTATGTACTGTGTTCCCTGTTTGTACTCCTAGTGTTTTGTTGTGATGTAATGATAATGCAATGTATGTTTCCCTCACCTTTGTTTAACTCTGTGCTGTATTAACCGCTTTGATTGAAGGAAAAGGCGGGATACAAAACATGTTAAATAAATAAAATAAATAAATTAATTGCAAGACTTTATTTTATTTAGACGGATTTGATACACTGCTTTATCACAAAATCAAAGCGGTTAGCACATCAGACAATCAAGAGGAGGTGTAGGGTGTGCATGCATGCAGTGGATACATCGACATGAGTGGTGTGGGATGCGGTGTGGGATATTAGCAGGTGAGCTATATACATTGTGAGCTATAAACAGGGGCTATATACAATATAGGTTGGGCTACGTGGTTTAGAGAAGGCTGGAATTTAGTTCAGGTGAAGTCCTTGAAATGTTCTATGAAGAGTGTTTTGAGCAGCTTTCTGAAGTCCTTGAGGTCCGTGGTTGATCTCAGATTCTCAGGGAGAGAGAGTTCCATAGAGCGGGTGCTGCCAGGGATAATGCTCTTCTTGAGGTGTCCTGTCTTGTTTTGGCGAATTCTTTGGGGGTGTAGATGGTGTCGGAGGTTCCCTTTCTTCTGGGTCTGGTGCTTCGGTCGGCTTTGAGAGGTTGTAGGTTGTAGGCTGTTAGCTGAGAGGTTCTGTTTTATTTTGAATATGTTTAGGAGTACTTTGTATCGGATTCGGTAGCTGATTGGGAGCCATTGGAGGCGGTATAGGATGAGTGTAATGTGGTCGTGTCCCAAGCAGCCTGCTGTTATGCGGGTGGCGGTGTTCTGTGCTAGCTGCAGAGGCCGGAGGGCTTGTTTAGATAGACCAAGATAGATGGGGTTGCAGTAGTCTAATGAGGGCTTGACAGACTGTTGGGAAGTGGTCCTGTGCGAGAATGGGTTTGAGGTGCCTGATGGTTCTCATTTTGAGGTATGCGTTCCTTGTGGTTCTGGCAATGTGGACCTGTAGGTTCAGGTCCTTGTGGAGAGTTACTCCAAGGTATTTCACTTCAGGCTTTACTGGTATTGTGATATCGTTCAGCTTGATGGTGGGTGTGGATGAGAAGGTGGGGTTTCTTGAAAGGGATAGTGCTTCTGTTTTGTTATAGTTTATGGATAAATTGTTTTCTAGGAGCCAATCTGTCATTTGCTGCAGACAGTTGGCTAGGTTGGAGTAGTCTGGGTTATCCAAGTTGATTGGGGTGAATATCATGTCTGCATAGATGGTGTATTGAATCTTGTGGTTCTTGATGATAGAGCAGATGGCTGTATGTATAGGTTGAATGACAGGGCGGAGAGAGATGATCCTTGTGGGACACCCTGGGTGGCTTTTAGCGGCTGGGAGGTATCTGAACCGCATTTGACTTGTAGTTTGTCGCTGAGGTAGGATGTGAACCAGCTCAAGGTGGTGCTGTGTAGGCCAGTATCTTGTAGTTTGGCTAGCAGGGTTGTGTGGTTAACAGTGTCAAATGATGAGGTGTCTAGGAAGATCATGAGGACACCCATTCTGATGTCAATGGTCTGGATCAGCTTGTCAGAGTTGAATTCGAGTTTCTAAACCGTGGTTTGGTCGGAAGCCATGTTGGTTGGGGTCCAGGGAGGCGTGGGTGTTGACATGGTGCTGAAGTTGATGTTGGACCACTTTTTTTTTTATCTTGGATATGAGGGGGAGGCTTGATGGGTCAGTTTTGGCTAGTGTGGATTTCTTGGGGATGGGGCATATTGTAGCTAGCTTCAGGGTGCTTGGCATTATTCCTGTGGTAAGAGTTGTGAACTATTTTTCGGATGAATTGGATCAGATCTTTTGCTGTTTTGATACAGGATACAGGGCATGGATCTGTAGGGGCGATGCTGGTGTTGAGTGGTGATGTTTGATATTTGCTCCTTGGACGAGATGCTAAATTTACCCCATCTTTGGTTGGGAAGGGGGTGCTTGTAGGTAATCTGTTATCTTTGGGGGGGGCGGTGAATTTGGTCTTGAGGTAGTCTGCGAAGGTCTGTGGATCTGTTTGCTGCTCATTCCTGTTGTAGGGTTCGTTGGTGAGGGTCTTTACTATTTCGAAGAGTTCTCGGGGTTTGTTAGCAGACTTAAGGATCAGGTTTGTGTGGTATTCCTCCTTTTGATTGAGGTTGTTTTATCTGGTATAGTTCCTGTATGGAGGCCGATTTGGTGCATCTCCAGCGACTTTCTAGCTGTCTGAGGGCTCTTTGCTTTGCATATGGCCTTTGAATACCAGGGGGTGTGGTTGGATCTGGTGCTGTGTGATTTTAATGTTTGGGGACTGTTGGTTTGGCAGCGGTTGTGGTGGTGGTGGTCCAATTTTCAATTTGGTCATTTGTCCTATGTGTTGGTGTTGAGGAGGGATAGAATGTCCTGTATGAATTGGACCTTGTTGAAGCTTGTGATAAGGAAGCTTATCATAGCTCAGGAAGGGGCTATAGAAAAGGTGAAGTGTCTCTGAACAAGCAACCTGTCAGTGCTGGTAGAAATGAGAAAACAGAATTTTCCCATAAAAGACTACCAGTCCCAGAATGCACCAGGTTTCCAACAGCCATTAGAGGAGCTGAAGTGGGGAAACGTGTGTTCAATCAGGAGGGCTATGAGGTAATCCCTAAGCACTCATCTCCAAGGGCAGGGCCTGATTCAGCACAGCTGCGCTGTGTTAGGGAGGATCACTCATCTAAGCAGAATAAGAGTAGAGTTTATTCTACAGATGACCATCTTCATGATCACCTTGGATATCCAGAGAATTGTCCTCAGTATCCTGAGAATCAGCTTGAGTTTGATCATCAGTTTCATCTGAAGGATCATCAGAAGCAGAAGCCAAACCGGACGGACAGAGAGGGAAAGAGACCCTTTGGAAGAAGGAAGAGAAAAGCCTTTGAGAGGTCGAGAAGAGTCCAAAGCAGTACGTATACTGGGAGGTATTCCAAGGGCCAGCATTCACCATTGGACTGGGGAAAGCCAGAGGAATGGTGCTGCAGAGCTAGGAATCACCAGAGGCTACCTGTGAGGGAGACGGCTGCACGTGGAAGGGACCCTAAGACCTGTGCCAGAAGGTATGTGAAGAGAGATCCAGTGTCCAGGGATTTGGATTGGAAGGCTGGACATAAGAACTGGACTACATACTGGCCAGGCTATATTCAGAGGAACTCTAGCAGCAATGGAAGCTCAGGTATGAACACTGATCTATGCCCTAGCTATAACCTTGAAAGACAGCAGGGAAACAAGTATTCTCCTGAAAATGCTCCATTGAGAGATTCATCTGTGCCAATCCATGATATTGAACCCATGCTTGTTGAACAAGGGGGAATAATAGCAGATGAGGATCCTGTTTATATGGACTGCTCTCTATCTAAACTCCGTTGGTAACTTTCTGTTATAAAGTACAGCAACCATCACAAAGACAAATTTGTTCTTTAATCTACTCAGAAAAGCTCCTGAAGCAGGATTTGACCCACACAGTGGAAGGCAAGCCAGCTAAGGGGTTTCAGCTGGTAACTGCTAGCAATTAAGCCTTACCTAATTGCTTGTGAGCTAGGAGAGAATCACTTCTGTATCTATGTGGGAAGTAATCAGAAGTTAACCTGAAAAGAACAGTTTGTTTCTTGCTTTGTGGCTTTTCATTTGTTGTTTTTCCTGATTTTTAACTTTGTTTTTCCAAGTTAACACTGAAAGCAAGTAACCTAATTTATGTGATACCAAGCATATCTGTGTTGGGAGAAATAACCCCATAAATAAATATCTTATTGGCTTTACCCAAGAGCACAACTAAATTATTGTCAGCAGCTGTGTCTGGTGTGAATGAACTACATTGCCCACAATACCTTGCAAATCATATAGAAATATGCACTTGCCAAGAGTGTGAAGATTCTCACCCAGGCAGCCGTCTGACAAGCTTTTGAATCTCCTAGTTGTAGGTGGTTTATCTAGGTGGTCGTTGATGTTTGTCGACTGTAGCTGGACGTTTAGTAGGTGGTGGTCCGAACAGGGTACTGGTTTGAGGGTCTTGAGATGAGGTTTCCTTCTATCAGCTTGTTGGGGGTGAAGATGAGGTCAGGGGAGGATCAGAGTCTGTGTGTGGGGGTATTGATCATCTGGGTGAATTGGAGGGAGTCCATGGCTGACAGAGGCTTCTGCGTCCTTGCTTTTGGTAGATCTAAGGTTAAAATCTGAGTACAAGCAGTGGTTTGTGGATGTTGACTGTACATATTGCTTCCAATACTGCAGATAGCTCATCTGTTGGGGCATTTGGTGCTCTGTAGGTGAGACATAGGGCTAGATTCCTGTTCTACGATGATTGTGTTGCAGTGACTTGTAGTTGTGGTGGATCTGACTTTGAGCTTTAGGTTGTTCCTTGTGGTGATCAGGACCCCTCCTCTTCTCCTTTGAGTACAGGGGCAGTTGTGTGCTGTGTGGGTGGGAGGAACTAGTTGGTTGAGTAGCACATTGTCAGTGGGGGTGAGCCATGTTTCGGTGATGCAGAGGATGTCTGTTTGCTGAGTTTCTATGTAGTCAGCTATGGTATTAATCTTGTTTCTTACTGATCTGGCATTGATGAGTTCTATTGAAATGTTCAGGGGCTGGTTTGGTGTTTCTGATGCATTGTGGGTGAATGTATGGGTGCTGTTTGTATTTTCTTTGCCTGCAAGTTTTGGGGCTCTTGTGACGGAGTTGAGTTAGGAGCAGGGCAGTGGATGTAGGGTAAGTGCTATGGAGGGGGTATCCACATTAGAGGATGGGTGAGTGGTGGGGGATGAGTTGTGTAAGGAGGACAGGTAGGTACAGCACTGTAGTCATGGTGGTTTTACCTTGCGTGGTTTTTCAGTGTAGGAATACCAGGGGGTGTGATTGGATCTGGTGCAGGCTATGGAGTGTCAGCTTGATGAGGGGTCGCTGGCCAGAATATTGCATTAGGTATAAACATTAAGGTTTGGATTCATAATTTGCAGTTGCAGTCCCTTTATTAATTCATACTCTGGAAGATATGAATTCAAGCCTTAATGTTGGTACTAAAGGCAATATTCCAGCCAGAAATTAGGGTTACTTACCTGTAACGGGAGTTATCCGTGGACAGCAGGATGAAGTCAGCCACACCTGGTGCCTCCCTAGCTCCGAAGGCCTGAGGTGGAAAGGGGCCCTGTCCAGAAATAGAAGGGACGCACTTAGAATGAACAGCATTTATTAACATGGATAAAGTGCAACGGTGCAAGATCAGAGGTCTGAATACAGGCAAGTGCAGAACATGTACAAAAGGCAAACATTTGCAAATAACAGGTGCAAAACATAGCCACAGCATGTGTAGCATGTGCCACATGGCGGAACAGTCAGAGCATGTACGTTCTACAGCGGAACAAACTGAGTATGTACATCTTATAGGCATAGTCTCACAGTCAAGGCAGGGTTAAGGTACAGACTCCTGGGCGGTCGTCGGGACCGCTTGGCCGAAGGATTGTCTAGACTGAAGGTCGAGGCAGTAGTGTTTCTGGAAGATCTGGCGGGAAGATCAGGTGCCTGCCTTACAGATTTCGGCTACCGGTACTGAACGCAGGTTGGCAGTGGTGGCTGCCAGCGCCCTAAGCTAGTGGGCATTGACTGAGGAAGGCTCAGCACCGGCTTGGTCCAAGCAGGCGGCAATGCATGAGATCCAGAGGGACAGGGTACGCTTGGAGACCGGGCATCCCCGGCTTGTTCTGGTCATAGGTGACGAAGAGTTGGGTTGTCTTCCTCAGGTTCGCCATCTTGAGGAGATAGAGGCACACAGCCCTGACGCAGTCCAGTGTGTGGAGGCGCTCCCCTTCTTGGGAGGCGTGGTGTTCCGGGAAGAAGGTAGGGAGCTCAATAGTTTGGTGGTTGTGGAAGGCTGAGGCCACTTTCGGAACAAACTTTGGATGCGTGTGGAGGGAGGCGCGATCATTGAGCTGCGTGTAGGGTGGGTGTGCCACCAGGGCCTGGAACTCGCTGATGCGCCTGGCCAAAGTGACGGCTGTGAGGAGCAATGTATTCCAGGAGATGAGCTTCATGTCTGCCGACTGCATTGGTTCAAAGGGAGGTAGCGCAAGTTGGTTGAGGACTGCGTTGAGGTCCCAGTGAGGTACGGGTCTCCTGACCAGAGGATGGAGGTTTGCTAGGCCCTTCATGAAGCGAGTAATGATGGGCAGCTGCACAACAGAGCTGTCCCAGGAGTGGTTGTGGAAGGCTGCGATGGCTGCTAGGTGTACCCGGATGGACTGCGGCTGCAAGCCTTGCTGAGACAGTGAGGCTGGGTACTGAAGAATTTGTGGCACCGGGCAAGAAAAGGGGTCGAGACCCTGAGAGGGGCACCAGGAGGTGAAGCGTCGCCACTTCAGACTAAGATTTTCTAGTCACAGGGCAGCGGGCGGCGAGGACCACCTGCTCAACTTCCTGGGGTAGGTGAAAGGAGGAGGACAAAGCTACCCGCTCAGCCACCAGGCTGTTAGAGCGACGGTCTGTAGATTAGGGTGGAGGATGTTCCCATCTCCCTGGGAGAGCAAATGTGGTGCCAGTGGAAGCCACATCGGGGGGTGCAGTGCCAGTCAGTTGAGTAGTGGAAACCACCCCTGGCATGGCCAGTGAGGGGCCATCAGGATGGCTTGTGCTTTGTTGGAGATGATGCGCTGGACTGTCATGGAGATCAGAGGTATGAGGGGGGAAAGGCATACTAGTGACCACCCCCCCATGACGCGTCAAATGCATCTGCTGCGTGGCTGAGCGTGGATGGATGCTTCGAACAGAAGGTACTGCATTTTACATAAGATATGCCATACTGGGTCAGACCAAGGTCCAAGTCCAGTATCCTGTTTCCAACAGTGGCCAATCTAGCTCATATGTACCTAGCAGTTTCCTCTCTGTTGCGAAGAGGTTGATCTCCGGAATGCCCCACTCCTGAGATAGGGAGAAGGCAACCTGAGGCTTGAGGGACCATTCGTGCGGATTGAGTTGTCGGCTGAGCCTGTCCGCTAACTCATTCTCCAGTCCGGGCAAGTAGGAGGCCCGAAAGAGGCAGTGTTTGGAGATCGCAGAGGGTTCGGGACCCCGTACCACCCTGTTTGTTGACGTAGAACATGGCCACTTGGTGGTCGGTCTGGAGGAGAGCATGACGTTCTCGTTTTGATTAGGTTCTGGAAGGCCTCCAGGGCGTAGCGCATGGCCCTGAGCTTGAGCAGGTTGTGGCATTGCCGCTCCTGGTCTGTCCAAGCCCCTTGGAGGCAGTGCGATCCCCAGCCCACCAGGGCGGCATCGGTGGTGATGGTTAGGTGGTGCACTGGTTGGGAGAGGGGTCTCCCATGCGAGAGGTTCCCCTGTTGCCATTTTCTGTAGAAGCCGTGCTGGTGTTTAGAGCAAGAGAGAGTAGGGCTTCTGGTGGTAAGAGCCCTTGCGGTTGGAACGTTCCAGGCCTTCGTCTGCAAGAGTCTGCAGTGTTGTGCAGTGGTCCTTCATGGCATTGACGGCACCATTGACTTTGTCACCAAAGAGGGTGTCCCCCATGCAGGGGGCATCCGTGATGTGATCGTGAGTGTCCTCCCACAGCCCTGTTGCTCTAAGCTAGGCTAGGCGGCAAACGGAAATGGAAGTTGTTGCTGTGCAAGCCGTGGAGTCAAAAGCGTCACACTGCTCGCACTTGATGCTTCATGCACTGTTGTAGGTCTAGGATGGTGGAAGAAGAGGCCATCTGTCTCCTGGTTGGAGTGGAGATGGTTTTCAATTTCTCTATCAGGACGTCCTGGTACAGGACCTGTTGTAGCTGATGGGTGGAGACTCTGGCGGACAGCATGGCACCTTGAAACACTTTTTTTCCCGGGGGGAAGTTGGCATGTGTGCACGAGGACTTTGAGCGCTTAAGTGCGGACTCCTCCACTATGGAGTGATGTGGCAGCTGTGTTTTGTCAAATCCAGGGGAGGCTTGGACCTGGTACTTGGCCTCCAATTTCCGAGAAGCCGGAATCCCCGAAGTGGGGTTCTGCCATAGGGAGAGGAGATTTTCGCACAACAGCAGGCGCATGGGGATAGGTGCCGTGGATCTAGGGAGACCTCGAACTTCTGCACTGCTTGCATTTCCGGGCGTTGATCAGACACATTGCAGGTGTTTTGGAGGTTCAGAGCTCCTGCG
The DNA here is from genome assembly GCA_033557465.1 of Ichthyophis bannanicus. Taxonomy (NCBI): domain Eukaryota; kingdom Metazoa; phylum Chordata; class Amphibia; order Gymnophiona; family Ichthyophiidae; genus Ichthyophis; species Ichthyophis bannanicus. The sequence continues at coordinate 1,350,225,846 of CM066032.1, forward strand.
ACCTTCCAGAGGAATTTGGGGTAGGTAAGATCCTCGGGATTTCCAGTTGGGAGGTCTGTAGGAAGGTCTGTTGGCGGGCCGGAAGTTTCAAGGTCCGCAGAGGAGGTGGGGGGTTCCCCTGAGGTGAGGGACTCAGGGGTCGTGTCCTCTTTCCTCCTTTGCTGTGTGCCTCCCCAGAGGCGGTTGTGGAGAATAGTAGCAGTGTCCTTGGGAGGAGCTGGTGATGGGAGCCACGTGTCGCCCTGGATGGAGATGCGCAGGGTAGCGGGTCCTGGCGCTGCGGCTGGGGAGGCGCAGGCCCACTGCTGGAAGAGGTTGAGGAGGAAGCTGAAGAACTGAGTGGAAGCCTCTGGAATTCCTGGAGGGGGAAGAGGTGTGCCGTGGGGGCTAAAAATTCAGCGTTTGTGGGGCCCAGCAGTTGAGATTGTTCCCGTTGCCCTGGATGTCCATGGGGGTGGGTGTCTGGAGGAAGGTCCAGGTTGATGAACCGCTGGAGGCTGGGGGGGGAGGGGGGGATGCATACCTGCTATCCATGAAGCTGGGGCTTGCCGGAGAGGAGCTGTGCTGTCTGCGATGCTGGCGACGTTTTCTGCCACGGTGGTGATTTTTGCTGTCCTCTGAGCTGCTTGTGCTGCTGCTGATGCTCCGTGTCCTCCAATGCTTGGAGCGTCGGTGTGGTCTGGTTCTATGCCTCCGCGCTGAGCACGATCTCTGGTAGGGCCAGCTGGGAGCGTTGTGGCGAGCAGCTCCTCCCCTGATGATGCAAACATCGGTGATGACCAATGGCGCGACAGTGGGAGGAGCCGGATATGAGGTCATTTTCAAAGATGGCCGCCGCCATCGGAACCTCGTGGAGGAGCAATCCGTGGGGCAATTCCGTGGGGCAGCAGGGCAGGCTGGAAGGTGTCCCCCAAAGGGGAGAGAAGACTCCCAATCAAGCGGTTGCGGATGAAGGCTGCAGCAGGCACATCCGGAGCCTTCGGGGAAGTTTGCATAGGCGGAGGAATTGCGGCAGGAGCCGTCAGGCCCAGGCTTACTTGGGGTGGTGAAGGAGCTCGAGCAGGAGGGGAGAGCTGGCGTCTGGGGGAAAAGTTCATGGAGAGCATTTTTTCCTGATTTTCCTCACCCTTGGAGACATCTTTGCACAGTGCTGACAATTTTCCACTTTGTGCAAGATTCCCAGGCAGCGGATGCAGTGATTGTGTGTTTGTAGCATTCATTTTCCTAGAACAACCTGGGCATTTTTTGAACCCTAGTTTAGGCATGTTGATTGAAGATCTGTTTGATTGTAGAATGAGGAGAGTAAGAAAAATCAGTCTTTCTGGCAAGGCGGAAGAGGAAAAAATGGCTGGCTAGGGGCGGTCCTGAGGGTAGGGCCACAGAGTACTTCCATCCTTGGCGCCATTGAATGACATCACCAGGTGTGGCTGACTTCATCCTGCTTGTCCTAGGAGAAACACCTGATCTGAATGGACATTCTGGTGCCATGCTTCCGTTCCTTGGCATGTTCATCAATTAATTTATTTTAAACTGCCCTCTTCCATCTGCTTGTACCAGATAGGAGTGTTTTACCTCAGGTGACTTACTATAAAAGCCCCAAGCTGATTTAGTTTTGTTTTGGCCTAGTGGTCCATAATATCTAATGTTGCATTTATGGAAACATTTTGCATGTGCAAAAAACAAATATGCAAATGTTTACCCTTTTTGGAGGTGAGTGTTCTTCTTTTGAAGTACTCATATTTGGCCACCCTAAACCGCCGGGGTATGTAGTAGGTTCAGAATTTTCTTGTACTGTTTTTCTGTTCAGCTGAATCCTCTGTCGAACAAGTCTCCAGTGAATATTGTGGGTGTACTGTTGGTCTGTACTGCTTAGGGTTCTACACGTCCATTTCATCACATGAATTGCTGGGAAAAGTCGAGACTGAGGATTGCTCTTGAAAAGGGGTGACAGGAAGGGAGGTGCCCTGAAGTTGCTTTTGGCTTGAAATTACTAGTCTAGACACTTCAGTGGAGGAAGAGTAACAAAGTGCTGTAGACATTTAGTAGAACAAGAAAAGAAGATAAGGACATTTTTTCCCCTTTCCCAGCACAGGGTTTGAAATGGGATGGGGGGAGGGGACTGAACTACTGTAATCTATAGTGCTTGCAGACAGAGTAGCAGCATTTTCAACTGACTGATGTATTCCTCGAAGAGGACTAAAACTTTGCTATGCAATAGCTTCCTAAATCAGTTTGTGCCTTTCAAGCAAAGTCGTATGGACACATGGAACTGCTGTTGGAAAAAGCAAAACCTTTCTTTCCGAAAGGCTGACGGTGTTCATACATTGCAGGGCAAAGACAGCAAGGGACAGCGGAGATGGCATTCCTTGCTTAAAGCGTTTTTTTAAAAAAGAACCTGCCTAGGTATCTGCCATGGATTTACTGTGAGTGACTGCCAAATCTTGGATGGTTGACATGAAACTTGAACATATCTCCAAAAGCCAGATTTAATGATTGGGCCAGTGTCCTACACTGTTGTTTGCAAGTCTTTCTAAGCAAATGCGACTTCCTCTTCCTCCTCCCCCACCCCTTCCTTTTTGCCAGAAGTGTTTGTCTAGTGCCAAATGTATGCCTTAGGCACTGTTCCCTCTAAGCTGTGCGTGTGTGCGCGCGCACACACCTCGCCGAGCAAGCGCACATACTTTACAACAGAGCGCACAAAAATTACGGCGCTGATTCTGATAGAAAACACAGACGTCTTAAAATTTATAAGTTATGATTGTAATTACTAGAAATTTCCCGCTTCATTTAGTAATCGTCTATTTTCATTTAATTTGATTAAAATCAATGTGCTGTACATACTGTATTCTGACGTGTAGTCAAATTTTAAAGTATATAACTCCGAGCGTCGTTATGTGGCGCACCAAAATGTAACCTTCCTTCAAAAGCTGCACACAGCTGATATTTTATGCGTGCACAGCCTACAGAAAATTAGAGGGAACATTGGCCTTAGGTGACCCCCCCTCCCCCCTGCCATTATTTTTGAATTGCACAGGCTTTCCTTGCAAGATATTTATAGGGAGGGGGGAGGTTGCATGTTTTATTGCATGGTAGTGGAAAGGACACTGCAGAGATGTAAACTCCTCCTTACTAGTGCAGATTAGTTTGGGAAGGGAATTGGCTTTTGTTTCTCTGCTTGGTTTTTGTTTCTTCTTGGGTGCACACTGGAAAAGTCGGGGATAAATTAGAACAAAGGAGTACAGCATTTTTAGCACGAGAGGCCGCTTTGTTGCTACAGGGGTTAAGACTGATTCTGGCTCATGCCTCGTCTAGGAACTCTTCCCATGATGCAATCTGAGCTGAAGATTGTTTTTGATGCTTGGCGAGTGATATCTTTTTGCTTCTCTCCTGCTAGTGCAACTGATATTTTAATAAATGCAGTGTCTCTTTATGAAATCTCTTCCCATGCCAAAGACCGTAACCCTGTTGTGGATTTATTGGCAAGTCTGACTTGTCTATCTTTTCCTGGGCCAAGATCAACATCATGTAGTAAGTAGTGACATTATAATGTGCTAGCTTGCAGAGCTTCCAATAGAACCCTTCTTTTAAATGGTTAAAAAGAGGAAACACTTACATAGGACCTGATTTTTCCTTAAGAATTCCACATTGGAATTTCTTGGAGAACCACCACAGAATGATTTACTTTTATTTAATTTGTGATTCATTTTATATATCTTGGTGCAAACCAGGGGTTGGTCTGCAGCTTTCTAAACCTATTGTCCACACTTCCCCCCCCCCCTTAAATCCAGGTATAAGTTCAGTGTATGTGAATTTAATGAGGTCTGACGGATACATTTTCAGCTTCAAACGTGTGCAGTTTTACACTCCGAATACAGCCGTCTGCCTCCTTCCCGTGGGGCAGTGTAGTCACTATTCTAGATTTCAAGTTCCTTTTTAGTGAAGAGTTAGACTACTTAAGATTTGTTTCCTGTCTTTAAAAAAAAAACAAAAAAACCCACTAGTTTAAAAAAAGAATCTTGCAACATAACTTTATTAGCAAGATAAACGCACTGTCTGGCTTCTAGTGTGCCAAGATATGTCAGGTTTTGTTAAAAACCATTCCAAGATATCCTGGAAGAGTAGATGCTCTGTAAATTTGTTTCTAACAGACTGCCAGCACTAGTCCTGAAACGGTATTTCTGCTAGTATAATATTACCTGATAAAATTTCACACTGATATTTTGCTTTGTTACTGGACAGAATATGACCTGGTCCATTAGATCAGCTCTACCAGTGATTGATTGTTTTGCCTTTTTCAGGTAATTGCAGAGTTGCTAATTCTGTAAAACTAAAGCAGGTTTTCTCCATAAAATGGGATGTAAGCCATGTGGGCAAGATTTTATTTAAAAACCATAAATAAATAAAATTAATATGGTCCACAAAGACACAGATGGAAGCGGCTCCAAGTGACTATCCACACGTTGGACCTTTATTAATTTCAACCCCACAAAACATAAGAACATAAGATATGCCATACTAGGTCAGACCAAGGTCCATCAAGCCCAGTATTCTGTTTCCAACAGTGGCCAATCTAGGTCATATGTACCTAGCAGTTTCCCCAAGAGACACAAGTTCCACAATGCTTGTACTGGGTCAAGCATTGATATCTTCGGTCACTTCTTAATAATGGTTTATGGACCTTTTCCTCCAGGAACTTGTCCAAACCTTTTTTAAACCCAGCTACACTAGCAGCCTTTACTATATCCTCCGGTAACAAATTCCAGAGTTTGATTACACGTTGAGTGAAAAAATATTTTCTTTTATTAGTCTTAAATAGTTTACCTTGTAGCTTCATTGCATGTCCCCTAGTCTTTCTATATTCTGATAAGGTAAACAATCGATCTACGTTTACCCGTTCCACTCCGTTCATTAATTTATAGACTTCTATCATATCTCCCCTCGGCCGTCTCTTTTCCAGGTTAAAGAGCCTTAACCTTTTTAGCCTTTCTTCATAGGAGTATCCTTCCATCCCCTTTACCATTTTGGTGGCTCTTCTCTGTACCTTTTCTAAAATCGCTATATCCTTTTTAAGATACGGCGACCAGAATTGCACACAATATTCAAGGTGCGGTCTCACCATGGAACGATATAGAGGCATTATAATATCTTTTGTTATATTTTCCATTCCTTTCCTTATCATACCTAGCATTCTATTTGCTCTCTTGGCCGCCGCTGCACACTGGGCCGAGGGTTTTAACATGGTATCCACAATGACGCCTAAATCTCTTTCCTGGGTGGTGGTTCCTAATGTGGAACCTTGCATCGTGTAACCATAGTTTGGGTTGTTCTTCCCTAGGTGCATTAAATTTCATCTGCCATTTTGATGCCCAGTCTTCCAATTTATCAAGATCCTCTTGCAATTTTTCACAATCCTCTTGGGTTTTAACAACTTTAAATAGTTTTGTGTCATCTGCAAATTTGATAACCTCACTCGTTATTCCACTTTCCAGGTCATTTATGAATGTGTCAAAAAGCAGCAGACCCAGCACAGATCCCTGGGGTACACCACTATTCACCTTTCTCCATTGGGAAAATTGGCCATTTAGCCCTACCCTCTGCTTTCTATCTTTTAACCAGTTCCTGATCCACAGTAGTACACTGCCTCCTATCCCATGACTCTTTAGTTTTGCCAAAAGTCTCTGATGAGGGACCTTGTCAGAGGCTTTCTGAAAGTCCAGATACACAATATCAACCGACTCGCCTTTGTCCACCTGTTCATTCACTCCTTCAAAAAAACATAAGAGATTAGTAAGACAAGATCTTCCTTGTCTAAAGCCATGTTGGCTGTCTCCTATTAGGTTGTGACTATCTACATGCTGAATAATTTTATTCTTTATGATGGTTTCTACCATTTTCCCGGTACTGACGTCAGGCTCACCGGTCTGTAGTTTCCCGGTTCACCCCTGGAACCCTTTTTAAAAATTGGTGTTACATTGGCGATCCTCCAATCTTCAGGTATTAGAGATGATTTTAATGATAGTTCACAGATTACTGATAGCAGTTCTACAATCTCATATTTCAGTTCTTTCAACACCCTTGGATGTATACCATCTGGCCCAGGTGATTTGCTACTCTTCAGTTTATCTAATAGTTGTAAGACATCTTCCTGATGTATCGATATTTCCTTCAATTCTTCCGCACCTTTAAATACCACTTCAGTCATGGGTAACATCCCTACATCTTCCTCAGTAAAGACCGAAGCAAAGAATTCATTCAGTCTCTCCGCTATCGCCTTGTCGCCTCTTAGTGCTCCTTTAACCCCTTTATCATCTAATGGACCAGCTGATTCTCTCACAGGGTTTTTGCTACAAATGTACTTGAAAAGGTCTTTATTTCGCGTTTTTGCTTCCACAGCAAGCTTCTCAAATTCTCTTTGCCTGCCTTATCAATGCCTTGCATTTGACTTGCCAGTGCTTGTGCTGTTTCCAGGTTTCGTCGTTTTGCTCTTTTTTTCCATTTCCTGAAAGATGCTTTTTTGGCAACAGCCTCTCTGACCTCACCTTTAAACCATGCTGGCAGTTTTTTGGACTTCCTTCCACTTTTCTTAAAGTGTGGAATACAGCTGGTCTGGGCTTCCAAGATAGTATTTTTCAACAACAGCCAAGCCTGATGTACGTCTTTAACCTTCACAACTGCTCCTTTTAGTTTTTTCTTAACTGTTTTCCTCATTTTATCATAGTCTCCCTTTCGAAAGTTAAAAGGTAGTACTGTGGAGTTCCTTACTATCCCTCCTCCACTAATTAAATCAAAGGTGATCATGTTATGATCACTATTGCCAAGTAGCCCCAACACCCTTATCTCTTGCACTAGATCTGGTGTTCCACTAAGGACTAGGTCTAATATGGCTTCCCCTCTGGTCGGTTCATGAACCAGCTGCTCCAAGAAGCAGTCATTTATTTCATCTAGGAACTTTATCTCCCTAGCATGTCCTGACGTGACACTGAGCCAGTCGATACCGGGGTAATTGAAATCACCCATTATTATTACTGCGCTTTAACTTTTGTTAGCTTCCTTGATTTCTTTGAGCATTTCATCATCCATTTGGTCATTCTGGCCAGGTGCTCGATAGTACACCCCCACTGCCATCGCCTTCCCCCTTTTATATGGAATTTCAATCCATATAGATTCTACAGCAGATTTTGTTTCCTGCAAAACTTTAATCCTTTCTGAGTCAATGCCCTCTCTGAGTCAATGCCCTCTCTAACATAGAGCGCAGCCCCTCCACCAATTTGATCAGCTCTATCATTACGATATAGTTTGTACCCAGGTATCAGTGTCCCACTGGTTGTCCTCCTTCCACCATGTCTCTGATATTCCAATCATATCTAACCTTTCATTTAGTGCTATATATTCTAACTCTCCCATCTTATTCTTTAGACTTCTAGCATTTGCATATAAGCGTTTTAGAGAATGTTTTTTATTCATGTTAATTTGGCTATTGTTAGACATGGGTAAATTGGGATCTTTAAGCTCTGTCTGCTCCATACTTGAGGGCATTTGGGCTACTTTACTCTTTTGTGGAACCTCTCTGCTTTTGGTAGTATCCTTCAAGGATACATTCTTCCGAACCATTCGCTCTTGGGCGACTGTCGGCTTTCCCCTAATATCTAGTTTAAAAGCTGCTCTATCTCCTTTTTAAAGGTTAATGCCAGCAGCCTGGTTCCATCCCGGTTAAGGTGAAGCCCATCCCTTCGGAAGAGCCCCTCCTTTCCCCAGAATGTTCCCCAGTTCCTAACAAATCCAAAACCCTCATCTCTGCACCATTGTCTCATCCACGCATTGAGACTCCGGAGCTCTGCCTGCCTTTTGGGTCTTGCGCGTGGAACAGGAAGCATTTCGGAGAATGCTACCCTGGAAGTTCTGGATTTCAACTTCCTACCTAAAAGCCTAAATTTTGCCTCCAGAACCTCCCTACCATGTTTTCCTATGTCATTGGTACCGACATGTACCAAGACAGCAGACTCCTCCCCAGCACTATCTAAGACCTTATCTAGGTGGCGTGTGAGGTCCGCTACCTTCGCACCAGGCAGGCATGTTACCAGGCGATCCTCATGTCCACCAGCCACCCAGCTATCTACATGCCTAATGATCGAATCACCAACTATAACGGCTGTCCTAACCCTTCCCTCATGGGCACATGGCCCTGGAGAAACTTCCTCGGTGCGAGAGGGTTTTACATCACCTGGAGGACAGGTCCTAGTTACAGGATCACTTCTGCCACACCAGGGTGATGCTCTCCTGTCACGTGACCTCTCTCCTCCATGGCAACAGGGGTGCTGCCAGACTGGAGATGGGACTTCAGGACTATATCCCTGTAGGTCTCGTCTATGTACCTCTGTCTTATGTTTTCCAAGTCTGCTACTTTAGCCTCTAGAGAACGGACTTGTTCCCTGAGAGAAAAGAGCTCCTTGCACCTAGTGCACACGTAAGACCTCTCACCAACTGGGAGAAAATCATACATGTGACACTCAATGCAAAAGACTGGAAAGCCCCCATCCCGCTGCTGGACTGCTGCTGGACTGCAGGGCTTAATCAGAAGGGAAGGCATCAAATACTTCAAGATTCTCATTTGAAATACCTTGGACATAATTTTGGCATATTTTGGGTGAATGATTTGTGCGCCATGTGTCTGGGGTTTTAGTGCTACTGTGGCCTAGTCTGGTTGTGGCTAACTGACTAGAAGTGGACAACGGTGTTGGTTCCACGGAGCTCATGTTTGGTGAATTTGGTATTTTTCATGCTTTATATTAAGGAATTCCGTGCTGGAGAAACGGACCTAGAAGCTTCTAATTTTACAGCACAGATCAAGAATTGAACCATTGTGTTGAGCAGTGACGGCACAGAGCTATGATCTCTCTTCTGGTTCCGACCACCAGGCGTGTTGGTAGTTCTGCTGTTCTCTGGAATCTGGGCTGACATTACAACAGATTTGACATAGCCATTGCAAAATCTTAGCTGAATTCAAACCACTGGCATCAGCTTCATCATTTTGGAAATGTGGATTTACATATCCAAGATATTAGGTCACTGAGTCAGCTTAACTAGAATCTCATCTAATCTTTAGCTGATATTTTTGGGTCATGGGATGTTAAAACTGTATTAAAACAAAGGCTGAGCACTAGTAACCTGAAATAAATACATAAACATTTTTATATAAAACAGTAAAATAAAAAAACAATTCGGGCTTTTAAGAGTATAGTGCTACAGAAGAGTATAATAGGCCCGTTCAAAGAGCCATCTGTAGCCATAGGAAACATCCTAAAATGGCCCATTGTGCTTTAAAGAGTAGTGAGGGCGAGAAATCACTTGGAAAGATTTGAAATGGTGGAGCAGTGCTATTAGCCGACTCTGTTTATCAGGTCAGATTGATCCAGTCCTGAATCTGTTCTCATTGTCTGCATGAGACTGTAGCTCCGGTTCCCCTTAAGAGGAGTGAAGCTATAAGCACATGCACGTTCAGTAAAATCAGAACCGGCTTGGTCCAGTCTGTAAAGGTAGAACCCATTGGTAACCTTGCAGTGGACACCAGTGTATCCTTGTGGGTACAAGGTGGGTTGGCTGTTCTAGAATGTCTTAGAAACGTGGCTTTCTGATCTTGCGCCTAAGCCACATGACCTAGTGCCAATGAATTTGTTCCCTTTGTTGCTTAGTACATGTGCGAATGAGGCACGGTGTGAAGTCTTGTCAGAGCAATGGCTTCACGTAGCTCTTCGGTTGTGTGATTGTATAGCACTGGCATGGCGGTGTCCCATCCTTCCAAAGGCTTTCCAATATGAGGACTGTCTTTTGGACAAGGGTTTACAGGACAGAAAGGCCTAGTTCCAGGAAGTCCTCCTAAACACCAAATAGGTTACCAGGTATCATTCTGCTTTGTTCTAGGATAAGCTAGTTGAGAACCATTTGCTATCAGACTGACCATTGTAGACTCGTATATGCTAGTAGAAAAAACCTATTGGATTATTTCTAAAAATCAGTCTGAATATATTTTCTGGAATTTAGAGTAGACTAACAATGAACACATTGATTATGCCACAGGTTTGGTACTTATACCCACTCCTTTTATATATAAACATGTGCTAGTATCTTTCAGTTTTTCTTTGACTAATGTTGCCTGCCTGTGCATTTTGCAGAGTCCCTACCAGGTGCCATTCCTCGTATTTCCATCCCCTAATCATGGCTGTATTTCTGCTTTAGTAGTGTTCCCATTTCCCCCAAAATCTATTTGAAATTAGTCATCTTTAGATCAGCTCTGTTCAAGTTTTCATTAGTGGCCCACATGATCAGAAATCTGAGTGAGTTGTATGATTCTTTACCATTAATTTAAAAAAAAAAGAAAAGTGAAGTATAGCCTCTTTATCCAAAAATATTGATACTACTTCAGGGTCAGAAGGCAGTTGATGGAAACGCTGGGATTGGGCCTGGCTTGGCAGCTTAGGTGCAGACCTCGGCTGGAAGGCCCCACAAGGCAGTCAAAACCAGATGGCCAAGGAAGCAGAATGGGAGGTCAAGGCAACTCGTTGCAGTGTGTGCTTGTGTTTCAGTGGTGTCTGAGCTCCTGCCTGCTCTGCAGCCATACTGAACCTGTGCAGTTTTCGGATGCCGTTCAGTGACATGCCAGGAGGTGTGGTGGTGCTGGTACGCACAGCAACAGCAGGTTCAGTCTGGAGGACATGCCAGTGCGGACTCTGAGGAGAGTACTGACGTTCTCAAGTGGCCACTCCCCATGGTCACACTGGCCAATTTGCCCACAGACGTCTACCTATGCTTTAGATAAGTAGCTTGAATAAAGGAGCCCTGTCACCTTGACAGTAGTCCTCTTAGGTTCAGAATTGAACGGTGGTTCTAATTTCTTTCAACATGAGTAAAGAAAGCTGGAGTGGTTGGCAGACGTACACATTTGAACTTCTGACTCCTAATGGGGATGCAAAATCTAGAACACTGGGTTACTAGCCAACGTTTTGTAGGACAAGGACAAGTGGGGTGGTGGGTAGGGTTTTTTGTTTTTGTGCTTTAAACCTTTTGAAAAGGAGCAGGGTACCGGGGTTGTTTTTTTGTTTGTTACGCATTTGTTCTCCTTCAGGCATTTTGTCTTTGTTCTCCTCTCCAGCCTCTCTTCCATCACTTCCTCCTACGCAGCCTCTCTTCCTAAAGTGTGGAAGTCACTTCTGTGCGGTTTTGAGCTGAGGTGATTAGTGCTTGCTTTCCATCCTTTTGCCTTTTTAGGAATCCTCTTGTCTGTCTGTCCCACTTTTTTTTTTCCTAATTCCAGCATCTTTTTTGCTTCGCCACTTTCTTCAGGAGGACATGACAGACGTTCACCACCCTTCCTGTGCAAAATGTTTCCTGATATTGCTCTCGAGTCTCTCTCCATGCAACTTCACATCATTTCCCCTAGCTTTACACCTTCCTTTCCTTTGGAAAATGTTTGCTTCATGTGCATGAAAATCTTGATATTCTAAATTTGTATCCCATGTCGCCTGTTGCTCCTCTTCTAGGGAGATTATATATAATCCTCAATTCTCCTCTTATTTTCTGGCACAGACCCCACCTCATTTAGGTTACTTTCCCCTGGGCCACTTCCAGCCTCTTTATAGTCTTACCTGAGATATAGCCTCCAAAACTGAACATAGTGTTCCAGGTGAGGCCTTGCCATTGACCTGTACAGAGGCATTATTTCTTGTGTGAGTGAGTCTCTCTCTCTGGGGGTGGGGGGTCTGTTGCTTATGTCTGTCTATGCAGTCCATTATCCACTATCTTATCACATTGTTTTGCTACCTTTTTAGTTCAGCAGGCACAGTCGCCCCAAGCTGCTTCTCCTGGTTCATACACATAGGCCTCTCACACACAGCTCCTTTGGATTTCTACACCACAAATGCATCATTCTATTTTTTTTTTTTTGCCTTTGGTTGAGTGCTTGGCGTTTAAACTGTCTTCCAGTTTTGGTAGATCACTTCTCATGTGTATACCCGTAGTGTCTACTCTGCTACAGAACTTCATGTCCTCTGCAAAAAGCCAACCCCCCCCCCCCCTTCTAACTCCTTCATTAATATCATTCACAAAGATTGAACAGTATCTGTCCCAGGAACAATGCCATTACTTGCCTATCTTTTGTTCATTGTAGACAAGCAGGAATGAATTCTCGTGTATGGGTGACATCCCCAACGGAGCTCTGTGTGGGAAGACTCTACACTCTACGGCATCTATTGGAAGCTTTTGGGAGGCTCCACTGAGCCTGCCACCATGGCACCATCTTAAATCAATCTTTCATTTTCTGCAGAATACCACCAACACATTCCATTCATCCTCTGCTTGGTAAATCTTTTTTTTTCTCTTACCTGCTGAGGCTTTTTGTGCTTCAGGTTTTTGCATAATTTGCTCATGATTCTCCTTTTTTTCCTTCCTGTTTTTCTATCATTCAGTTTTATTCACTACTGCAGCACACTTGCCAGTGCCCCAGTTAGGCCCTACTCTTCAACACAGAGGTGTCTGACTATGCCATGGCAATTTTTCCAGACATGTCCCAGAAACCGGCCAGCAGGTTCAAAAAATATTCCTAGTGTGCTAAGACCATATCTGCCACAAATGCACAAAACTTGTGTCTTCAGTGCCTGGGACCCAATTATCAGTTCTTTTGTAATTTTTTGTTTTGCAGATTACAAAGAGGACTCGAGGGTCATGAGAAGTAGCATGGATCACTTTTTGATCGGACCTTAGTGCTAATCGCCTTCAGCATAATGGCACTGGTCTCTATGGATTCCAAGGCTGCATCATTCACTGGCAGGAGAGACATCGAGGTGCGCTTGGGTTCAGTTGTAGCAGAGTACCTGTACTTCCCTAGAGCATTGGCAATCAACATATCTCCACCCAAAGATGAAGGATTTGGCCTAGTCTTCAGTGTCGAGGGGTTATTGAGCTGAACACTAGATGAAGACCCTAGTGCATTGGTGTCAGAGCCTATCAAGGCATGGCGTTGAGAGCAATGGGGGTCCATGTGAGTGTCCCTTGAAGGTTCCTTGAAGAGAGAAGAGCTCATCCTCTAGGACACTGGAGGAGCACAGACGGCCTACCAAAAGCTCAGATCTAGATACCAGGTATATCAGTGGAAGTTGTCCAGGCCATGCAGCCTTCGGGATCAGCAACATGGAGAAGCCACCTTCTGCAAGCACTTAAGGAATGCATCATGGTGCTGCTGCATGCTGGAGCCTTGACACCAGTGGCATAAATATCAGCTGCCCTGCAACCATTCCTTGAGATGCATACTCTGCCTGCAGGAGAGGCATTAGCATCAGGGCATCAAAGGATTCAGACACCAGTACCTACCTGGCCAATATCCCTCCAGTATCTCATGGCCCGATGTACCCTCAATCTAAGACATTGGTGCATCTTCGCTCTTGATCCCCTCAGAGCAGGAGAGAGCCAGGCAGAGATTGAGAAGTATTTAGACTTCCTCTCTGATTCTGACTCAGAAGACTGGGTGACGAACATGGACTTGTAAGACTTGTTGGAAGGCAGATCCCATGAGCTTCCATCGGGCTCTTCTCATGAGTGGCATAAGTTCCCCTCCTGAGGATATGACCTTCCAGGAGTTTGAGGGACATGGTCAAGGCCATGCCATTTTCTTTGGAGACCAAGGATGAACCCAGAGCAGAAGAACTGGAAATCTTGCAGTACTCCTCTGCTCCTAAGGAGGCCATGACAGTGCCCATGCACCGCATTCTGCGAAGCGTAGAGGAGAATTGTAAGTAGATGCTATCCTTTTCATTCAGTAGCATCTCCATTACTTTTCCCACCGTTGAAGTAAGGCTTACCCAACCTCCTTTGAAGTTTTGGCCATGTGACACAACCTTTCTTCCTTCCTATGAAATGGCAATAACGAAAATGCTTAAAGGTCTAGGCCTCTTTCCTTCTAAAATTCCCTTTCCTCTGCGGAGGTGCTCTTTCTAGCCAGGTCATTTGTTCCCAGATGGTTTGTAATACCGTTTTGGAATCTTTACTTTTTTCTTTTTCTCAGATTTGACTTAGTATTTGATTTGTGTCCTGGGAGACATTTAGGCTGTGTTAATTTAGAAGCATCAGTATGTTTGAATAGCAGCATTTGCATGTGTAGATAGGGATATTTTAGAAAGCTGCTATTTATATGTGGAGATCTACACCATGTCTAGATTTAGAGAGTATTTGATATTGGCGTGGATATAGTGGGCTGAACATCTAGATGTGTGTTTCTTATAAAAAAAAAATAGGGAACTACATATGGTGGCCAAGCATTTTAGGCATCAAGCTGGCAAACCTTGGGAAATTTTAAAAAGGATGAAGCGTGCAAAGGCAGACTCCGTCCATAACTCCTCTCTCCGAACAGCAGATGTTCTCCTCCACCCTGATACCACACCCCGCTCCAACCATCAAGAAGGCCAAAAATGGCTTTATTTGGCAGCTTGACTTGTAGCAGTAGTACCATAAGATTGCCACTAGGTCATGAGTTTTTGAACTTGGAGCCTCACAGAGCATGAGCAACTGAGGATCCTTCCTGCTCACCTAGTAGGCCACCATAAACTTATTTTCAGTGGGTGGGATTGAGTGATGGGGGCTAGTCTTTTTGGCAGAGCTGATTGCCCCCACCTGGCAAAAATCCAAAAATCAGGAGGGGTGTCGGGATTGGGGGAGGGCAGGGATAAGAGCAGTGACTTTTTTTAAAATAACCTGTTCCTATTTACAACAGAGAGAGCAGGATGTTCCCCCTTCCTACTGCTTTTTAAAATCATTGCTTCTGCTGGATGTACTGACATACATGTGCAGTTTTGCACGTAGATATTTTGGGGGAGATTAAGTGTCTTTGTATCGCAGGTCATGCCCTGCCAGAGCTCACTGTAATCCATTTTATTCCTGAGTGACTTAATTTCCTCTGAGTGGATGAAAATTGCATGTTGTACAGTGGGGGGAGGCTTTCTTAATTGCAAATTAATACGACCCAGAGTTGAGTCAACTCCCTTGTCATAGCAGAGAATTGAAGACAGATTGGGCAAGCTCTAAACCTCCAAATGGTAGTGCACCACATCTATTGCATTTAGATAAGTCATTTGGGTTTGATAAGGGAACTTTCCTACAACCCACAGACATGTAGGAGGTAATGTTGCTAAGGAAGTTTCATGCTTTATATGCCAATATATGCACATAAAAGGTCTCTCTTAAAATTAACTCAAGTATGTGCAGTTCAAATAGGCACATACCCGTACGTGACCGACTTTTATGTGTTCTACTGCATATTCTTATCTAGAAATCCAGTCTTGGGGGCCCACGGTATGGTTCACTTTTCATGCTATTCAGAATGAGCATCTTGAGAGACTTCCACGTAGGCTCTTTGAGAACTGGGTTGGGGAACTACTAGTCTGGAATATGGTTGGCTGCCCCTAGTGTCTGGAGCTATCTTTTGCTTACCAAACAAAGATTTTTAGTCTCTTATGACCTAGAAGGTAAAAGGTGAAAAATGTTTCCCTTGTTCAGTGGTTGTTTGATTTAATCTAGTACTGACCATAAACATGCTTGGTCACTTAACTGTTCAGATGGATGTGGATTATTCAACCCTACCTTTACCAGTATTTAAAAGAAAGGTGGCTCTGAATGGGGAGGAGCATATTCAATGGTAGAACATTACACATAGGGCCATGTATAGCCCCACCTTGGGGTGTGACTTGTATAGTAACAGGTTCCTCCTCCTGATTGTACTTCTGAGATGAGCTGGGCTGAAGTAAGTATTCTAACACACCTGACCCTTATCTGTGAGCCTGTGGACACACTATAGTAAATTGCCAGAAGTAGTTCAAGTCTAATTCTGATTGACACACGCTCTACTTTTATCTTTTAGATCGTGATATAATTTAATTTCAATCTTTAATCTTCATGATATTCAATACATATCCTAACCCTTTCGCTATTAGGATGATGAATTTGAATTAATTAGACAAAAGGTCTCAGACTTATCAAGACACCAACTTTCAGACTTGCAGCATATCTAATGTCTGTGCGTCATTTCGCATCAATGACCTTTGTCCTTATCAGGGTTTTTTTTTCAAAAATCTTTCCTTTATCCAAAATGTGTTTGTTTTTCAAAACATGAAACAGTGCTTAGCTTATCTGTGCTTTCCCCAACACCATGCCTCAGCTCCTTCTCTGCGTTTCACTGAGTTTCTTCAGGGTTTTTTCCTTTTAAAAGCTCTGACACATAAAATAGAAATTTTACTAATTAATCACGTCTGTACTTATTCTTTGTATCTACTGATGATTACTGTCTATTTACCAAAACCGACATATACTACTCAACTGTGTTACTTTGAATTACCTCCATTATACAAATGCTATCTCCAGGAACAAGCAGGAATGAGTCTTCACATATGGGTACGTCGGTACCGACGGAGCCTGCACGGGAATGCTCCCCAGCATCCAATCAGAAAGCTTTTGGGAGCATCCCTCGTGCCTGCGCACTGCCTTCCCGCCTTTTCCACTGCCTCTCCTCAGTTTTCGTTTTTCCGCGGAGCCGGCAGGACGTCGTCCTGTCACCGCAGAAACTTTTTTTCTTCAAATCCTTTCTTGTTTTCTTGTGGTCGCGGCTCTGTTTTCCTGCCGCCACCGGTACCGCCGGTGGGTTTTTCTTTTCCTTTTCTTAAACTCAGGGAAATTTTTCCCTCAGTTTCTGTCTTACATTTTTTGGGCCTATAAGGCCTCTCCATCATGGAGCCTTCTTCTCCTAAGAAGTGCCTTCATTGTGGAAACAGTTTTCTTTTTAGACTCCAATGCCTGGTGTCTAACCTGTTTGGGTCCTGACCCTTTTTCCCCTGAACAATCAGGCTGCAAAACTGTGAGAAGAACTTCCCTCTTTCGAGTTTCCCTCGATACCGTTTTCCCTCCCAGAGTGAGGGCACCGGCTTTTTCTTCTCTACAGGATCAGGTAACCCACAAACAGTCTGTTAAGACTAGCCAATCCTTGAGTGGTAGGTCTCATGCCAAGCATGATGACGGCTCCGGCCTTGCCCTCAAGACCCCATTGGCATTAAAACCCCGGCGGGAGTCTCCGGGCTCCAAAGCATTTCAGGGGTTTCAGGTTGTTCCTGGGGTTCACCCCTCACAGAACATACCTGAGCCATGTTCGGTGGTGGCATCCGCTTCGAGCGGTACCGATACCCTGGCATCGGCACCAGTGTTGAGTGATCCACTCTTCACCAGGGATCGTCATCTGGCGTTCTCAGTACCTTCGGGACCGATCGATACGTTCCAGATTGACTTTCCTGTATCGACAACATCGCCGGTACCACCACCGACGTCGGTACCCTCTAGACATGCATCGATGGACTCGCTCCCTTCGATGCCGAGTCTGGAATCGATATCTAGTCTAGATGACTGGGTACCGACGCGTCTCGGAACCGACCCTTATCGTTTCCGGATACGCAGTACCGAGGATATTCACCAAGCGTTTCTGGTTGCCTCGGTACCGCTTGAGCAGCCTCCGATGACTGACTGCTTCGATGGCGTTACCGTCTCCAATTCCGACTCAGCTACCGGTATCGGTATCGATGTTGGTTCCTGCAGTTACATCGGCACCATCGATCCTCTCTATGCCTAGTTTGGAATCGATACCTGGCATTGACGATGCAGTACTGACTGCCTCAAATCGTGACTGCCAGTACCACTATCCATCTAGTGGGGTTCTTTTTCTGCACCAGATCAGTACATCCTCTGGTGCTCAGGCTGCTCCTTCAACCTTAGCCTGCCCAGGGATAGTTCCCATTGGAGATTCCTCTTTTCAGAAATTTCTCCTTGACATGGCAATATTTCTTGCTATTCCTATCCCTGGCTGTGATCCTACTCGAGGCTCTCCTGCAGAAAAGGAAAATATAATGCTTCCTTTACATCATTCTTTGCAGGATCTTCTTCTGAGAATATGGGAATCACCTTTAAGGGTTCCCTCACCTTCTGCAGCAACTAATGTTCTGTATCAGGTGCCCCCCTCTCCAGGGTTTCAAAAGACTCAACTTCCCCATCATTCCATTGTAATGGAATCAGCAATGAGGAAGGTAAAAAGCAAGAAGAAGCATTCTTCTTATCCGCCAGGTTGTGCATCTAGAGCACTTGATGCCTTTGGACGTCAAACCTTCCAAACATCTATGCTGGCATCAAGGATTATCTCTTATATTTTTTTATGAGTCTATCTCTCCAGGAGGTCACAAAGAAATTATCTCTTTTGACTCCTTTTCTATCAGAGCCTAAGGCTGCAGACTATTCCTTACTTCTTAGTCATAGCCAGAATCTCTCTTGGTTTCTTTCTCGTGCTTCTCTAGACTCTTTTGAGTCTATTAGCAGATCCTCTGCTATTGCCATAGGAGCACGTCATAGAGCCTGGCTCCAGGCTTCAGACTTGAGCAGATGGGCACAACACACACTGGGTAATTTTCCTTGTACTGGAGAAAATCTCTTCAATAAGGAGGCTTTACGTCAGGTTGCTCATTGCTCCACTGACTTCCCTTGTTCTGGAAACCATCCTAAGCCGCCTTCTTCCCCAGGAGGTAGGAAATGTCCTACCAAACCTTCTTTCCCTAAGAAAAGAAGGTTTCACTCTTCTCCTGCCCATCATCCACATGTACCCAAGCAGGGGACACCTCGTCCTGGTCTGAAGAATCCAAATTCTAGCCAGTCTGAGCATACCCAGCAACCATAGGTTCCTGAAGGTTGTAAACCTACAGTTAACCTCTTCTTAGCAGAAGTTTGTTCACTGTTTTTTTCTTTAAAGCTCTACACATGGCTTCCTTTCTTCAGGATGTACTGAGCTGTCAGGATATTCTTGTCTATGGGTTAGTTTTCTCCTCTTCCTACCAAGAAGAGAAGTTAACTACTATCCCATGATAGTTTCTGTCCCAACATGAACATTTTTTTCTTCAGCTGACTCACCATATGGTAAGTCACCCTTCAGTTCCTGTTTCTCTACCCTCTCATCCAGGTTTTCACCTGATTGAGTGGTACCATACTGTACACCTTTCATTCCAGTGTAGAGGTTTTTTTTGAATAAATTTTCTAGACAGCTTATCAGACAGGGACAGGACTACTCCTCTCCCTTTGTCTGTTCTCTCTGTGTTTTCACAGGAAGATTCCCTCTGCTGTCTCTCTTTCAGTTCCTGTTCATGCAGGAGTTCCAGTGATTGATCTACTGTTCCTTATCGTCACTCCAGTCCAGTCCCTTTACTTCTGGGTTACGCAACCCTTCCAGCAGCTTGGAGGCTGAGCCCACCTTTTTGGAGGTGGAGCGGTATAACTACCACTGGGACCACCCACCAACTCCAGTATTCTCAGCCTCCAAGCAGCTGGAGGGTTCCATAAGCCTGGGGCTTACTGGAGTCCTACTTTTAGTTAATACTTTTTAGTTAATGCTTTAATTTAATTCTTTTAATTCCTTTATTTTACTTACTTTTATTTTGGTGATTGAAGTTTCTTTTGCAAGCTCCTGCGCCTTTAATTCTGCCGGCTCTCTTCTCTCCTCTCCCTCTCCTCCCCCCCCCCCCCTGATCGGGCCGGGTAGCGGAGGTAAGCGGCGGCCTGCAGCGACAAGGAAGACATCGGCTCCCTCCTGCTCCGGACGAGAACAGCTGGACCACAGGGGAACCCCGCCGCCATTCCCTGCCTCGCGCCGAAGCCCTCCGGTGGCTGAGCGCTAGAGGCAAGACCGCCATTCGGGGCCTACCGCCGAACCCGTCCAGGGGCGGACGGACGCAGCAGCGAGGACCGGCCCTCCCGGCATCGCGGGGGAGCTGCGAAAGCGGCGAGGTGCTCAGATTCGGCTCAGGACTTCCCTTGAGGCCTGGCACGACACGTCGGCTAACCTCGCGGTCCCCCGATCTGGCTCCACGTGGTGAGGCCCACCACGTGTAGAGCCTGCGGGCCAGGATCTCCGAGCCAGGTACAGGATCCAGTGGCAGGATCTTAAACGCAAGTACCTTCGTTGGAGGAGAAAAAGAGCTAAACTTTATTTAATTTTATTTCTTTTTGAACTGTTTTGTTTGTTTATCCTTTGGGCCCAAGCTAGTTGGCTGCTGGTTTCCCCTCCAACAGAGCAGGACGGGGAAAAGTATTGAATTTATATATTGCATTTATATATATTTACAGAGGGAAGTCTCAGATCCTAGGGCATGGCAACTAAGCCCCGCTGCCCTTCCTGCAGAACACGCAGGGGCACCTCCGCAGAGTCAGGAATCTGAAGGAGCTGCGCCGCAGTGGCGGCCTCAGTTGAGCACGAAATTAATCTGGCTGCAGCTCTCCCTCCTCAGGGGGCAGGAGACCTCCTAGGTGGGGAGGGAGGGTCACAGGTACCTCCTCCTACGTCCTCGGACATACCTTCTCCTTCCCTACCCCCCTCCCCCCTCCCTGCGGGGGAAGAAGGGTCTGGGGATTTTTTCTCCCCGGACTTCATACTGTTACTGCACGAGGCCTATTGCTTGCGGAAGCAGGGCTTAGGGGCAGTTGAGGCCGGGCCGTCAAGGAAAGTCAATCCAACCAGGCTCTTAGGGACAGACAATCCTGAATCCGGCGTGCCAACGAAGCGCCCCCGACTGAGTGAGGAGGAGCCCCTTGGGACCCTCTCACAGGGTACTCCGGAGGAGACTTACTCGGACAAGGACTTGGACGAAGAGGAGGAGCAGCTGGAAGAGGGAGAGATCCCGGAGGAAGATCAATCCAGGATCATTAGGGTCTTCCGTCGGGAGGAGCTCCCGGCTTTAATTGAGTCCCTAAAGGTGCTCAATGTGACCTCAGATATGCCAGTTGAGGAAGAGGCGCTGGAGGACCCATTGATCCAGGCCATTAGGAGATCCCAGAAGGTCTTTCCGGTTCACAGAGTGGTACGCAGATGATCCAGGAAGAATGGGACCAGCCGGAATCTAGCCTAAGGGGGACCCGCCCCATGCTGCGCCTATACCCTCTCCCAGAGGCAGATAAGGAGCTGCTGAAGTACCCCAGAGTGGATGCTGCGGTATCAGCAGTCACTAAGAAGACTACTATCCCAGTTGAAGGCAGCACGGCCTTAAGGGATTCTCAGGACAGAAAATTGGATACGCTCCTGAAACAAGCTTTTGACGTAAGCGTTCTCGCCTTACAGGCCTCCATCTCGGGAGCTTGGGTAGCTCGGGCCTGCTTAAGGTGGTCACAGCAACTGCAGGCAGCGGAGGTTACCGCGGGGGACGCCCGGCCCAACGCCGCTAGGTTGGAATCCGGAGCAGCCTACTTGGCAGATAGTCAGTATGACCTCATCAGAAGCCTGGCCAAGAGCATGGCCTCGGTTGTGGCAGCCAGACGTTATTTGTGGTTACGAAATTGGGCGGCGGATGCCTCTTCAAAGGCACGCCTGAGTCGACTCCCCTTTAAGGGGAAGCTGCTGTTTGGGGAGGATTTGGAGAAGCTGGTAAAGGACCTTGGCGAGTCCAAAGGAGGCAGGCTACCAGAAGACAGGCCGAAACAAAGTCGTCCTCTACCTCCGAATCGCCTCCAGACCAGGGACTCTCGGAGGTTTCGCCCTGCCAGATCCAACCCCCCTTCCAGAGGACGCTTCCCCTCCAGGAGTCAAGGTTTCGGGGAGCAGGTCGCGGTTTTGGGGCCTCCTTCTCCTCGGCCCCTAGGAAACAACAATGAAGCGACGGGGGGGCCAGGGGGAAGAGCAGCCAGTGGGAGGTCGCTTAAGGCAGTTCCTCCCCGCCTGGTCCCGGGTCACTTCGGATCAATGGGTACTGGAGGTGATCAGAGAGGGCTACGCTCTCGAATTCGCAAAGCAATTACCTCCAGCATTCATTCAATCTCCCAGCGGATCGCCTGCAAAAAGGTCGGCGATAGAGACAACCCTCGCACGGCTAATTGCACTCGGGGCAGTGGCACCAGTACCACCAGACCAGTTCGGATCGGGTCGATACTCGATTTACTTCGTAGTGCCAAAGAAGGAGGGGTCCTTTCGGCCAATCCTGGATTTGAAACAGGTCAACCGCTGTCTCAAGGTACCACATTTCCGTATGGAGACTCTACGATCAGTCATCGCAGCAGTAAGGGCTGGAGAGTTCCTGACGTCCCTCGACTTGACAGAAGCCTACCTGCATATTCAAGTCAGGAAGTCCCATCAACAGTTCCTAAGGTTCGCGGTGCCGGGGGGCCACTTTCAATTCCAGGCCCTTCCCTTCGGCCTAGCGACGGCCCCACGGACATTCACCAAGGTGATGGTGGTAGTAGCGGCCTTCCTCCGGAAGGAGGGAATACTAGTACACCCGTACTTAGACGATTGGCTGATCCGGGCAAAGTCGGAAGCAGGAAGTCTCTCGGCGATGGACAGAGTTATGCAGGTCCTAGAGGAGCTGGGGTGGGTCATCAACCAAGCAAAAAGCAGGATGACCCCCTCCCAGGACCTCAAATATCTCGGAGCAAGATTCGACACCGGAAGGGGCAGAGTGTTCCTGTCACGAACGCGTTCAAGGGACTTAAAACTGCTAGTCGCGCAGTTCCGGAGCAGACAAATTCCCTCAGCATGGCATTATCTTCAGGTGCTGTGCACAATGGCAGCAATAGAGGTAGTGCCTTGGGCCAGGGCCCACATGAGGCCATTGCAGCGCGCTCTATTGCGTCAGTGGTCCCCGCAACTCCATCCCCTCTCAACACAGTTACCGTGTGCTCCGAGGACCAAACGGGCCCTTCGCTGGTGGCAGTGCACAAAGAATCTGGAACGGGGAATGCCTCTCGAGCCTCATCTCTGGGTACTGTTGACAACGGATGCCAGTCTGTCAGGCTGGGGGGCTCACTGCGAGGACCAGTTTGTCCAGGGCCGCTGGTCTCCGTTGGAATCTCAATGGCCCATCAACAGACTGGAGTTGCGGGCCGTCTTCCTAGCACTCAGAGCGCTCGAGCCTCTAGTACTGAGAAGGGCAATTCGCGTTCTCTCCGACAACGTCACCACAGTAGCTTACATCAACCACCAGGGTGGCACCAGCAGCCCCTCCCTGGAGAAGGAGGCGGGTGTCCTTTTCCAGTGGGCGGAGCTCCGCCTGGAAGCACTTTCGGCACAACACGTGGCAGGCACGGACAATCTCATGGCCGATTACCTCAGCAGGCACAGGATAGACCACGGGGAGTGGGAGCTGGAGAAGGAGACCTTCGACAAGATAGTGACCTGCTGGGGACTCCCAGTCATGGACCTCATGGCAAGTTTCTCATCAGCCAAAGTGGACAGGTTCTTCAGTCGGCGGAAGGAAAGAATGTCCGAAGGCCTGGATGCCTTGTCTCAAAAGTGGCCAGCGGAGGGTCTCCTCTACGTGTTCCCCCCTTGGGTCCTCATCGGAAAGGTTCTCCAGCGGGTGGAGTCTCACCAGGGTCTGGTGATCCTCATTGCCCCGGATTGGCCGCGGCGCCCTTGGTATGCAGATCTGGTGAGGTTGCTAGCTGACCAGCCTTGGCGGCTCCCCTGCAAAAGGGGCCTGCTCAGGCAGGGTCTGGTTCTGATGCCTCACATGGATCGATTCTCGCTTACGGCCTGGCTATTGAAAGGGCGCGGCTCTTGAAGCGAGGTTATTCGGGAGCGGTAATCTCTACGCTGTTGAATGCAAAGAAACGCTCGACCTGTTTGTCCTATGTAAGGGTCTGGCGCATCTTCGAAGCGTGGTGTGCGGAACACCGAAGGTAACCCCTTTCGGCCTCAGTCCCTAAGGTCCTGGAATTCTTGCAAGCCGGTTTTGACAAGGGCCTGGCACACAGCTCCTTATGAGTCCAACTAGCAGCCATCGCTTGCTATAGAGGTAAGGTCCGCGGCAAGCCCCAAGGGGCCCACGCGGACGTGTCCAGTTTCCTGAGGGCAGTCAGACGCCTGCGTCCGCAACGGTGGTTGGTGATTTTCCCCCCCCCCCCCCCCCCCCGTGGGATCTCAATCTTGTACTAAATGCAATGGTCAGGGAACCCTTTGAACCGGCAAAGAGGGCCTCCCTGAAGGACTTAACCCTCAAGACAGTCTTTCTGGTCGCTATCTGCTCGGCCAGGCGAGTCTCCGAATTGCAAGCGCTGTCCTCCCAACCTCCGTTCCTATCCTTTCTCAGGGACAAGGTGGTCCTACGGACAGTGCCTTCCTTCCTGCCCAAGGTCATTTCCCCCTTTCATTTAAACCAGGCAGTCACTCTCCCGGCCTGGCCGGCCGAAGACCCTGAAGGTAGGAATAGTAAGCTACGATTACTAGACGTCCAGAGGATCTTGAGGCGATACCTCTCCCGCACAGCTCCTTTCCGGAAATCCGAACGACTGTTCGTCCAGTTCGGAGGCCTGCACAAAGGGGAGGCGGCAGCCAAGGCCTCCATCTCCAGGTGGATCAGAGAAGCGATTGCCTCCGCCTACATCCTAAAAGGGAAGCAGGTCCCAGTGGGACTACGGGCGCACTCTACCCGAGCTCAGGCCACCTCGTAGGCAGAGTACAGTCTAGTTCCCCCTTTGGATATCTGTAGAGCGGCGACTTGGTCCTCGCTGCATACCTTCACGAAACACTATAGGCTGGACATACAGAGCGCAGCGGACGCGCAGTTTGGTCTGGCGGTTCTTCAGTCCGGTGTGCCGGATCCCTCCCAGAGTTGAACTGCTCTGATACATCCCAGAAGTAAAGGGACTGGACTGGAGTGACGATAAGGAAAAAGTAATTAGATCTTACCTGCTAATTAGTGTTCCTGAAGGAACGACAGTCTAGTCCCTGATCCCACCCGGCTCGGCCGGACCTGAAGACCTATCAGACGAGGGCGGAGCGGCGGACCGAGCAGAGATCCAGGTCTGAGTGAAAGAGAGCAGAAGAAAGTCGCCTCTGGCAGGCTCGGGCATACCGCCCCCCTCCGTTGCCCTCCCTCCTCCGTGTTCCTTCTTGTCCCTATTTCCCATTTCCAAAAAAAAAAAAGAGGTGGTCCTTTTCGCTGGGCTGTTCGTTAATCATCCCCTAGGGGAGTTAGATTTTTAGTTTGATGTTGTTCATAGAAATTGCTATAGTTTGCTTTGTCATTCGAATACTGGAGTTGGTGGGTAGTCCCAGTGGTAGTTATACCGCTCCACCTCCAAAAAGGTGGGCTCAGCCTCCAAGCTGCTGGAAGGGTTGCATAACCCAGAAGTAAAGGGACTGGACTGTCGTTCCTTCAGGAACACTAATTAGCAGGTAAGATCTAATTACTTCCTACTTTTCCACAAGTTTCCAGTCTGTCTAGCCTTAGTAGTGATTCCAAGATAGTCCTCATCTATCTTGGATAATCCTACTCACTTCAGGCTTCTTACATTATCTTCTTTCTGGCCATCTCCATTTCCTTGGATTTGGCAACACAGCTGACCTACAATCAGTTTTATCTCCTAATTCTCCTGCATAATGCTCTCTGCAATCTTCAGAGAAGCTTTCTACTATGGGCCCTTGCTAGAGAGCATTGAACTTTGTATCTGACTGTTCCATATAGTAGAAAAGGCTTATCAGTCATTTTCCATGACTGTGAGGGTTCTCCACACCCTCTTGTCTCCTGTTATAATACAGGATATAAGCTTTTTCTGTGTGAATGTCCAAGGACTTTCCCAATCCTGCAGGAATATGCTCTTTTTTTCCTTACAGCTTGGCCTCATGCTATCCTACTCATGGACAGCACGTATTCTACTAGTAACGCATGATACCCCTGTGTCCCTCCAGTGGGTCATCCTGTTATCTCCCTCTATGCGTTTTCTGTCCATTTACCATGTCAGAGTTCTACAGAACTCACGACTTGCTCTCTACAGACTGATATTATCCTCAGTTTTTTCACGCAACCATCCTGGTTATTTCACTGGATAGCATTCCCGCACCCTCTTAGCCCACGAGAAATAGATTCTCTATATCTTTTCAAGTAGGTTCCACCTCCTTGTTAGATGAATCTTTCTCCTTCACATCTTCCATGTGAATGTTCTTATAGGGCTTAGTTGCAAATATGTATTTTCAAGTTTACATATTCATGTATGTATATATATTTATTTCTATACATACATATCTCTGTAAGCTGTATGTGCATGGGTTCTGCCTATATATATATGTATATGTGTGTATGTGTCCTACATACTATCTCCCTAACTGTCTCTGCTATAAAGGCTTTTACCTTCATAGAGGTTCCAGACAGTGGGTTTGCATATCTTCGTACTGTCCCTCGCTATGTAGGGGCTGTTATGCACAAAACCACTACTGTGGTACTAGCAGCTTCCACTTTACTCTAGGTCTCGCTATCCCTGAAGCATCATGCTTCAATATCTTTCCTATCTCTCACCAGCTAGGAAAGACAGTGTAGATCTGCAGTAGTGCTGAGATTTCAGCCCTTCACACATCTGTCCTCCCTGGGAATACAGGCTTTTTCCATACCCCTTCTTCCCTCCAGGACTGGGCTACTTGTCCAAATCGGTCAGTCTTCCTCTTTTACTCCTCAATGTCAATGACTGTAGCTAAACGTTTTCAGCTTTTTTCCATAAAGCTTTCCACTGAAGACCTGCCGTTCTTATACTACCCCAGTTGACACCTGGGGCACCTGCCAATTCCAGATTTGGACCTTCACCCTCACTGCGTGAGGTCACCTTGAGGATCTTCTACTGAATCTCCAGTAGACTCCATCACGCTCTCTACTTCCTACAACCCAGTAGGTAAGATCCATTTTGTGATTGTTCATTAAATAATTTTAATGGTACTTATCATACATACCAAGGACTCCTCTCCTGTAGTCCTTAGCTTTGCTGTTTTCTTACAGCTCCTCTCCTTTCAACTCCTACCCACCATCCCTCATGGGATGCCGGAGATCCATGTGTGGGAACTGCAGTCCTGATCCAGGGAGACACATTTTATGGGATCTCCCCCTGGCATCTCTAGTTAGGGAGTCCCCATATGTGAAGACTCATTCCTGCTTGTTCCTGGAGATAGCACAGTTACTTACCTGTAACAGGCGATCTCTGGGAACAGCAGGAATAAGTCTTCACAACCCACCCACCTCCCCTAGGAGTTGTATCTATCTTATCTTCCTTTCCTCTTTCTCTCCTTTTGTCTCAGCTATGAAACTTAACTGAGGAGAGGCAGTGGGAAAGGCGGGAAGGCAGTGCATAGGCGCGAGGGATGCTCCCAAATGCTTTCTGATTGGATGCTGGGGAGCATTCCCGTGTAGGCTCCGTCGGTACCGACGTACCCATATCTGAAGACTTATTCCTGCTGTTCCCAGAGATCACCTGTTACAGTTAAGTAACTGTGCTATACACGCTGTCAGCTTTTCATTCATCTGCTTTTCTCTGAGCCTCTCTTCTTCCCAGCTGTATCGCGCATGTGAACTATCATCAACCTTCTACATTTAAATAGTACTGATTTCATCCCTTTCACCTGTGTTTTAATTTGATCTTTGTTGTTCACTATAACTATTGATTTAGTCCTGGTTTATCTATAGTTTGCCTAATCAGCCCTTATCTTATTACTGTTCTACATTGGGGCGTCTGCATATGAAGTTTAAAATAAGCAATCTATTAGGGTATTTAAATCTACTGAGGTTACTAATTATAAATTGTGGATCCACCTCTGCTCTCGGATCAGTAGGACTTGTTCCCTTAATTTCTCATTATTATCAGCAACAACTTGATCTATATAGAAACATTATAGCTCCTCAAACATATGACTGTTTTCCAAACATTAATCTACTGTCTGTGCCTCTCGTTTTGCAGTGTAGTCGACTTCGGTGTTCATCCTTTCTTACTTTGAAAGGCCAAATTGTTTTACCTACTTAGATCTAAGTTGTGTTGCTTATTTTAAACTTCATGTGCAATGCACAACTTAGATCTAAGTAGGTAAACAATTTGGCCTTTCAAAGTAAGAATGAAAAACAGAAAACATTTTGGATAAAGAAAAGATTTTTGAAAAAAACTGATATAAGGACAAAGGTCATTGATGTGAAATGACGCACAGCCATTAGATATGCTGCAAGTCTGAAAGTTGGTGTCTTGATAAGTCTGAGACCTTTTGTCTATAATTAATTCAAATTCATTATCCTAATAGCGAAAGGGTTAGGTTAGGACATGTATTGAATAGCATGAAGATTAAAGATTGAAATTAAATTATATCACGATCTAAAAGATATAAGTAGAGCATGTGTCAATCAGAATTAGACAGTAACTTCCGCTCGGAAAGCAGACCGTATAGCAGATTTAGTTCAAGAACCAGGACAGCTGTAAGAGCTGCACTTGAAAGGTTAAAACCAGACATACCAGTGTAGACTAGTTTCAGTAATACATTGTAAGATAGTAAGACACAGAGGCATGTTTACTAAGCTTTGCTAAGCTGTTAATTTGGTTTCAGTTCACACCTACGATTGGCAGGAAATATCTGACATGTTTAAAAACAGAAGACCCACTCCATTGTTGACCTTTGTCTTAGTTGGTCGTTGAATTTATTTGATGTGCACCTAATCATCAAAACTATCAAAACTGTTCACAATAAAACATTAAATACAAAGTAAAAGCAATTACAAATAAAATGATGAAATTTGTAATATCAATTTACAAGAATAATCCTGATAAAATGTACGAAATTAAACACAAGATAAGAAAAAAACAAAGTGAACAATCAATTACATAAACCTAAAATTCAAAAGGACTTTTAGAACGCTAAGTCTTCAGACCTTCTTTTTTAAGACAAATATAAGAGGTCTCGAGCCTAGAATCCAATGGCATTGCATAGTCTTCCATGAGTAGGCTGGGACAAATTGTGTTTATGTACAGATCATAAGTAGGCATTTGCTCACAGGAGCCACTGTACAGGATACAGCAAGCCAAAAAAACAAAGGGCTAGAGTTACTAAGATTCTACTGTATGTTAGCATGAATTAATGCATGTTAATAACCGTGGAGACTGCTTTACTAATTGCACGTGTTATCATCGGTGCACCCTAATGTGGTAGTGCACTTAAGTAAAGCCTGCCTAGGGTAAGGCAAGCTACTCCTGCATCCCCCTCCCCTGCTTCAGTTGTGTCCTAGGCATGTGGTCTGAGGTATAGTGCAATGACAGGCTGAGCACTAACCATACCGGTGAGGGCTACACAGGACCAATGTCACACTCTTCTCCCCCCCCCCCCCCACCCCCCAAGTCCTTCCATCCTGTGCAGACACTCCAGGCATGAAAGTGCAAGGTAGAAGGGTGCAGCATGTACCATTCCAACACAAGCAAAAAGGGGGGACAAGTGGAAGGTGCTGCTCTATAGGTAGCAAGTGTCAAGCAGTGATTCTCCAGCCTGGTCTTTGCAAAATGCCTAAAAGCCCCGTTCCATACAAGTAAAACAAGCTAATTGGTCAAGTGTGTATATCGTGTATTCATTGTGAAACTTCTGAAAATCTGATGTGTTTGGCAACAGTAAAGACTGACATTGAACAGCCATCGTAAATGTCTTATTTCAATCCACTTGCTCTTGTTTAGAGGAGATGGCAAGCATACAGTCCATCTTAGTCTTTTGTAATAGAGGAAACTCTTCTCTCTTGCTCACTCTGAAAAGCTGTAGTCTTGCTTTTTCAGAATAATCCCATGATAAATTTGGATACAAAAAGTTTTTCCAGAAGAATACCTTTGCATCAGAGACTGGCCCCTCTAGTTTGTGCCAGAGGCCATTCAGGCCCACCTTACAGTATAAAGCAGTGTCCTCCTGGGGGAATTTCTGTGCTGAACTAGTGGCCAATATTCAGTGGCAGTAGCCACGTGCTTTTAAAGTGCCCGGCTGCTGCTGCTTTAACTAACTAAATCGGATATTTGGCACCATATAATCTGGTTTTGCTGGATAATGCAGTCTCTATCTGGTCAGTGGTGACTCCCAGCGATCCAGCAGCCCCTGGGTTTTGTTGGCAAGGTATACAAGGTACAAAAGAATACATCATGATATTCTTGGCTATACCTGCTGCTTTTGATACAGTTAAACACAACCTTCTCTTACAATGCCTACCGTCCATTGGCATTCAGAAAACAGTGCTATCATAGTTCCAATCCTACCTGACCAACAGGAAACAAATTAAAAATGAGAACTAATACATCCAATCCTTACCTTCAATCTCGGAGTACCACAAGGATCCACCCTATCCCCCCTCTTCAACATCTACATTCAACTCCTCTGCAAAATCAGAGCTCACAACATCAACTTTCACATATGTTGTTGACATCATGCTCTATGGACCATTCAACCAAAAGTATCCTACATACACAAACCTCCACAGATGTTTTACAAGTGTTACACAATGACTAACAACCAACAACCTGGCAAAGTACAAGAAGACAGAAGCCCTATTTATCACAAAGGACGAGACCTTCACGCCCCCAATCTTTCTCACCCTTGACAACACAAGTACAACCAGAAATCAGAGATATCTTAGAATCACATTGGATCAGCATCTCTTCAAATCTGAAGTACAGAAGACCGCCAAGCAATCTACTTTAAAGCCTGAACACTCGGTCTATGCCTGCTCTTTGAACAAACAGATTCTGATCTGCATTCCAAGCTATAATCCTCCCCTATATT
This sequence comes from Ichthyophis bannanicus, assembly GCA_033557465.1. NCBI lineage: Eukaryota > Metazoa > Chordata > Amphibia > Gymnophiona > Ichthyophiidae > Ichthyophis > Ichthyophis bannanicus. The sequence continues at coordinate 1,350,256,435 of CM066032.1, forward strand.
GCCTGCTGCAACTCTAACAAGGCCGCCTGTGATCCACCCTGCTTCCCCTACGCACCACTCTGCACACTGCAGCACCTACCTTAACAGGAACAACAAAATATGACCATATCACACCCACACTTAGACACCTACACTGGCTACCTCTAACCAGCTGAATGACATACAAGGTCCTCCCCCCAACCCACAAGGCCATCAACCTTTTTCCTGCATCTTGCCTACGCACCCTACTCCAAAAACCATAACACAACAGAACCAGAGGACTATCCAGCAAGAACAATCTATGGAACAAGCATGCATATGCTCATTTGAACTATACACTCCATCTACATGAAGTATGTTCCCAAATACCATAAACATCACGGACCCGCCCACCTTCCGTAAACACCTAAAGATCTACCTATTCACCAAATACTTTATCTCCACCTAATCCTCCCCCCCCCCCCCATACCAAAATAAAGATGGTCAATTTCACCTGACTTATCTACAGAAAAACAAAGCAGCATTTCCCCCTCGATGCCACTGCTCTGGATGCCCTCCTGCAGTCTGCTTCTGCCACTCCCACTCCAGTTTGAAGCCCATGACATGCCTCTTCCACTGCTGAAACTCCCTCTTGCATTCTGCTTCCCCCCTCAGAGGAGCAGCCTGACAGCATCCTTCAGGCCATCTGCTTCCAGACAGAGCCAGTACAACCAGTAGGCAAACAGGCAGTCACCTGAAGCAGCAGCTTCTTTTGGGGTGGGGGGCAAAGAACAGGGCATTCAAAGCTAAGCAGTAGATTCTGATGCCAGTCTGGAGGGAGGGTGGGCACCAACACCTTGAATTGGGGCTTGCCTGTTCTGACGCACAGCAGCCAAACCCCCAAGCAAACCAGAAGCAGGCAGTGGTGGTTGACAGTCTTCATCCACCCTCTCTCCTATCCCTCTTCTGAGATCTGCAGCTTGCAAATTACCTGGGAGTGAGGGGGTCCTTTAAATATGCTTTCTTTTGGCATGGGTATGGTGCTAGCTAGGTCTATGCTTGACTGATGAATCGCTGCTGTAAAGCGGGATCTCTGAGGTTCCATCTTTTTAACCTGTAGTGCAGAGGCTTCTCCCTTCATCTCCCCCTCCCCCCCCCCCATGACAGGAGGGTGCAAGAAGGCACATTATAGGCTTGCACTAGAGGTGGAAAGTAAGGCATATGCATCTTCGCTTCCATTTTCTTACGCTTGCAGGCAGGCTGTGGATAGGGGAGCTGTTAAAGATAAAATGAAGGGCTAAGATGGCTACATAACGCTGCAGCAGAGTTACGTCAATGCCAAAGCGTAAGGGGCAGGCCGGGAAAAAGCCCTCTTAACCAGTTCCTATGGATCGTTATCACGGAGCATCTAAGGCGAGCCATGTTGGGTCGAGTCTGGTTGTGACAGCAGCCGTTGCTGCTTTCTGTGAGTTCTCGCTCGCTCTCTCAGCGCAGACGCTGCCTCCATGCCCAGGGGACACCCTCCCATCTTCTAGCGGCTCAGAGGCCCATGCATCAGAAGCCTGAGGGGAGTAGCAGGTTTGCCTGAGGGGAGTAGCAGGTTTGCCTGAGGGGAGTAGCAGGTTTGCCCTGGGAGAGATCTTTGGAGTTCCCGAAAACGTCCCAGGACAGTTTGTTGGCAGTGTAGTGGTCGTCATTGAGTGGTGCTGGTGATGAAGTGGCTGGAGTTCAACCAGCAGAGATGTTGACTTCTACCCCTCTTCTGACTACTCTGCCTTGCCCCAAACGGTTTCCTTTGAAGACCATTTGGGATGCCATAGCCCTCTTGTCTGATGAATGTTTCCAAACAAACAGTCAAATTGACTTCTAAGGTGCAGAAAAACTCTGAAGTGATGTCTGTAACTGTAAGCTATGTAGAGACGTTTGAAATCTACCTCACAAGGTCATGCTCAGCAACTCTCAGTATTGTCAGATATTAATGTTTCCCTACTTAAAGATAATACAATGCTGAGCTTGAAAATTGCGCCACTTGAAAATGCTCCCTGTGCGTTGTGATAAGGAAGCTTATCATAGCTCAGGTAGGAGCTATAGAAAAGATGATGTGACTCTGAACAAGCAACCTGTCAGTTCTGGAAGAAGCAAGAAAACAGAGTTTTCACATAAGACTACCAGTCCCAGAATGCACCAGGTTTCCAGCAGCCAGGAAAGGGGCTGAAGTGAGAGAATGTGTGTGCAATCAAGAGAGCTATGAGGTAATCCCTAAGCACTCATCTAAAAGGGCAGGGCCTGATTCAACACGGCTGCGCTGTGTTAGGGAGCAGCACACATTAGGACAGAATAAGAATAGAGCTTATTCTTCAGATAACAGTTACTACAAGCTCCAGCCCAGCTTCAGGGAGAACTTCAAGAACAGCTTCAGCAAAAGCCACAGAAAGAGCTTGAGGGAGAGCTTCAGCAACGGCTACAAGCACCAGTATCACCTGGAGAAACAGAAGCCAAGCCAAGCAGATAGAGAGAGAAAGAAACTCTCTGGAAGGAAGAGAAGAAAGGCCATTGGAAGGTCTGGGAGATTCCAAGGCAGTACTCATACTGGGAGGTATTCCAAAAGCCAGCAGAGTCCATTGGACTGGATTCAGCCAGAGGAGTGGAGTGGCAGAGATAGGAATCACCAGTGGCTACCTGGAAGAGAGAAGACTGCATGTGGAAGGGACTTTCAGACCAAGGCCAGAAGGTATGTGAGAGAAGATCCAGTGTCCAGGGATCAAGATTGGAAGGCTGGACATCAGAATTGGATTACATATTGGCCAGGCTATACAGAGAGGAATAATGATAGCAGGAGAGGCTCAGGTATGAACACTGATCCAGACCCTATCTATAATAGAGAATGGCAGCAAGGGAATAAGCATTCTCATGATAGTGCCTTAATGAAAGACTCATCTGTGCCAATGTATGATATTGACCCTATGATTGTTGATGCAGGGGGAAATACAGCAGATGAAACTATTTACATGGACTGTTCTTTATCTAAATGCTATTGCTAGTTTTCTATGAGCAAACACATCAGCCATCACAAAGAAACCTAACTTTGTTCTTTATTTCCACTGCAAACAGCTCTTAAAGCAGGATTTGGGCTCACACAGTAGCAGCCAGCCAGCTAAAGGCTTTCAGCTGGTCCATTGATAGTAATTAGGGCTGCACCTGATTGTGTGGGTGAGCAAGGGAGAATCACTGCTGAGATCTGCGTGGAAAATAAGCAGAAGTTAACCTAACCAGCAAAGTTTATTCTTTACTTTGTGCCTTTGTATTTGGTAATTACTTGCTAAGAAAACATTAGCTAATTGCCTGACAAGCTGAAGGTTGTTTTCTGGTTTACTTTGTGACTTTTTGTTATCCATTTTAAACACTGCAAGCAAGTAACCTCAGTTATAGTGCTATCAAGCATACATGTGCTGGGTGAATTAAACCCCATCAATAAAAGAAGTATTTTATTGATCTTACCACTTGGTTTCACAACTCAAATTATTGTCATCAGCTGTGTTTGGGAGTGAATGAACTACAATACCCACAATACCTTGCAAGAATCATATGAATATATGCATCGTCAAGATTGTGTAAGTTCTCACCCTAGGCAGCCGTCTGACAGCGTCTAACTTGCATGTATTGAATTTTCCACAATCTACATAGATACGTAGAAATAAGAGTAAATTGTAGATCATTATAGGTGATTATTTTTTGTTGAACTAAACCCATTGATAACTAGCTTTCAACAACTGCACATGACTAGTTGAAGAAACATTTCCTGAAAGCTAATCACAAGTACATTCAATTAGTTCAGTAAAAAAAACCAAAACATGTAATTGGCAGTTTGCTGGTCTTTACTTCTAAAGATTTTACACAAAATATTATTATATAAACCATTTTTAAGCATAAAATGTCATTTTGCATGTGTAAATGGCTCTTCAAGTTGGAAAAGAGATGACTAAGGGGAGATATTATGCAGGTCTATAAATTAATAATGGAGTGGAATAGGCACATTCATTGTTTACACCATCAAAAAGTAGAAAGACTAGGGGACATGCATTGAAGCTACAATGGGGTAAATTGAAAGGCAATGTCAGGAAATACTTTTTCACTGAAAGGGGTGGTGGATTCTTGGAATGCCCTCCCGATGGAAGTGTTGGGAGCAAATACAGTGACAGAATTCAAAATGGCATGCGACGGACACAGTGGATCCCTTTACAGCAACAGGATAAAATCAAAATAAACTTAACTAATTTCTCAACATACAAGGGTGTCCTACACGGAGCGGCGGGTTCACCCCTAAAACAAAGACATGGGGAGGGGTGGCCTGCATGGAGCGGCAGGTGCACCTACTCTTGCCATCTTACTGGGCAGACTAGATGGACCGTACTGGTCTTTATCTGCCGTCATTTACTGTGTTACTATGTTAGAGTTATTGGCCTTGGAAATGTTTTGAACATATTTGGTAAAGGTCCTTGTGCTAAAGGATTTACTCACAAGGGCGTATTTGCCAATTGCCAAGGAGGCGGCCTTTGAGCGTTCTGCTGGCTTGAACATGGAGGTATCGAATGTTGCAGAAGTCCTGGGGTCGGCCAATCCTGAGGCTTATGTTCTTGCTGCATTGCTAGCTTCCTGCGTCCTAGTTGCTGATTGCAATTGGATCTTAAGACTGTATTTTAAGAAGAGGACTGTGACCGTCTGGTCTTTCCATCTCAGTATTTCCTGACTGGGCTAATGAGACTCTGAAGCGGTGCAAGCAATTTCTACTGTTGAAGCCTGGTGTTTTGAAGTTAGGTGCCTTCTCTTATTTAAAGTTTCCATGTAAATGTTTAGCTGTCTGTTTGGTGTGTGTGTTTGTGGGTGGTTTGTGGTGGGTTTTTTTGTTTGTTTTTCTGCCAACCGAGCTTGCCGCTTTCATTAGTGCTGGGGTTCCCATACCATCGGGGGCAGCCTCTCCTGACATGACCTAGCCACGCTAAGTTTGATGAAGCCTTGGTCAGCACATACTGTTTCTTTAAGTGTTTTGTTTTGTGTTTTTATTTATTTTATAAGGAAGAAAATGAGTTTCCCCTTATTTTTCTTCACTCCCCCCCCCCCCCCTCATATGAACTTGTGGGCAGTACTCTTACTCTTTCTTGCTATTATCTTCTGTGTATATTTAGCTTTGTGAGATCCATCCTTCCTCCTTCTGTACAAGAGTAAGTCTTGTAAAAGATGAAATTTTAAAAAGAAAAAAGAGCATGAAGGTGCTTTCCGCTGATGGTGGCTGTGATGGTGTGGGGTTACTCGCAGTCTCCCTTGAGTGGAACAGTAGGTATTGGCGTGACTCCACTTCAGCCACGGGTCTTCAGTAATGCCACTTCTGTGCCAGACTCCAGCTTGCTGGCTGGAGAGGAGGGGACGTGTTTGTGTGTGAGCCCCCTCCAGTTGCATGTCACGCCTAATGAGACCTCTGCATCTTAATGCTTGACTCCTCCTTAACCCACGCCTGCCCCCCCCCCCCCCCAAGCTCTGTCTGTCTCTCAGGGTGGGCACTCCAGCTTTCTCTCTCTGCCACCCCTCACTCCCAGCAAGATCCCAGTCCTCCATCTTTCATTACCTATTCCTTCCCCAGGCATGCACCTGCTTTTACTAAGGAAGATTTCAAATTAACACTTGGGCCCAGGGAAGCAGAGGAGGGGAGGATGTGGCCCTAAAGGTGCTGCTGCTTCCCTTTAGGGAGGGAATAAAAATCATCCCCCTAAATCAGTGAGTCAAGCTAGATTGTTACTTGACCTCTGGCCTTGCTTATCTATTCTCGCTCTTTCCCTGTGTCTTCTGTAACCAGTTATTCCTGACCTTAGCTGAAAATGAGGTCTTAGTCCTCATATAGTGACTGGAAGTGTTTGGAGGGCTCTGCTTGCATAAATAAAACTTATTTCACTTGGAACAGGCTTCCAGGGTGGTGTAAGCAACCCAAGGGATTTGTCATGCTGAGTGTATCAGATAAAGGGTAGCCCTGTATCGCTCTGTTACTCAAAGGCGTTGGCCACAGCAAACACAATATATCAAGAGAAGTTTTTATCAGCAGCCTGGAATGACTGTAGTGCAGTAGTAGCTATGAAACCTGAATTTCAAATAATCATATAAAGCAAATGTGTTCTGTTCTCATTCTCCTTAATCAGGTGCACCTTATTGGACACGCCCAGATAAGATGGATAGAAAACTTCTGGCAGTGCCAGCAGCCAATACAGTCCGATTCCGATGCCCTGCAGCAGGAAATCCCACACCCTCCATCCACTGGCTCAAAAACGGCAAGGAATTCAAGGGCGAGCATCGAATTGGGGGCATCAAGGTAAGGAATCTGGCAAGATCCTCAGCATGGCAATCTAGACTTAAGACAGAATTTCCCACCCTGAGGTCTCCAGAGTTTGTTAAAAACAGCGGTGACCCCCAAACTGTGCTCGGAACTTGAATGGGTTCATATCAGTGGATAGAGTCCTAGAAAGAGGGCAGCCCCCTCCCTCTGGACCTCCATTGTGATCTGTGCCAAGTGGTAGGGACCCAGTCTAAAATCAAATCTAAACGTGGGACCCTTACTTATATCCAAAACCATATAACAATGAAAAGATCCAACTTGAATGCTTTAGTTAAATCAATTGTGTGATCATGCAAATAAACTTTCCCAAAGAAAACCCTTAACGGAAAAAAAAACCCTTGAGCAACATCTGACATAGTGCTGTGTTTTGTTGAACACAAACTGTATCGGAGAAAAAATACTACTTGCAAGTCCCATGCACTGCTTGGACAGGTCTAATTGCTTAACACTGTATTCAGCTGGCATGGTATGCAATGAGGGCTGTGGCAGGAATAGAAGTAGTAGAAGTTGGCATGGGACCTGTGAGTTGGTGAATGATGATCGGCCCCGCCCCCATCACATAGAGTACTGGATTCAGTGAGCCCATGCTGACACAAGGCCCTTGGGATAAGTGGAGGTCTGAGACTTTTGTTTGAGGTCACTGAAGGTGTTTGTTTTTAATTTAGTCCACATCTTTTCAGCAGTAATTCAAGGTGTGTTACAAGGACTCTGAAGTATTGGACAATCTTAACCACTTAGTCCAATTAATGAAATACTAGAGTTCCTTTGACATGTTGCCACTGATATTATCCCCAATGGAAGGCCAAAATGCTAACTAGGACCATGTCTGGATCTGAACATGGCCTCCAGATCCATTATAGTAAGAGGGCACTGTCTCTCTCAGGCCTCCTTGGCAGAAAGACAAATCCCAGCCAAGAGATGGTCTGACGTAATTAAGGCATGCTTTCAGTTGCTAGTTAACGGTAAATATTGGTGTGTTTAATCTGTGGTATATAGGAGAACCAGCCGCAGACAGCTGCATTTAACAGTTACAACCTCAACTACTTATAACAAAGTCACAAAACAGAGAAGTGGCTGCCTGGAGCCAACACCGTCTACAATCTGACCTGCAGGGGAGGTGGGAGAAATCGTTTTAATCAAGCAAAAGCAGTTAATCAAATGCAAATATGTTTCAGAGGTTAAGAGGTTAAAGTGCTTTAGACTGTGAGGATAAGGGCCTCTCCAGGTGACTCTCTCTCCTTACCATAGGCAGCACTTCTAGGCCTGTTAGTTTTAATCTCCTCCTTTTTCTGGTGTGTTTATCTAGAAGATATAATTCCCTCCATGCTCGACATAAACATTAATCACAGCAAGTTTCTGCCCTTTTTAAACACAAGTGAACAGTGTTGTTTTTAGGCTGCAGAGTTATGGGTTGTAGTGGTATCTTGTTTAGACTAGCTGTTGGCCTTGCAGAGATTATTCTTTGGGGGGGGGGTGAAAAAAAAAAAGCTCAAGGGACACCGTTTCTAAAACGATTTAAAAAACAAACATTGAAAAAAATGAGTGGTTCTCATAGAGCTGTTTGACAGGTCTTCTGCACACGCCCGCTGTCTGATTATTAGAAAGTACTGTATAGCTACTCTTCAGCTCTCACAAACATAGGCACTCAAATTCTCTGCTCTCATTAACATTCCTAAGTGTTAATCAGTAGGGAAATTATTGACCCCTGGTCAAGTGTTCCTGCCCTTTGCTCTGCCTAGCGCCAAGGTGGCATGAATTGCCTATGGAATCCTCTCGCCATAAGGTGCTAAAAGGGGCCAAGCTCCTAAGAGCTCCGAGACCAAACTTGTTAACAACAAAAATGAAGGCTGATGCATGGAGAAATCATCATTTATCAGTCTGGCTCATGGACTTGAATGCTGTCTACCTCATTGTGTCTTTCTGTTTCTTGAAGTTGGCATGTAAATTAGTATTCAGATGGGGTAATCCTTGCTGAGTCAGACCAAAGCCCATTGAGACCAGCATCCTACCTCCAACAATGGCCAATCTGAGTCATAAATACCCAGCATATTCCAGAAAGTAGATCTGTTTCTCGCCGCTCATTTCAAGCAATAAGAAATTACTTTCCCAAGTTCACCTGGCAAATAACTTTATATGGACCTTTCCTCCGGGAACTTGTCCAGACCTCTTTTGAACCACATTGTTTTGCCACGTCTTCTGGCAATTATTTTAATTAGCCCTCACCTTTCCAGTACTAGTTTCGAGGCAAGCTACATTGAGGTACAGTAGATATTTCCTTGTCCCTGGAAGGCTGCCGTCATGTTTCTGTTTCTAAGGTTATACCTGAGGCAATGGAGGGTTAAGTGACTCGCCACAAGGAATGTTGTTGGCAGTTGGACCCTGGTCTTTTTTGCTCCCTTGCTGCTGCCCTAACCACTAGACTACCCTTACACTCTACTACAAAGGGTATCTGTTGCCTTAGACCAGGGGTGGGCAAGTCCGGTCCTGGAGAGCCGCAGACCAGTCAGGTTTTCATGATGTCCCTAATGAATATTCATGAGATCTTTTTGCATCCACTGCCTTCCATTGTATGGAAATAGGTCCATGAATATTCATTAGGGACATCATGAAAACTTGACTGGTCTGCAGCTCTCCAGGACCGGACTTGCCCACCCCTGCCTTAGACAAACTTTTTCAGCCATGTGTCCCCCACCCTACCCCCCCCCCCCCACCAAAACACCCCAAGTCATCTCAAAGCCCATCCTCTCCACATAATTCAGAATCTTCCCTACTGACCTCGCAGGTATCTAGCATCTTTCTCCTCTTTCTCTCTACTACTGCTGGCAGTATACCTCTGTTCTGGGCCCCAGCCAGCTCAGCCTGAACCAAAAACGAAAGCAGTGTGGCGTTAGGCCTTTGAATGCCGCACACATGTTCAGGACTTGCCAGTCCTATCTTCTCTGGCATAAATTTCCTGTTGTAAGGACAGGAATGGCAGGCCGATAGCACAAGTGCAGTGCCCAAAGATCCACTACCGCACTGAGAGGGTGTCTTGCAGGCTTTCCCATTGCTGTGTTGCCACCCTCTGACGGACACCTAGTTTGCCTAGTAGAAGGGCCGGCCCTGGATGTCAGTTTTGGGCAACTTTATTTGCAGTCTGTTAATCATATCTCCAGGAACAAGCAGGAATGTAGTCTTTACGTATGGGTATCGTTGGTACCGACGGAGCCTGCGCGGGAACGCTCCCCAGCGTCCAATAGGAAAGATTTTGGGAGCATCCCACAGCGCCTGCGTGCTGCCTTCCTGCCTTTCTCAACTGTCCCTCTCCAGTTCTTCGTTTTCCACGGAGCCGACAGGTCGCACATCCTGTCACCGCAGAAAATAATTCCCTTCTATTTTTTTTTGTGGTCGCGTCTGCCTTCCTTCGACAGTACTGCCGGTGGTTCTTTCTTTTTTTTCCAAAAAAAACCCCCACCTTTCTTCTGGAGTCTTTTCCACTTATTTTCTCCTCAGGTGCCACACGCCATTTTGGGCACTAGGCCCAACCTTTTCCTTTAAAATGGAAAAACCCGCTTCGGGTTTAAAAAGTGTTCCAAGTGTGGCGGTACCATCTCCGTCACCGACACCCATGAGTGGTACCTCAAATGTCTAGGTCCTGACCACTATATTTTGGAGTGTGTTGCCTGTGGGATGATGTCGAAAAGGGGCTGGCAGAACCGAGCTGCTAAACTTAGCACCCTTTTTCCCTCCAATGCAGCCTCTGTGGCATCTTCCAGGGCTTCGTCTTCCTCTCATGGATCTCGGGTAACTAAACATAAATCTAGCCGGTCCTCAAAGGGTAGACCCCCCTCTAAGCATCGAGATGCCTCTGGTGTTGCCCTTGAGGGACTTTCACCGGCAAAATTGCCCCAGCGGGAGGCTTCGGCTTCCAAAGCACTAACGGGACTCCAGGATGTTCTCAAGGCCTCAACCTCTGCAGAACTACTGATGCCATGCTCTGAGGTACTGGCTGCTTCATCCGGTACCGATACCCAGGCATCAGCAGCGTCGATAGACCAGAGATTCTTGGCTATTGAACACAGTCTGGCGGCTCTTCTCATGGCCTCGATGCCCCTGAAACTGCTTCAGACAATTCAACCGGTACCGGCACCGACTCCGGTACCGGTACTGGTACTGACTGCATCGACATCGGCAGGTATTCTACCAGGACCGAGTCATGCTTATCCATCCGGTATCGACAAGTCGATACCGGACCCCTCCGATGCCGACTTCGATTGGTACCGTGCCTTGCACGATCACCCGGATCGGAGCTACTTGGAATACTCGGATGAGTCAGACTCCGAAAGCTCTGCCAATACCAGAGTACTACTTCCTGAGGATTCTTCTCCTCAGCGTAGGATGTCTCCACCAGAGGATGTTTTTTCAGGATTTTATCCAAGATGTGGTTCGGTCTTTCCATCACAGTGGCTCCTGAAAAAGCCTAGGGCAAAGGAATTAGAAATCCTACAATACCCTAAAGCTCCCAAGGAGGCAGCTACCTTACCTATTCATGAGATCTTGCATGATCTCATGTTAAGGATGTGGGAAACGCCTCTAACCACATCTCCTCACTCTCGAAGACTCGACACCATGTATCGAGTTCCTCCTTGTTCTGGGTTTCAGAAGACTCAGCTACCACACCATTCCAAGGTGGTGGAATCAGCTATGAGAAGGATCAAGAGTGCAAAAAGACATGCATCTAATCCTCCAGGACGTGAGTGTAGGACAGTTAACACCTTTGGACGTCAAACCTTCCAGGCTTCCATGCTTTCTGCTAGGATCGGTTCCTATATATTATATATGAGAATGTTCCTTAAGGAGGTCACGGGAGATTTAGAGCTTATGAGCCCTCTCCTTCCTGATAAGAGGCAGGATTACCTCGCCCTTGTCAGACATGCTCAGGATGTTTCCAAGTTTGTGAATCGTGCAGCCTTTGACTGACTGCTTTGAGTGCATAAGCAGAACCTCTGCTATTGCCATAGGTGCCCGTAGGATTACCTGGCTCCAGGCATCTGACTTGGAACTTTGGGTACAGGATAAACTAGGGAATATTCCTTGCACAGGAGAGAATCTCTTTGGCAAGAATTGGCAGGAAAAAGCTAATGAGAGAGATACTGACAATATCACTTTGGATAGATTGTCTAAATCAGTGGTTCTCAAACTTTTTTGTACCGTGACCCCTTTTACCATTGGTCAACTTGTAGTGACCCCCAATGATAAAATCAAATGCATCTCTCTTCCTTTATCGTTAACGCATTTGTCACTGTAATCATTTGTTGAATTATTAATATATTATAGGCCTTTGCAATATATGTATGTTTATAAAATTTACTTAAACCACAATAACAATTTTGAAATCAAATATTGTTAGTTATGACGAATTTGTAGTCAAATCACTAATATGAAATAAAATTAATTTTTCTACCTTTGTTGTCTGACCAATTTATTCTCTCATGCTGGTCCCGATCTGAGGCTTCTGCTTTCCTGTCTTCTTAGCTCTCTTTCTGTGGTCTATGGTCCATCTGCCATTTATTTTCTCTTTCGTTTTCTTCACTTCTTTCCATCTGCCTATTTCCAGTCCCAGTAACCCTCCCCAGTATCAGCCCCTTTCCAGTCCTCCCTCCCCAGTACCTTCCAATGTCAACTTGCATGCCCATGACTGCCACTGGTGTCCATTCCCTTCCAGTCCCCTCCTTCCCCACTGACCAGTCCCTTCTAGTACAGTTACCATGGCAGCCCCTCTCAGATCCACTCCCTTCCAGTTCCATTCTCCCATCCCCTCATATCAACCCATTTGTAGCCTTAACCCCCAGTTTTCTTCCAGGGCCAGCAGCTCTATCCTCCCCTCCACACAATCAGCCCATTCCCAGTCGAAGCCCCCAATCAGCTCGCTTCCAGTGCTAGCCTCCCCTAATCAGCTCATTTCCAGTGCTAGTCCCTCCTCAACCCCATTACCAGTGCTAGGCTCCCCTAATCAGCCCATTTCCAGTCCTACCCCCCTATCAGCACATTACCAGTCCCAACCCCACCTTGATCAGTCCATTCCCAGTCCTAGCCTTCCCTAATCAACCCATTACCAGTCCTAGCCCCCCATCTGCCCATTATAATCCTAACCCACACTGTCTTCCCTCTGTCCAGCATTTATCCCCCATCTGTCTAGTATGGCCCCCTGTCTCTTCCCTCTGTCCATGTCAGCCCTCCCTCCCTCCCTCCCTCTCTCCCTCTCCCCATCTGCTTGCTACTGCCCTGTTCTTCTAATGCAGCTGCAGCTCCCTGTCTTAGGGAACCACAGCTGTGCCTGTGAAGCCATTGCGGAGCCTTCCCATCTCTCGACGGGCTCCGTGCAGCATGCCATTGTCCCGCCTCCAAAGGAAGTGGTAAACAACTTCCTTTGGAGGCGGGACAATGTTGCACGGAGCCTGTCAAGAGACAGGAAGGCTCTGCAACCGCAACGGCTTCACCGGCACAGCCGTGGTTCCCTAAGAGACAGGGAGCCGTGGCTGCAGAAGATTGGAGTCTGAGTTTGCCGCTGCCGAGAAGCGGACTCGGCAGCAGCAGCAACTTGTGTGCTGTTTTTTATTTATTTATTTTTTTTTTTTTAAACAGTGGAGTGAGGCGACCCCCATGGGGGTAGCCACCCACAGGTTGAGAATCACTGGTCTAAATCTACAGCTGATCCTGCAAGGAAAAAACCTTAAAGAAACCATTCTTCAGTAAGAAGTAGGTTTATCCCTCCTATACCCAGCAGGGGCATTGTTTAGGTCAGTCTGCCCAAAAGGGACAGCAGCAACAACCTAGGCAAAGATAAACAAGCTGCTAAGCCTCAACCGGCTCAGCAGACTCAGCCTCCACAGGGGCTTTGACTCCTATCTAGAGAATTTTGCCTTCCTGACCCTGAACGGCCCAGAGCCTGCCACCATTCCAGGAAGGTCATGTCATTTTGCCCCCAGATGGGGGCAAATAACAGCAGAAAATTGGACTCTGTCTATTGTAAGAGGGGTGCAAGCTTCATTTCCTTAGCATGCCCCCTCCTACAATGGTCCCTCCAATGGTGGCAATCGCCCCAAAACCTTTTGGTGGGGTCCCCTTTTCAGCAACCTCTACCCCAAGCCACTCTAACAGATGCCTCACAGGTGGGATGGGGAGCCCACCTGCAAGGCCTCTCTACCCAGGGTACCTGGAGTCCACAGGAGACCTATCTACATATCAATCTCCTAGAACTCGGAGCAATCTTCCTTGCTCTTCGAGTATTCCACACCCAGTTCAGCTACAAGACGGTCCTAGTTCAAACAGACAATCAAGTAGCCATGTTCTATGTGAACAAGCAGGGCGGAACAGGCTCTCTGTCGCTATGCAACGAAGCTTTACGACTATGGGCCCTTGCCAGAGAGCATCAGATTCATCTCCTTGCGGTGTATCTTCCAGGCATTCAAAACTCTTGGGCAGACAGACTCAGTCGAGTTCTGCTTCCACACAAATGGTCTCTCCATGCAGACCAGGTGGCCAAAATTTTCCAAATTTGGGGAACCCCAGACATAGACCTCTTCGCAAGCCTGCTGAATACAGAACTTCCCCGGTTCTGTTCCAGAGTTCCGGCTCAGGGTTGTCAGGCCAGGGATGCTTTCCTCCTCCATTGGGGCCAGGACTTCCTGTATGCCTTTCCACCCATTCCCCTAATTCCCAAACCCTGTTCAAGCTTCAGAGAGACAGAGGTCATATGATTCTCATAGCTCCACATTGGCCACGGCAATGTGGTACCCTCTGCTCCTACATCTCTCTCAAGCTCCGCCTCTGGCGTTAGGATCTGCTCCAGATCTCCTTTCTCAGGAGGACGGGATGCTGTGGCATCCCAATCCCCAGTCTCTGCATCTCAGGGCCTGGTTGCTGAAAGCCTAGAACGTCACGGTCTTAACCTTTCCCAGCAGGTGAAGGATATCCTTTATGCTTCCAGGAAGCCTTCCAAAAGACGCTCTTATGCTTTCAAGTGGAAAAGGTTTACCATATGGTGCTCGCAGAAGAGTCTTAATCCTCTTGCGATACCTCTGGAATCATTACTGGAGTATCTCCATTTATCTAATGCAGGGCTTAAGACCAATTCAGTGAGTTCATTTGAGTGCTATTGCAGCTTCTTTCAATCCTCTAAATGGGCAACCTATTTCCTCTCATCCTCTCATAGCGAGATTTGAGAGGCCTTCTTTTGACTAAGCCTCCCATTAAGCCACCACCGGTGGCATGGGACTTAAATTTGGTTCTTGGGCAGCTTATGAAACCGCCTTTTGAACCATTAGCCGCTACCCCCTTGAAATTCCTTTCCTGGAAGGTCATCTTTCTTATTGCAATCACATCAGCACGTCGCATCAGTGAATTGCAAGCATTGGTGGCTGATCCTCCTTATACAAGGTTCCATCATAAGGTAGTCCTTAGGACTCATCCACACTTTATGCCAAAGGTGGTGTCACCTTTTCATTTAAACCAAGCGGTTTACCTTCCTGTATTCTTCCCAAGGCCTCATGCCTCAAATGCAGAAAGGAATCTTCATACTTTGGATTGTAAAAGGGCTCTGGCCTTTTACTTAAAGGACACAGCAACATAGGAAGTCCTCTCAACTTTTGTTGCTTTTGATCCTAGTCATTTGGGACTTCCAGTCTCCAAAAGAACACTGTCCAACTGGATTGCACAGTGTATATCTTTTTGCCTATGAGAGTAAAAACCTTCCTCTGGAAAGCCATGTCACAGCTCACAATGTGAGAGCCATGGCAGCCTCTATGGCTCATTTTCACTCTGTCCATTGACGACATCTGCCAAGCAGCTACTTGGGCTTCGGTTCATACCTTCACAGCCCATTACTGCTTAGACAAGGACTCCCGCCGGGATGCCTTGTTTGGTCAGGCTGTTCTTCAACACCTGTTCCATATTTAATCAACTCCTACCCACCATCCCTGATAGGATGCCAGAGATCCATGGGGGGAAGTGGAGCCCTTTCACAAGGGCACGCAACCTCTGGGGTTTCTCCCTGGAATCTGCAGCTAGGGAGTCCCCATATGTGAAGACTACATTCCTGCTTGTTCCTGGAGATAGCATAGTTACTCACCTGTAACAAGTGATCTCCGAGAACAGCAGGAATTTAGTCTTCACAACCCACCCACCTATCCTAGGAGTTGTATCTTTCTCTTTCCCTCTCTGTCTCAGCTTTAAACTCAACTGGAGAGGGACAGTTGGGAAAGGCGGGAAGGCAGCACGCAGGCGCTGTGGGATGCTCCCAAAAGCTTTCTAATTGGACGTTGGAGCGTTGCTGCGCAGGCTCTGTCGGTACAAACGATACCCATATGTGAGGACTAAATTCCTGCTGTTCCCGGAGATCACCTGTTACAGGTGAGTAACTATGTTTTATCTAAACATTTCACCCCATTCATGATTTTGTAACTCTTATCATATCCCCTCTGTCATTTCCATTTCAATCTGAGTAGCTCTAACCTGTGTAGCCTGTTTCATAAGAGATGTTCATACCTCTTTCAATTTTTGTCAGTTTTTCTGTATTTTTCCCCCTACGTTAACTATATGCTTTGAGATGGAGGGTGACCAGCATTGTACATAATACCTGAGGTGTAATTGCACCATTGACCTGCAAAAAGATAAAAAGATTCTCGGTTTTTGTTCTCCATCCCTTTTCACATAATCCCAAACATTCTTTGCTGCGTTAGCAGCTGCGGCACAGTGGGCTGAAACTGTTTGGTTTCTTGTCCACCATGATTCCAGGAGCTTTTTCTTGGGCGTTGGCTCCTGACTCGGAACCCAGCATTTTGTACCTGTAGTTGAGATTGTTCCCTATGTGCAGCCCTCTACATGTGTCCATATTACATTTCCTCTGCCATTTGGATGCCCAGTCCCCTAGTCCCACAAGATCCTTCTCCAGATCCTTCCAGTCCTCCGGTATTTTGTTTTTTGTATCATCTGGAAATCTGATCAGGCTAATCGTTCAAAGAAATATAAGGTTCTGAGTCCTGGTGAAAGTCACCCAAACGTGAGGCACCAAAGCAGTTTTATGGGCAAGTACAACGCGGCTGCAACCCGGTTGATAGCTGTGAGCAAATTTAGGCTGTGCTGCACCTTTTAGTCCTAGGGTGTGACTTGTCCCCAGAGTTTACTTGTGCAATGTAGACATAATCTGCTTTGAAACACCTTGTTTGATTTCTGCCTTTGTTAATCTGTGCGCAGTTGGAAAGACTAGTTTGGGTTGTCAGGGTTGTGTCCCTAGTCTACTCTATGGTTGTCTCCAGGTCTTGCTTTGCAGAAGGTTTCAGGTTTGCTGATTTCATTGGAGGTGGGGTAGCGGGAGCTCGGGGGGATGGGGATGAACAGCAGTGCCAGCGAGGCAACTCCTATTAGTCCTGGTCTGAGAGAGGAATTAAGGTTTTTTTGGGATTATATTTAGAGCATGGATTTATGTGGGCTCTTTGTATTGTACTTGTGTGACTAGTTCCAAAACGATATTAGTTTGAAGCCACTAAATATTTGGTGTTAAATCTGTTTTTGGAGGTAATTTGTGAAATGATGCTCCCTAAAACCCAAAGCATCTCTATAGTTTCATGCATTAGTTAATAATTTCCTGGCGCTTGTCTTTTCTGTGAATTAAATCCTTCTCTGAAGCTGAACAAAAGGTGGAGGCATCACAGATCGTGCAAGAAAAAAGATTTCCAAGAAAAAAGATTTGCCGGTTTTTCACCAGCTTGCATCCATATTCTGTTTTATTCTTAATTTTGGCCCCAAGGTTCTTGAACACGACACATCTGGCAGTTGCAGTGTTTGGGGAGGGGCGAAGAGTCATTTTCTCCTGTCCCTTTTGTGTAGATACTGTTTAAAAAAAAAAATTACAATTCTTCACTGCATTGGCGTCCTAGAATTTTTAAAGGAGGTGTTCGGTTCTGTTTTGGAGCATTTTTTGCCCACTATCACCAGTCCAGCTTTTATTAAATGAAATTCATCTTGGCTCATCCTTTCTGGGCAGTGTGGCCGAAGTCATATGACTTATGATAAAGGAATGTCAGAGAAAGCACCAAGGTTTAAATCCTCATTGGAATCTATAATATCATAATCCTGTGTACATGAAGTGACCCTAGAAAAGAAGAAAAAGGAGAACTTAGAAGGATTATCCCTTCCCAGACTCTCGAGCTGACTTGCATTCCAGACTAGCAAACGCTGACAGAGTTTCCAAGTGTGACTGTGAGTGTTTGTCTCGTAAGAGAGCCAAGAATGACAAATTAATAAACCCTTGGGATTTTCTAGCTTTTTACTTGACTGCATTAATGACTGACCTTGCACCCCTCATCCTTGGCGTGACATAGCTGTTTGCCAGTGGTCCCCGCATGCTGCTCCATCAGAGCACAGGCCTTTTTAAAGCTTCATTTCCCCTTGAGCGGTCACGGGGGTAGTTAGGGTATGCCACAGAGTCGATGCTGACTCTTGGCAACCCTTCCCCAGAGAAGTTAATATTATAAAGGATTTTTGGCACATCCAAGTCCTCTCGTGAAAAGACCCCAAATGTTATTTGCATAGTACACACGGTAACTAAGGCATACATCCTACATAGCCATCCAGAAAAGTGTTACACCTGCTGGGATTCTGCAAAACAAAAATTCAAATTTGTGTCTAAAGCATTATGTAAAATATAACTGAGGGCAGTGTGTGTGTGTGTGGGGGGGGGGGTAATTCTTTTTGTGTCCTTTGTTTTTGGTGGGGGGGACAGTTTTTGGTGGTAGGGGCACTTTTGGCAGGGTTGGAAGAGTAGGGAACCGGGAGAGGGTGTTTGAGAGAAGCAATTCCCTAACTGTTATGTTAAACAGGGCAAGTTTCTATGTTACAGAAGCTGGAATGCCTTGAGCTAGTATTTTGGGGGGTCTTGGTCTCATTTCTCTGGCATCCCCTATCCATGTTTGAAATATTTTTGAACTCTGTATGTCTGTCTACCAGTTGTTACCACATGCAAAGGTTTTCATCCCATTCTGTTTTTATTTTGTCCACAGACATTCTCAGCCCCCCTTTTTATATAATTCTTTCCAACTTTCCATTGGGTAGGAAAGAATAAAAAGGGGCAAACATAGGCCATGAATGATACGAACTGGGGACTGTAGGGGAAAAACAAATTAAAAAGGACTATAATCTAAACCCTGTCATTACCATTGGTCATAATAGGGTAACTATGGTCAAAGCCATATTCTGCAGATCCTGTAGGCCTGAATATCCCTGCAGAAGTAAAGGGGATTAAACGGGTTCAAACTGATTCCAGAGCAAAACATGGTCACATCTGCAAATATAAGAGTCCTGTATATAATAATCAGAAGAGATTTATTAGAGAGGGTAGGGCTACTGTTATAATTGCTAGCCGAACCACAGCAGAAAGCACTTTAAAACACCAAACATATCAAAATTCATGATAAAAAGGCCACTCGCCATAATCCTTTTTGCACCAGCAAGTCAGTGGAGTAAAAACACACTGTTGGGCTGTCAGTGGTTTAAATGGCCAAACTTCGAAGATTGACAGCTCAACTCAGGGAGCAGGCATAACACTTTGACAAATTGAACAGACAGACAGTGGGCTTTATATTAAAAGTATCTTTTTAAATAAAAGGTCCTGTAAGGCATATTTCACATGGCTCTTTATATATTTGTGCAGGGCATAAACATGTAAAAAATGGTCTACTGCAAGATTATGCACAGATCGTATAAAATTAGGCACAGGCATTCCCAGGGGTGTATTTGGGTAGCATGGAAATGTGCATGTATAAAATGCAATGTGTGCCTTCGAGTCAGTCCTGACTCCTGGCGACCCAGAAGCTCCTGGGTTTTCTTGGCAGTGTCACTGGAAGTAGATTGCCAGGCCTTTCTTCCGAGGCAGTGGAGGGTTAAGTGACTTGCCCAAGGCCACAAGGAGTGCTAGTGGGAATCGAACCCTGGTTGCTTGGTTACCAAGCCAGTGTTCTAACCACTAGGCTACTCCTCCACTCCACTTTAAAGTGCATGTATATTTTACAAAATATTCTTGTCTGTGCTTACAGCGCGTGGACACACGTGCATCTTGGTAGCAGATGAGGATTTGTGTGCTATTAAGGATAGTTCTGAGAGCCTCTTTTATATGGTGCCTGTGTGGCCTTGACAAAGCAGGCACTTGGGAGGTGTAATGTGTTACTTTTCTTCTGTGTAAAACTGCTTTTATAAATTACCACAGGAATTGATTGTCTCCTAAGCGCTGGCCTGCCTTGGTTCATCTATTCGAGTAGTTGTCATGTTCTAGGTTTTTTGCCAGTGAAGTTCTGGCTGCTTGCAGTTGTAGGCCTAGTTTTCTATGTGGATTGAAGCCTACAATCTATTCTGTTTATCCCAATAGGAATTTGCTTAATCCAGTATCTGTTTGTGGTTTGTAACTTTATCAGGTTTCTGATGGACTACCAAACTTGCCTTATTACCAGACGTTCCCAACACAGTTAAAGTTCTTTTGTCACTGCAGTCTCTCCAACATTGTGCTTAATTGAATTTGAATAGATAGCGCCCCCCCCCCCCCCCCGGTCAGGTGTGTCCTGAGGTGCATTTTGTATTGGGATTATTCAAACTTAATTGGAAATGAGCACTTGAAGATCGGTACTGTGGAGAGTTACCATTACTATGGTCAAGGTATTTTTTTGAGTTACTTATTTCAGATCTTGACATGCAAAGGTGCATAGTTGAGCTCTTCTATCATGATATTCTATAGTCTGGACATGAAGAGGGGGCCGATTCTATAAAATGTGCGCAGATTGCTACATACTAGAAATGTGCTGAGATCCTATTCTAAAGAACTTGCATGTTTTATGTAGTCAACATTCCAGTAAGGGCACATGATGGGGTTTGTGTGTACTTTTAGGGTGGGCACAGGGGTGGAGCTTGGGTAGATCATAGACGGGGCCTAAACGTATGCGCAGAAGTTATAGTATAGTATAATATAATATAACTTGTGTGCATTTTCTCCAAATCTAGGCATGGGCTGTTATGCTCACTCTAGATTAGGTGGACCTGCTACACATAGGTGTGAGCACTTCTGTGCGCCCCTATTCTATCAAGTAAAGTATGTGTGAACTTTATAATATAGGCCCCACCTGCACTTGCGACAATGCACGTTAGCTGCACAGGAGATTATAGACGTGCCCTCTAAGCCCTTTGGGGGTATAGTATAACAAGGCACCTACAGTATGTAAAAGGAAAAGACTGTCTTGCGTTTTATAATGACGACAAGCTGTGTGTATGTGCCTTTTTATAAAATAGACTTCCAGAATCCATTCCCAGTAGTACTCAAAAGTGCACCTGCTTCGAGGCAGGCTTAATGACCTAAATGTACTAGATGTGGGTATGTATACCTCACAATTTTGTCCCTCTGGCAAAGCTGCTCCACCAGTGACATCTACCCTCTGTCCATGTAAAAGCACCCATTCTCTTTCTGGCGCACACACTGAGTGTGGATATACATGTCCGACCTTACTCTTTTTTTTTTTTTTAAATATATATAACAGCAGTTTCCTGTGCATTATGCTTGCTTTACACACACACATCTTTATAAAGTTCCCCTCCCTTGCATGTTGGAATATGCTTATTTTTTTTCTTGTGACCTGTGAATTAGTTTCAAATGGGTTTTCTTCATTCTAAAGTATTGAAGTTGAAGGTATTTGATAGCATGGTGCCTTGAGGCGTTCTGTTCATTGTGATGTATGAACATGAATGACTTCTCTGCACTGGTGAATCTTGCGTACAAGCGATGTCCCTTCAAGCTTTGTGAAAATTCAATAAGGTGTGCAGTTTTGCTATATGTGATCACATTTTCTTTAGTATGGGGTTTTGGTATTTTTTTTTGTTTTGCGCCACGTTCCAGGTGAGAATGATCGGTTTGGTTTCAATAACAGTGGCCCATGTTGTAAAAGGATTTAGTTCTTTGGAAGCTGTTCTCTTTTTACAGCCAATGGGCAGCTGCCATACCGCCTATGCTCGATTTATGTCATTTGGATGTTACAAACTATTCAAAATGTGGCTGCTAGAGAGATTAAGGGAATGGGCAAATATGAACACACAATGCCAGTTTTGCATGAACTACACTGGCTTCCAGTTAAATGACGTTACTTCTAAAATGATGCTGGTGTATGAAGCGTTACATCCTTTGATACCAGTTACTGTGGCATCTATGCTGAAGCCTTATAGACCATCTCACGTCTTATGGTCCCAGTTGGCGTGTGTGTTAGAGGTTCCATCTCATCGTAGGACATGTCTAATGCTCTGCCAGTATGTCTTCTGCAAGAGCTCCAGAGTACTGGAACTCTTTACCCCAGCAAGTTGTGCATGGTGTCGGACTTGGTGACATTTAGGAAGAGATTAAAAACCTATCTCTTTAAACGGGCATACTTTGTAGGGTGATGTCTTAATAGTTAAGTATTTTATTCGTCCTGCGTTTTATTTTAGTTTGTGTTATGCAATGATAATATGTAATTGTATTTTATTATGTATGTTTTGTAAACCTCCCAGGTAATTGGTGCGGTATATAAGTTTTAAATACTGTGCAGTTTGGGACCATCTAAGCTCCTCTTTGGGCTGTAGCTTTTATTTAGAAAGATTTGTATTCCACCTTATCCTTCAATCAAGGTGGTCACATCACATCACAATTGGAGTGTTGCATTTAACATTAGGGTATTTGTAAACATTTAGACAGAACAATTACTTATCCTCAATTGTACTGTCTAAATGGTATTAACATTTAACAAGAGGGTGTTTAATAACGTATATAATAATCTTGTGTGTGTCTGTGTAGGTAGGATGAGTGTGTGCCTAGTTGGCGGAGGTGGTTGTGTTTGTTTGGGTATGGGCTGTTGTCTAAATGTCCGTATGATTCTATAAATAAGTGTTTTGAGGTCTTTGCGGAATTCTGTGATGTCATCCAGTGCCCTCAGGCTCATTGGGAGGGAGTTACATAGTGTGGACGCCAGTAGTGATGGAGCTTTTTTTGAAGTTGTTTGCTTGGCTTTGTGATAGCCTGCAGGTGTGCTGATCATGTTGTCGTTATTGGTGGTTCTTAGTCTATTGCCGATATCACTTGTTATAACGTCTTGGAGTATGTCTGCTGAGATGGTGAATGATGTTGAAGATGATCATGATTGTTTTGTATTTAGCTCTTGCCTGCATTGGGAGCCAGTGTAGTTGTAAGACAGGGGTGATGTGCTCTGTCCTTGGAGTGTCTGTAATGATGCGTGCTGTGGTGTTTTGCACCATCTGTAGTGGGTGTAGTGTCTGCTGAGGGAGGCCTTGGTATAGTGAGTTTCCATAGTCAAGCAGTGGTGTGATGAGTGCTTGGCACACTGTGCGGAAGTAGTCCTGATGGAGTATCGGTTTGATTTGTCTGATGGTCCTCAAACGTTGATCGGCCTCGTTTGCTGTTTTGGTGATGTGGGATTTCAGGTTCAGCGCTCTGTCCAATGGGATGCCTAGATACTTAACTTCTTCTTTGACTACTATATGTTTGTCTAAGATGCTGATAGTTTGTGGAGGTATGAAGGTGGGGTTCCTGGTGACGAACATTGCCTCAGTTTTATCATAGTTGACCGTTAAGTTGATGGCTATGAGCCAGTCATTCATGTCTTCAAGGCATTTGGTTACTGTTGTGGTATTTAGTGCTAGTAGGTTGATTGGAGCGTATATCATGATGTCGTCAGCATAAATGTGATAGTGTAGTTTATGGTGCTTGATGTTGCATATGGGCTGGATGTAGATGTTAAAGAGCATTGATATGGCTGAGCCCTGTAGTATTCCTTGCCTGACTGGGAATTGCAGTGATTTCTTTTGGTCGCATTTGACTTGTTGTGTTCGCCCTTCCAAGTATGATGTGAACCAATTCAGGGTGTTATTACATAGTCCTATCTGTTGTAAGCTTAGTGTGGGACAGTGTCGCAGGCCGCCGAAATATCCATAAACACTAGCAATAAGCTGTTTGTTGTCAATGCCTCTTAGATTGTCAAAGAGGGAAGTGAGTAGAGTTTCCATGCCGTGTTGGGGCTTGAATCTGTGCTGATGGACGTCTAGTGGGGCATTTGTCAATATGGTCCTGAAGTTGTCTTTGCACTACCTTTTTTCTATAATTTTAGTAAGGAATGGCAGGCTGGAGATGGGACGGTATGATTTTGGTTCGGATGGGCTCAGTTTGCTACTTTTGAGTATTGGTCGTATCATTACGTGCTTTAGAGGTTGCGGCATGTATCCTTGTTGGAGTGATTCTCATCACATTCAAAAAATCTTTGAGAGTTGGCTTTTTGTAGCTTTGAGCCACGCCACTGGGCATGGGTCTGACGGTGAAGTTGTTTAGTCCAGATATAATGTCTTCTACTTGCTGCTTTGGTATGCTGAAGCTCTTCCATGCTTTTTTTTATCATGTAATCATTTTGTTTGTGGTATATTAGAGCATGTTAGGTTGATGTTTTTAGACTTCATGTAATCTGCATATTTTTGTGGGTCAAGGTGGTGTGTAATTTGTTGTGTGTCGTCCTTGGTGAGCTTTTGGACAATGCTAAAGAGTTCTCTTGGTCTATTAGTAGATTTCATGATTAGGTTGGTATGGTGCTGCTGTCTATGCTCATTTATTAGATTATTATATTCCAGTTGCTTGGCTCTGTATTGGTCCATTTTCTTTCCAGTCTTCTGAGTGTGCGCTTTGCAATTCTGATTTCATTTGAGTACCATGGGGCATTGGATCTCTTGCGTGTTTGGTTCTGTGCTCGCTGGGGCAGATGCTGCATTTAGATATTATAGTGTTCCATTTTTCTATGTTTAGGTCAAGGGTGTCGTATTCCTGTTGAGTGATTTCGTTATGAATGAGTTTTTGTTGAATGTGTTAAACTGTCTGGTTGCTCTTTCATCTTCTTTGTGTTGGGTGGGGTTATTCAGGCTCATGGTGAATTCAATCACATGGTGGTCTGACCAAGGGACTGGTGTGATTGTTGGTTTTGTGGTCTTGTTCTGCTCCACTAATTGTACTGGCATAAAGACCATGTCCGGGGTTGTACCGTGCTGGTGCGTTGGGGAGGTGATTGTC
Source organism: Ichthyophis bannanicus (assembly GCA_033557465.1). Lineage (NCBI taxonomy): Eukaryota > Metazoa > Chordata > Amphibia > Gymnophiona > Ichthyophiidae > Ichthyophis > Ichthyophis bannanicus. Next base: position 1,350,280,881 of record CM066032.1, read on the forward strand.
TGGCAATATTTTAATGACTCCATGGCTTTTAAGAACATTGCGGGGTCTCTGGTGGTGGGTGCAGATGCTAGGTTGTAGTCTTTTAGTGCCACGAGGGGTTTGTCTTCTGCTATGTGCGCATATTATTTTGATTAGTGTATAGAGGTGTTCGGTTGTGGTTCCAGGTGGTCTGTATGTGAGGGCGATGCTTAGGTACTTGTTGGCTATAGTGAGTGTGTTGTATTCGATTGTATTAGTGGTGTGATTGTTTTGAATCTGTATTCCTTTCTGGTAAGTATTAGTACTCCTCTTCCTCTCTTTTGTTCTGTGATGCAGTTAAACGCCGAGTATCCTGTTGGAGTTACTTGGTTTAATATGACTTGGTCTGAATTGTCCAGCCAGGTCTCGGTGATGCATATTATATCCAGCTTCTTGTCTTGGATGAGGTCAAGGATAGTATTCGGTTTGTTCCTGATGGATCTGGCGTTTAGTAGGGCACACCTGATTTTTGTGGTTATGATTGGGTTGGTGTTTGATGAAGGAGCCAAGTGCCTTGCTTAGCCTGGTAAAGAAGTAGTGTGCTACTTTTACTGGCAGCCTGTTGCAAAGCATCCCAGCCAGCTCACTACATTACCTGAACTCAGACTGGGGCAAGATGAGTCGTGGGTTTTTTTTGTTTTGTTTTTTTAAATCTAAAAATCCAAATTTACTGCAGCATGATCTATAGATCATTGTTAGCTGATTAATATATTGAAACCTAGGTGCATGACCTTCCGGATAATTGTGGTGAATGTCTACAGGCTTGAATCCTCGAGTGCAGAGCCTGGTGGGATGAAAGTGAGATTTAGCAGTTGGTATCTGTGTCCTTGGGGCATTGCTAGTGAGGAGTTTGTAATGCAGAGATTTTGTATGTTGGTCATACACAGATCTATAGTTTAGGCTTCAGATTAATTTTTTTTTGTCACTTGGCGTACAATCATTCCTGGTGTCAAAATATTGCACAGTTTCTCTAAACTGATTCTAGTAGGTGGCGCTTAGTTGGGAATGAAGGAGAATCCCAAATTTCTTAATATGTACTACTTGTTGACGCAGACTCCTTGTTAGCATTAGACGTATCCAGACCTGTGTTTTGTTCAAACCAGCTTTCTTGTTGCGGCTTTCCTATTAAAGCAGCCCTTAAAATGCCAGCATGCCCAACTCTTACTCTTTGCTCGTGTTTCTAGGGTTTTTTCTTTTTGGGAGAGGGGTAAACCATTTCTCCATTAAGAGAAATGATACCAACAGAAAACTGCACGTTTCATAGCACCGTTTTTTCTATTAAAGCACATTTTTTGAGGGGGGAGGGGGCTGTCCCCTTGATATGCTGATGCAATGTGTCCCATTTTCCAACTCCATGTAAGATATTCATGCTTTTGCATGCCAATTTTCTTTGCATTCCATCCCTTTTTGAAGGCTTATTGTGCTTGTAGATGGATGGACAGACAGATATTGATCCCTTTTGTAGAATTCTTTCAAACATTCTGAATGTAAAAAGCATAAAATATTTGGTAGTACCAACTAAAAAATGCACATAGAAAGATTTAGTTGGTGATATGAAAATACCAGTGAGCAACTATTTCAGTACCCTCTTAAAAACAAAATGCCAAACAGCCTAACCTCATCCTATAAAAACACCTAGTCAGAAGCCCTAATCGGAGCATTTTAGAAAGCATGGCACGTAGAGGAACTGGATGTATAAATCACACTGTATGGTCGTCTGTCTCACCCTTCTAGTGTCTCTTGGTACCTCCTTCCAATTAACTTTTGAATGATTCTTTCTCTTTCCTTCGGATATGTGCTACAGTGTAGAGCACCCTCGTAGCCAGGGTTCATAGTGCTGCCTGTACCCCCTCTACACCTGACACTTAATCCCCATTTTATTTCATTGATATTTAACTGGAATGACCCCCACAGAAATACAGAGCACACTGTAATTTCATACATGTTTTGAAATCCGCCTCGTCATTGGTCAGTGTCTGCGGTTAACAGCTAGCTACATTTCTTTCCTTATTTCGTATGAATTTTTAATCATATACTTATTGCACACAAGTTCACAAAAAACAGTCCTATCCAGTGTGTTTTCCCCCTAGCAGCAAAGATGCCAATACTAATGAAAAGGCCCTGCATATGAGTATATGAGAAATATATGGGTCAGTTTTAGCTGGTACTTGGTATCATCCGAGTACCCCCTCAACAAAAGCACTGGCAAATATTTCTACTAAAGAGAGACTATTATCACAAAATGTTCACAAATCTCTTTGGTGCGTTCCTCCATTCAAAGACCTCCCAGCTTATTTTGTCATTTAAGACCAGAGAGGTAGGGACAATGGCCATAAATAGGGAGAAGCAGAGCACTGGATCGATGGGAAGATCCGCGTGTGTTGTCCCATCACTTGAGACGTTACGGCACTTGTGTGCTGGATGTATTTCTAATACCAGTCTGTCTTGTCTGTCTTTCTAGTTAAGACATCAGCAGTGGAGCCTTGTAATGGAGAGTGTGGTTCCTTCGGACCGTGGAAATTACACTTGTGTAGTAGAAAACAAATATGGAAGCATCAAGCAGACATACCAGCTTGATGTTCTAGGTGAGTTCCTTTTTTTCTTATGGTACTTCATAGCTTGCGTAATAAGCAGTGTTTCTGTCAGATTTAATACCCTTCAATTAAAACAAACATTTATGTATTCAATAAACTGTAATTTGTGTTTTAATACTTTTGCCTCTCCATGTTTGTCATTCAGAAAGGTCACCTCACCGGCCTATACTCCAAGCTGGCTTGCCTGCTAACCAGACCGCTGTGGTAGGGAGCGACGTGGAGTTCCATTGCAAAGTGTTTAGTGATGCTCAGCCCCATATCCAGTGGCTGAAGCACGTGGAGGTGAATGGAAGCAAGAATGGGCCTGATGGCACACCATACGTCACAGTGCTGAAAGTTAGTATACGAAGCCTGCTGATATATTGGCAAAACAGTGATTCTCCCTATCTGTAGCCATGACCTTCCTTCCCAAGAACAGAGTGCCTAAAAATAGCTGGCGATTACTTTTCTGCAAGACCAACTAACACCATCAACCTACAATTCGTCGCCTTATAAAGAACTTTAGATTCTTTTCAGGTTGTGATTCCTTCTTCTGGACCCAGAATAGCATTGCCTAAAGAGCTTTCAGGATGTTATCTGCAGAAGATGGTGGTATGGAATCAAAAGGTCAAGTTCATAATCATCTTAAAATACCTAGGTGTATAACCAGGGCTGGGCCAGTCTACAAGGCAAACTAGGCGGCCAACACTGGTTGGCAGCACGATGATCCCATCCTCTTCAAAGTGGTTCAACTGCTGTGGCAGGTCTTAGGCTGTGAGCGAATGCATGCGCTTTAAGGCCTGCCACCACTTTAAAGTGATCACTGTGCCACCCACCTTCCCCAGGTGAGAAGCTAAATGCCAGGGGTGTAGTGGCACAGGGTGGGGGGGAGGGCAGCATGGCAGGCCTGCCTAGGGCAAAGAAGCCCTTGGGTCAGCCCTGTGTATACTTCTTGGATAATCATGGATACCTATAGGATATGGTGGCCATGAGGATTGACAGACATCAGAACATGGAGGGGGCGGGGAAAGACACAGAAGGGGTCTTGGGTTGATTTGGCCTTGGGGGAATTAGGTCACTACTTAAGATAACAAGGTCTAAAGTGGCCTACACATGGAGATGGTGGATGCCATCACTGTAACAGATAGTGGGCTTGCTTTAGACAGATACAGAGAGCATGGTTAAAAGGAATGAGAGCCCAGATAAGACCTAAAGAGGGCAGAGTTGGTGTTAGGTCATATATAGGAAGTTATATGTGCATCTATTGAAAGTGGGTGGCTTTCAGTTGGGCAGACTAGATGAACCATTTTGGTCTTAAATCTGCTGTCATCTACTCTGTGGCTATGTAAAAATTATCACAACCTGCAAAGAATCTGCTTTTTCCTGTGAGAAGCAGAGCTACTTGTATGGTGGTCTATAGCAATACAGGTTAAATATTTGCAGTATTGTATGGTCTAAAGAGATTAAAATGAAGAATGTAAAAACTAACAGATCTAAATCCATTTAGTGATTCCTTCTGGCATGACAGTAACCTAAAGGTCCCTTCTAGGCCCATTCTAGTGCTAGCTCTTGTTACCAGCAGATCTACCCATTGTTTTTTTTTAATGTAGGAAAAGACATAAAGTGATTAAAACAAACAAAAAAAAAGAAGTGGTAAAAGGATATCCCAGTGATTTCATGATATAGTCCTTAATCTGTTTTTAGACTCGCTTGACAAATCCCCAGCGACTGTTTTGGATGTTGCCACAAAGCCAACCTAATCTCAGAACAAATCCAGGTCTGAGGAAGATGAGGGCGCTAAGAATGATGTATAGTGGAGTGGAAATTGCATGCCAGGCAGGGAATCAGAGGCTCCTTGGAGAGTCAAAGGCACACGCACACGCGGCCCTTTACACCCCCCCCCCCTCACCCTTAATGGTACAGCCTCATAGTCCTCCTAGGCAAATCGAAAGTCAGGGCAAACATCCAATCTGGGGGGGGGGGAGAGCAGCTTTTTCCCTGCTCCCCTGCCTGAAATCAGCAGATTAGCTCGCCATTTATTTTAACCCTTTCAGTTTAAGAAAGTGAGAGTGATCGCCTGACACTGATTCTTTGCCCGTCTGCCACTATATTATCATATTATGGCAGCCGTCTCTACTTTGTAGTTTTGTGTAGGGCATCTTGAGTGACTGAAAACAAGGCTGTATAATACGAACACAAAACATCTGTTTAGAAATGAGCAGCAAGCCTCAATGGTGGCTCTGGAGGGGGTGGGGGAGGAGGCAGCAAAAAGGTGCATTAGATTTGTGTGCACAGACCAACCGCCCCTCCCCCCCTCCCCCGCATGCACACTTTTGCTAAATTTTTTTTTAAAAAGTCTCCTGTGATGGAAACCATGACTGCTAATTTGTAAAAAGCCAAAGTCAGCAGCAGTTTTAGATCCCGCCAGTGCTTATATTTTGACTCCAGATCGTATGCTGGAATCCTGATAATTGGAACAGCATTTGCTCAGTTGGGCTGCACACGGAAGAGGCAGAGCTCAGCTCCCAGTGTTGTCTCGTGCAGCTAGTAACACATCTTGACAATTTGGCAGCCCATCCGCTGCAGTGTGGCATTCAAGAATCAAGGTGTCATGTTTGTGTGCGGTCGTCCAGGTAACATGCAAAGCCCAGGGGACACATGGAAAGGAATACAATTTAATATTCAAAATATGTAAGCGACTTCATGGGGGCGTGCAGTGGTGACAGTGTGCTTGCTCTCTGTGGTCGGATGTTATCCAAAAAGAAATAGTTTCCTATGATGCAACTCCGCACTGTCCCGTCTTGGGACTGCACTTTTTCATGCCCGAATTCTCAAGGTACGTGAACACTTTCTCTGCATGGAACCGACTTTTGCACAGTTGGTGCCAGCATATAACATCCCAGTTAATGTTTGTGCCCAGAGTTGTCCCCTTGAAGCAGCTGTCACCATTGACCATGTCCCCAGTAAGTGGCGTATGGTAGAAGGGAGAGTTGAGGTGCGGCTCCATGCAAGTATTGTCTGGTTTTACTGAAGTTCAGGTTTCTGTCTGTTCCTGCAGTCTTGGATCAGTAAAGACGCTGAAGCAGATGCTAACCTAAATCTGTTCAATGTGACAGAGCAAGATGAAGGAGAATATGTCTGTAGAGCCAACAATTTCGTAGGCATAGCCGAAAAACCATTTTGGCTCCACATTCTCAAACCAGCACCAGGTAAACAATAGACTCTGTCCCAAAGACCTAGCAAATGCAAGAAGGGTCTGCTTAATGTTTTAAGAAACTTCTTGATTTAATTTTTAAAATTCAGTTTCCCTCTTGGATACCCTCTCCAACAGATGCTGAATGGCTTTACCTTCCCCACCTCTCCGTGCCCCCCCCCCCCACCCCCCCACTGCTCAGTTTCTTTTGGTTTGGAACTAAACGCCTCTGCAACAGAAAAATTCCCACAATAACATGACTGCAAAATGCCGCCCTCCTCCTCTTATTCTTCTTTTCCCTCCTCTCTCCCTGCTTTGTCCTTGTGCCTTTTTTCTTTTCCTCAGTGAGTGCTGGCAGAAAAAGCATAAAAACTCTAGCGCCCATGGACATCCAAAATATTTAAACTATTTTGACGGGACTGAAAATTTTAATAAAATTATGTAAACGTTTTTTTTAAGGTGCATATTTGGGAAAATTTGCTAGATCAGATTTTTCAAAATTTTTCTTTCTTCCCGGATAGTCCGCCTCCGTCGTGTCTGACTGTAGCAATGCAAACCTGATCTAAAACCTGCAAATATAAACGGGCTAGCCTCTGGCCATTCACTGAGAATTCGGTCAGGTTTTCTCACACATTAACTCCCGATCGGAGGTTTTGCCTTTAACTCAAGTTTTCATTCTAACAAAAAGCTGACCTTTAGCTCCATCCTATGTTCACACTCACTGTACTAACCAGCCTCCAGTCATGCTATATTGTGGGTCAGTTTTTCTTCCTAATTCTTTGGCTTGCATGCTTCATTAGTGGGACAGAGTAAAAGCCTGGTGAAGGGAACTTTTTTTTTTTTTTTTTTTTTTCTTTTTTCCTTTCGCTTTTATTACAGGTTGTGAAGTAAAATGAAACCAATGTGGAGGAATCGGTATTGAAAGTCTTCACCTGCTTATGAAATTTTGCCTCTGGGTCTTCTGGTGTCCTTGTGCGTGCTGGGATTCTAGCTTACTCTTTGTCCCTTCTTTCTGTATGTGTGTGTGTTTTTTTTAGACGGCAGGAGTTAACACAACGGATAAAGAGCTAGAAGTTCTCTGCTTGCGAAATATAACTTTTGAGGATGCGGGGGAGTATACTTGTCTGGCGGGGAATTCTATTGGGTATTCACATCACTCTGCTTGGCTGACGGTTCTACCAGGTATTTTCCCTCTGCACTGTCACTGTCCTCTTCTCTGTGGTGGTGTTGGACAGCAATTCAGAAATGCCAAATTTTATACCATTTTGTTCTAATTTCTGCAACTTGCCTTCACCTTTTTATTTTAGCTTTTTTAAACCAGTTTCTTGTCTTATCTGGATCTAATGCAGTGGTTCAAAGGTGATCTCTAATCTAGGCCAGGGCATGTACACAGTCTAGGGAAGTTGTAAGTGCTCACTCCTAGGTTTGCCACACGTATCGTAGAACTTGCACCTACTTTTCTTTCTAAGAGGGGTGTATGCTTTTTATAAAATAGGCATGCACACAACTGGGCAACCTTTTATCAAATTACTGTGCCTTCTGACTGTGTAATTTTTAAATCCAAAAGGAAGTTGGATTAAATGCATTTTAATAGTCCCAATCACCTCCCCTATTTGCATATGGGTCGTAGCCTGGGACTGTTCAATAACATCTACTCAAAGCATGAATTCCTGCTCGACCCCCTCCCTTCCCCCCCTCACTCAAAGTGCCTGAATCTTCCCTACCCCAGTGTGTAAAGTATTAAGTGACGGCCGTTTGGTGTTTGGAAAAAGCAGTCGTTGGATAAAATTGCACTCGGAGCAAGGGGGTGTGTTGGCGCGTGCACCCCCCCCCCCCCACCCTTCTGGAGGTTCACCTACTTGCCCACCCCTTACTACAGCCATAATGTTGGATCTCTCCAAGCACACAGCAGTTGTGATTGCAGACGCCGTCTTTCTAAAACACCAGTGTGGAAATGAAGATCAGCACAGTTTTTGAGTGCTGCATCACGCTAAAGGGGTCCCTCCTGCAAGTTTCTGGCCTGCACTCCAGAACCGTCATAAAACGAGGCCCCACTGGAGGAGACTGACAGCCAGGGAGATCAAAGTATCTTTCAGACGCTGCCTATGTTTTCATTCGTAGTATTTCAGGGTTGCAGCCAGAAGAGGTTGAGGTGGATGCCACAAACATGCTGACTGTTTTAAGATTGCCAGACTGTCTCTAAACAGGGATAAGATCATGATGGATCGTGCCAAGCCTAAGAAGGCTGTTGCCCTTCAGCAAGCCCCATATTAAGAAATGTTTTGGATCTTCCTACTTTCAGTTTGTAGGATGGTGTCCGTTGCAGTCTCAGGCACCAGTGACGAGAGGCTCCCTAACCTTTCGAGACTAGGGCATATGTGACAAGCTAGCCAGCAGGAAGCCCTCATTCCCAGAGATCAACTGAGTTTATGAATATGGGGGAGGGGGTTGAAGGCTCTCAGGTTCGTTCTAGTATAGCATCTTTCTGTTCACAGCTCTCAGCTCCTAAAAGTAATGAGGATTTTTTTTCCTTAAATTTCTAATATACATCATTCAAAAAATCCATGAATGAAAAGAAATAAGCAAATTATAACAATAAGGCAAACTTAAAACATGTTAACTCACAATATGGAGGCAAATCAAAGAAGATCAAAGTAATGTAAGACCACATGCCAGCCAGGTGGAAAACTTTGCAGCTTAACCAAATCTCCCTTAGATAACATTCTGTCGAAGGTTTGATACCTTCTGAGACCCCACAAAGAGCTGCCGTGCTGGATGCCATCAGACATTTGCTGGGCATAGCTGCAATCAGGAGGATCTTAAACAGAAATACCAAGAGCATGCATTGCAATCTGAATGAAACAATATTTAGAAAACTTAGACTCCAACCAAATTGTTTTTGTCCTTTTAGCTTTGTTTGTTTAAGGGGGGTGTGGTTTGTGTGGGTTTTTTTTTTTTAATCCTAACCTGTTCCCCTCTATAGCTGATTCCAGTCTCTTTAGCCACTGCCGCTCCCTCCTGCCGCCCTCTTTCGCTCCCTTCAGCCTGTCTGCATGCCTCTCCTTTGTGGCCAACCAGCAAGGGGCTAGCCAGGGCAGTCCATGATGGTGGTGGTGGCGGCCTTTTCCTTTGACCTACTGTTAGAGCAGCTTATAGCAGGCTGGCAACAAGCACCAGGAACCAGATTTTCAGTACCTTGCTGCCTGGAACTACTTTCATAGTAATTTAGAGCATATCTACTTTATAGTTTTGAAAAGGTGAAAGGTTTTAAGTCCTCACTTGTACCTAAAGACCCAACAGGCTTGTAAGGCTGACGTCCTTCACGATGGCATGAATGGTGGAAGAAGGTGAGACCGTGTATTGTGCTTTGGATTTCCAGGACACTTGCGCCATTCACCACAAATTGTAGGCACTGTTATTGGGCCTTTTTTTTTTGTATAAGAATGCAGTTTCTCCTGGCACAGCCTTGCCCTTTGAGTTAATATCCATATGGGGGAGGGGGTGTTCTTACAAGGTGCTGATGGCCTTGGTAATGATTCTGCAACAACCAGGAATTTTGATGACTTGCTGATCAGGACTTCCTGATGCAGAGACCGCTGTAGCACAGACAGGCGGTGGAAACTATGTAAGTCCATGGGTGGATCACAAACTAGGATAGGACTTGCCTAAATCCTTTAGAGGACTGTCGCTTGGGGACCATTCTTGCTCTGACAGGTCAGGATGCTAGTGGCAAAGGACAAAGCAGTACAATGCCCACATCTTGTGGAACCGATTCCATTTAGATGGTTCCCTATACTGGAGCTAGAGTGCTACACCAGTGGGCTGGCCCAGTGGCCAGTGCAGTGCACAGCCATGTTGAAGACTTGCATTTGATTTCAAGGCTGGGGCTCTCTTGCCGGGATCAGCTAGGGCAGATGATGCCATAGAGACAGCATTCACAGCCCCTGAGGGGAAGGATTTCCAGCCATTGCTCAATGGCAGCACCTAGTGGTTAGACTTAGGTTCATGTTAGTTGTGTTCCAAAGGGAGCCACCGTTTGTGGTCCTGGCTAAGGACTGTCACTGATAGCTGGGCTGAGTTAGAAGTGGTGCTATTAAAAGTAGGGCAAAAATGTTTTGGTAGTTGTGGATAAAGATTTATAACACTGTAGCACAGTAGAAAACGGGACACCCCAAGGAGTAGAAGAAAATTGCCTTGCAAAAGAATGCAATACTACTGGCTACTAGAGCAGGAGATTCTGCGCAAGGACAGATTTGTTTCCTACACATCCAGCAGCTTTTGAGCACATGTAAGGAAACTGAAGACGTGCATGCCTTTTGGCATACAAGAGTATATTTTCATCTTCATGAATGTAAGCTAAAAGGGGTCAGTCTGCTGGAGTTCTGTTTAGGTTCCCAAAATGAAGGACCTCCTATATGACTATCTTGGAAATAGGGCAGTTCATAAAGCTCTGAAGGCCAGCCTGAAGATGTCCACAGAAATATCCAAATATAATCAGTTATTGATGATACATTTAAGCAAGCAAGAGAGAAGACATGACACCTTATCTGGTGGGTAGAGAAGAACCTCCATGATCTGTGGTGCATGTAGCAGACTGACTCGTTGCTCAGAAACCAGGGGAGTCTGAGCTGAAACAGTTCCTCTGGTATCTTATTTGCAAATCGCAGGGCAGCCTTTAAACGTATGGCTTTGAGCTTCACTATGAAGGCGCTGTGGTTCCTCTGCAGATTCAGCAGACTTTGGTCAGCAGATGCCATTGCATGGAGATAGCCATGTCAAGCTCTGTTATATTCCCTTACTGATCCACAATTGAGAGCCTTTAAGAGCAGATCAGGCAGCATTCACATCCAGTGATCCTAATGAATTCATACTGGTCCAAAATATCTTGATGTCCAGAACTGTTCAAGTTGGTTATCAGTGTCCAGTCTACTAGGTCTTCCGTTAGAAGTGGGCAGACTTGGTCATAATGCTTCATCCAGACCCTTTTGATAGCCTGGAAGTTGAAAGGCTGGTCTTGGAGGCAAAAGTTATTTAATAGTCATATTCTCATATTTGGAAAAATGTTGCCTTTTTAGCAAGCAAGCGTTTGTTTTGGCAATCACAGTTGTGGGTTTTGGTTTTGTTTGTTCCTCCCCCCCCTCCCCGGAGGAGTTTGTCATCTTTGAATTTGAGCATCTTTGTGAAGGAAGTTGCCTCTTTGCTCTCTGGAATATTTTTTTCTGTAAGGCAGCTAAACCCACTAAGCAAGGAGGTGGTAAAGCCCTTCACCAGGGACATTGACCCCACTTTCCTTCTTTGGATCACTGGATTTCATTTCATTTTATTTTATGTACTCTTGAGAAAGATGCTGTTGGTGGCCATTTGTTTTAGCCAGAAGACTGGGGGGGGGGTGGTTTAGGTCTTCAGTCCAAGTTTTATTTGAAAGATTAATTGGACTTTTCATGCTTCCAATACAGCATCTACAAGCTAATTTAAGGTTTAGGGCGTCTGTTCTCTTGATAAGGATGGGGAAGTTCTGTTTAAGAACTTCAGGTCTCTTAAGAATGAACAGTTATTTCTGCTCTGTAGGCTAAATGAGGAAGGCAAACTAGTTTTGTAGCCTTCCATCAGTGGGTGTATTTAAGTCTCTCTTTTGAGGCCTACGAGTGCCTTCTTGGTCACATTGAATGGGCATCAGCAGATGCAGCTTTCAAGCACAGCATTCATTAGGCCACAATCACCCCTCCCCCCCCCCACCCCGCCCCTCCAGGAATACTGTGGTTGGATCCATCTCATGCAGTCTGAGGCTGGAGGCATCCATATATTCACTTGCCTAATAACTCCTTTCCATTAGGCCCACACTAAATGGGACTAACGTATCTTGTGTATCTTTTGACTGTGTTCTCATACCCTTTGACATTCTTGGCAACTGGACCGCAGAATGGGATCTAATTGGTTCATGCAGAGCATGAGGCATGTCTTTACTAAAGATTAATGCACATTAAGTGCCACTATGCCCATAGAAATAAGAGCTGCATACACTTCAGCATGCTAATTTTGTTAACCTGCATTAAAACGTTTAGTAGACGTATTCCATTTGTGATGCCATTTGTAGCTTAAGTCAAGATGGGACAGTTAGATTCTCTTCCTAAAGACTCAAAGGAATTGTGAAAGTTTATTTGAATAATTTTTCTAATTCGCAATCAAAATGTTCAATTTCTACTATTTGTGTGCCTTTGAACTACTGCACAGTTCATATAAATACTTTTTTCTTTTAAATATTTGCTTTAGCCAGCCAGTATAATTTTTAAAAGAACGCCCAGTTAACTTGTTCAAAGTGATATTTGCTTTGTCAGCCCTTGTTAACTGGAAACAAATAGGTTTTTTTGTTTTGTTTTGTTTTAATTTCCACTTCAGCTGCTTAGAAAATAATCAGATGTTTTGTTGTAACCATGAGAAAAGAGTCTAGCAGAGAGCATGCAAAAGAAATGTTTTTATAAGACCATTTGGCATTTCTGAATGTATTGAACTGATGAATTTCTTCAGTTAAATCACGCTTGTTTTGAGTAACTGGAGATTTTTGACCATTGACCCAATTCAGGAAGGATGGCTCCCTCCTTTTGAGGGAGGAAAAATCAAACCCTGCTGTACAAAGTCCTGGGTGAGATGATATTTCTTGGATATGTAAAGGTGGTCTTTGGGTTGCGTGAAGTCCCCCTTGATGCAAATGCCACTAGTCTACCGGCAAATGCTGTGAGTCTTGGTTTGCTGGCTTTCTCCAGTTCTTTCAAATGATTTTCATGAGCGAGCTAGCAGTGGTCTCCTATATTTGCAGAAAGCGGTAGAAAATGAGGAGTTTGAGATTAGCTATGTAATATTCAGCTTGGTCATTTTAAAATAAAATTGAATTTCTAGTTATCATGGAAATCATATTTCCCTGTCCTGTTTCCATATGACAGTAACTATGAAAAGAGCAGTTTGGTGCAAGATGGAAATCTGTGCTTGAAGTCAACCAAACACTACAGGGACTCTTTATGAAAGTGCAGTAACATTTTACACTTCACCCTGCAGATATCCGATGCATTAACTGTTCTGCCAGTTTTGCAGCTAGACATGTGTTAGCGCATGTTACCATGCACAGAGCACTTCTGCCCCTTTCCCATTCCCACCCTGCATGAACACAAAATTCCACATTAGGTCTTTAACACGAGATTTAATATGCATGAGCTATTTAATGCGCGTTAAGCACTTAGTGCACGCTAAGCTTTAGTAAACCTAGCCTTAACTGCTGCCGTGGCCCATTATATTCCTTTGGACCACACAGCACTTGACACACTCTTACCACAACTAAGCTTTAGTAAATATGGGTCTTAATGTGTCAGAGCCCACGTTAAATACATAACACAATTTAGGAAATAGGCTCCTAAATTTTTGCTTTCTTTTGCAGTAAAAAAAAAAAAGTTTGTGGTATCCTTCCTGGATATTCAAACAGCAGTGAAACATAGAAACATGATGACAGAAAAAGACCACATGGTCTATCTAGCCCATGTGTTGGGTTTTGTTTTTTCCTGAAACAGCAACCATGGCAGTTTATTGCAGCACCGCTGTCAGCAGAAGCAGCAGTGCTTAATACATCTATAGAGCGGTGAAGGCTGCCACTGTACAAAGCGGCAATATTCGGTCTGTCCAGGATGGCACCTTGCTGTCATCCATTTATCTGCTAGCCACACAGATAGTGGATGAATATCACCGCTCCCCTTATAGTTAGGCAGCATGCCCACACTGCACCCCTATTCCACCCTGGCACTAGCCACAGTGCTGCTAAAAACAGTTGGATAGGACACCTAGATAACCAGCAGCCCAGATCAACAGTGCTAGCCACACAAACCACACACATCTTAAATTCTATTATGTAGACTTTTTTTCCCCCCTTTCACACACTCATCCAGACAATCAAATCAAGTTGTAAGCCTACTACTGGTGAAGTATTAAGCAGGGCATGTGATGTGTGGTGAGTCATTCCACACACAGCCTTATTACGTGGATATCACCATGTGATGCTAATGGCAGTAGGGGGTGTCCTTTTCTCATTTTATTTTTCCCCACCAGCGCTGGCTGCTGTTATGCAGCATTATCGTACATCTGCCATGCTACTTCAGAAACAGGGATATTCACTGCATAAAGCAAGATTGCGTACCCCAGGTCTGATTTTAAAGAAGTTATTCTGCCCAAGGTTGGTTATGTATTGACAGATTTGTGTAATTTCCACACCGAAATGGAATCCAACATCCCTAATCTATTTTGTTGGGTGTTGAGGTCAAGTTTTTTCCCCCAATAACTTAAAAAGCCTCAAAGATCTGAAACTGCTAGTGGAAGTTTTTTCTTTTGCTATTTTTCCCTACCAGTAATTTAAATATGAAACGCCTAAACTCACAGCATTTGCCTTTGTGGAATTCAGTGGCTACACTACTAAACAGAATTTTTTTTTTCTTTATTTTTAAAATAGTATTCGGTAACAGGCATTCTCTGGTCTGGGATTATTCAGATACGATAGAATGGAAAATTTAGGTTCAATCTAAAGGTTGAGATGCGGGTTAAGGGGAGGAAACTGCTGTAATTCGCATTAAGGTCTGACTGACTGTTCTCGCTCCACAGCGGCGCATATAGACACATACGATGCGCCCAGCTCAATCTCGGTTGGCATCATCAGCTCAGTGGCGGTTTTTATTGTTTGCATACTGGTCGTCATCATCGTGATCAGATACCGGATGAAAACGCCCTCTAAGAAAGCCATGAATATGCCAGCCGTTCAGAAGATCTCCAAATTCCCACTCAAGAGACAGGTAACAGAAAGTAGATGCAAGATTCTTACAGCCCTGCACTCTTCCTCGTTAGTTTTCTCTTTTGTATCTATTTTAAAATAAGCACCATATTATAAGATTGCCCTCCATGTGCAATGGGACCTATCTTGTATATGTTAAATACATTAATGTGCTTAGTACATCCAGCCTTTATGCTTGGTATCTAGTGGTATTTAGCTCATCTCTTCCTGGTAGAGATTCAAGGTGAGTTATAGTCAGGTACACTATGCATTTCCCTGTCCCTGAAGGGCTCACAACCTAAGTTTGTACCTGAGGCAGTGGAGGATTAAGGGGCTTGCCCAAGGCCACAAAGGAATACCTGTGGGATTTGAACCCTAATCTTTCCGGCTCCAGGCTGCTGCCCTAACATCTAGGCTACCCCTCCACTCCTTCATAGGTAGTAACCTTTGAAACAGCTCGTGTTTTTCTTGTGCATACTTTACATATGTATTTGACTCTTATTAAATCAGCCTTAAGTGCGAAAGTACCCACGCTTTAATTTAAGGCAGTCACGAGCCCTATAGCTGGTGTAAATGTCTGTGCCTGGATTTGTAAAGAGCACAGAAGTGATAAAATCTTATTTACAAGCATACATATGTATGCTGTGCCTGAATTCTGCTTGTGGATATACCCAAAGTACCACTGTGATTAAGTGCATTGAAGGCATGTAATTTAGGAGGCTCTTATAAAATTATCCCCAAAATGGCACCTGCTGTAAATGTATATGTAGCCCATGATCTGATGGGAAGGAGAAGTGAAGAACCGAGTAGTTTGAGTGCAGTCAGTACGGTGCATCTTAAGGGCTATGGCCCACTAGAGCAGGGCACATAAAGCATAGCTGAATCTCCAGGAACAAGCAGGAATAAGTCCTCACATATGGGTACGTCGGTACCGACGGAGCTTGCGCGGGAAAGCTCCCCAGCTTCCTAGAATGGAAGCTTTTGGGACCTCCCACTGCACATGCGCACTGCCTTCCCGCCTTCCTGAACAGCTCTCCTCAGTTTCTCTTTTTCCGCGGAGCCAGCAGGTCGTGTATCCTGTCACCGCTGAAGAAATTGTAGTTTTTTGTTTTGTTTCTTTAGACCGCGTACCTGCCTTCCCATACCGATACCGGTATCGCCGGTCTTCCTTTTTCTTTCTAAAAAAATTATTTTCTTTTCTTTTATTATTTTTTCAGCACTTGGTCACTTCAGTTAGGCCTTCAGGCCTACTTTAATTCTCCACATGGAGAAGCCAGCCCCTGGATTTAAGAAGTGTACCAAGTGTACTGCTGTAATATCAGTCACAGACACCCATGAATGGTGTCTTAAATGTTTGGGGCCTGACCACTCCATTCCGGACTGCCCTTCCTGCTCCCAAATGTCTAAGCGTGGGCTGCAGAACCGGGCCAACAAATTCCATGTGCTGTTTGCTTCAGAGAATCCAACATCACAGTCATCCCGGTCATCATCCCCGGATGGATCTCAGGTAACCAAACCTTCTGTGGGCAAGTCCTCAAAGAGCAAATCTCCTTCAAAGCATCGAGAGGCTCTTAGTTTTGAGGACCCTGCCCCAGCCAAACAGCCCCGGCGGGAGGTCCTACCTCCTAAAACGCCAATACAGGGGCTACAGGTTGACATCGATGGCACGGCCTCGACAGATCACCTGTTGGACTGCTCTGGGGTACCGGCCCATACCGGTACCGACATCCAGGCAGCCGTGGCGTCTATGGGCAATACTGTCCAATCCATGCAGCAGGCCGTCATGGCTTTCATTAAAGCTGCAACGCCATCGGTACCGCTTCCAGCGGTTCCGGGCCCGGTTCCGGTATCGTCCGCCATGCCGGAACCCAGGCCTTCCTCTTCTAAACGCAAATCGGTACCGTATGGGCTTTCGCTCCATACCGCTTCCATACCCGGTACGCCCGATGTCGATACCGATCGGTATGCGTATCGTGCGTTGGAGGAAACTAGACAATACACCGATTCCTCTGAGGATTTTGTCTCCTCTGAGTCTGCAGAGCTCTCCCTTGACCTTCCTGAGGAACCTTCTTCTCCAAAAAGGAGAATGTCTCCTCCAGAGGATTTGTCCTTTCAGGACTTTATTTTAGAAAGGGCTAAAGGCCTTTCTATCACTACTTCCTCTGAAAGGGAACCAAGGTCAAAAAGATTGGATATTTTAGGATACTCCAAGTCTCCTAAAGAAGCAGTTACTCTGCCTATCCATGAAATCCTTCAAGAACAATTGATGGATTTCTGGGAGAACCCTTTAACTCTGTCTCCTTATTCCCGTAGGTTGGACACCATGTATCGGGTCCCTCCGTCTCCTGGTTTTCAGAAAACTCAATTGCCTCACCACTCCATTGTGGTAAAGTCTGCAATGAAAAAGATCAAGAGTACTAAAAGGCACTCTTCTACACCTCCAGGAAGGGAATGTAAGACACTGGACTCTTTTGGTAGGAAAATCTTCCAGGCTAGTATGCTTATAGCCAGGATTAATTCCTACAGCCTCTATATGGGCATGTTCCTAGGGGAACTTGCCAAGAAAGTACGGCATTTTGCCTCCCTTATCCCTGAGGATAAACAGGAGGACTTCCTTTCTGTTGTGAAACAACTTTTAGATGTTTCTAAGTTCTCCAACAGAGCTACCTTTGATTCCTTCGAAGGAGCCAGCAGAGCTTCTGGCATTGCTATTGCAGCCAGACGTCTGGCTTGGCTCCAGGCTTCTGATCTGGAACCCTGGGTTCTAGATGGCTTACGGAATCTGCCCTGTACAGGTGAGAACTTATTCGGTGCAGAGTGGCAAGTTAAGGCCACTCAAATGGATGCTGAAAATGCCACCTTAGAGAGACTTTCTAAGTCCACTTCTACTCCCACTAAGAAGAAGTCTTTCAAGAGGCCTTATTATAAGAAGGCCAGATATGCTTCCAATACTGGCCAGCAATCTTCTCAACCTCGTTTTGCGGCTAAACGTCAGCAAACGAAACAAGCAAGAGCAAAGCCTGCAGCAGCTACTACAGCTCAACAGGCTCCACCCCCTCAGGGGTTTTGACTTGCCCCTAGAGAACTTGCCATTCCTGGTTCTGGACCAACCAGAACCTCTCACCATACCTGGAAGGTTAGCTCACTTTGCTCCCAGATGGGAACAGATCACAACAGAGCAATGGACCCTCTCTATCATCCGAGAGGGTTACAAACTTCATTTCTCCAGCCTTCCTCCTCATCACATGGTGAGACCCTTCAATTCTCCATCTCCTCTCCTAGCCCTGTTGGATCAGGAGATCTCTTCTCTGCTTGCCCAAGGGGCCATAGAAGAGGTTCCTCTTCATCAACAGGGGTCAGGTTTCTACTCCCCCTATTTTCTCATTCCAAAGAAAACAGGGGGATTCAGACCAATCCTAGATCTGAGAGAATTGAACAAATTTCTGTACAAGGAGAAATTCAAAATGCTCTCTTTGGGCATTCTCCTTCCATACCTTCAGAGTCAGGACTGGCTTTGTTCTCTAGACCTGCAGGATGCGTATACACATCTACTCATCCATCCATCCCACAGAAAATATCTTCGCTTTCTGTTCAGGGGAAGTCATTACCAATACAGAGTACTTCCCTTCGGTCTCGCCTCTGCCCCAAGAGTCTTTACCAAATGCATGGCAGTCGTAGCCGCATTTCTCAGAAGCATGGGGATTTTCGTATTCCCATATCTGGACGACTGGCTCATTCGAGCTCCAACTCAGTCGCAGGCCCAGATTTCCCTAGACCGCACAAGGAGCCTTCTGCAGTATCTGGGACTGGTAATAAACCTCCCCAAGTCTCAACTCAGCCCTACTCAGTCTCTAGAATTCATAGGGGCCCAGTTGGACACCACCACTGCAAGAGCCTACCTTCCACTGGTTCGGGATCAGCGTCTGCTGAGCTTGGCCTCCCAAGCCCAGTCCAGTACTCACTTGACAGCCAGGGAAATGCTACGCCTCCTGGGCCATATGGCCTCCACAGTACATGTGGTGCCCTACGCTCGTCTTCATATGAGAGCAGCTCAATGGACCCTGGCCACCCAGTGGACTCAGGCGTCGGGAGCACTCTCAGACCAAATACAAACCTCAAACCGTCTGTCTTGGTCCCTCCATTGGTGGATATCCACCAAGAATCTGTTGTTGGGGGCTCCCTTTCAGCCCTTGCTACCCCAAGCAACCCTCACAACAGATGCCTCCCAATTGGGGTGGGGAGCCCATCTGCTAACTCTCTCCACTCAGGGCACTTGGTCTCCACAGGAGGCCACCCTTCATATCAACCTCCTGGAACTGCGAGCAATTTACCTTGCCCTCAAGGTCTTCCATACCCTCCTTGCCAACCTGACTGTCCTGGTTCAGACAGACAATCAGGTGGCCATGTTTTACATAAACAAACAAGGAGGGACGGGCTCTCTGTCGCTTTGCAACGAAGCTCTCAGATTATGGGCCTTCGCCAGAGAGCACCAAATTCATCTGCTAGCAGTGTACCTTCCAGGAGTTCAAAACTCTTGAGCAGACAGACTCAGTCGAGTTCTGCTGCCACACGAGTGGTCCCTACATGTGGGCCAGATAACCAGAATCTTTCAGGAATGGGGAACCCCGGACATAGACCTCTTTGCAAGTCCGTGGAATGCCAAACTTCCCCGGTTCTGTTCCAGGACTCCGTGTCAGGAAGCTCAGGCCACGGACGCCTTTCTCCTCCATTGGGGTCAGGCGTTCCTATATGCCTTTCCACCCATTCCGCTGATTCCCAAGACTCTGTTCAAACTCCAGAGAGATCACGGCTCTATGATCCTCATAGCTCCACGCTGGCCACGCCAAGTGTGGTTCCCTCTGCTTCTACAGCTCTCCCAGGGATCCTCCCTGGACTTAGGAGCTGCACCAGACCTTCTGTCTCAGGAGGACGGGACTTTGTGGCACCCAAACCCCAAATCCCTACATCTCCGAGCTTGGTTACTGAAGGCTTAAGTCTTCAAGACTTTAATCTTTCTCAACCTGTGAAAGATATCCTTCATGCCTCTAGGAAACCTTCCACGAGGCGGTCTTATGCTTTCAAATGGAAACGTTTTTCCATTTGGTGTGCTCAGCAGGGCCTTGACCCTCTGGCACTTCCTTTGAATTCCCTCTTAGACTATCTCCTGCATCTTTCCAATGCAGGCCTTAAGACGAATTCTGTAAGAGTCCATTTAAGTGCTATTTCAGCATCCCTGAAACCTATAAATGGACAACCTATCTCCTCTCACCCTCTTGTTGCAAGATTCATGAGAGGCCTGACCCTCACTAAACCTCCCATCAGACCCCCCCCCGGTCGCATGGGATTTGAATCTAGTGCTTGGTCAGCTTATGAAGCCACCTTTTGAGCCGTTATTTTCTACCTCCTTGAAATTTCTTTCCTGGAAGGTACTATTCCTAATTGCAGTCACTTCCGCTCGTCGCATCAGCGAACTGCAAGCTCTAGTGGCTAATCCACCTTATACAAGATTTCATCATGACAAGGTGGTCCTTAGGACGAATCCCCACTTTATGCCTAAAGTGGTCTCGCCTTTTCATCTTAATCAAGAGGTATATCTACCTGTATTTTTTCCGGCTCCTCATGCCTCCAATGCAGAGAGGAACCTTCATACTCTGGATTGTAAAAGAGCTCTAGCCTTTTACCTTAATAGGACTCAGCCACATCGAAAGTCTTCTCAACTTTTCGTGGCTTTTGATCCTTCACATTTGGGACTTCCAGTCTCCAAGCGTACACTTTCCAATTGGATTGCTCAGTGTATTTCCTTTGCTTACCAGAGTAAAAACATTCCTCTGGAAGGCCATGTCACAGCTCACAATGTGAGAGCCATGGCAACTTCTATGGCTCATCTGCACTCTGTTTCCATTGATCAGATCTGTCGAGCCGCTACCTGGGCCTCGGTTCATACCTTCACAGCCCATTACTGTTTGGACAAGGACTCCCGCCGGGATGCCTTGTTTGGCCAGGCTGTCCTCAAACACCTGTTCCATTCTTAGACAACTCCTGCCCACCTTCCCAGGATGGATGCCTGAGATCCATACGAAGATGGCGAACCTTGACAGGGGATCCCATGCATCTAAGCTAGGGAGTCCCCATATGTGAGGACTTATTCCTGCTTGTTCCTGGAGATAGCACAGTTACTTACCTGTAACAGGTGATCTCTGGGAACAGCAGGAATTAGTCCTCACAACCCACCCACCTCCCCTAGGAGTTGTATCTTTTATCTATCTATCTTCCTGTCCTCTCTCTATTGACTCAGCTATAAACTCGAAACTGAGGAGAGCTGTTCAGGAAGGCGGGAAGGCAGTGCGCATGTGCAGTGGGAGGTCCCAAAAGCTTCCATTCTAGGAAGCTGGGGAGCTTTCCCGCGCAAGCTCCGTCGGTACCGACGTACCCATATGTGAGGACTAATTCCTGCTGTTCCCAGAGATCACCTGTTACAGGTAAGTAACTGTGCTTTCTCGTCAGTCTGTGCTTATGGTTTGTCCTTGCATATTCTCATGGGACACGTTTTAATATCATAAAGTACAGTTATCCTTCATATATTAGAAAATTTGGCGGTGTTTAGATGGTGTGTGTATAAACGGCTGTGGTGAGAGACTCCTGCAGCAAGTGCACAGTGCAAGCGTGTGAAGGCCATATCGCGAAATTGTCAAGAACAAAATAAAGGGAAGAATAAGATCTCGGCGTTTTTCTTATTTTGCATTAAGAGCTGGTTTTCCATTTGTATCTCATGCTAATGGTTAAGGATGAAGGGGCTGACACTCAAAGGCTTTTATATGGTTTGCAGACCTGCAAACCGTGTAAATACCTCTAAGCAGGATAGTCAGCGTGATGATATTAATAATAAACATTTATGAAGCGTTACTAGGCAAATGCAGCGCGGTACAAAGACAGTCGCTGCTCGTCAGAGCTTACAATCTAATCGGACAAACGAGACAAAAGTGAGAAAGTGGAAAGAATAGGGAAAGGTAAGGAGACATAAGGAACAAGGGATCAGGATCCAAAGACGGTCTTAAAGAGCTGAGCCTCTAGCTTAGATTTGGAAAGGGACAGGGATGATGCAGAAACTCAGTTTATGCCAAGCATAAGGAGCAGTGAGGTGAAATGATGGAAGTCTGGAGTTAGAGGTAGAAAAGGGCAAAGAAAGGAGCAAGCCAGTAGAAGTGCGGAGTTGGCAAGAAGAGATGTAGAGGGAAAGGAGAGATAGGGAGGGGCAGCAGAGTGAATGCACTTAAAGGTCAGAAGGAGGAGTTTGTATTGGATGCAAAAGTGGAAGGGAAGCTAATGAAGTGTTTTCAGAAGAGGGATTATGAGCAAAACTAGGCTGGTGAAAAATTAGTCACGCAGCAGAGTTTTTTGACCAGATTGAAGGGGAGAGGGGATGACTCAGAGGGAGACCAGCAAGTAGGAGGTTGCAATAGTTAGACGGGAAGTTGTTAGAGTGGACAAGTGTTCTAGCAGCATCAGAGGAAGGGGCAAATCTTTAAATATTAGAGAAAAATGGCAGGTCTTGGCAATTTGTTGTATATGTGAAGAAAAGGAAAGGGAAGAATCAAAAATGACACAATGGTTACGGGCCGATGAAACCAGTGAAAGAAGAGTATCATCAACAGAGATTGAAAAAGGAGGAAGGGGAGAGGAGAGTTCCGTTTTGTTTATATTAAGTTTCAACCGGCGGTGAGACATCCAGGTGACAATGTCAGAGATGGGCAGAAATACGGGCCTGCAGTGTCTGAAATATCAAGAGTAGAAATGTAAATTTGAGACTCAGCAGCATAAAAATGGTGCTAAAATCCATGGAAGAACCAAAGGACTGGGTGGAGAGAGAATTAGAGGGCCCAGAACACATCCTTGGGGAAACATCAACTGAGAGTGGAATAGGGGAAGAGGAGCCATTAGAACAAACTCTGAAAGAGCGATGGGAAAGATAAGATGAAAACCAGGACAGGACAGTCTCGAAAACCAAGTGATGACAAGATCTCAAGGAGAAGGAGGTGGTCAACCGTATCAAAAGCAGCTGAAAGGTCAAGCAGGATAAGAATGGAAGAGTCCCTTAGATTTGGCCAGGAACAAATCACTAGAGACCTTGGCTAGTGCCATTTCAGTGGAATGTAAGGGGCGAAAGCCGGACTGAAAAGGTTCTAGAAGAGCTTGAGAGGAAAGAATCATGAATGGTGGAGGGCTGCATGCTCAAGGCGTTTAGAAATGAAATGAAGAAGGAAGATAGGATCCAGGGGTGTGACCACAGCATGCTTGAAAACTGCAGGGACAGTAGCAATAGAAAGGTTGAAAATGTGAGATGGAAGGGATGACAGTGGAGGAAATGGGACTGGAGGGAAGGAGATGGGTGAGGATGGGATCAGACGAGCAGGTTGTGGGTTTGGAGGAGGAAAGATGAGACGTTTCAGATACCTTTTCTTCCTTTCCAAAGATAATAGTTTGATGGGGAAAAGTTGGTATTGAGGGAGAGGTTGGAATGCAGTTCTAGTGGGGAAATGGAGAGTAATCTTGTGGATTTTATGGAAAATTAGCTAGGGTTTGCGCAGAGAGAGAAGGGGGGAATGGAGGGGGAGGCGCCTTGAAGAGAGTTGAGTAGAGAAGACAGCAGGGGTCAGTGGTAAGAATTAGTCGGGTGGATATAGCTAATGCAGACTAGGAGGTAAGCATGAATTTGAAGTGAAGGAAGCCTGAAAGGAGGTGAGATTTAAGCCACATGTACTCGGCAAAGCGGGCAGAGAAGCGGAGAAAGCGATAAGTTGAGGACAACCAGGGCTGGGGTGAAATGCATCTGACAGAACGAGGGATAGGAGGGGCAAGAGTATCAAGAGCTAAGGAGAGAGCAGTATTATAGGAAATGATAGCCTCATCAATAGACTTTGAAGACAAGGTGGAGGAAGGAGACCATAGTGGAAAGAGTCAAAGGATCAATAGCATGAAGATTTCTAAGAAGGTGTGAGGAGACAGAATGTGTGATTGAGGTGGAAAGTGATGAGGGAAGAAACGTAGGAGGCAGTGATAAGAGAAAAACCGAGGTACAGAAATTGGTTAGTTGACAATTAGAAAAGAAAACCAGGTAGAGGCAGTGACCACACTGAGCGTTATCTACAGGTTTTGCCACTACATGCCCTGCTGCTAAGCAGTTAGCATTGAGGCCTTCGGGGACAGCACCTGGGAATAAGCAGTTGGCGGTAATATTCAGCCGCTGTCCACTTATCCCTTGGCAGCAGAGGTTAAGCATGGGAAAGGCTGTCCTAACTTTCACCACCAAGGCTAACCGGGCAGTGGGCGATATTGTCGCTGCCTGATGTGCTTCCTGCTTCAGCAGCAAACCCAGATATTCGATGCTGGTAGCCAGATATGGCCCCGGTATTGAATCCCGACGTTGTTTGGCGGTGGCGGCAGCGGCGGCTATCTGCTGTGATTGCACTGGCCGCTGCTGCTTTTTGTGTGGCCCACAGGTATCTTCTAGTTAATTCCTTTCAGCTCAACCTTCATAAATTGTGGCTTTAGAAGAACAACGTGAAACGCCTCAAGCATCGCATCCCCTTTTTAAGATGATATTGACATATTAATATGCCGCTTGTTTTGAAATTGTTGCCTTATAGTTGATGATATTCAAACTGTAATCTTCACGTCCCAGCGGCATGTGTGCAGGTGTTAGTGGAGACACATTACAGCAAGAGAAATACTGTATCGGAAGTCCATTTTCAAAGTAGTTTTACTTTAGGTAAACATCTTGCTCATCTTAATCAACTGTCTGAAAATTGGCTATTCTTGGTGCTGCTTATATATATATATAAATAGAGAGAATTTTAGCTTCCTAGGGGCAGGAGGAGTATGGATGTAAATTATATTTTCATATCTCTCTCTACCTGTGCCTTGGACCCATGGCAGTTTCCAAAAGGAAAGGCCACATCTGAAAACATGCATGTTATCCCAGTGTAGGCAGTTTTGACAAGTGCCGTCTGGCTATACTGAGCATAGCAGTGTTGAATGACCTTCCCGATGAGATCACTTTAATTCCCATCTGCCTGCCTGTTTTTCTTTCTATGTACATAAAGCAGTGGCAGTAGGCAATAACAAACTTTATTTTGTTTATTTAAGCAGGTGTCACTGGAATCCAACTCTTCAACCAATTCCAACACCCCACTGGTGAGAATCAACCGCCTCTCCTCCGGTGATGGGCCTATGTTGGCCAACGTATTGGAGCTTGAACTGCCTGCCGATCCCAAATGGGAGTTGCCCCGATCACGGTCAGTAAACCTGTCATGTAGAAGTGTGAAGTTGCATGGTTTCCTATTTTCCTCTCCGTATCACGCCTTTTTTCTTTTTACATTGTTTTGATTGCATAAAATTTAATGGTAGGAAGATCCAAGATGGAAATGCATAAATACAAAGGGAAAAGCAGACTTTTTAATGAGTATGCATAAGAGGGAGACTTGCATGCAGCTCCTCCATTGCAGGCTGATCATTGTGGATCCCCCAGAAATCATGACTTGCTGTGGGGTGCTCCAGAACCAGCTTGAGAAGACCTGGTCTAGAAAAATTGGGTACAAGTCCTTGGTCGATGGAAATGGTACTCCCAGCTTTAATATACGAGCCACAGTACTGCTATAAGGGCAGCCTATTAATCAACAGAGAATTGACCAGTTTACAGAAACTGAGGAAAAGCATGCGTCTCCAGTCTTTGAAATAAACCATTCCGTTAATTTGTTTTTATAAATTATTACCTAAATGTAAGATTTTCAAATGAAATTGAGAATTAATGAACAAGGTGACTCGCCATCTTTTTAGTTCCAGTCAAGACTTGGATCCATTAATTGGCGAATCTCATTACAGAAGTAATGCACTGAACTGAATGAATTGGTTTTCTTTTGGCTTTTCATTATTTCTAGGGGCTCATGCCTAGGTAGACATCGCTTTAACAAGACAGTCTGCTTTTCTGTTCCTATTTGTAATTTCCTTTTGGTTTCTCTATAGCTGTTTTGGTTTGCTTTATATTGGTACCCTCACTTTTTTATTTTTTTTTGAGCTTAAAGGAAGTGTTCTTTCATTTTTTAGTCTGACTCTGGGGAAACCACTCGGGGAAGGCTGTTTTGGTCAAGTAGTCATGGCAGAAGCCATTGGCATTGACAAGGACAAGCCAAACAAGGCCGTCACAGTAGCTGTCAAGATGCTGAAAGGTAGGTTAAAGTGAATAGCCGTAAATTTGTGTGGCTAGTGGGGTAAGGCTTCTAATCTGTCCTTTCAGCAAGTAGTTCTGCTTTAGTAGCAAGTGTTTAAATGACTAGCCTTACCTCTTCTTTTCCTCTTTATAAACTGGAAAGGATGTGTTGGTAGTATATATTTTATGATGAATACCAGATCATGTACATTGTCCTGGAGCATCTAGTCAAATGACATACCATTGGTATAAGACTAATGCAAAATCGGGGGTAACGAAGGCAGTTTGTGCTTACCCCCATCTGTAGCATCCTTTTCAAATTCACAGCTGTGCAATTTATTTTCTGTTGCATATTGGCTGCCACACTCTTGATTGCTCTACAAACATTAATTACATTCTCTTCCACTTAGGAGGTGTGTCTGTGTTTTTTTTGTTTTGTTTGTAATTT
Organism: Ichthyophis bannanicus; assembly: GCA_033557465.1. Lineage (NCBI taxonomy): Eukaryota > Metazoa > Chordata > Amphibia > Gymnophiona > Ichthyophiidae > Ichthyophis > Ichthyophis bannanicus. The sequence goes on from CM066032.1 coordinate 1,350,307,116, forward strand.
TTTGGGGTGGGTTTTTTATTTTTTGAGGGGGTATGCGGTGGTACAGAGTACAGGCACCTTTTTCATCGCCTGCTAAAATTGACCCGTGATCCTCATGTATTGATGAGAACTCTGCATAGGAGTACCAGCACCTTTTTCTAAGAAAAATGCATTGGCTAGAAGTGTTATGAGGCAGAACTATTTGCATGATCTTACTGTCCCCCCTCCCCCCAAGTTTTGAATTTAACTGTGTATTGGAGGTCTTTTTTTGCTGTGATCAGTTCCCTCTCCCCCCAGCTACCCAAGATGTTAATGAGACTCCTACGGGGAACGCTTTTCAGAGACCTTACTGAGAGCAGATAGACCCTATTCATGGCTTTCCTTTGATCAAATTCTTTCGTTACCCGGTCAAAAGAAATGTAGTAGTGGGGTTGCCGCCTTGTGCCAGGGGCACTGAGCATTGCCAGCAGGAAACAGACTGTTCTGCTGTGGGCCAGCAGTATGGAAATGGCCACATTAGGATCACCTGTTTCACCATTTCTCATCTGTTCTCCTCCACCCTGTTACCTGCAGACGACGCAACCGAGAAGGATCTCTCAGACCTAGTCTCTGAGATGGAAATGATGAAGATGATTGGGAAACACAAGAATATCATTAATCTTCTGGGAGCTTGCACGCAGGACGGTACGTTGTAGAACGTCTTCTTTTGATGTCGGTAGATATTGAACACTGGGCCAAGGTTTCAAATTCTGTGTAGGAATTGAAATGATTAAAAGGGGTCTTCTAGAAAAATACAGGGTGTTTCCAAATGCTGCTTTTAATTACCAAACTTCTGTAAAACTGTTTTACAAAGTTTAACTTGTCATGCCACATGTTTGCTCCTGAAGCTTAGCTGAACCCCAGAGTCTGAAGAAGTGCATTGTATTAAACAGTGCTCCCAGTCAAAGGTGTTTCGGTGCAAGTAGCAGTTTCTGTACTGGGCTTATGCAGTTTTATTTATTTACCTGAAATGTTTTTCTACACTGTCCCTTCCAGAGATCAGGGGCGGTTTATTTATTTACATCGAAACATAACTTTTACAAGGAATAAATTGTAAGAAATTCAAACAATTACAAGAAACTTGTAATTGAGTTGTAGTAACATTAATGACATTAAGCCATTAAAGATTAACTATTTACATCAACTATATACATTCCCATTAGGATCATATGGCTGTTTGTTGTATGTGTTGCGTATGGCTTGTATTGAGTGCGATATCATGGGGCTAGTTTGTGTGGGCAGTTCTTGTATTTGAATATGTGGTGGGAATAAGGAGGTTGATCCTGTGTGTTCTGGGAGAGGTTTATAATGGACTTGAGGCATATATGAGTTTAACTTAGTTGGGGGGTGGGGGGGAGTTGTGTTGTGGGTGATTGAGGTGGGTGGTTTGTTTTCGAGCGGTTGGGAGTCGTAGTATTCAATGAAGAGGTGTGTTTTTAGTTCTTTATGAAAAGCCTAAGGTCATTGATCTTACGGACTCCGGGAGGGAGTTCCAAAGTGTGGGGGCTGTATATGTGAAAGCCCTGTTACTTGTGTTCTGTTTTGTCTTCCTGATCATGGGAAGAACTGAGTGTATTCTGATTCTTCACCTTATTCTGTTATCTGATTGGGGATGGATTAGGGTTAAGAGGTAGGAAGGGGCTATTTTATTATCTTGAAGGTGGTCATGACTTTATATTTTGCCCTGCCAGCAATGGAAGCCAATGGAGGTTGTAAAGAATGGGTGTGATGTGGTCTGATAGTCTAACTATGATTCTCCAGGACCAAGCAGGAAGTCAGTCCTCACATATGGGTGACGTCGGCGCCGACGGAGCCCTCGCGGAGCCATTTTCCCCAGCTTTCAAAGAAAGCCTTTGGGAATTGCAGCGCGCATGCGCGGTCCCCTTCCCGCCCAAAGGTGCCATCTTGGCCAGTCTTCTTTTTTCCGCGGAGCCCTACAGACGTTGTCTCATAGTCACCGCCGAAAAGTTGATTTTTTCTTATTTTCAGTATTTCTTCGGTTCGACGCCGGTCCTTTTTCCACCCGGCCTCGCGACGCCGGTTGCGAGGCCTCCCCTTCTTTTTCGTTTTTTTCTGTCCTTCGCGACTACTTCGCGCCTTTTTTCATTTTTCCCTGGCGGCCCGTTCGTTCGACCTCGCAGGGGCCCTTTTTCCCCCGATGGCCGCCAGTGGATTTAAGAAGTGTGTTAAGTGTAAGAAACTTATGTCTCTTACCGACACACACGATTGCTGCCTCCGTTGCCTGGGCCCCGATCATGAAGAAATGATCTGTGGGCCCTGTAGCAAGATGTCCGCGAAGTCTTTGCGGAGTCGGCAGCATCAGCGGGAGAGAATCTTCTCTGACCCCAGCCGTACCCAGACCTCGTCAGAAGCTTCGGTGTCCAGAGAATCTGGCTCTGAGCACCGCCGGAGCTCTTCTGAGAGGGGGTCCCCTAACCGGGAACATCAGCGGAAGAAGAAACCCGCGAGGGCGGCGTCGGTGGACGCGCCTGGTTCCTCGAGGGCCAGGTCGCATAGCCCCGACAGCCATCCCGGGTCTTTGGAGCTGGAGCGGCCGTCCAAACAGCCTCGTCTGGAGATGGACTCCTCTGCTCACGTAAGTGCTGTTGTCTTTGTAGACTCACCTCCGAGTGGTCCGCCGTCGGGGCCTGAGTCGGGGGCTGCTGGGTCTCCTGAGTTCGGACTCAGGTTGACGGCCTTGGAGCGCAGCTTGTCTGCCTTCATGGACCAGCAGCGGGCATTGATCGCTGGCCTCGCTGGCGCGTCTGCCCTGACCGCCGGGACGTCGACGTCTAAGTCGACCCCGGAGACCGAGCCGATCCTCGAGTCCATGTGGGCTCGAGTCGATCCTCGGTCGAGGTCATCTTCGGCCTCCCGTTCGGGGCCGAGGTCGTCGACGCCGACTCCCTCGGCGTCGGGGCGGACGGCGTCTGTGCCCGCCCGACCGGAGCCGCTCAACTCCTCCTCCGAGGAGTCGGCCTGGGAATCCGAGGTGGATGAGTCACCTGGTTCTTTTCGGACTCGGTGTGTCCCTTCTGACTCCTCCGAATCCGAGCCTCGGAGACAGTCCCCCCCGGAGGATGCCCGGTTCTCGGACTTCGTAAGGGATATGGCCAAGGCCTTGGCCTTCCCTGCGGATCCCGAGGAGGAGCCTCGAGCCGAAGAGCTCGATGCCCTCCAGTATGACTCTCCTGCGAAGGAGCACTTTACTGTACCGGTTCCTCCGATGCTGGAACGACTTCTCTTCCGCATGTGGGAGAGTCCGGCGTCGTCGCCGGTCTTAAGCAAACGGGTCGATGCCGTATATCGAGTCCGCAAGAGCCCTGGCTTCCAGAAAGCACAGCTGTCGCACCATTCCATGGTGGTGGAATCGGCCATGCATCGGCTCAAGAGCCAGAAGATGCACTCCTCGGTGCCTCCCGGCAGGGAAGCCCACAGCCTGGATGGCATCGGTAAGAAGTGTTTTCAGGGCTCTATGCTTGCTTGTCGGGTCCAGACTTACCAGCTCTACATGGGCATGTATCTCCGGGACCTGGCTAAAGAACTAGCCGGATTCTCTGCTGGTCTCTCCGAGGAACCTTTGCGGAGGTTCCTGGCCTTGTCCACTGGTATTCGTGAGTGCTCCAAGTTCATTTCTCGAGCAGCCTATGATGGCTTCGAGGCATCGGCTCGAGTAGCCGCAGCCGGCATCGGAGCCCGCCGCCAGGCTTGGCTCCAGTCATCCGACCTCGAGCCCTGGGTGCAGGACAAGTTGGTCGATGTCCCCTGCAGAGGTGAAAACCTCTTTGGTAAACCTATGGACGAGAAGGCTGCTCAGCTCGAGACAGACTCTCACAAGGACTCGGCTCTCCAGGAAAACCTCTGCCCCTTCCCAGAAGAAGAAGGGCTCGGGAAAGAAGCCCTTTTACCCGAGGAAGGCGGCTGCCTATAAACACTACCCCCATTATCAGGCCTCCGCAGCTCCCCATCAGGGTCAGCAGGCCAAGGGACGGGGTAACGGATCCCGTAGGCAGCAAGCCCCCAAGCCTGCGCCACCGGCCCCTGCTCCGCAGGGTGGGGGTTTTAGACTCGTTCAGCATAGCCTCTCCCCCTCCGCTGGTTTCTCTCAGCACGGGAGGCCGGCTGGTCCACTTTGCCCACAGGTGGTCCAACATCACGTCAGACGCCTGGGTGCTCCACATAGTCCGAGAGGGCTATCTTCTGCACTTCCCCCAGGTACCTCCCCCCTACTTTCCAGGGGAGCCTCTGCGACCCCCTCTTCACCGGGACTTACTCCTTCAGGAGTTGGCAAGTCTTATTCGGGAACAGGCAGTGGAGCCGGTGCCCCACCACCTGCGGGGTCACGGCTTTTATTCCCGGTACTTTCTGGTACCAAAGCGGACTGGAGGCCTCAGACCCATCCTAGACTTGCGGAACCTCAACAAGTTCCTGGAGAGGGAAAAGTTCAAGATGCTTACCCTTGGAATCCTGCTGCCCTACCTCCGGCAGGGAGATTGGCTATGCTCCTTGGATCTAAAGGATGCCTACACTCACATCCTCATTCACCCAAGCCACCGCCAATACCTAAGGTTTGTGGTGGCGGGCAATCATTACCAATACAGAGTACTGCCCTTTGGCCTATCCTCCGCACCACGAGTCTTCACAAAATGTCTCGCAGTGGTTCCGGCTTATCTCCGGCTTCAAGGCCTCTTCGTCTTTCCTTACCTGGACGACTGGCTTATCAGGGCCCCGTCCGCCACGGAGGCCACTCACGCCACAAAATGTACTGTAACTCTGCTCCAGTACTTGGGTTTTGTCATAAACTTCGACAAGTCCACTTTGCTCCCCTCTCAGGACCTCGAGTTCATCGGCGCCAGACTGGACACGCTTCAGGCGCGGGCGTTTCTGCCGCTCGACAGGGCTCACCGGCTCATGGCTCTCGCCAGCCATTTTCGCAGCCATCCCCGGGTCTCGGCCCGGCTCTTCCTGAAACTGCTCGGCCATATGACGTCCACGGTCCATGTGACCCCCAATGCCCGCCTGAACATGCGGTCCGCTCAGTGGTGCCTTCGCTCTCAATGGCGTCAGGCCTCGGGGAGACTGACGGACTCGGTACGCATCTCCGGCCCGCTAATCTCTTCCCTACGATGGTGGCTTCACCTACCCAACCTAGTGCTCGGAATGCTTTTCCAGTCTCCTCCGCCGGCCCAGGTTCTGACGACCGACGCTTCTCTCCTGGGTTGGGGAGCACATTGCCAAGGGTCATGTACTCAGGGTCTCTGGACCCCGTGGGAATCTGCCCAGCAGATCAACTTCCTGGAGCTCAGGGCCATTCGCCTGGCTCTGAAGGCCTTCTCCCACCTCACGTCTCACCAGTCTGTGCTGGTCCAGACGGACAATCAAGTTGCTATGTTCTACGTGAACAAGCAGGGGGGCACGGGCTCCTTCCTTCTCTGCCGGGAAGCACAAAAGCTCTGCGCTTGGGCCGTCAGCCGGGGAATCCTCCTCAAAGCGGTCTATCTCCCAGGTCAAGAAAATCACCTGGCAGACAAACTGAGCAGAATCCTCCAACCGCACGAGTGGAGATTGGACCCGTTGGTGGTCCAACGGATCTTCCTGCGGTGGGGCCTCCCCACGCTGGATCTCTTCACCAGTCCTCTGAACAGGCAACTTCCTCGATTCTGCTCTCGGGAACCGCACCCCCTCCGAGTAGCGGCGGATGCTTTTCTGCTCTCATGGTCCACGGGCCTTCTGTATGCCTTTCCTCCCATGCCGCTGGTGTCTCGAACTCTTTTCAAGGTTCTCCAGGACAAGGCCTCCGTGATCCTGATCGCTCCCCGGTGGCCCTGGCAACCGTGGTTCCCGCTTCTGATGCAGCTGGCGGTGGATACCCCGTTGCCTCTGGGGTTTCAACCCGATCTCCTGACTCAGGATCAGGGGTCTCTCCTACACCCCAACCTCAGAGCTCTGCATCTGATGGCCTGGCTGCTGAAAGGGTAGTCCTTGCTCCACTCCTGTTACCTCCGGAGGTGGAGGAAGTCGTACTGGCTTCCAGGCGACCCTCTACCCGGAAATCCTACGCCCTTAAATGGCGTCGCTTTTCCATCTGGTGTACTCAACAGTCTCAAGATCCCTTCTCCTGCTCGGTGTCGGTGGTCTTGCAGTACTTGCTTTCCATCTCCAACCTTGGGCTCAAGTCCAACTCGGTCAAGGTTCACCTCAGTGCTATTTCGGCGCATCATGTGCCGGTGGAAGGCAGGCCTCTTTCCGGCCATCCCCTCGTGGCTCGGTTCTCCCGGGGCCTTCTTCTCCTCAAACTGCCGTTGCGGCCCCAGCCCCTGACTGGGACCTGAACGTGGTTTTACAGCGGATCACCTGCCCGCCTTTTGAACCCATGGCTACCTGTCCTCTTCGTTTTCTCTCTTGGAAAACCTTATTCCTGGTGGCCCTCACTTCCGCTAGACGCGTTAGTGAACTGCAGGCCCTGGTGTCTGATCCTCCCTACACTCGGTTCTACAAGAACAGGGTAGTCCTGCGGACTCACCCTAAGTTTCTTCCAAAGGTGGTCTCCCCTTTTCACATCAATCAGGAGGTGGTACTTCCGACCTTCTTTCCCAGGCCACACTCCAGCCGTGCTGAGATGGTCTTGCATACCCTGGACTGTAGAAGGGCGCTGAACTTCTACCTTGATCGTACGCGGGAGCACCGTAAGACTGTCCAGCTCTTCCTGTCTTACGACCCTAATTGGGGCTCCCTGTCTCTAAGCGTACTCTGTCCATCTGGGTAGCTGACTGTATCGCTTGGACTTGTGCGGCGGCAGGCCTCTCGCTGGAGAGTCGAGTCACCGCTCATCGGGTTCGGGCGAAGGCTGCGTCAGTGGCTTACCTCCGCTCTGTTCCGTTGGCAGACATCTGCCGGGCCGCTACTTGGTCTTCGGGCCAGACTTTTGCGGCCCATTACTGCCTCGAGAGGGAGTCCCGCAGGGACAGTGCTTTCGGACAGGCAGTCCTCCGTAATCTCTTCGAGGTTTAGGCAACTCCTACCCTCCATCCCGGATGTTGGGCTACCGGTTGGAGATTAGTCAGAGAAGATTCCTTACTTCTGTGCTGCTGAGCTAGAGGGAGCTCATTTTTGTGCTTAGGGTCTCCGGTAGCCTTAAGCTGGGGAGTCCCATATGTGAGGACTGACTTCCTGCTTGGTCCTGGAGAAAGCGTAGTTACTCACCTGTAACAGGTGTTCTCCAGGAGCAGCAGGAATCAGTCCTCACAACCCTCCCTCCTCCCCTTGGAGTTGCAGTCCTATGATTTCGTTTTTGCACTTTTTTGCTGTCTTTTTGCTATGTCATCTGACTGGCCAAGATGGCACCTTTGGGCGGGAAGGGGACCGCGCATGCGCGCTGCAATTCCCAAAGGCTTTCTTTGAAAGCTGGGGAAAATTTCTCCGCGAGGGCTCCGTCGGCGCCGACGTCACCCATATGTGAGGACTGATTCCTGCTGCTCCTGGAGAACACCTGTTACAGGTGAGTAACTACGCTTTCTGGCTATGACGTTTTGGGCCATTTGAAGAATAGTTAGATTCTTTTTGGGTATTCCAATAAGTATGCTGTTGCAGTAATCGAAGAGGGATGTGATTAGGGCTTGTACAACTGTTCTGAAGTCTGAGTGGTCGATGAGTGGTCTAATGTGTTAGCATGATCCCTCACCTAAAACATACATCCAGAACTATATATTTTTTAAGTTAAGGATCATCCAAGTGTTTTGTCTAGGATGACACCTAGGTGTATCACCTCTTGTTTTTATTGGGATGGGAGTGTTAAGTATATGAATTGTTTGTGGCAGGGTGAAGTTAGAATCTCTGGTTGTGATCAGGGCTTCTGTTTTTGTATAGTTTATGCTCATGTTCATAGATTTTAACCAGCTTTCTCCTTCCTTTAGGCAAGAATCCAATTTGTCATAGGAGGGGTTTTGTGTGTCTCTGGGAGAGTGGACCATGATCTCTGCATATATGTGATAGTAAAGTTTGTGTTTATTTTAAATATGGAGCATATCTGAATATACAAATTGAAGAGTAGGGCCGACGGCGCTGATCCTTGCAGAATTTCTTGTGGCTGGGGGAAAGTTGGGGAGCGGTTATGTTTTATTTTTACATATTGGATCTGTTGGTAATATATGATGTGAACCATTTGAGGGTTTGACCTTTTATGCCTATGGTTGAGTGGCAATTAGGGTGTTGTGGTTTACATTGTCAAAGATAGCTGTGATATCTAGGAATATAAGGATAAATGCTTGCTTACACTCATCTGGGAGTTGGATAATGCTATCAAATAGTGCTAATAGGAGTGTTTCCACCCCATGGAGGGGGCGGAATCCATACTGATATTAGTCTAATGGGGCAGCGGAGTCGATGCAGTCTTGAAGCTCTCGCTGTGCAGCTTTTTCAATGACTTTAGCTACAAATGGTATGCTGGCTATAGGCCTGTAGGATGAGGGTTCCTCTTCTTTAGTATAGGGCGTATTGTGGATAGTTTGAGTGAATTTGGCATTATGCCTTGTTGTAGAGATTGGTTGACTATGTTTAGAAGGGTGGGGGCTATTTCTGTTTTTGTTGCTTTGATCCACTCTACTGGGCAGGGATCTAAGGGGGAAGTGGTGGTATTAATATTTGTGATATAGTCTATTTGTCTTTGGTCAAGGCTGTGGAAAGAGTTCCAGCTATTGCTAGTGGATGAGGGCGTTGTCCAGTTCTCAACCTTTTTTGTACTGTGACCCCTTTTACCATTGGTCAACTTGTGGTGACCCCCAATGATAAAATCAAATGCGGCGCTCTTCCTTTACCATTAACGCATTGTCGCTGTAATCATTTGTTGAATTATTAATATATTATAGGCCTTTGCAATATGTGTTTATTTCTAAAATTTACTTATTTAAACCACAATAATTAATCACAATAACAAGTAACAATATTTGATTTCAAAATTATGATTTTGTAGTCAAATCACTAATATGAAATGAAATTTTATTTTTTCTACCTTTGTTTGACCAATTTATTCTCTGATCGTGCTGGTCCCGATCTGAGGCTTCTGCTTTCCTGTCTTCTTAGCTCTTTCTGTGGTCTATAGTCCATCTGCCATTTCTTATCTCCTTTTTGTTTTCTTCACTTCTTTCCATCAGCCTATTTCCAGTCCCCTTCTAGTCCAAATACCATGGCAGCCCCTCTCAGCATCCACTCCCTTCCAGTCCCATTCTCCTATCCCCTTGCATCAGCCCATTTGTAGCCTTAGCCCCCAGTTTTCTTCCAAGGCCAGCAACTCTATCCTCCTCCTCCCCACCATCAGCCCATTTCCAGTTGAAGCCCCCCAATCAGCTCACTTCCAGTGCTTGTCCCCCCCTCAACCCCATTTCCAGTCCTAACCTCCCCAATCAGCTCATTTTCAATGCTAGCCCCATCAGCCCATTACCAGTCCCAACCCCCCATTGATCAGTCCATTCCCAGTCCTAGCCTTCCCTAATCAACCCATTACCAGTGCTAGCCCCCCCATCAGCCCATTATAATCCTAAGCTGCACTGTCTCTCCCCTCTGTCCAGCATTTATCCCCTGTCTGTCCAGTATGCCCCCCTGTCTCTCCCCTTTGTCCATGTCAGCCCCCTCTCCCTCCATCCATCCCTCCATGTCGGCCCCCTCCCTCCATCCATCCCTCCATGTCCGTATGTCTGCCTGCTACTGCTCTGTTCTTCTGCAGCCGAGGCTCCCTGTCTCTTAGGGAACCACGGCTGTGCCTGTGAAGCTGTTGCGGAACCTTCCCGTCTCTTGACAGGCTCAGTGCAGCATTGTCCCACCTCCAAAGGAAGTTGTTTACCACTTCCTTTGGAGGCGGGACAATGCTTCACAGAGCCCATCAAGAGACAGGAAGGGCTCTGCAACATTTTCACAGGCACAGCTGTGGTTCCCTAAGAGGCAGGGAGCCGTGGCTGCAGAAGAAGGGAGGCGGTGAGTTTGCCGCTGCCGAGAAGCAGACTCGGCAGCGGCAGCAACTTGTGCGATTTTTTTTTTTTTTTTTAAACTGGAGTGAGGCAGCCCCTGCTAAATCCTATGGCGACCCCTGTAGGGGTCACGACCCACAGGTTGAGAACCGCTGGCGTTGTCCATGATGGAGGGCATAAGGGATCATTGTATTTTAGTTTGTTGGCATAATAATCTGCTAGTATTTGGGGTTGAATATTTATTTTGGTGGCATCTTCTAGTGGTGATTTGGTTATTGACTTGACCAATTCGAAGAGTTCTCTTGCCCTGTTTATGGCTTTGTTGAGGGGTTTTGTGTGATATGCTTTTTGTGCATTGTTTATTGCCTCTTTGTAGTTATTCAGTGTTGACATATAGAGTTTGTTCTCTATGGTCTTTTTTTTGATCTCCATGTGTGTTCGATTTTCCTAAGGTTTCTTTTCATTTTGGTTAGCTCTGCTGTGTACCATTTCTCTGAGGGGATTTAGTGTTTTGGTGGTTGGTTTTGCTGCTGTGGTAATTATCAAATTCCAATTTGTTAGACTCCACCTCAAATGACCTCAATGAATTGCTAATTGGGGTATGGTAGTGCTTATGAAAGTTTCCCTGTCAAATTGTTTGAATCTCTGTTTTAGGTCTTTTAGTTGATGTGAGGGGTGATAATGGTAAGGAATATGTGAATCGGATTAGAGTGGTCTGACCATGGAATCTGAGATTTGTGGATGAGTGTGGGTGGTTTTGGGATGAAAACCAGGTCTAGTATATTTCCCTTGCTGTGTGTTGGTGGTTTAATTGTTGGAAACCCATCGCCCTTTGGTTCTAGGAATGTATGATTGGGTGTGGGGTAGGCATGATAGATTGAAATCACCTAGAATTGTGTGGCTTCCTTAATGTAGAGGAGCAGGCGGATTCTAGGATTGTAGTAATGTTTTGGTGATTGGGAGTGGTTGGTCTGTACAGGAGGCATATTGCTATTTTTCTATTTTCAACTTTAAGGAGGTCTATACCCTCATAATTGCTGCAGATGGAGGTGGAGAGTCTTAGGTCTTTGGTGATAGCAAGTACTCCGCAATCTCTTTTATGGTCTCTGGTGCAGTTGAAGAGACTATATCCTTGAACTTTTAGTTGGTTGAGGACGTTGTCGGTGTCAGTAAGCCATGTTTCTGTGATAAATAGGATGTCTGGTTTTTCGTCTATGATGAGATCGTAGATGAGTGGGATTTTGTATCTTATGGATCTCATTAATTAGGATGAAACTAAGTGGTGTATTTGCCAGTGTGCCGTTTAGGGTTGTTTGATAAGGTATTTATGTATATTAGCCTGTGGTTCAATCTGTGGAGGTTTGGGTTATGATCTTTTGGGGGTTGGGTGTAAAATGTGAGGTGACGGTTTTGTCTTGGATGGTAGTTTTAGGGTGGGGATGAGGAACTGTTGGTGGTATTCTGTGCGGGGGGAGTGCCTTGAGTAGTCTGGCAGAAATGAGTATGAGGATTAGGAAGCATATTATGTTAGGCTCCATTAATTTGTTTTGCAGAGTGCGGGAAGAATCAGTGGTCTAGGCCTGGGGGTTCAGAAAATATCCTTGGTCAGTGGTTAGGTATTCTAAAGTGCTATCGATTTTGAGCAGTTAAGGTAGTTGTATATAATGTATTATGAAAACAGCAGTGGATCATAACGTAGCACATGTTGTAATATTACATATTGATTTGAAAGATACAACTTTCTTTGTTCCTGGTACAGGGCAGTTTTATATTATGATATGCTATAGTTAGACGATACCAGATGTGGTGGAATGAATAAATTCCATAAGTGATACTAAAATGACTTAGTTTGGTATTTACATGATATGGGAGGGTAAACATTCAGTTTCTTCCCACCTCCGTTCCCCACCTAAGGGCCCTCTGGTGATGCCCGCCAGGTGCGGGTGCACCTAGCAGCACTTTAAATTTAAAAGTAAGCCCAGCGCTTTTTCTTCGGCCCGTTGGCTAGGTGGTGGGGAACAGGGAGGGGCTTGCCTGCCTTCTCCCGTCCTCAGTGCCAATCTGGGCAGGAGGAGGATGTTCCCGCCAGCTCTGCTTGTGTTCCCGCTGGTGCATTTTGTGTTAAATTTTATAAATCAAAGCCTTCAAGAAGTTGGAAAAATCTTAGGCAAGTCTCTAGTTTTCATTAGAGCAGTTGACAGCAGGCATCTCCGGACAGTTAATACACTAAAGAAATCACAAGTCAGCCACAAATTCAGCTGAGTGCTTGATATTGGAGATAAGACTTCTCCCCTACCTGGCTGCTTTAGGATTAACAATTTTTAAGACTAGAAAGAAATAGTTGAATTATAAAATATGTTAAATAAAAAAATTAAATATGGTCTTTCTACAAGTCAAGGCAGTTTGAGAACTCTGTGCATGAGCATGAATTATAGAAGAAAGAAATCTTTTATTTAAGTGATGATTATTTACTCCAGCTATTCTGAAATTACTTCATACTACAGACATTTTACTTGCACCTTTTACATTCAGGAACATGCGCTTAGTGTGATGACCTAAGCCTACAGGAGGATGGTCAAGTTGGTGCTCCAGAGCATTAATTGTTAAACTCTTGCTAGAGATTAAATTCGTGGCCTGGAGTGGTCATGGTGGGGGAAGGAAGGGTTTGAGTCTTTATAAAAAAAAAAAAAAAAAGGAGCCATAGAGTGGAAACATTAGTACATTTGGGCAGCAATCATTGTTGGGACAACTTTGACTTTATCGGCTGTTGGAGTCAACTACTAGTGCATGGGAAGTGCTCACGTCAGAAGGCTTTCTCTTCACAAAACGCCAGCTAATGTGCAGTATATAGACTGCAGAGGAGCAAAAAACAAACTCCTTCTTGCCTCTTCAGTATAGGATGCGCTGTTCAAGGAGTGTCGTGGCCCAGGAAGTCACATCGGCCTCTCAGCCTCCAGTCTGAATCTCAGCTCGGGTGGCATTTCACTCGGGGGCAGTTTCTCCAAATGGATTAGTTTTGTGCATACCATGACAATCATGTCCCTCCCTCCTAAGCCCAGGGTATGTGGAGAATGATCTCAGTCTCTCAAATTTGGCCTCCTTCTAGAGGTCTTAAAATGTAACATGTCTAGGTAATATATCTAGGTGTGCTTGGAAATGCCCCTTAAGCCTGTGGCACCTAGTATGATGGGAAATATCCCTGTATCTTTTTGTCACATTTCTTTGTGTCTGGGCCTATGTGAGATGAGTGCTCTCCATCCAGTTCCAGGACCTATAGCAGAAGGGATGGCACTGTGGCTTCTCGTCTGAATTCTGCCATGCACTTCCCCCAGACCTGTAATGAGGATATATACAGAATTACCAGACTTGCTAGATGCTCTTGTTCAGTACTATTTACCACACTTTTTGTGGGTGCTTTTTCCCCTTAAGGTCCACTTTATGTGTTGGTTGAATATGCATCCAAAGGAAACCTGCGAGAATATCTGCGAGCTCGACGGCCCCCTGGCATGGATTACTCCTTCGACACGTGCAAACTTCCAGAAGAGCAACTGACCTTTAAAGATCTGGTTTCCTGTGCATACCAGGTGGCCCGGGGGATGGAGTACCTTGCATCTCAAAAAGTGAGTGGGGCTTTACCACAGTGGAACCAACACTTTTTTGTTTGTTTTTTTGTTCTATAACTTGAAAAATGTGAGTGTTTGGGGGGGTTCCCAAGCAAACCAAAATTGCTGTAATATACATAACAAAAGGAAAAGATCTCAAAGATTATAGTGCATTTATTGATAGGTTAAGGTGCAGTGTTCAACCATAGGTCCCAAAAAACACCTTCAAATAACTTTCTGGTTTGCCCTAGTAGGATACAGAAATGAGAACAAAAAAAGTAAATAACTTAGCAGTTAATTTCTTCTTTCTTTCACCAATTTCCAACCCAGCAGAGGCCCCAGCTTTAGCCATCAGGCTGCTTCAGGAATAACAATTTCAAAAATTAGAAAGACCTAAGCAATCAAATTACAGAAAACATTTCTTTCTTCTCTTCCATAAGTAATAACCACTTACTCCAGCTCCTCTGAAATTGCTTCATACTAGATGTCGGGCACCGAAACTGGCACACAATGTGCCCATTGAAATAAGAGTGTCTGTCTGTTTTACCGATGGATCAGAGAGTGCTGCCAAAACATGAAGCATGGATTTTATTCTCACTAGCCGCTTGAGGTGCTTTTTGTCAGGATCATCTTATGGCAAAATGACTTTTGACATAGCAGTTCCCCCTCTTTCTGTTATACTCCCAACTCGTTAGGCAGTCGGGCTGCAACTCTCTGGAGTCCCCCCCCCCCCCCCTTTTTTTTATATCCTTCCATTCTGCCACCCCAACACAGTGAGCGGGTGATCTTACAAAAAGCTGCCTTGGTGTATAGGGCGAGGAGGTGTCAAGTGTCAATCTGTGGCCTATTTATAAAGGCACAAGTGCCAGTGTATCTTATATAAAATAGTAATGCTAGGGCCGGTCCAGCCGTTAGGCAAACAAGGTGGTCAGCTAGAGCAGCAACTTCTCAGCAAAGAGCAGGGCCTTCAAAGCTAAACAATTAGATTTTGACAGCCAAGGGGTTGTAAAGCTTAAGGTCTGCCTAGAGTGCTAACACCTTGAACCAATGCTGGGGATGGCCCGAACCAACACAGCTCATTATAGCCACACTCATATGCATCAGCTCGAGAGCAGATGTTGAATGCACGTGCCTGCACTATGTGTTTGCACATCTTTTATAAAGTAATGCATGTGAACCATGGCTCCATCTGTGCTCTTCTCAGACGGCACCCTTGAACGTCAAGCACGGGTTAATTTTATAAGAGGAATCTTCCGTGCATACATTGGCATGTACATATGAAAATTCCCTTCTGCATATCTGAGATGAAGAACCATTTTCCAGGCCACCTTCCAGAGCCCTGCATTCATGTGCCTGGAATCTGGCTACTAGGTGTCGCTATTAGGCAGCGACCATGACTGCCTCCCTCCCAAAGGCTATGAACGCTGCCTTTACTGTACTCCCCACTCACCGGGGGTGCAGAAGACACGAATTAAGAAATGAACTGGTGACGACCTGCATGATCTCTCATTTTATCTCTCTGGTAGTTAGCCACCGGCTGGTCCTCTTCAGAATGGTATACAGTAGGGCTTTGTTCTTTCTCAGGGAATCTATAGAAGTGACCATAGGATAAAGAAGGGGGCTTAACAGAAAGGAAGATGGGGGAGGAATTAGGATAGTAAGAGTAGAAAAAAAAGAACAGAGAAAGGGGGAGCAAGTAATTTCCTTGCAATATAATAGCCAATAAGTGGTAAAGCTGTGATAGTACTTGGGGGGTTGTGGTCAATGTTCCCTCTAATTTTCTGTAGGCTGTGTGCGCATAAAATATCAGCTGTGTGCAGCTTTTGAAGGAAGGTTAAATTTTTGTGCGCCACATAACGACACTCTGAGTTATATACTTTAAAATTTGACTGCACGTCAGAATACAGTATGTGCACTACATTGATTTTAATCAAATTAAATGAAAATAGACCATTACTAAATGAAGCAGGAAATTTCCTAGTAATTACAATCATAACTTTTAAATTTTAAGACGTCCGTGGTGTTTTCTGTCAGAATCAGAGCCATAATTTTTGTGCGCTCTGTTGTAAAGTATGTGCGCTCGCTCGGCGAGGTGTGTGCGCACACACACGCACAGCTTAGAGGGAACAGTGGTTGTGGTGTTCGCAATATGCAACTCGTAACTGCCAGTCCTGTGGACTGCCTTTACTTTCTTGCCCTTGTGGGTTCAGCGGTTTCCTTGTGAGGCAGTACATGTGCTTTGTGGATTTCAGTTGGTTAACCATGCTAGAAAAATTTGTATTTTTTTTTTGTTTTTTAAAGCAGTAGCTGACCTTCAAACGGCCTAAATGCAGCTCATTGGGATATTCAGCAGCTCTAACACTGTTAATGCCACTTTGAATATCCCCGGTTACATCAGGGTGTGGGGGGGGGAGAACAGAAGCGGCAGCTGATAACTGGCGAACAGTGAGATTCATCTGTGAGCTGGGTATCCTAAACCGGCTAATGTTAGGACAGCAATCTGACCAGTGGCTGAATATCACTGTTGGCCAGATTGCAAAATCACAATATGACCAACCCATATCTTCAGTGCTGGTGGCCAGCTCTGACACCGGCATGGCGTATGTGGGTTCACTTTACGGCGGCGACGGCTAGCTGTTTTAAGAGCGTTAGCTGCTGCCGTTGAATATCCACCCCACCATATATTTTTTGATTTTTGCTTTAAACAGAAGTCGGAAGCTGATTTTCACCTATGAACTAGAGTTTGGTGGGGTGGGGGTGGGGAAGAGAAGGAGTTTAGCATATTGAAACGTTAGTGGTTCTTGCTAGAGGCTGTAATGAGGTGGCGAATGAAGAATCTCCATAGAGTTGCTGGCATCGCCTACAGAAAAAGGAACGTTTAGTAACAGACACCCATATCGAGGGATAATTGCCACCTTCAAGCATCCAGCCACGAATTGATTTCCGATGCTCTAGCCAAGGTCAGACCAGAGAGCCGTAGCAGCGAGACAATAGATCGGCACAGCCTTTGTTATGATTAGGGGGTGCTAAAGGATAATATTTAAAGGTCACAAAGATTGAATAAAATAGGGGCTGCCATGGGCCTATTGCAGCTTTCCAGTTACCATTGCCATGGAAATCTTAGATTGTTCCTGTCCAACAGCAGAGGGACGGTGCAGACTAATGTCCTCGTGAATCTACCATACTGACCATGTAAAAAATGGTGGTGTCAGATTGAGGGTGTCATACATGACCATTTTGAGTACAGATGAAAACGTTGCTCTGTACAATAAAGGGACATACAAACAAGGAAGTAAAATTTACTCTTAACAGTTTCCCGATTGGATCATTCTTTTATGTCTTATGGTGCATTAAATGAATTTCTTTTCTTTTTGAGGCCTTGCCTATATTTTTGATGGTCCCCTGTCTTTCTATCATAAATTGGTAGACAAAAAATCTTAGTGTAGTATGGGTACATCTTATATATGCACTTTCAAAAATAGTAGCTCTACTTTTTTAAAAATAGTCCCCAATGTACTCGCAGTCACTTTTTGGAAAGCATTCCTTTGTAGTTAAGGCAGGGATCAGAGGGGGGGGGCAGCATTCCCTCACCTGTGACTGGAAACCTAACAGATACTGCCAAGCACCAAACAGAAGCATACAAGCAAAGACTAGGGGTATGTGTACTAAGCTGGGCTAACACTTAACCTGGGCAATCTGCACCTAGGTCCCATGTTAGGCCAGTTTAGTAGGCCTATCCCTAAACATTGGGGTGATAAGCTTAGTGCACTTTAGAGTGAAATGAAGCTGTAAACTGTCTGAGTAGTTTTTGATGCCTGCCTCTTGTCGCACCTCTCCTGTAGTGCATTCACCGAGACCTGGCAGCAAGGAACGTGTTAGTGACAGAGGATAGTGTGATGAAAATAGCGGATTTCGGCCTGGCACGAGATGTACACAACATAGACTACTATAAGAAAACCACAAATGTGAGTATGGAAAAGGTTGAAGAAAAAAATCGGAGGTTGCAGTGAAGCAAGAGGAACAGGCCTCTCTCTATGCATTCCCTAAATTAATGGTTTTCAAACCAGTCCTCTGGGCACACCCACCCAGTTGGGTTTTCAAGAGATCCCCAATCAACATGCATGAGATTTATTCATCTGCTAAACTTTCTAGACTGTCCTTCAGACAGTGGCCAGCAAGGCACTGTACAAGAAGTACAGAAATTGCAATAAACTAGAACAAGGAAACCCAAATGGCTGGGTGTGCATAATGATTGGGTTTAGAAACACTGGCCCAAATTTCGCTCTGACATGTGAGCAAATCGAGCACCAGGGCATACCCGACATAGACGCTATTTACCTTGCCTAGTCTGAGATGTCTACATCTAATTCTGCAGCTATCATAGGTACGCTCCCTCCTTTGGGAGTCTTATAACCAGGACTTCTTGAACTGGGCAAAAGAAGCAGGAATTCCTGACTAGAAAATCACTTTCAATTCTGCCACAAACCATGATGGCTGCTTGTCCCTTAGCTAATGCCAGATTCAAACCCTTTATCTGTATATCTGTCTTTTTTTTTTTTTTTTTAATTTATAAAGCAAAAACCACAAGATTGGCACAGTTTGGGTATGGTGAATGCAGGAAGGCACTCAAGGTATAGCAAAACTATAAAGTGTCATCACCAAGGCTTGAATGGCTGTACTCAGAGCTTAGTCGGTCATGATGCAAGTGCTCAGTTGGTCAAAAAAGCTTCCTCAGTCTTGCACGGTTTTATGTTAATTTTAAGAGCTTCTTAAACAGTGTGGTCTCATATGTGCCTGGTACAGATAGATTTATTTATTTTTATTTACATTGTCTTATATACCGCGCTATTCTGCATCAGTGTGGTTTACATTGAACAAACTGAAATTACATTGAACAGGGCATTATAACTTGGAGATAACTATTTTACAGGGAACATGGGCTATGGAGGGTTAAGTGGCTTGCCCAAGACCACAAGGAGCACCTGTGGGACTAGAAACCCCAGTCCTATATAAGCACACTTTACATGTCATACCTAGTTTATAGCCCCAGGGGTAATTTTTATAGTTTGGCAATATATGCAGGTAAAATTGCTCTTATCAAACTACCTAAAATGCAGAAATATGCACGATGACATAAATGCGTAGACGCGTACAGCAGCGCAGGCTGGGCAGAACAGAACACGGGTGGGCTTGCAAGGTACGCACATAGATTATATAATACCTTAATCTATGTGCAACCTCAGTGTAGCTTTTACACTATATCTTTTTATAAAATGGGGCGAAAAATAGGAGTTTTCTTGCCCTTTAAACCTAGGCTTCCTGTTTATAAAATTATAAAACACAGAAAATGCCTCGTTAATTCTTGATAGTACGGAAAAGGTCCCATACATTGGTGTCGGGCCATCCTTTGCCCATCCAGTGGCTTGTGAGATGTTGGCCTTCCTCTGAAAGCAGGCGGTGGCTGGCATTCCGTTTTGCTGCTGATAGCTAAAGATCTTTGGACAGTGGCATCGTTTTAGCTGGCTGGAAAGTGTGCAGGGATTGGGGTTCTTTTCACTCTTGCCCTGTGCCGGAGGGAAGTTTACTTTGCAGGTTTTTAATCTGCTTGCAGGAGAGACCTCTGTCGCCTTGCACTGTGGGGGCCTTCCCGGAGGCATATGTGGTCATTAATGAAAATGTTTCAAACTGGATTAGAATAGAGGATTGAGATGGTGCCGTTGAGGCTGAGTGAATATGCTGATGGGACCTTGCCTTTTGTCTTCCTAATTACAGGGTCGACTGCCTGTGAAATGGATGGCTCCAGAAGCATTGTTTGACCGGGTTTACAATCATCTGAGCGATGTGTAAGCTTTATTCCTTTTTCAAAATCTCCAAGTTGCTCCTCCTCCTTTCCCTCAACCCCTCTGAAAAGAAAGACCTTGGGGGGGGGGGGGGGGGGAATGGCCTAAACATGAAGCCCTTTGAAACTCAGTAGCAAAACCGATACTGCTTTGGGAATGCAGCGTCAAAGGACAGTCCAAACTAGAGGAGGGAAAGATCCTTTTGACTTTGCAGCCTTTCCTTGGTATTCATCCTGACCCACTGGGATCATGTAAGTTGTAGAACTTGGTTATCAGAGGTGCAGCCTGGTGCTCATCAAGTCCTCAATCAGCAGAGACAAAAAAATCGTTCACTGAAAATAGCTGAGAGCACCTGGTCACTATGCCAGCACTCACAGTGGGCTGAGCTGTCTCCATGTGCATAAAATCTAAAGAGGGGGCACCCAAGCAACATTTGTGGTTCTCTGCTGTTACGAGACTTCATCCAGGCAGTGGGATGAGTCAGCTGCTGGGCCAGAAACCCCTTTTAGCAGTCGTGGGAAGCAGCACAGCAAATATATTAAAGTAGGTTTTGCTGGTTTGCCACATCCTGCCTTTACCCCACTGGGCCATGTAGGCCCCCTTCCTGCTTGGGCCCCCCCACATTGTGGGGGTTGCTTGGGAGGAATTTGTCACTGCTTCCTCTAGATCTAATGCTGATGGTAGCAGTGGCTATTTTTTTGCCAGGTTTATTTTTCACCTTAATTGTCTTGAAGTGATTGGAGATCACTTGTTAGCCCTGCAAAAGTATCGCCTCCATTTCAACTATTTCTGTGGGGTTTTTTCTTCTGCCTAATTTCAGTTTTTATTCTGTAAGCTATAGACAGATACAAAGCACACAAGCCCTTTATAATTGCAGGTACATTTTTACAGGTGTCTATTTCTCATGGATGAACCCATCTCTAGTTGTGTTTTGGGGTTTTTTTCCTAAAAATCTGTCAAACATGTGAATGTGGAGAATATTAGCCAGGCGTGATAAGCGTCGTGCAGGCTGCGTGAACATTTGTTAGTGACAGGAGAGCAGCACCTGCAAGAGCGGAGACAGCCGAGGAGTTTTCTACACTTGGAACAATTAAACCATCCCTCCCCCTGCCTGCTTCAACCTTAACCGATTGAAGCACAGAGTGGCAAATTGTGAGAGATTGCCTAAGCCAGGTTAAAACCTAAAGGCTTTTGTTTTTCATTTTTGATTAGAGAAACTTTGACCTAATATAAGATACCTTTATCTGCAATAGCACTTGGATGACTAGGACTGTCAGAGCAGTCGTGGACGTGTGCACTTTCCAGTAACCTAGAGACCACGTGGCACCAGGCGTAAAATAAACATGTGAAATCATTCGATTTCCCACGGTGTTTGCTATGCTGTTTGGTATTAGTAGCACACAGGCTTTAGCCTTTAACCTCCTGGTTTCCTCAGGCTTCCTGTAACCAGCCAGTTCATATCACTTCAGCCAATTAGGGGTCTCGAGAATTGCGGGTTTCCAGCTCAGTGAAGCTGTGTGCGAGTAATTTGATTTGTTCCATTGAGTGGAGCTGGGGGAAGGCCTAACAAAGCTTGGATAATAAATGGGCTGTCAACTATCTGATTAAATGCTCATTTCAATTTCAGACTCGGTAGCCAAGATTTTGTTTTACTATTGAGTGGTTCAGCGGAGATCCCCAAGTTACTATACAAATAACCTGGGCAATTAGTCATGCTCTTATGCAGACTTGCATGGAAATGAACTCTGAAAGGGGGAAGGGGGTGCGCCGATTATTGAAGTTTGTTTTTTGATTCCCAGCTGGTCTTTCGGGGTGCTTCTGTGGGAGATCTTCACGTTAGGAGGCTCACCATATCCAGGAATCCCAGTGGAAGAACTCTTCAAGCTCTTAAAAGAAGGTCACAGGATGGACAAGCCAGCAAACTGCACACACGAGCTGTAAGTGACCATGTGGTGTTCCCTCTTCTGCTAGCCTGGTCCCTTTGTGGGTGCTGCTTAAGATGAAGATCTAAGACATTCTAAGGGACAGAAAACTGGGCAGACTAAATGGGCCTTGCAGTCATTAGCTACCAGCATGTCCTCTCTCCTGCTTATAGTGCTGGTGGATGAGGTTGGGAGGAGAAAAGTGTAGCCCAGAGTCAAGTTGATATGTTCCTCTCTAAGGCTGCTTGTCTTTCTGCCTGTGATCCATGTTAGCCTTTTGTCCTTTGTATGGCTTTCAGTGCTACCTGTTAGAAGCCCTGCCATGGGGCGTACAAGGCCCAGTAGGAGTGATTTTCATAAAGATAGTTTAGTTTTGTTTGGTTTCCTGATAAGCCCTAGAGGTGGTATATCAGCACCCAGTGAAGTGGTTTACAAATCAAATAAGAATATTAAAACTGACAGAGGCAAAGGCTGTGAGGCTATAAGACACGGGGGAGGGGTTTATAATAAATCATAGATGAAGTAGAAAGTACAGGTTTTCGGATACAGCACAGAAGAAAGCTTTGTCCTTCTGTCATTAGGATCCTAATATTAAATCCAAATTCTAGTCTTCAGATACCTCCGAAAAAAGATACATGTTTAGGTTGGACTTTTCAATCTAGTCTTATTTAATTCTCCCCTCAAATCTGGGGTCAAGGCATTCCGTTGGTTACAGCCAAAGTCGCAAAAAGACTGAATATCTTATTTGTAGGTGAGGAGTTTTCACAGGAGGAGAGCACGCTGGTTCAGATACTGCTGGCATATTGTTCGTGAGAAGTAACGGGGCGCTAGAAGGTTGGAAAGGGGAAGGCATGCCAGCGTGCAGCCCTTGCGTACTATGTAAGAGTCCTGCAGTGAATCTTGGACTGGGAGCTTGTGGAGAATTTCCAGTGCTGCCGTTAGGTGCTCATTCCTTATTCCATGGATAAGTCTAGCGGCTGCATTCTGTGAGTGGAAATTTGAGGAAGGCTATTATAAACTGAATTTCAGCAATCCAAATGGGATAGATGTAAGGCAAAAGCAAGGATTTTAAAATTAGGCTGATCAAAGATTTTTAACACACATGGCAATATACTTAAAATGGCTTTTATAAAATTAGGTAAGGCGTAAAAAGTGTGCACAATGACACGTAGGCCTGAGGTGCAGTTTGGATAGAGCATCTGCACACACACTTATACTATTGCTGCAGGATTTATGCTAATATTTTATAAAGACAAATAGGCGCATTCCAGCTGCTTTAACCTGGGTGCAATATACATAATTACCCTTCACGTCTCCAAGAGAAACTGTAAACCACGCTTGATGTTGAGATGAAATGTCAACAGAAATGTTACAAGAAGCACGGCAATGTTGAGAACATTACTTACATACTAAGAGGGAATTAAGGTTCTGTTCCATATATGTCAATGGAAATCCTCCAGTATGTTCAGTGAGGGGAAGGGGAGAACCACAGCCAGTTTTGCATTGGCACAAGACTACATAGAAACATAGAAAACAGCAGATGATGGCCCTACAGCCCATCCATAAGAACTATTGAGCTGTACCCGCCCTTCCTCTCCCTCAGAGATCCTCTGTACGTGCCCCATGCTTTCTTGAATTCACGCAGTTTTCATCTCCACCTCCACTGGGAGTCTGTTCCACACATCTACAGTAACATCCTTTTTTGTAAAGAGGTTTCCTCAGATTACTCCTGAGCTTTCCCCCTCCCCTCTCCCCTTTCATCTTATAACCCCTCGTTCTGGAGCTTCCTTTCAGTTGGAAGAGAGTCACTTCCTGTGCATTTATACCGTGGAAGTATTTAAACGTCTACCATATTCACCTGCCTTTCCAGAGTATACAGATGGAAATTTTTTTTTTTTTTTTAATTTTTAATTTTTATTTTTCCAACACACAAATTACATTGGGCAAGATACATTCTGCTTCAAGCCACCATACTCGTCTCACCCCCGCTTGCCTATGCCTCTCCCCCCTTAACTAACCACCATTATTACCCCCCTTGTTCACACCTTGCTCCCTTTACCCTCTGCCCTCCCCTCCCCCAGATTCCTCCATTCCTCCTCCCCAAAAATCTACCCCTTCCTTCTCCTCCCCACCCCCTGTCCCCTCCCCCTCCCTACCTCCCCCTCCCATCCCTTCTCCCTTTCGCCTACCTTAGTTCTTACCCCTCCCTCCCGCCCACCCCCAGCCCCTTCCCCTTCCCGCTCCAGCCCCACTTTGTCCTTCCACCTATGCTCTCTTAGCCATCTCCAAACCCCTTCCCACCTTTTCTCCATTTGTCCCCCCCTCCCCTTCTTCTCTCCCGTTATTTTATACATAAGGTATAACTCAGACAGCCTTTTAGCATAGCTATCCATTGACGGTAAGACCAGTCTATTCCAATGCCTGGCAATTTCGCATCTGGCCACCGTAACACAGAACCAGATATTCCATTCCCCTTCCCATTGCCCATCCTTCTGCAGGAGACACATTTTGGGGTTCAGCTCTATTCGGGCTCCCACAATGCTTTTAATATTCTCCCCTACTCTCCCCCAGTACTTTTGAATCACTGGGCAGGTCCACCACACATGCATCCATGTTCCCTCTCCCCCACATTTCCTCCAACATTCATTCGTTTTCAATATCCCCACCTTATGTAACCTCTCCGGCATCAAATACCACCTACTCAACACCTTGAAACCATTCTCTCGCAGCGCCGTGGCAATTGTAAATATAGCTATTCCCCTCACCACCTCCTCCCACTCCTCTACCCCCCATTCTACCCCTAAATCTTTCCCATGCTTCCATGTAGCTCCATGTCCTATCTCCTCTCGCTATTAACCCTTTATAAATTTTAGATAACATGCCCCTGTGCCCCATGGACCCCAGGCAAGCCCCTTCAAACCATTCCACTCTCCCACCATAGCTCTGCCCCCTCTGTCTTTACTGATCAACGACCCCAGCTGCACATAAGCGTATCTCTCTGCCTCCTGCAACTGATACATATCCCAGATCCCCTCAAAACTCCTTATCTCCTTCCCCACTAATAACTGTGACACCTGGTTTAACCCCTGCTGCCCCCACCTCCTCAATACTGCTCTCCTTGGACCCACTCCCCTTTCACAACACGCCTGTAAGGACATGGTAGGCGACCACTTCCTATCCCCCACCATCCTCTGCCTACAGATGGAAATTTTTAAGCTTATCCCTATATGCCTTATGATGACCACTGACCATTTTTAGTATCTGCCCCCTGGATGGACTTGATCCTGTTTTATATCCTTTTGAAGTTGTGGTCCCCAAAATTGTACACAGTATTCCAAATCAGGTCACACTAGAGACTTATACAAAGACACTATTGCCACCTTTTTCCTAATGGTGGTTCCTCTCCCTGTACAGCTCAGCATCCTTCCAACTTTGCTAGTCTCTTTTTCTATCTGTTTGGCCACTTTAAAATCAATACACTGAAGTGTTTCACGCCTTGCACTATATCACTCCTTTGGGGTTTTGCAGCCCAAATGCATGACCATGCATTTTTTAGCATTAAGTCTTAGCTGCCAAATTCTCAACCATTCTTCAAGCTTCACTAGATTCCCGCCGCCGCCCCCCCCCCCATGCTATCCACACCTTCCAGCATGTTAGAGATTTTTGTATATCCTCTGCAGAGGTATACCTTTCCCAACAGACCACCTGCAATAACAAAAATGATAAAGAACAGGTCCAAGGACTGGTCCCTGAACATCACTGGTAATGCCCCTGTCTTCAGAGTGAATGCTATTTACATCTACACTCTGCTGCTTCCCACTCAACCAGTTTCTTAACCAGTCAGTCACTTTATGGCCCATCTTAAGGGCACTATTTTTATTTCAGTCGCCGATGCCGAACCGTGTCAAAGGCCTTTTATAAGATTCAAGAAATCACATCTAATGCTCTCCCAAAATCCAGTTCTCTGGTTACCCAGTCAAAGAAATCAATCAGATTTGTCTCACAAGACCTGCCTCTAATAAAATCATGCTGTCTTGGATCCTGTAATCCCTCGGATTCCAGAAGTTGCACCACCCTCTGCTTTAGCAGTGTTCCGTTAATTCAGTCACCACAGAGGTCAGACTAACCGGTCTGTAGTTACCATATCCTTTCTTCCCTCCGCTTTTATGGAGAGAAACCACGCTTGCCCATCTCCAGCTCTCAGGATCACTCCGGACTCAAAAGGAACATTGAAAA
This sequence comes from Ichthyophis bannanicus, assembly GCA_033557465.1. Classification (NCBI taxonomy): domain Eukaryota; kingdom Metazoa; phylum Chordata; class Amphibia; order Gymnophiona; family Ichthyophiidae; genus Ichthyophis; species Ichthyophis bannanicus. Next base: position 1,350,332,693 of record CM066032.1, read on the forward strand.
GGTCAGCCAGTGGAGCCACCCATAGTTCCCTAAGTTCCTTCAAGACCCGCAGACAAATCCCCTTTGGCCCCGTCGCTTTGCTCTTTGTTTTACTAGCTCCTCAGTCTTCTGAAAATCATTACAGCTCTACCTTCCATTCCTATTTGCATTTGTTTTATCTCCAGGAACAAGCAGGAATAAGTCATCACATATGGGTACGTCGGTACCGACGGAGCCCGCGCGGGAAAGCTCCCCAGCTTTTCAGATTAAAAGCTTTTGGGGCCTCCCACTGCACATGTGCGCTGCCTTCCCGCCTTCCTGACCAGCTCTCGTCAGTTTCTTTTTTTCTGCGGAGCCAGCAGGTCGTGTTCCTGTCACCGCTGAAGAAATTGTTAATTTTATTGTTTTCTTTAGACCGCGTACCTGCCTTCCCCATTCTGAAACCGGTACTGCCGGTCTCTTTCTTTCTTTTGAAAAAAAAAAAATTATATATTTTTCTTTTCTTCAGCACAGCTTGGTACTTTGTTAGGCCTTCAGGCCTACACAAATTCTCCTCATGGAGAAGCCAGTTCCTGGTTTTAAAAAGTGTACCAAGTGCAGTGCTGTCATTCCTCTTACAGACACCCATGAATGGTGTCTTAAATGTTTAGGACCTGACCATTCCATACCGGACTGCCCATCCTGCTCCCAGATGTCGAAACGTGGATTGCAGAACCGGGCCAACAAGTTCCATGTGCTGTTTCCTTCAGAAGCATCACAGTCATCCAGGTCTTCCTCTCCGGATGGATCTCAGGTAACCAAAACTCCAGTGGGCAAATCCTCTAAAAGCAAATCTCTTTCTAAAGATCGAGAGGCTCTCAATTCTGAGTTCGAGGATTCTGCCCAGGCCAAAAAACCCCGGCGGGAGGCTCCGGCCTCCAAAGCAATCATGGGGTCACAGGTTGACATCGATGGCGCGGCCTCGACAGATCACCTGTTGTACTGCTCTGGGGTACCGGCCCATACCGGTACCGACATCCAGGCAGCAGTGGCGTCTATGGGCAATACTGTCCAAGTCATGCAGCAGGCCATTCTGGCTTTTATTAATGCTGCTACGCCCTCGGTACCGCAGCCAGCGGTACCGGGTCCGGTTCCGGTAATGGCTTCCATACCGGAACCGAGGCCATCGTCTTCCAAACGCAGATCGGTTCCGCATGCCGGATCCGGGCTTTTGCCCGGTACCGATCCCATACCCGGTACGCCCGATGTCGATACCGAACGGTATGCGTATCGTGCGTTGGAAGCACATAGAGGATACTCTGCTTCTTCAGAGGATTTTAACTCCTCTGATGATTCTGATGAGTTCTCCCTTGATCTTCCTGAGGAGCCTTCTTCTCCTAAAAGGAGAATGTCTCCACCAGAGGATTTGTCCTTTCAGGACTTCATCATAGAAATGACTAAAGGTCTTTCTATTGCTTCATCCTCTGAAAAGGAACCCAGATCAAAGAAACTGGATATTTTAGGATACTCTAAGTCTCCTAAAGAGGCAGTTACCCTGCCTATCCATGAAATCCTTCAAGAATACTTGATGGACTTATGGGAGGCTCCTCTAACATTGTCTCCTTCTCGCAGGTTGGACACCATGTACCATGTCCCCCCTTCTCCTGGTTTCCAAAAAACTCAGTTGCCTCACCATTCTATTGTGGTGAAGTCTGCAATGAAGAAGATAAAGAGTACCAAAAGGCACTCTTCTACTCCTCCAGGGCGAGAATGTAAGACTAGACTCTTTTAGCAGGAAAATTTTCCAGGCTACTATGCTTATAGCCAGGATTAATTCCTATAGTCTTTACATGGGCATGTTTCTCAGTGAAATCGCTCTAAAAGTTCGGCATTTTGCCCCCTTTATCCCTGAGGATAAGAGGGAGCAGTTCATTTCCTTAGTGAAACACCTTTTGGATATTTCAAAGTTCTCTAACAGGGCAGCTTTTGATTCCTTTGAGGGTGCTGGTAGGGCTTCGGGCATTGCTATAGCAGCCCGACGTCTTGCTTGGCTCCAGGCTTCTGATCTAGAACCTTGGGTCCTAGATGGCTTACGAAATCTGCCCTGTACAGGTGAGAACTTATTTGGTGAGGAGTGGCAAATTAAGGCCACTCAAATGGACGCAGAAAATGCCACCTTAGATAGACTTTCTAAGTCTACCTCCACTCCTGCCAAGAAGAAGTCTTTTAAGAGGCCTTATTACAAGAAGTCCAGATTTTCCACAAATACTGGCCAACAATCCTCTCAGCCTCGTTTTGCTGCTAAACGTCAGCAACCTAAACAGGCAAGGTCAAAGCCTGCGGCGTCTGCTATGCCTCAGCAGGCTCCACCCCCTCAGGGGTTTTGAATTGCCCCTAGAGAACTTAACTTTTCTGGCTCTAGAACAACCAGAGCCCCTCACCATACCCGGAAGGTTAGCTCACTTTGCTCCCAGATGGGAGCAAATTACATCAGAGCAATGGACCCTCTCTATCATCAGAGAGGGTTACAAACTCCATTTTTCCGACCTTCCTCCTTATACTATGGTGAGGCAGTTCAATTCTCCCCCATCTCTCCTGGCCCTCTTGGGTCAGGAAGTCTCCTCCCTCCTTGCCCAGGGGGCAATAGAGGAGGTCCCTCTTCTTCAACAGGGGACGGGATTCTACTCCCCTTATTTTCTAATACCAAAGAAGACAGAGGGCTTCAGACCAATTCTGGATCTGAGAGAATTGAACAAATTTCTTTTCAAGGAGAAATTCAAAATGCTTTCTCTGGGCATTCTCCTTCCATACCTTCAGAGTCAGGATTGGCTTTGTTCTCTAGACCTAAAGGATGCGTATACACACATACTCATCCACCCATCCCACAGAAAATACCTTCGATTTCTGTTTCGGGGAAAACATTTCCAGTACAGAGTACTCCCCTTCGGTCTAGCCTCTGCTCCAAGAGTGTTCACCAAATGCATGGCAGTCGTAGCTGCCTTTCTAAGAGGCCTGGGAATTTTCATATTCCCATACCTGGACGACTGGCTCATCCGAGCTCCCTCTCAGTCCCAGGCCCAAATTTCCCTGGACCGCACAAGGCGTCTTCTGCAGTATCTAGGACTGGTAGTAAACCTTCCCAAGTCTCAACTAATCCCTACTCAGTCTCTCGAGTTCATAGGGGCCCAGTTAGACACCATCACTGCAAGGGCCTACCTGCCTCAGGTCAGGGCCCAACGCCTGCTGAGTTTGGCCTCCCAAGCTCAGTCCAGCAGTCATTTGACAGCCCGGGAAATGCTGCGACTTCTGGGCCACATGGCCTCCACGGTACATGTGGTGCCCTACGCTCGTCTGCATATGAGAGCAGCTCAATGGACCTTGGCCACCCAGTGGACTCAAGCATCTGGAGCGCTCTCCGACCAAATACTCACCTCAAGCCGTCTATTTTGGTCCCTCCAATGGTGGACATCCACCAAGAATCTGTTGTTGGGGGCCCCCTTCCAACCTTTGTTGCCCCAAGCAACCCTCACAACAGATGCCTCCCAGACAGGGTGGGGAGCTCATCTTCAGAACCTCTCCACTCAGGGCACTTGGTCTCCACAGGAGGCCACGCTTCATATCAACCTCCTGGAACTGCGAGCAATTTACCTTGCCCTCAAGGTCTTCTATACCCTCCTTGTCAACCTGACTGTCCTAGTTCAGACAGACAATCAGGTAGCCATGTTCTATATAAACAAACAAGGAGGGACAGGCTCTCTGTCGCTTTGCAACGAAGCTCTCAGATTATGGGCCTTCGCCAGAGAGCATCAAATTCACCTTCTTGCAGTGTATCTTCCAGGAGTTCAAAACTCTCGTGCAGACAGACTCAGTCGAGTTCTGCTTCCACACGAATGGTCCCTACATATGGACCAGATACGCAGAATCTTTCAGGAATGGGGGACCCCGGACATAGACCTCTTTGCAAGTCCGTGGAATGCCAAACTTCCCCGGTTCTGTTCCAGAACTCAGTGTCAGGGAGCTCAGGCCCACGATGCCTTCCTCCTGCATTGGGGTCAGGAATTCCTCTATGCCTTTCCACCCATTCCTCTAATATCCAAGACTCTGTTCAAGCTCCAGAGGGATCACGGGACTATGATCCTCATAGCTCCCCGCTGGCCACGCCAGGTGTGGTTCCCTCTACTTCTGCATCTCTCCCAGGGATCCTCCCTGGACCTGGGAGCTGCGCCAGACCTTCTGTCTCAGGAGGAGGGGACTTTGTGGCACCCAAACCCCAAATCCCTACATCTCAGAGCTTGGTTACTGAAGGCCTAAGTCTTCAAGACTTTAATCTTTCTCAACCTGTGACAGATATCCTTCATGCCTCTAGGAAACCTTCCACGAGGCGTTCTTATGCTTTCAAATGGAAACGTTTTTCCATTTGGTGTGCTCAGCAGGGTCTTGACCCTCTAGCACTTCCTTTGAATTCCCTCTTGGACTATCTCCTGCATCTTTCAAATGCAGGCCTTAAGACGAATTCAGTAAGGGTCCATTTCAGTGCTATTGCAGCATCCTTAAAACCTATAAATGGACAACCTGTCTCCTCTCATCCTCTTGTTGCACGTTTCATGAGAGGCCTGACTCTAACTAAACCTCCCATCCGACCTCCTCCGGTAGCATGGGATTTGAACCTAGTTCTAGGTCAGCTTATGAAGCCACCTTTTGAGCCTTTGGACTCTACCTCCTTCAAATTTCTTTCCTGGAAGGTTGTTTTCCTTATTGCAGTCACTTCGGCTCGCCGCATCAGTGAACTGCAGGCTTTAGTGGCTCATCCACCTTATACTAGGTTTCATCATGATAAGGTGGTCCTTAGGACGAATCCCCACTTTATGCCCAAAGTGGTCTCGCCTTTTCATCTTAATCAAGAGGTATATCTACCTGTCTTTCCCGGCTCCTCATGCATCCAGTGCAGAGAGGAACCTTCATACTCTGGATTGTAAAAGAGCTCTTGCCTTTTACCTCAACAGGACTCAACCACATCGAAAGTCTTCCCAACTTTTCGTGGCTTTTGATCCTTCTCATTTGGGACTTCCAGTCACCAAGCGTACACTTTCCAATTGGATCGCTCAGTGTATTTCTTTTGCTTACCAGAGTAAGAACATTTCTCTGGAGGGCCATGTCACAGCTCACAATGTGAGAGCCATGGCCACTTCTATGGCTCATCTTCACTCTGTGTCCATAGATCAGATCTGTCGAGCAGCCACTTGGGCCTCGGTTCATACCTTCACAGCCCATTACTGCTTGGACAAGGACTCCCGCCGGGATGCCTTGTTTGGTCAGGCTGTCCTCAAACACCTGTTCCATACTTAAACAACTCCTGCCCACCTTCCCTGGATGGATGCCTGAGATCCATACGAAGATGGTTTACCCTTGGAGGGGGATCTCCCAGGCATCTTAGCTAGGGAGTCCCCATATGTGATGACTTATTCCTGCTTGTTCCTGGAGATAGCACAGTTACTTACCTGTAACAGGTGATCTCTGGGAACAGCAGGAATTAGTCATCACAACCCACCCACCTCCCCTAGGAGTTGTATCTCTATCTATCTTCCTGTCCTCTCTCTCTATTGTCTCAGCTTTAAACTCGAACTGACGAGAGCTGGTCAGGAAGGCGGGAAGGCAGCGCGCATGTGCAGTGGGAGGCCCCAAAAGCTTTTAATCTGAAAAGCTGGGGAGCTTTCCCGCGCGGGCTCCGTCGGTACCGACGTACCCATATGTGATGACTAATTCCTGCTGTTCCCAGAGATCACCTGTTACAGGTAAGTAACTGTGCTTTCTCTGAGGTCCCATTACCAGTCCTTCATTTGTGAACACAAAACAGAAATCTGTTAAGCAATTCTGCTTTATCCTCATCGGCCTCTACCTAGTCCTCCCTTTCACCTTTGAGGCTCAGTGCCATCCTTATACTTTCTCCCGTCACTAACATACTGGGGGGACAAAAGCTCGTCCAATGTTTTACTGTATGAGCTATTACCAGCCTCTCCTAGCTTCTCTAGATATTGCTGTTTGTCCTCCTTTTTCTGTGAACTCTTGGGGGGGGGGGTAAGAACCTTTTCAGCTACTACTTTTGAAAAGCATAGGAAAGAAAATAAGAGGAAAAGGAGACCACTAGCAAAAATGTGTTGCTCTTAACAGTGGGCAAAACTGGAAGATGCTTTGTTCTACTTCGCTCTAATGTTCCCACCCAGTTAAGGACTCCTTGAAGTGTTCCTCCTTGTTAGTTTTCCTGAACTCTAGGACCCTCACTTTTGAATGCACCATCTTTACCTGTGTCCTAATAACACTCGCCAGTTGATCACCCACTACATCAGAAGTGCACTCCTCATTCGTAAGCACTAAGTCCAATATCTTGCCCACCCCCTCCTCTTCTACCACAAGGTTTTGGTTACCTCTTTCAGAGAGATTTAATTGAAGACATTCAGAATATTGCTATCTATTTTGTCTGTCTGTAGGGGAGATCTGTATATCACACTAGTATAAATATGTTTTCCATTCCTTCTTTCCAGACTTAATCCACTGCCGTCTTCTTCCCTACATAAACCCTGCAGTTCTGTAGCTTTAATATCTCTTTATATATAGTGCCCCTTCTACTCCATCCTTTCCTACCCAGCCTTGGGCATGTCAACTTTACTCTCCCCTGGATGTTAGTCATGGTGAACATGGTACCACAAGGTGACACTGAGGGAGTGACATGCAAGTTGCACTACATTCCTCCGGTGAGCCCACCGTATTAAGGAGAGGGAACCCAGCTAGGGAAAGACAAAACTAACTCGATAGGACCAGATCAGGAGATGTTACAGTAAAGATTTATTCCTATTTGAGTCCATAGAGTGTACAGGTTTGTATAAACATTTCCCAAAAGTGTAATGGTATCAATTTTATAGTCGGTCTTCTAAACAGATAATTATGGGAGCTTGAGTTGTGCACTTGGTTTTAGTTGAAAAACTCATTGAACAAAATTGAGCTCAATTAATGGTAAACTCGGTTCATTTATGGTGAGTTCATTTATCGTCGTCTTGGGGCCCAGAGCATCACTAGTAGGACACTGGATAACCGGATTTCTTTCCCCCCCCCCCCTTCTCTTGCAGAACAGTTACTTTTTGCAATAAAAATTTTGTCCCTGTGTCCTCACTCTTCCCTCCCCTATACTAAAAAGTCTCTCAATAAAAAAAAATGCTTGCAAGCAGTTCAAGGCTAATAAGCCTGGAAATATATTATTAAATATTCTCCTAACTAGTTAGTTTGGTGGATGAGACAACTCTCACTCCCACCTTACTCACTCATCCACCCACGTCCACTCTCAACCCAGAACACTCACTCCACTTTCTCACTTCCCTCTACAACACTGCCTATAGTCCCTCCATGAAATACTCTAGAAAGAAATGTTTCCCTTAAAAGGTCGTTACACCCTATCGACTTTACCTACACTTTTCCTCTCTTGCTATAATCTCTTTACCCCAACTCCACTTTTCCAAAGGAAAGTTTCCTTATCTTTACTCAAACCTGACTCGTAGTCCTCTTTCCTTTCCCTTTCTCATGGGAGGGATTCTTCTGACCGCATCCTTACATTATCTCCTAAATTAGGAGAAAAAATATTTAAATACCCTCTTAATTTGAGGATTCAAATGGAAATGCCTCAAATTGGACCCTTTCTAGCTCTTTCTCAGCTCTTGACTTCTGAGCTCTGATACTTTTTTTTTTTTTTTTTTTTTCCCTGGCATATTGTCACCTCGTCGATTTGCAGAATTGCATATGATTCTTCAGCTCTAGGGAAGGTGGTGCCAGGATGTTGAGTCTGCAGGCCTTGGTGATCTGTGTCCAACTGTCATCTTTTTGCATCCTTCCGCTGGAGATGTGATACATTGATGGACGTGCTTCTAGAGGCCTCTCTCGTCATGGATGTTTCTTAGCTTCTCCACCTTCTCTCTCTGTTCCTTAGCTTGTTTCCTGAGGAACTGGACCAGTTCCATGCCCTGGATCTGGCTGGCTGGATAAATATAGAAGTAACAGGAGTGGCAGCTTTGACATCGCAATGTTTTTTCCAGCCATGTTTCTGCTGTTGGAGCTAGAAAGGGAGTGCAATGCAGTGGCATCAGTCTCCCTCCTCTGGTTTTCCTCTGACATTTCATTGTGTTGTGGGGGGGGGGTGTTTTCCTTCTGTCTGATTCTGTGTGTAGCACAGTTGGCTTATTCTCGTATGATCACAAGTATCTGCAGGCTTCTGAGCTCCTGCTCACCAGATAAGAAGCAGTGAAGGGAGAAACTGCCCTTCCCCATTACTGCTGAAGCGCTTATCGCACTGCACATCCAAAAGGCTGCCTCCTATCCTGCAACTCTTGGCAGAGGGAGGAGGGACGTGTATGGTGTCTTGAACGTTGCAGTGGCTGTTGGCACAGTTTCCATAGTGGGACACAGCTTTCCTTGCCCAAGAAAAGGTGACTTGCTCTTGTGCTTGACTGAGGCAGTAATTGAGCCTTCATGCTAGAGACCACTTCAGCATCACAATGAAATTGGTCATCAAATTCCTTTGGGAGTTTGAATAAACTGATTAGGTCCGATTTAATTCATAAGTTTTAGACACATGGGTGCATGGAACATCACATTAAATCACTGTCTGGGTTGTCTTGAATATCTGACTTCAGATGAAAATTAAGTTCCTAAATGTCTGTAGTTTAACAGGTAGCGACTATGCAGTGGAAAGACTTGACCAATTAAGAGACCTAAACAATCCAATTATGTGTTATCTTGACTAAGTTTGTGGTTGGTTGGTTTTTTTTAAATGGAGTGAGGAGATACGGTGTGATGGCTGGCAAGTATTTAGTCTAAGAATCATGTGCAGTAGGGAACCTCTGCTTCTTCCGCATCTCATGATTCTACCACTCCAAGTGGCATTGAGAACAATCCTTAATCCCTCTGCATATTGCTTTGTCATGGAGTGACTGCTATTTTCTTGATGCAGTAATCAGCTGATGCCCAAGAAGACATTATGTGACAGCATGTGACTCAGCTTCTGATAGGATCATATAAGGGATTTACAATCTAGTCTGCCCTTTGATATCAACTGATATAGTCCCTTTTTTCCTTTAGAGATCTTCTGTGTTTGTCCTATACTTTCTTGAATTCAGATACTGACTGGTACCCCCACTGGGAGACTATTCCACGCATCTACCACTCTTTCCATAAAGAAATATTTCTGCATATTACTTCTGGGGAGGAGTAGCCTAGTGGTTAGAGCAACAGCCTAGCATCCAAGAGATCTGGGTTCAATTCCCACTGGCACTCCCTGTCACCTTCTGCAAGTCACTTTGCCAGGCCTTTTCTTCAGAGGCCATGGAGGATAATGTACTTACGGTCATACCTTGCCAAGAAAACAAGGGGCTGCTGGATCGCTAGGAGATGGCATTGACTTGACAGCACTTAAAATTACTCCTGAGTCTATCCCCTTTCACCCTCGTCCTATGTCCCCTCATTGCAGAGCTTACTTTCATTCAAGAGGCTCTGCAATGTCACGGAGGTATTTAAACATCTCTATTTCTTCTTTATCCCACCTTTCCTCTAAAATATACATATTAAGATCTTTAAGTCTGTCCCCATATGCTTTATAATGAAGACAACTAACCATAGCCACCCTCTGCACAGACTCCATCCTGTTTATATCCTCTTGAAGGTGCGGTCTCCAGAATTGCACACAATACTCCAAATGAGGTCGCACCAGAGACTTGTACAGAGGCACTATCACCTCCCTTTTAGACTCTTTTTTTTTTTTTTGTTAGCCATTCCTCTCACTATACACCCAAGCATCCTTCTGGTTTCGTGGTCACCTTTTCTATCTGTTTAGCCACTTTAAGATCATCGGAAACAATTGCGCCCATATCCCACTCTAATTTCATAGACAGAAGTACTTCGCTCCCTAAACTGTACTGCTTCCTTGGATTTTTGCAGCCCATATGCCTGACCATGCATTTTTTAGTATTAAATCTCAGCTGCCAGATTCTTGACCATTCTTCAAGGTTCACTAGATCCCCCCTCATGTTATCTACGCCTTCCTGAGTGTCTACTCTATTTTGCAGATTTTGGTCTCATTCACAGAGGCAAACCTTACCCGACAGCCCTTCCGCGATATCACTAACAAAGATGTTAAAAAGAATCACCATCTTTGTAAGGTGTTAGCAAGATCATGTCTCTTTGGTTTATCTTTTAGTGTGGTTTTTAGGGATCCCTGAGTTCTTTCCCTCATTCTGAAATCTTTTACCAAGATCAGACACAAGTTAGGCACTTTCCACCCTATTGTTTGCTGCCTACCTTTCTCGGTACTGTTGCCTGAAAGGAGCTATATAAATGCAGATTGGTCTTACATGTTCTATATGTGGGAGGCAGAGGGGCCTTGCAGGGAATGAAACAAGATTCAACCTTAAAGGCGCACTCCCTTGTCCAATTTCTAGATTTTATTGCACATGCCCACAGCGTTGTAAAACTTGCACAATGCAAAGCGCTCACCAGCCCCAAAATCGGAGAGCCAAATGCAAACCTTGTGTCAGTAGAAGTGCTTTTATTAACTAATTGAAGTGCAGCTCTTCTTTCTGGTATGACGACCTTACCCAGGCAACACTTGCTGAACAGAGAAAGATGAAGAGGAGAAAAGCTAATTTGTTTTTATCTCATGTTTCATGGTTTTTTTATGGGGATTCATTTTTGCTTTTCCACATGTAAAGACTGTTCTCTGCACAGAAAAAACATTTGTATAAAATAGTGCTATGGTATTATGTGTATGTAATGGTTAGAGCACTGGCTTAGGAGCCAAGAGACCAGGGCTTGATTCCCACTAGCACTCCTTGTGGCCTTGGGCAAGTCACTTAACCCTCCATTGTCGCAGAAGAATCAATGTTCTTGTTTAATGTACATTACCAAGTTTAAGTTACAATGTAAACCGCTTTGACTGAAATGATTAAATATAAGCAAGCGTGGTGATGATGGTGTCCATGTATACACATGCTACGTGAAATTGTTCGGGGGGGGGGGGGTAGCTTAGCCATAGCGGTGGCAGATTTGTGATACGTGCATAATTTTTATAAAATACACGAGCAGACACTTGGACTACAAATGCATATTTACAGCAGACTTGGAGTGGATGTATGTCTGTCTGCTTTTGCATGCTACTGGAGCTAACTGGAAGCCAGGCCCCTTCTTATAAAGAGAACACGGGTGTCTAAGCCTTAAGGGAATAGCCGTCATACTGCCCACATATCTGTAGACTCCACAGATTCTTTTTACCTGCAAACCTTTTGAACCAAATTTTCTGTAGTTTTGAAAGGAAAAACTTCCCATGGAAACTGGCACCTCCTCCCCGGCAACCTTTTACAGACAAACCAATGTGTGTAGTTTTGAAAGTATAAAAGTGGGCTTATGTATATTGATCCCTGGTCTCCCTTGAGGGGGGGGAGGGAAGTATGCTTACCTTTACTGCTTGAGGGAGGTAAACAGGTTTTTTTTGGGGGGGGGGAGGGTTTCAGGCCCAAAAAATGAGGTGGGTTTGCCTGGGCTTGGATTTTTAGTTTAGTTAGTGATTTTGAGTGTATTACTATTTTTTTTCCCTTGATTTTATGCGTATTAGTTTCTCCCTTTGATTTTACATACTCCAGTTTGTCCTTTTCGCATTGATTGAAAGGCACAATATAAATATTGGAGTGAAATTAAATTCAGTAGTCCATTTCTTGCAGATAATGCACTTTTCCTGACTTTGAAAATTACCCTTCCTATATGACTTTTATTTAGTGATAGAAACGATGTATGTTCTAAGTGGGGGGGGGGAATTAAGTTTTTAAGATGGAAAAAGAGCATTTGGGCTTAAGTTGAGCATTATTGGTCTTTTTATGGGAGTTTTCCTGTAGCTACAAAATGGAAGATGAGCGTTTATCTTTCTCTTTCCTTATATATTTAGATGCATATATACCTCCCCTATACCTGCATATTGCATTTGATCAAATTGGCTGGCTGGAGCATTGTATCCATGCTCCGCTGAAATTCGATGGCTTGCCAGACTAACCTCTTACAAATAGGACTTTTGTCCATGTAAGAGTTGGGTGACGGCTCGTGTGACTGTGTTTTCTACAGGTATATGATCATGCGAGAGTGCTGGCACGCTGTTCCTTCACAAAGACCTAACTTCAAGCAGTTGGTCGAAGACTTGGATCGGGTGCTATCTGTGACATCAGCCGATGTAAGTATGGCCTAATGCTGCTTTGGTCAACAAAAGGGAAATTTAATGGCCATCCCTTTGATTTCCTAATATTCAGCACCTCGGTGCCCTCTTGGCAACTGCACCAAAGCCATAGGACCACTTGCCAGGGCTCCTGTTAACCTTTTGAAAACATTTTTGCTTCCCAGACTACATAAAACTCTGCAGAGAAGTAGAGAGTGGAAGTATCTGACCTCCAAACGTTGTTGTGTGTTTTGTGGGTTTTTTTTTTTTTTAATTTAAAATGCAAAGAAGTATTCTTCCTAACCTCACCCCTCCTAATTGCCATTGAACCCTCTCTCCTTCCTCACTTGCACTGATTGGAGGAGAGAAAGGTAAAGGGGGGCTCAGTAGTATCGGCACAGTGATGAGGTGGGATAGTAGACAGTTCTGCATCAGATTTCAAGAGATCTGGAAAGAATTAGACACAATTTCCCAGCAGCCTTAAATTTGCATGGCTTGAACATATCCTCAGATTATTTGCACGTCCCTTGTAAGTAGAATGGGGGGGGGGGGCATTGTTTTTTAGATAACATGTTGCCGGTATTGCAATCCTGTTCTACTCTGAGTTTGGTCCATTTAGGTTATTTTAAGATCTTGCTCATTAGACTGCTTAGGGAAATGCTCCCAAACAATATTATGTTTTCCCAAGAGGCTATTCATTTTATTCCGCAGTATCTTCCAGCGTCCATTTTATACATTTTAGTTTTCCATGTTCCTGTTTTGCTCTTGCAGGAGTATCTGGACCTCTCTGTACCATTTGAGCAGTACTCGCCTGCCTGCCCAGACAGTCACAGCAGCTGCTCTTCAGGAGACGACTCTGTCTTCGGACATGATATCCTGCCGGAAGAGCCCTGTCTTACCAAGCACCAGCCATACAACGGCATTATCAAAACATGACGACACACAAACCACCCCTCCCGCATGTGGGTTTGAGGCCATTGCAGAAAGCATAGTGAAGGACAAATCGGACCAAAACTGCCTAGAAATTCATGGACTTTTTTGAGCCGCAGTTTGGTTTTATATTTGGGGGTATTTTTACCTGCTGTATAAGAAGTCAAGAAGCACTGTTCGGCCTGAAGGAACTAATCTCTTGCCAAGATATGATATATCTATATATATATAATTATATATAATAAATATATATATTTTTTGAAAGCAGAATGTTATATCTAGGGGCTTAGACCTCTAGCAATGTACTGTAGTGTTCCAGAGTTACCATTCTGTGCCTGCAATGCAAAGAGGAGGGAAAGAATTTCGTAGAAATATGTGGGTTTGGTTTTTCTTGTGTTGGATTTTTTTTTTATTATTTTTTTTAAAGAATGTAAACTGCTTTCTTAATGCAGTCTGTGCAAAAAAACCCTTTTTGATGGAGCTAAAGGGCTTCATTGCCTTCAGGGATGCATTTTCCCCCAGCCTCTGATTTAATTTTATTTTTTCTAAATTGCTGTAGATTTTATAATATATTTAAAGTCAGAAGATACAACTGTCATTTTGCAAAGGCTTAAAAGAGGGCATTTTTTTTTCTTTAGGGAAAAACTAGCCAAAAAAGAAAACTGAACACTCGGCCCACCTTTTGAAGTAAGAATGGGCACACTGGCAGACTAATAATCTGTAGAGTAATCCACATTCGGTCAGATGTATCTTGGAATCCCTTTGCATTGATAGCATCGGGTGTGGACAGGTGTGCTTGTGAAACAAAATGGTCTGGTGTCATCGGGAGGAAGCCGTGGGATGGTTCCAGTCAGTTGTCTTGCCCTGAATCTCACGGTGCAGGGGGGAAAAAGATAAAAGAGAGGGGGACAAAAGGTTCTGGAGATGCACCTGGACTGATGTGGTCCCAACGGCTACATCCTACAGCATGTCTGTAGCACTGTTACAAGAAAACACAGGAACGGAACAGTGGTGTTTCATTGCATGAAACTGGAGCTTGTAGGCAGGGCAGGATTAATCCTTTGGTCCCTAGACAAAAAGGGGGCTTTGGTGCCCTTCCCCCATTGTAATAGCAATACATTGCAAAAGTCCCATAAACTAGGCTCCACATGGTTCTCGCTGCAGAGAAAGCAGCAGCAGGTAAGACATGCTGCTAACCAGCTTCTCCCAACTTTAGAACAGTGCACAGAGGGTGGGGAGAATAGAGACCTGTTGATGGGCAGTGGTATCTGGCCTCCCTCCCTCCCCCCTCACCCCTATTGACTTAGCAGAGAACAGATCTGCTTTGGAAGCAATTGAATGAGTACATCGGAGAGGGCCCTTCCTGAACTGGGCCCTAGGCATATGCCCTAAACCTGTCCTGCTTGTAGGTGTTAATCATGTGTTTAGAAACCAGCATTTTGTATCTCTCCCCCTCCCCTTGTTAATTTAATGGTTGACACTAGTCAGCAGGGACGTGGCAACAGAAGCTACAGGTACCTGAGGGAAGCGCCTTTAATTTATTTCAAAAAGGTTTATTCCAGAAAACAGTATAAATAAATACGCATACATACATGTGTGTAGAAATTAAATAAAAAGGAAAGCTTAGTGCAGAAGAGTTCTCAAAATAGTTTTGAGTGTTGCAAATGAGGGTAAAGCTGATCTGGGTCTTAGAAGAATTGTTTATCTTCACAGTTTTGTTTTAAAAATTGTATTTGATTTAACATGTATATTTGTAAAGTTATTTATAGACTTTAACATATATGGTCCTTGGTTTAAATAGAATAGTATTCCTGTAAGCTTAATTTCACAGATTTTAAGTTTTAACTTATTAATAGTTGAAAATAAACTATATTAATCTTTTTTGTGTGTTCATGGGAAATATTGACAATATGCAAATGCAACAGCAATTTCTCTAACTATGGATATACAGTTAGTATTTGGCTCTGCAACACAATAGAACTGTTAACCCAGAGCACCCTTCTTAACACTAAAGAACTTAAGTGAATTAATATCTATCCAAACATTTATCCAGGACATTTGGTGTCTTTATACAGAGACTTTGAGGGGAGAGAGAGACAACACACAATCATGTGCTCGTTTTTCCATCCAGCACTGCAGAAATAGACTCTGATACATTTCAAGCCTTTTTTTTATACTCTGCCCTCTAAGACATTAGATGCTGCCGAAGACCTGAATAAGCCCAATTCAGCTCAGCAGGGCCCCTATGAATCTTTCCAGGTTTTAAAGTCCCTTCATGCAGACGGGTTTGAATGTGTTCTGTGTGCTTCATATAAGGGAACTGTACTGGCAGGAACAAAATAAAGTACATGTGTGCTTTAAGAGAAAAACCTAAACCACTATTGCATAAAAAGAATATCACATAGCCTGGCTGAAGATGTAATATTTACTCCCATCTAATCAGGGTGACTGTTCAGAATTGTGGGTGAACAGGCCATCAGTAACCCATGGAAAAATAATACATATTTGTAGACCTCTGTTAAATACGCACATTTTAGTATTTATTTTTTCTGGATTGCAATGAAAACAGGACACTTTTTTATTTTTAAATGTATAATCATCGGTTTAGTTAAAATGAGTGGATGGGGAAGGATGGGGTAATGGAGGTTTCTTGCAGTGAAATACACATTCAGTAACAAAAAAAAATAAATTGAGGATTATTTTGCTAGATTTTCTGCTGTTCATCTTCCAGTCTCTTTATTGTGGTTGACATGTGCAAAACATTGACTTTAAACAAAAACTGGCTGATTCCTCCCACCTCATTGCTGTGGCATTAACATAATTAGGCAGAAGACGTAATGCACGGAGGAAGGATAACTACAAAAATGTTTTTGTAAGAAGATGCAATAATTTCTATATTCCCTTTACTTACTGTGTAGGAGAGAGAAATGCAATTGAGTCTTCATTCATTTAAAATTACATGGGTTTTGCATACCTCTGTGCCAAATTTATTTTGGAAAGCCTGCAAGGGATACTAACGTGGTACAAATAGATTAACCAGGCTTGGTAAGCTGCAAGTATTGTCTAATTTTTTTTTTTTGTGTGTTTTTTTTATTAATGTAAATGTGATCTGTGTAATGATGGTTCCAGGTAGTTTTCTACCAACATAACTACGCTCTCCATAATCTGTTCAGAAAATGTATGTTTAGGGGCATGTTTACTAAATGATGTAATGTGTGTTGATGAAAGTTAATGCGCATTAGGTGCCCAAAGCCCTCATTTCTATGAACGCAGTGGCCCTTAACATGCATTTAATAAAAAATATTGCATGATTAACCTTAAGTAAACAAACCCCTAAGTAGCCAGGCCCCTTTTTTCCCAAGTTTGTAGCACCATGAAGCTCTTATGTTTAAAAATAAATAATAAAAATTAATTTATAGTTGGAGGTTATTTCATTGGGTGCTTTCAGAGAAAATAGATTTCTATAGTTTGTTTTTTTTGGAAAATTTAAATGATATTTTCTTAAAGGTTTGCTAATTGTGTACATTCCAAGTATCTTACAGCATTATGTTTTCCAATGCTGAAAAATAATTGTACAAATTTTGCGCATGACTTTAAATGTTTCTAGATTAAATAAATATATAATTTATTGAGTTTTTACAAGATGTATCTCTTGTAGACTTGTGCGATTCTTAACAATTTTTCTTATTTGTTGCTTGTATAGTTTTATAGCCTGAACTGTTACCTTAAAAAAAATTATATTAAAGAGAACTTGACTTTTGTTTGTTAAATTTTTATAATGCTGAGGTTACATTCCACATATTTGCATCCAGTAACTGGATTTTGTTTTGTGGAAAGGATTCTTTTGAATAATTCTAAATCAGCCACCGCTGTTCCTGCAAAGGTGTGAAATGAACCCAGAACGAACATGCTATGCTTTTTGTTAACATGGCAAACTTACTGTCTGTCAAACAATAAAAACAAATATGAACTGTTTAGTGTATTCTTTTTGTGTTTGGAATTTTTTTTTTTTTTTACGCAATTGCCTCAAATTACCACCCCAATAAAAGTAGGGGGCTCTTTGCTTGTATTTGATCCCCCTGTGAAAATTTCTCTGGTCCACAAGACTAACACAAAATGACAAGAGTATTGTCTTGTGTATGCATACGGGACCTGATTTTTATAACAAAACCAGCCAATTCCCACACTTATATCTGATATAAGTGTGCTTTATGTGCATATACTCATGTAACTTATAAAAAGCATGGCAGCCACACTCAGGAATGTGGGCATGTTGCAGAACTATGTGCCATGTTGTTGCTGCGTCTACCACCACGCTGTTTAATAAAAGCCCTTTTCCATGGGTAAAACAGGCTTTACATGCAGAAACCTCTTTAGTAAATTACTTCCATGAAGTAGATTGGCCACTTAGCTTGAGACCCCTGTTTATAGGCTTTCACTGAGACCGTATGATATTAAATCTCTATAGAAGGTACATGGAATCCTGAAATGTATAGTAAATGATTTATTTTTCTTCCATCTTTGTTTTTTGATGGAATGGGCGCTAATGTGCAAGTCCACTTAAAGCTCTGAAAGGTCCTTTCTTCATCTAGTGCAATGATTCTCAGCTCGGTCCTTGGACATAGCTAGCCAGTTGAACTATCTGGATATCTGCAGTGAGTATGCATAAGAAACCTACGTATCAAGAAGTCGGTGCATACACTACCATCCCGTGCATATTCATGATGGATATCCTGAAAACCCTGACTTGGGTTGGTGTGCCCCAATGAGCTGGGTTGAGAACCACAGATAGTTGGTTTCCCTATTAATTTCTAGTGGAGGAAGGTACCAAAGTTTCTTTAAGCATAAGCATTTTATTTATAGTTGTGCCTGAGCTCCACCAGAAGCATTCCAGACCATTTGTGGGGGGGTGGCAGAGGGCAAGGAGCAAGTTTGCGGAGAAATTTTCAGGAAAATAAGTAACTTGATTCTTTACAATTCCCCAATGATGTTGGTCAAACTTATCTGAAAATATTGCTATAGAGTAAGGGGTTCTCCTACTCTGTCTTTGGGACACACCTAGCCCATCAGGTTTTTGGGATAACCATATGAATATGCTTATGAAAGATTTGCATGCAATGGAGTGGAGAAGTAGCCTAATGGTTAGAGCACTGGCTTGGGAACCAAGTGACCAGGATTCAGTTCCCACTAGCACTTCTTGTGGCCTTGGACAAGTCACTCAACCCTTCATTACCTCAGAAAGAAATCCAAGTTATCAAGGTCCCTGTTTAGTGTACGTTACCAAGTTTTAAGTTGGTGTAAACCGCTCTGACTGAAATCGTGCAAAAAAAATGCAATGTGTGCCTTTGAGTCAGTCCTGGCGACCCAGAAGCTCCTGGGATTTCTTGGCAGTGTCGCCGGAAGTAGATTGCCAGACCTTTCTTCAGAGGCAATGGAGGGTTAAGTGACTTGCCCAAGGCCACAAGGAGTGCTAGCGGGAATCAAACCCTGGTTGCTTGGTTACCAAGCCAGTGCTCTAACCACTAGGCGGCTACTCCACTCCACGACTGAAATAATAAAGTGGTATAAAAAAAACCCCTGTTAAATACCTGGGTTGAGAATCTGCTAGAAGTGAACTTTCTTTTGCTCTACATTTTATTAAAGTCAAAGGGTTTTTTTTATGCAACATTCATTTTTACTAAATTTTTATTTAAATACATGGGAAAACATGAAAAAAAGAAAACCCCTTCAAATCCTGCACTTATGGTAAAAATGTTAAGGCTGTTTCAATCATAGAAAATAACCTGATAAAGTAAGATGAAGAGAGAATGGGGAAGATGGAGAAAGATTGTGAAGGAGTAAAGTAGTTAAGTGCCGTCAAGTCAGTGTCTACTCATGGCGACCCTCTGGCTAGTTGTCCTAAATTGTGTTCAGTCTTCAGTCAGGTGGCTCATTGTTGACAGACTGGTACCCATAGCTGCTGTTATTGTATCAATCCATCTCATTGCTGGCCTTCCTCTTTTGCATTGACCTTCTATCTTGCCAAGCATGATGTCTTTCTCTAATCTCTCTCTTCGCATGATTTGTCCAAAGTATGAAAGTCGAAGTCTTGTCGTCTGAGCTTCTAAAGAAGCTTAGGTTTGATCTCCTCTAGTACTGACTGGTTTGTTCTTCGGGCAGTCCATGGTATATGCAGTATTCACTGCCAGCACCATAATTCAAAGGCATCAATTTTCTTCCTGTTTCTATGATGTTGAAAATACCATGGCTTGAACAAGTCTAATCTTTTTATGGAGAGACATCTCTGCTCTTGAGAATCTTATCTAGGTCTTTCATAGCTATTCTGCCAAGAGCAATGTGTCGTCTGATTTCTTGACTGCTTGTTGCTGCTTTATTGATAGTTGATCCAAGTAGGTTAAAGTTGTCCACAATTTCAATTTCTTCTTCTCAAATGATGGACTTGTTAATTTTGCCAGTTATGATCTTTGCCTTTATATTAAGGTGCAGGCCCACTTTGAAACTATATTCTTTGATTGTTAGAAGCAAATGTTTCAGATCATCTTCACTTTCAGCCAGTAATGTGGTATCAGCATAGCGAAGGTTGTAGTCTTCTACCAAGCTTCAGACCTCTTTCTTCATACAATCCTGCTTCTCTGATTTGTTCTGCATATAAATTAAACTGGTAGGAGGAAAGTATGCAGCCTTGTCTTACACCTTTGCTTAATTTATACCATTCTGTTTCTCCTTGTTCCATTCAAACTGTTACTACTTGATCAATGTACAGATTGTGCAAGAGAACAATCAGGTGTTCTGGTATACCCATGCTGCTTAATGTGGCCCAGAGTTTCTCATGGTTTACATAGTCAAAAGCCTTGCTATAGTCTATTAAAGCACAAAGAGATCCTTTTGGTTTTCTTCAGTATTTTCAAGGATCCATCTCATATTCGTGATGTCTCTCGTTCCTTGCCCTTTCCTGAGCCCTGCTTGCACTTCAGGTAGTTCTTGTTCCAGGTATGGTTGTAGTCTCTGTGGATCACCTTTCTTTAGTATTGGTATAAACACAGATCTTTTCCTCTCAATTGGCCATGATGTCTTCCAAATTTCTTGGCAGAGCCATGTAAGTATGGTAACAGCTGCATCAGATTGCTGTAATACCTCTGTGGGAATGCCATCAATGCCTGGTGCTTTGTTCTTTGAGGCTTTCAATGCTGCTTCGTCTTCTTTCATCACCAATGGTTCTGGATCATAAGGTACAGGTTGAAACGGCTGTTGGTCTACTTGATCTTTATCATATGAAAACTCTGTATATTCTTTCCACCTTTTCTTGATCTTCTCAGCATCATTTAATATAGAACCTTGAGCATCTTGTAACATTCCAATTTGAGGCTGGAATGTTTTCTTTAACTCATGTAGCTATAGGAAAGCTGATCTTGTTCTTCCTTTAATAGTTTCTGCTTGTATTTCCTTGCATGTGTCATTATAGTACTTTTCCTGTCTTGCTGCAAGTTCGAAGTGTCTGCGTTCTGATATTGTCTTTTTCTCCTCTGGCTTTAGCTTCTCTGCATTTCCGGGCAATTTTCAGTTTCTTCCTTCATCCATTTTGGCCGTTTTTTGCTTTTTCACCTTTTGCAGAGACTTCTCGCTTTCTTTAAAAACACAACCTTCTTGATGCCAGAGATGAATAGATCGTTGGTCTTGCAGAATTCTATCAGTCTTTTCCCAACTTCATTTCTGTTGCCAAGTCCATATTTTCCAACCACTTTGCCACCACCTTTGTTGCCAATTTTTGTGTTCCAGTCACCCCTGACTATCAGGATATCCTGTTTGCATGTTCTGTCAATTTCAGCTTGTGCTTGGTCATAGAACTTCAATTGCATCCTCTTCTGCAGCTGTTGTTGGGACATATTCTTGAATTATAGTTGATAGGCATTCCTCTTTGACGAATAGAGATTAAGTGTTCACTGACTGCATTGTATTTCATTACAGTTCTTGCAAGTTTCTTCTTTATTATAAATGCAACACCATTTCTTCTTTGGCTTTCATTTCCAACATAGTAGACCATGTGTGTCAGCGAACTGAAATGGACTGGCATCGGGCACTTTGCAACAGATGATCACAACAGATCAAGTTGTACATGTTCCATTTCATTCTTGACCATCTCCAACTTCCCTTGATTCATGCTTTGTACATTCCATGTTCCATTATGTAAGACATCTATCTCCAGGAACAAGCAGGAATGAGTCTTCACATATGGGGTTCGTCGGCGCCGACGGAGCCCGCACGGGAATGCTCCCCAGCATCCAATCAGAAGGCTTTTGGGAGCATCCCTCGCGCCTGCGCGGTAGCTTCCCACCCTTCCCACTGCCTCTTCCCAGTTTTTGTTTTTCCTTGGAGCCGACAGGACGTACCTCCTGTCACCGCAGAAACTTTTTCTTCTTTTCTTGTTTCCTGTGGTCGCGGTTTTTTCCCTGCTGGTGCCCCCTTTTTTTCCTTATTTTTTGTTTTCCCTTATTTCCTTCAAGGAGCATCCTCCTCGTGTTATTCTGAGGCCTACCGGGCTTTCCAGCATGGAGCCTTCTTCCCCTAAGAAGTGCCCCCACTGTGGAGACGACGTCGTCTTCTCAGACTCCAACGCCTGGTGTCTTTCCTGTTGGGGCCCTGACCCCCTTCTCCCCCGGTTCCCCGGGCTTCAGCGTCGGGAGAAGACCCTCCCTGTTTCGAGTGTCCCTCGATGACGTCTTTCCCTCTGAGGTGCGGTCGTCGGCTTTCTCTCCTCGCCAGGATCAGGTAACCCAACAACAGTCTGTTAAGACTAACAGAGTCTTGAGGGGTGAGTCTCATGCGCCGCATGACGATGGCTCCAGCCTTCCCCTCCAGTCCCTTACACCCCGGAGGGAGTCTTCGGGCTCCAGAGCCTCCACGGGGTTTCGGGTTGTTCCTGAGGTTCGCTCCTCACAGAACCTTCCCGAGCCATGCCCGAGGGTGGCACCCGTTTCGAGCGGTGCAGATCCCTCGGCATCTGCACCGAGTGTTCCACTCTTCGCCAGGGACTGTCGACTGGTGTCCTCGGTGCCTTCGGGGCCGATCGACTCGACCCAGTCTGGCTCTACGGCATCCTGGCCCTGCGCGGGGGCGGTACCCGCTTTCGGCGGTGCCGATTCCCCGGCGTCGGTGTCGAGTGTTCCACTCGTCACCGGGGATCGTCAGACCAACCTGACCTGGTATGGCGTGCCCACACCCCTGCCATGCGCGGAGGTGGTGACCGCTTCGAGCGGTACCAAGTCCTGGGCGTCGGTGGCCCCATTCCCCGCCGGGGATCGGCACCGGGTGCCCTTGGCTCCACCAGGGCCGATCGACTCGTCCCCAGCTTCCGCGGGGGTGGTATTGGCCTTGAGCGGCTCCGCCCCTCCCGCGGCAGTGTCGGGAACAAGGGCCCCGTTCTTTGCCAGGGGTCGCCTCCGGGCTCCACCTGCGGAGCCGATCGATTTATCCCGGTCGGGCGGGTCGGCACCCCCACCTTGTGCGGGGCCGGGACCTCCCCGCCCCCCGGATGCCACCGACCGCCCCCCGGATGCCACCGACCTCCCGGCATCTACACGGACATCGAGTGCTCCACTCGTCACTAGAGTCTGCCCGCGGGACCCGGGTCCTTCGGTCGAGTCGACCCAAAGAAGCTCCGCAGAGCTGGGGCTGGGCGTCTCGCTCCCCGCCGGGGCTCGTCGAGTTACCTGGGTACCCTCGAGGCCGCGTAGTACGCCCCGTAAGGGTTTCCCGCTCAATAAAACAGGCGCGGGCAGAACCCCGGCGCCTAGAAGGGCCTCTCTCCCGGCGTCGGAGCTGACTTCGGGTGTTTCCCTCTTCGCCGAGTTTCGGCCTGGGAAGCCCTCGTTGCCCTCTGCACCGATCGTCGCGACCCCGACTCCATTCACGGGAGTGGCAGCACCGGCGCGGCCACCAACACTGGGGCCCCCTAAGGAGGCGTCGCTCGGTTCGATGCCCAGCCTCGAATCGATCTCCAGTCTGGAAAGCGTGGCTCCGGCGCATTTCGGATCCGACCCCCGGTCTCTTCCGACAGCGCAGTGCTGCGCTCGCCTGCTCTCCAGCGGCCTCGGCACCACTCCCGCCGCCCTTGCGGATTGCCCTGGGGGTGGCCCCGCCCCCAGAATCGTGGCCGAGGCTGAGTCCCGCGGGCACGTCGCTCCCTTCGATGCCCTGCGGGCACGTCGCTCCCTTCGATGCCCCGCTTGGAGTCAATCCCGGGCTCTGACGATGCCGTACCGACTGCCTCGAATTAGGACTGTCAGTACCCTCCTCTGTTTAGAGCGATTCCTCCCGTGCACCAGCACAGTGGGTCCCCTGGTGTTCAAGCGGGCCCCTCCACCTCGGCCTCCCCCGGGATAGCCCCTCTGGGAGAGCCATCTTTTCAGGACTTCCTCCTTGACATGGCGGACTTGCTCACCATTCCTATCCCGGGCCCTTCGCTAAGTCCGGGTACTGCGGAACAGGCAGCCGTAATGCTTCCTTTACATCCCTCCCTGCGGGATCTCCTGCTCGGGATTTGGCGCTCGCCCTTACAGGTACCGGCGCCGCCTGCAGCCATGCATGCCTGGTATCGGGTGCCCCCCTCTCCAGGTTTCCAGACGCACCAGCTTCCCCATCATTCCATTGTGGTGGAATCGGCCCCGAGGAAGGTCGGAAGCAAGAAGAAGCACTCTTCCTGCCCCCCGAATCGTGCGTCTAAAACTCTGGACAACTTTGGGCGGCGAACCTTCCAAACATCCATGTTGGCTTCCAGGATTCTCTCATATATTTTCTATATGAGCCTGGCGCTTCAGGAGGTCACCGAGAGGTTATCTCTTTTGTCTCCCTTTGTGTCGGCCCCTCGGGCCCCTGACTATTCCTTGCTTATTTACCATTGCAGGAATATCTCATGGTTTCTTTCTCGGGCTGCCGTGGACTCTTTCGAGTCAGTTAGCAGGTCCTCTGCGGTAGCCATAGGGGCGCGTCGTACAGCCTGGTTGCAGGCTTCCGACTTGTGCAGCTGGGCACAACATAACCTGGGTACTTCCCCGTGCACCGGGGAGAACCTCTTCAATGGCGAGGCTTTGCGTCAGGTTGCTCAGTGCTCCGCCGACCTGTTTGGCACTGGCCGCCCGCGGCCCTCCCCCTCTACCGGGGGTAGGAAATGTCCTTCCCGACCCTCCTGTCCGAAGAGGAGGAGGTTTCATCCCTCTGCCCGCCTGCCGGGTGCGCCCATGCCAAGGACGTCTCACACCGGTCGGCAGTGCCAGGGCTCGCGCCAGGCTGCCCATGCCAGGCAGCCTTAGGCTACGGTATGCGGCAGTTTGCGCTTAACTCCTCTTACATGAAGTTACTGTCCAGTTCTACACTGGGGTTCTTTCAGTGTGACAAGCGGTTCGGCTGCTTGATTGGAGGTATGGAGCCCCCTCCCCCGGGGGGGGGACTTTCCACACTAGGTTAGCCTGGCTCCTCAGGGCCATGCTAGTCTTCAGGCTTACCCTCGTACATCCCTCGGATTCCCCTCTGCCTGGTTCCCCCGGATTGAGGGTATCGCGCACCGAATCTCCTTCTCCCAGTGTAGGCCTTGGCCGCTACTCTCCGAGCGTGGCCGAACCATTCCTTGACAGGGCTGGACCACCCCCCCCCCCTCCCCGGTCTGTGTCTCTGCTCTCGCAGAGACATCCCTGGGTCCGTCAGGTTACGGTGGACAGGGGACCCACTGACCCATGCCGATCCCCGGCTCCGCTCCCTGCACTCTTCGGAGCGGCGGAGGGCATTGGCCCTAACCCCAAGGGTATTTTTATATAGGCCAGAGATGGCCCCACGGTCACGCCGTGGCTATAGGGGTTTCTATCCTCCTGCCTTCCCTGTGGCACGGAGGACACGTTTTGGGTGGCTGTCAGGTGGACGTCTCAGGGGCCTACGTACTCCTGATGTGCTTCTCCCCAACTGATCTGGCGGTCACGCAACCATACTGCTACTCTCGCCGATCTGCTCTGCTCCACGCACATCGGCCCATCACTTTGGATGGCCCTTCCTCCCGCCACCTTCCAGGTAGGCGCCCTCCTGTGGATCAAGGGCCGGTCCGAGTTGGCGGTATCGTTCTCCAGGACCAAGCAGGAAGTCAGTCCTCACATATGGGTGACGTCGGCGCCGACGGAGCCCTCGCGGAGCAATTTTCCCCAGCTTTCAAAGAAAGCCTTTGGGAATTGCAGCGCGCATGTGCGGTCCCCTTCCCGCCCAAAGGTGCCATCTTGGCCAGTCTTCTTTTTTCCGCAGAGCCCTACAGACGCTGTCTACCAGTCACCGCTGAAAAGTTGATTTTCTTTCTTTATATTAGTATTTTCTCGGTTCGACGCCGGTCCTTTTTCCGTCCGGCCTCGCGACGCCGGTTGCGAGGCCTCCCCTTCTTTTCGTTTTTTTCTGTCCTTCGTGACAAATTCGCGCTTTTTTCACTTTTCCCTGGCGGCACAAACGTTTGACCTCGCAGGGGCCCTTTTTCCCCCGATGGCCGCCAGTGGTTTTAAAAAGTGTGTTCAGTGTAAGAAACTAATGTCTCTTACTGACACACATGATTGCTGCCTCCGTTGCCTGGGCCCAGATCATGAAGAAATGATCTGTGGGGCCTCTGTAGCAAGATGTCCGCGAAATCTTTGCGGAGTCGGCAGCATCAGCGGGAGAGAATCTTCTCTGACCCCAGCCGTACTCGGACCTCGTCAGAAGCTTCGGTGTCCAGGGAATCTGGCTCTGAACACCGTCGGAGCTCCTCTGAGAGGGGATCTCCTACCCGAGAACATCATCAGAGGAGGAAACCCGCGAGGACGGCGTCGGTGGACGCTCCTGGCTCCGCGAGGGCCAGGTCGCATAGCCCCGATAGCCGTCCCGGGTCTTTGGAGCTGGAGCGGCCGTCCAAACAGCCTCGTCTGGAGATGGACTCGTCTGCTCACGTAAGTCCTGTTGTCCTCGTGGACTCGCCTCCGAGGGGTCCGACGTCGGGCCCGACGCCGTTGGGGCCCGAGTTAGGGGCTGCTGGGTCTCCTGAGTTCTGACTCAGGTTGACGGCCTTGGAGAGCAGCCTGGCTGCCTTCATGGACCAGCAGCGGGCATTGATCGCTGGCCTCGCTGGCGCTTCTGCCCTGACCGCCGGGACGTCGACGTCTAAGTCGACCCCGGAGACCGAGCCGATCCTCGAGTCCATGCGGGCTCGAGTCGATCCTCGGTCGAGGTCTCCTTCGGCCTCCCGTTCGGGGCCGAGGTCGTTGACGCCGACTCCCTTGGCGTCGGGGCGGATGGCGTCTGTGCCCGCCCAGCCGGAGCCGCTCGACGACGACTCCGAGGAGTTCGCCTGGGAATCCGAGGTGGAAGAGTCACCTGATTCTTTTCGGACTCGGTGTATCCCTTCGGACTCCCCCGAGTCCGAACCTCGGAGACAGTCCCCTCCGGAGGATGCCCGGTTCTCGGACTTCGTGAGAGATATGGCCAAGGCCTTGGCCTTCCCTGCGGATCCCGAGGAGGAGCCTCGAGCCGAAGAGCTCGATGCCCTCCAGTATGACTCTCCTGCAAAGAAGCATTTTACTGTACCGGTTCCTCCGATGCTGGAACGACTTCTCTTCCGCATGTGGGAGAGCCCGGCGTCGTCGCCGGTATTAAGCAAGCGGGTCGATGCCATATATCGAGTCCGCAAGAGCCCTGGCTTCCAAAAAGCACAGCTGCCGCACCATTCCATGGTGGTGGAATCAGCCATGCATAGGCTCAAGAGCCAGAAGATGTACTTCTCGGTGCCTCCCGGCAGGGAAGCCCACAGCCTGGATGGCCTCGGTAAGAAGTGTTTCCAGGGCTCTATGCTTGCTTGTCGGGTCCAGACTTACCAGCTCTACATGGGCATGTATCTCAGGGACCTGGCTAAAGAAATAGCCGGATTCTCTGCTGGTCTCTCCGAGGACCCTTTGCGGAGGTTCCAGGCCTTGTCCACTGGTATTCGAGAGTGCTCAAAGTTTTTCTCTCTCGAGCAGTCTATGATGGCTTTGAGGCATCGGCTCGAGTAGCCGCAGCCAGCATCGGTGCCCGCCGACAGGCTTGGCTTCAGTCATCCGACCTCGAGCCCTGGGTGCAGGACAAGTTGGTCGATGTCCCCTGCAGAGGTGACATCCTCTTTGGCAAACCTATGGATGAGAAGGCTGCACAACTTGAGACAGAGACTCTCACCAGGACTCGGCTCTCCAGGAAAACCTCTGCCCCTTCCCAGAAGAAGAAGGGCTCGGGGAAAAAGCCCTTTTACCCGAGGAAGGCGGCTGCCTATAAACACTACCCTCATTATCAGGCCTCTGCAGCTCCCCAACAGGGTCAGCAGGCCAAGGGACGGGGTAACGGGTCCCGTAGGCAGCAAGCCCCCAAGCCTGCGCCACCGGCCCCTGCTCCGCAGGGTGGGGGTTTTTGACTCTTTCAGCATAGCCTCTCCCCCTCCGCTGGTTTCTCTCAGCACAGGAGGCCGGCTAGTCCACTTTGCCCACAGGTGGTCCAACATCACGTCCGATACCTGGGTGCTCCACATAGTCCGAGAGGGCTATCTTCTACACTTCCACCAGGTACCTCCCCCCTACTTTCCAGGGGAGCCTCTGCGACCCCCTCTTCACCGGGACTTACTCCTTCAAGAGTTGGCAAGTCTTCTTCAGGAACAGGCGGTGGAACCGGTGCCCCACCACCTGAGAGGTCAAGGCTTTTACTCCAGGTACTTCCTGATACCAAAGCGAACTGGAGGCCTCAGACCCATCCTGGACTTGCGGAACCTCAACAAGTTCCTGGAAAGGGAAAAGTTCAAAATGCTTACCCTTGGAATCCTGCTGCCCTACCTCCGGCAGGGAGATTGGCTATGCTCCTTGGATCTAAAGGATGCCTACACTCACATCCTCATCCACCCAAGCCACTGACAATACCTAAGGTTTGTGGTGGCAGGCAATCATTACCAGTACAGAGTACTGCCTTTTGGCCTATCCTCCGCACCACGAGTCTTCACAAAATGTCTCGCAGTGGTAGCGGCTTATCTCCGGCTTCAAGGCCTCTTTGTCTTCCCTTACCTAGACGACTGGCTCATCAGAGCACCGTCCTCCACGGAGGCCACTCACGCCGCGCAACGTACTGTGACTCTGTTCCAGTACTTGGGCTTTGTCATAAACTTCGAAAAGTCCACTTTGCTCCCCTCTCAGGATCTCGAGTTCATTGGCGCCAGATTAAACACGCTTCAGGCGCGAGCCTTTCTGCCGCTCGACAGGGCACAACGGCTCATGGCTCTCGCCAGCCGCTTTCGCAGCCATTCCCGGGTCTCGGCCAGGCACTTTCTGAGACTGCTCGGCCATATGGCTTCCACGGTCCATGTGACCCCCAATGCCCGCCTGAATATGCGGCCTGCTCAATGGTGCCTTCGCTCACAATGGCGTCAGGCCTCGGGGAGACTAGCGGACTCAGTACGAATCTCCAGCCCGCTGGTCTCTTCTCTACGGTGGTGGCTTCATCTGCCCAACCTAGTGCTCGGAATGCCTTTTCAGTCTCCTCCGCCTGTTCAGGTACTGACGACCGATGCTTCTCTCCTGGGTTGGGGAGCACATTGCCAAGGGACATGTACTCAGGGTCTCTGGACCCTGTGGGAATCTGCCCAGCAGATCAACTTCCTGGAGCTCAGAGCGATCCGCCTGGCTTTACGGGCTTTCTCCCACCTTACCGCTCACCAGTCTGTCCTCGTCCAGATGGACAATCAAGTGGCCATGTTCTACGTGAACAAGCAGGGGGGCACGGGCTCCTTCCTTCTCTGTCGGGAAGCACAAAAGCTCTGTGCTTGGGCCGTCAGCCAAGGAATCCTCCTCAAGGCTGTCTATCTCCCAGGTCAAGAAAATTACCTGGCAGACAAACTGAGCAGAATCCTCCAACCACACGAGTGGAGATTGGACCCGTTGGTGGTTCAAAGGATTTTTCTCCAGTGGGGCCTCCCCATGCTGGATCTCTTTGCCAGTCCTCTGAACAGGCAACTTCCTCGGTTCTGCTCTCGGGAACCGCATCCCCTCCGAGTAGCGGCGGATGCTTTTCTGCTCTCATGGTCCACGGGCCTTCTGTATGCCTTTCCTCCCATGCCGCTGGTGTCTCGAACACTTTTCAAGGTTCTCCAAGACAAGGCTTCGGTGATCCTGATAGCTCCCCGGTGGCCCAGGCAACCGTGGTTCCTGCTACTGATGCAACTGGCGGTAGATACTCCGTTGCCTCTGGGGTTTCAACCCGATCTCCTGACCCAGGATCAGGGGTCTCTCCTACACCCCAACCTCAGATCTCTTCATCTGATGGCCTGGCTGCTGAAAAGGTAGTCCTTGCTCCCCTCCTGCTGCCTCCAGAGGTGGAAGAGGTCGTGCTAGCTTCCAGGCGACCCTCTACGCGGAAATCCTACGCCCTTAAATGGCGTCGCTTCTCCACCTGGTGTACTCAACAGTCTCAAGATCCCTTCTCCTGCTCGGTGGCGGTGGTCTTGCAGTACTTGCTTTCCCTCTCCAATCTTGGACTAAAGTCCAACTCGGTCAAAGTTCACCTCAGTGCTATTTCTGCACATCATGTGCCGGTGGAAGGCAGGCCTCTTTCCGGCCACCCTCTCGTGGCACGGTTCTCCCGAGGTCTCCTTCTCCTTAAACCACCTTTGCGCCCCCCAGCCCCTGACTGGGACCTGAACGTGGTTTTACAGCGGATCACCTGTCCGCCTTTTGAACCCATGGCTACCTGTCCTCTCCGTTTTCTTTCTTGGAAAACCTTATTCCTGGTAGCCCTCACTTCCGCTAGACGCGTTAGTGAACTGCAGGCCCTAGTGTCTGATCCCCCTTACACTAGGTTCTACAAGAATAGGGTAGTCCTGCGGACTCACCCTAAGTTTCTTCCAAAAGTGGTCTCCCCTTTTCACATCAATCAGGAGGTGGTGCTTCCGACCTTCTTTCCCCGGCCACACTCCAGCCGAGCTGAAATGGTCTTGCATACCCTGGACTGTCGGAGGGCGTTAACCTTCTACCTTGATTGTACGCGGGAGCACCGTAAGACTGTTCAGCTCTTCCTGTCTTACGACCCTAATAAATTGGGGCTCCCTGTCTCCAAGCGTACTCTGTCCATCTGGGTAGCTGACTGTATCGCTTGGACTTATGGGGCGGCAGGCCTCTCGTTGGAAAGTCGAGTCACGGCTCATCGGGTTAGGGCGAAGGCTGCGTCAGTGGCTTACCTCCGCTCTGTTCCATTGGCAGACAGCTGCCGGGCCGCCACTTGGTCTTCGAGCCAGACTTTTGCAACCCATTACTGCCTCGAGAGGGAGTCCCGCAGGGACAGTGCTTTCGGACAGGCAGTCCTCTGTAATCTCTTCGAGGTTTAAGCAACTCCTACCCTCCATCCCGGATGTTGGGCTACCGGTTGGAGATTAGTCAGAGAAGATTCCTTCCTTCGGTGCTACTGAGCTTGAGGGAGCTCATTTTTTGTGCTTAGGTAGCCTTAAGCTGGGGAGTCCCATGAGACCCTATGTGAGGACTGACTTCCTGCTTGGTCCTGGAGAAAGCGTAGTTACTCACCTGTAACAGGTGTTCTCCAGGAGCAGCAGGAATCAGTCCTCACAACCCTCCCTCCTCCACTTCGAGTTGCAGTCATATGATTTAGTTTTTGCAAATTTTTTGCTGTCTTTTCGCTATGTCATCAGACTGGCCAAGATGGCACCTTTGGGCGGGAAGGGGACCGTGCATGCGCGCTGCAATTCCCAAAGGCTTTCTTTGAAAGCTGGGGAAAATTGCTCCGCGAGGGCTCCGTCGGCGCCGACATCACCCATATGTGAGGACTGATTCCTGCTGCTCCTGGAGAACACCTGTTACAGGTGAGTAACTACGCTTTCTCACGTGTCCATACCACTTTAGTAACCTGGGTGGGCGCTCCCGGGCCCACCTATAGCCCGATATATATCCAATAACAGGTATAGATGTATATCGGTACAGGTGGGCGCTTTTTGGGAAATGTTATAGCGCCCTGTGTCTTACAGACTATCCCCAATTGTCGCTACTGATGTTTTGTTATTTCTTACGGGGTCCGGCTGGCCCGTTTGCCTGTGTTCTGCGGCTCGGTTGCTCGGACCGGTTATGCTTAAACTTGCTGTGATGTCAACAGCCCCTTGGTTTATGCCTCCTTGTCTGGAGGTTTTTGAACCCATTGTCTTCCTATCCCTTGCCGGCTATGGTGGACAGTGTATCCCTCGGTATCCCGGGGTACACTTCTGTTCTTCTCTGGGCTGGGTTCTCCCAGATCGGTCAGTCTTCTGATTAGTCCTCCGGATTGTGGACTCTGCTCCTACTGGAGTTCTCAGCTTCTTAGAGCTCCTCGTGAAGACCTGCCGTCTTTCCGGTGTCGGTTGATACCTGCATCTCCAGCCTGCCCGGACTGGGAACTTCGTCCTCTCTGCGGTGAAGTTCTCTTGAAGACTTTGCTACTGCATCTACTGTACCTGTTGCAGCTCTGCCTTCTACAATCCAGTAGGTAAGCTCTAGATTGTGCTAGATCATTAACGGTTTAATGCTAATTGACGTGGTTTGAAGACTCCCCTGTAGTCTTCGGTTGCTGTGCCTTGGCAACTCTTCTCAACTCCTACCCTCCATCCCTCTGGGGATGCTGGGGATCCAGGTTGGGCAATGCCGCCCTGTCCAGGGGTGTGCATTCTGGGATCTCCCCTGGCACCCTCAGCTAGGGAGTCCCCATCTGTGAAGACTCATTCCTGCTTGTTCCTGGTGATAGCACCGTTACTTACCTGTAACAGGTGATCTCTGGAACAGCAGGAATTAGTCTTCACAACCCACCCACCTCCCCTAGGAGTTGTAACTCTCTCTCTCTTTCTCTCTCTCTCTCTCTTCCTTCCTCTCCCCTCCCCTCCCCTCCTTCTGTCTCAGCTATTAAACGCAACTGGGGAGAGACAGTGGGAAGGGTGGGAAGCTACTGCGCAGGCACGAGGGATGCTCCTAAAAGCCTTCTGATTGGATGCTGGGGAGCATTCCCATGCGGGCTCCGTTGGTGCCGATGAACCCTATATGTGAAGACTAATTCCTGCTGTTCCGGAGATCACCTGTTACAGGTAAGTAACTGTGCTTTACAGCTTCTGACTCTCATGTGCAGCTACGTCAGCAGTCAGATGTCCTGAGGGCTTTGATACAACCACATCATAAATGGTGGCTTTACTCTAAAAAGTCTTCAGCTCTTCCCCAGTAGCTAAGTGAGTGCCTTCTGATCTGGGGCTCTCATCTTCCAGCACTATATTGTAATTTGTTTTGTTATGACTATCCATTGGGTTTTCATGGCAAGATCCAGAAGACTACCAGGCCTTTCCTCCACACAGTTTAAACTTAGTGGTGTTGCCGTTGCCCCGATTCTGCTGCTGCCCCGATGGGTGGTTTTGTCTTGGTCTGGCTTCTCAGCTTTGACCTGTCCATCTTGGGAGACCCTGCTAGTAGTTATAGGTAGTTTAATTTAGCCCCTAGCATCACTGATGCACACAAGCCCTCACAACACGACAAGCTGGAAACCAAGTGAGGGGATTAAAGTAGATCAGCTGCCTATTCTAGCATCCAGACCTTCAAGAAGAGGGGTGAGGTGGAATGGAGAGTAATGTATTTGTTCATGTTTGTACATCATTTGTTAATGAGAGACTATTTGCAGTCCTATCTTTTTATATAAGTAGAACCCTGTCAAGGCACAAAAGTGGTTTACCCATTCAGAAAGTACAGTAGAAAGACTAGAATACTCAATGAAGCTGCAACATAGCACATTTAAGACTAATCACAGAAAATACATTGTATTTTGCATGAAAAGTGTGCTGTTAGTGCTGATTCCTAGTGACCTAGTAATGTGTAATCAAACTCTATAATTTGTTGCTGGAGGATATAGTCAAGGCTGTTAGTGTAGTTGGATTTGAGAGGGGTTTGGATAAGTTTCTGGGGGGAATTCTATAAACCATTATTAAAGAGGATGGGGGAAAGTCCCTGTGTACCTCTGGGATAAGCAGCATGAAATCTATCTTTTGAGAACCTGACAGGCACTTATGACTTGAATTGGCCACTGTTGGAAACAGGGCACTGGGCTTGTTGCACCTTTTGGCATCTTATGTATGTTCTTAGTATCATCTGGAAGTTGATACTAAGCAGACATTTGGGTGGGGACAATTTTACAAGGCATTTTTGCACATAAAACCGCTTACATATAGAAATCCATCTTTTGTTAAAGTGCCTTAACTTATGAACATATGCTCTTTAATATGCATGTATTTTGTCCATTCTTGAGTTGAGGGTTTGGGTGGGGGTTTGCATTTATGCATCTAGTTTATAAATGTGCATAACTGTAAAGCCAAACCAGAAAGTTTGTGTGGGCCTGAGAGGAGGTGTAAATGTGTGCATGTGCTTTCTGGATAGTTTCTAAAAGGGAAGGGGTGTGCTTATGTTCCGTTTGAACATTGATGCTACTGGAACAGAT
Source organism: Ichthyophis bannanicus (assembly GCA_033557465.1). Taxonomy (NCBI): domain Eukaryota; kingdom Metazoa; phylum Chordata; class Amphibia; order Gymnophiona; family Ichthyophiidae; genus Ichthyophis; species Ichthyophis bannanicus. The sequence goes on from CM066032.1 coordinate 1,350,366,321, forward strand.
TCCTGCCACATGAGCTTGGATGCCTAGCTTACAATTACCCTGTGTGTCCCTAAGTTCTTAGAATAGGGACACACAAGCATGGGCAGAAGCTGCAGAGGCTTGCAATCTAAGAGCTTGACTTGCTCATGCAAGAATGCACATAATTTCGCCAGAGGTCCTATTTTATGCAATGGGGTCTAATTACTAATAATGAGCCTGAACAACGTGAGCATATGCTTACTTGATGATACACTTTTAGTAAATCTAGTCTAGAGTAGGCAAGCTATAATCCCTAAGAATGTGAGGCTGATGTTAAAAAGGATTTTGGGAAAGAATTTTGGATTTAGCTCATGCCTTTTTCCATCACGTCAAGCCCTGGTGAGCTTGCAATTTTAGTTTGTACTTTAGACACTAGATGGTTAAGTGACTCAAGATCACAAGGAGAAGTAGTGGGATTTAAGCCCTTGCTTCCCAGGTTATCATCTTGCTCTAACTCAGTCTTTTAGGGACACACCTAGCCAGTCAGGTTTTCAGGATAACCACAATGAATATGCATGAGAGAGATGCACATGCAGTACTTGCATTGTATACATATCTTTCATGCATATTCATTGTGGTGGTTCTAAAACCTGACTCCCTGCTCTAACTATTAGGCTACTACTAAATCGGCGTCTGAAATTTTACGAGAACTGAGTACCTACATACATGCTCCTAGTTTCACGAGGTTCCTAAGTTTACTACTACTACTACTACTGAGCACTAGTCACCTAAATTAAGCTCCTAAGTCTAGGCAAATTGTAGGAAAGGTAGAAAATAATGGCAGCTAAAGACCATCAGACCTATCCAGTCCTCCCATCATAAGAACTATTCACCTCTATGCTCCTTTCCCTCAGAGGTCCTCTGTATTTGCCCCATGCTTTCTTAAATTCAGATAGTTCTTATCTCTACCACCTCCACTATAAGACTGTTCCACCCATCCATCACCCTTTCCATAAAGATGTATTTCCTTAGATTATGCCTGAATCTATTGCCTTTATCGTAATGACCCTTCATAATGGAACTCTCCTTTCAATTGAGATATTTTAAATGTTTCTCGTATCTCATCTCTTGCCTTTCCTCTAATGTATACATGTCAAAATTTGCCACATGCCTTATGACAAGACCACTGACTATTTTAATAACTATCCTCTCTGGATAGATGCCATCCTTATGCCTTTTTGAAGGTGCGGTCTCCAGAATTTTGCTGTATATGGTACTCCAAATGAAGCCTCCCTAGAGACTTACTCTATGTAAAAGCACTATAGTCTCCTTTTTCCTGTGGGCCATTCCTTTCCCTATGCACACAAGCATTCTTGTGCTCTTGCCTTTTATACCTGTTTGCCTACTTTCAGCTTGTCCCTGGCTTTGACTCTTCATTTTATGCACTGATGTACTTCATACCCCCCCCCCCCCTTTCTTGGGGGTTCTACTGCCTAAATGCATGCCTTTGCATTTTTTAATTGCAATAGAATAGTCCCTGAAGTAGTCCAAAAGATATAAAACAATTTTTTGTTGGAAAACGCAGAGGGAGGAGCATATTCAAAATTGTCTATACCAGATGCCAATGTCCCTTTTATTCACCAAGGATTCCTTGAAGCATATATCTTCCAATAAACAAGCAAAAATCACTTAGCTTAAAGGTAGCAGTCATCCAAAAGTTGAAAGCATGACATGCATGTTTGAGGATACAAAAATCCCTGAAGCAAATGCTCCGTTGTCTATTCTCCACTGCCAACCATCATAAAAGGCTATTGCTGCTGCATATGGCCAATCTTCTGTAGGACCACAATTCACACCATTGGCTGATCCCTGCTGCCATTCAAAAAAGAACCACCAATGAAAGAAGGGGATTCCCATAAACAGAGGGAAACCCTACTTGCATTTTTTAACCCTTTGGAGGCCTACTTTAAATTTTTAATCCACATTCTGCAGCTGGGTTAATTTTTGCATATTTCAGGAAAACTGTACCTGTCTTATTCAATATGTTCTGATAGTGATTTTCCTTCTGCTATGGTCATGTATTATATACCATTTGATAGGAATATTTAGTCAGAATTTTGGATCCTGAGAGTTTTGGGCTCGGCCTGGAAAGGGTTAAGCAATAAATCTTAAGGGTGTGTTTAGTAAAGCATGGTAGGTGGTAGTGTGGGGTCTAGCATGTCCTGGCCCCATAGTAAACTGGAAAATGTGGCAACAAGGTAGCCATGCTACTAGTATAGCATTTGAAAAGGCACAGTTAGGGTGAAGAGTGGGCAGGAACATTTGCATGCAGCTGCACTATAGATCACAAAAGATGTCACTAATGCAGGTACCAGTTGCATCTGATATGCCAGCCTAGTCTAAAAGCGTCATATGGATGCAATCCACACACAGGTGACAGCCCAGAACTATGCCACTCGGAGGATAGCCAAGATGCACATGGCTCATGTCTTGTAGCTCGCCTCGCAATGAGATAAATCAGGCGATTGCCTAGGACAGCAGCCAGCACAGAAAACCAAATGATTTTGCCAGTCACACAAACCTGAACCATCAGCAGAGGACTGTACTTGCTGGGAGTGTGTGCATACATACGGTATACCTACAAAGCAACAGTAGTCTAGAAAGTAGGATGGACAGATCTGCATATGCACTGGGAAGATATGAGAGTGCAGCAGTTGTGACGAGCTGTGGAGGGGTTGGGAGATAGGGTATGTAATCTGTGAATCTACCAAAGTGGGTCATTCAGTCAAGGTTGGAGATGGTTGAACACAAGAGCTACAAATGAGGTGGTATTGTAATTACGTGCAAAATTTTGGTCTGGTATGGAAATGTGCAGTCTGACCACCACCTCCCCTGCATGAGGGGCCATGTATCAATGCATACTTTCACCTGGGGGACTGTGGTGGTGTCATGGGCTCCATTTCCATGGCCACTCATGCTGTCATAGGGGGCATGTCCCTGGCCTAATAGCACAGAGAAGAATAGTTACATGTCAATCACTGAAGGAGGATCTAGATTCATTGGAGCTCCCTGGTATGTTGTAGAGAGGACAAAGTGTTCCATCAACCTGGGGAGTATGTGTGGGTTCTATAGGAGTTGGAGGCCTTCAGTTTCCTGAAAACTGAAGTGCTTATCTGAGGATTGATTGGGGATGCCTTGCTTCATAGGGGTGTGCATAGTTGCCACATCGCTGCCATAGATCAAACTCAAACTGGATTGGAAATTAGCCCAAAACTCTGACTCATCCATGGTTCTGCCCTCCTCTTTCATTGACTGAGCCTTTGCCTTCCCTGATCGGTTGCCAAATTCCAGCCGATCATTCCCATCCTGCCACATCTCATTGGCCAGCTGCTCTGGGTCCTGACCAATGAGATGCAAGGGGCTTTTTCACTTTCTTTCCTTTACTCTCCATGGTTTTCTTGCCCAAAGCTGCAGGGCTAATTACCTAAAAACACAATCTGTGATATGCAAATTTTTCCTGTGGACTGGGCAAAAAGGTTGCCCATTTAGGCAGGAAAACCACATAAATGTCAACACTCGTGGTGTGTGAGTTGTACTGCAGTGCACCCTCAGAGCCTTCAACTCCTTAGAATCATGGGTGGCTATTGTGGAATGCCTCCTACCATAGGAACACCAGTTGTTTATGGGATGGGTAGCTTATATACCTTTCCTAGGGGGCTTGGTCTGGATAATCTGTGCCCCTATAGATGGAAGGGGTGGATAGCAGTATACCTCTACTAGATGCACCCCATATCTGTATCCCAGGAGCAGATGTGTGTATCAAGCCACAGCATGCCTCCCTCACCCCCATGGGGTCCACACACCTCCCTAGCAAGAGCTCAGTATCAACAGTATGAGGGGAGCCACAGGATCCCAAAACCCCATATTAGAGACCTGATGGCCTTTCCATGGGAGCCTACATTGTCAAATGTTCTAAATGACTTGGGATGAGAGGGTCACATGCTTTAGAACCCATATGCTGGGCACTGCTTTGAGTATGCCGTCACCAGATGGGGCCCCCTGCATATGTGGATGCAGTATTTGTACCCTAACTCCCATAAGCATAGCCACAGCGCAGCCTCTATCTATGGGTTTGCTTCCCTGATTTGCATGCCCCAACCTTTTGTACTTTGGCCCATATATCTGTGCTGTGTAGTGGGGTGCACATATTCTGCATTTCACTGGCCACTTGCACTGTGCTCTTTTGGTGGACTTGGGATCATGTATTGTCTGTTCTCTGGGAACAAGCAGGAAGTCAGTCCTCACGAGTGATGTCGGTGCCAATGGAGCCTGCGTGGAAGCCTTTGAGAGATGCCCCATGCATGCTTGGTCCCCTTCCTGCCCAAGAGTGCCATCTTGCCTCAGTCTCCCTTTTTCTACAGAGCCCACTGGACATCTGCCCCATTTCCATGGAAAAAGTGTCTCTTTTTTGCCTTAAACATTTTCCTTTCTGGTAAGCGTACAGGTTCCTCTTCCAACCCCTCCGTTAGCTTGCCTCAGCATCACTCCTCGGGTTTATTTTGCTGTTTTTTCTTGAGGTGTCCCTCGACCGGCGCTTCATGCTCTTTTGGGCCGATAGGCCTCGGATCCTCACCTGGGTTCAAGGACCCATTTGTCCCCATTGCCTCCAGTGGCTTTAACAAAATGTAATCAGTGCAGTAAGATGATGTCCCTCATCGACCCTCATGACTGCAGCCTCCATTGCCTTTGGCCGGACCACGACAACTCAGGCTGCGACCTTTGCAAGTCCATGTCCATAAAGGCCAAGAGCTGCCAACTGCAGCAGGAGTTCTTGCATAGATCCAACTCTGCACCAGAGTTCCTGGCAGCACCATGCTCCAAGGCTCCCTCCGGTACCTCGGTGCTTCGGTGCTTGCAATGCCTGGGCTGCCTCGGAGTCAAACGGCCATGACTTTTCCGAGAGGAACTCCCCAGAAGTGGAATGCAAAAAGAGCTCGAAGCCCTCAAAGACTACTTCAGAGGATTGGTCTGGAAAAATGGGTAAATCCCACACCAGGCCCCACAGTCCCCGGTGTGAATCTGAGAAGTCAGAGCAGAACTGGCCTCAAGCTGTCCCGAAAGGAGTTGCCAGTGTCTGGCAACTGGCCTCAGACCCCCGAGGCCATCCTGGTCAAGGACACCCCCTCAACGGAACAGATGTCGGTCCCAAAGCCATCGGTATCTACATTGAAGGCTACGGAGCCATCTGACATGGAGACCAGAACGGTGGCTTTGGAGCTCAGTATTACTGCCCTCCTGGCACAGCAGCAGGCACTGAATTCTAGTTCCTCCAGTTCATCTGCCCCAGTAACGGGACCCTGGACCTCGAGGGCTTCCTCAATCGTCAAGCCAATCCTTGAGTGTCATCTGCCTCGAGAGACCCATCACCATCAGACGAGGTTCCAGTCCCATTCCTTGGGACACTGGTCCTCTCCAGGGAGTACACGTGACTCAGACCGCAGGTCCCCCGGGAGTTGCAGGTCTTTGTGCTCGGGGTACGACTATGGAAGCCGTAGAGCCTTGGAATCTTCCTCTGACTTTGAGTCAGACTGGGAGACCAAGGACAAGGAGTCCCCAGACACCTGGCGACACTGAGACATGCCCTCGGACCCATCTCTACCGGTATCCCAGCGCCATTCCCCACCCGAGGATGTTGCCTTCCTCGACTTTATGTGGGGTATGGCAAATGCGCTCATGTTCGAGACCAAGGATCCCTGCACAGAGGAACTTGAGATCCTCCAGTACTAGGCCCCTCCAAAGGAGGCCCTCATGGTGCCCATCCCTCCAATCCTTGAGTGCCTCCTTTTCCGTAAGTGGGAAACAGCTTCGGTGCCTATTGTGAGCAGATGGCTCAACTCCATGTACCAAGTCTGCCGAAGCCCAGGGTCCCAAAACCCAGCTCCCTCACAATTCTATGTTCGAGTCGGCCATGCAGAGACCCAAGAACCAAAAGACTCATTCATCGGTGACCCCAGGTAGGGAAGCCTGGATCTTGGATGCCCTTGGCCAAAAATGCTACGAGGGCTCAATACTGGTTTGCCAAGTCCAATCCTACCAGTTGTACATCGACATGTACCTAAAGGAGCTGATGAGGGAGCTCACTTGTTTCTCTGCAAGCCTTGATGGGAAATCTCTTCAGTGGTTCAAGTCTCTGGCCTCGGCAGTCAAGGAGTGCTCAAAGTTCCTGTCTCGAGCAGCATATGATGGTTTTGAATCCTCAGCCAGAGTGGCTGCCATGGGCATTGGGGCCCGATGCCAAACATGGCTACAGTCTTCTGACCTCAAGCAGTGGGTCCAGGACAGACTCATCAATATCCCTTGTACTGGAGAGCATCTCTTCAGGAAACCCATGTCATACAAGGCTGCTGAGATAAAGACTGAGTTCCTGACCAGGACCAGACTCTCGAAGAAGACCTCAGTGCATCCCCCGTTAGATGGCCCCAAGAAAGAAGCCTTTCTTCCTGAGAAAGAAAGTGTTTTTGGTAATGCCCCACAGTACCAAGCCTTCTCTGCTCCACAGCAGGGGCAACAGTCTAAAGGGCAAGGGCACAGCCCCTACGAGCCTATGACCTCTATGACCCAGACACTGGCCCCGGCACAGCCTGGAGGGAGTTTTTGACTCTTTGGGTATGGCCTCCTCTCCCCCAGAAGGCCCTCTGCAGATTACAGGGGGGTGTCTGACTCTTTTGCCCACAGGTAGTTCTCCATCACCACCGATTCCTGGGTGCTACAAGTAGTCAGGGAGGGATACCTCCTCTACCTGCAACATTCTTCCCAAAAGAACCTGTAAGGCCTCTTCTTCACCAGACTCCACACCTCACAGAGCTTGCAGGTCTCCTCATGGACAAGGCAGTGGAGCCAGTGCCCAAACATTTCTGGGGTAAAGACACTCCTATTCCAGATATTTCCTTGTTCCCAAGTGAACTGGGGGTCTCAGGCCCATCCTGGACCGATGAGACTTGAACAGATTTCAGGTGAGGGAGAAGTTCAAGATGCTCTCCCTTGGAACACTGCTACCTTATCTCCAATAGAGAAACTGGCTATACTCCTTAGACCTGAAGGATGCTTATACACACATCCTGATCTATCCCATCCACCGACAATACCTCTGGTTCGTGGTGGGAGGTCAGTGCCAATACAGGGTGCTAACCTTCAGGCTGGCGTCATCGCCAGGGGTCTTCACCAAGTGTCTAGTGGTGGTTGCAGCCCACTTTTGTCTCCAAGGGGCCTTTGTCGTTCCCTACCTGGATGACTGGCTCATAAGGGGAGGCACAGCTGCAGAGGTACACCATGCCGCCGAGCATCTGCAGCATGTTCTGCAGCATCTGGGGTTCGTCATCAACTACCCCAAGTCCCACCTCTCTCTGGCCCAATGCCTAGAGTTCATAGTGGCTCAGCTGGATACCCTCCAGGCCAAGGCCTTCCTCCCTCTGGAGAGGCAGTGCGCCTCAGGGTGCTAGCCACAAAAGTGCAAAACCACCAGTCAGTGCCCACTCACCTTCTCCTCTCCTCTGCATATGAGGGCAGCTCAGTAGTGTCCCAATGGACACAAGCCAGGGGCAGGCTTCAAGACAGGATAAAAGTGACCTGTTAACTGGCAGACTCCCTCCACTAGTGGCAGATCCCCTGCCACCTTCAGGCTGGGATGCTCTTCCAGGCACCCATTCACCAGAGGATCCTTACTACGGATGCCTCCCTGTGAGGATGGGGAGCTCATTGCAAGGACATCTGCACCCAAGGCACGTGGTCCTAGATGGAGTGCCAGTTGCAGATCAACCTTCTGGAGCTCCAGGCGATATTTCGGGTCCTCCAAGCCTTTTGCCACCAGTTTCAGCACCAGTCGATGCTTGTCCAGATGAACAATCAAGTCTCAATGTTCTATGTCAACAAACAGGGAGGCATGGGGTCGTACTCCCTTTGCCAGGAGGCAGTAGTCCTCTCCTCATATGTGACATGCAATGGGATTCTCCTATGTGTGGTCTACCTCCTGGACAATGCCCTGTCAGACAGCTGAGCAGAGTCCTCCAGCCACACGAGTGGTGTCTTGACCCAGAGTGGCCTCCTGGCTTCTCTGACTCTGGCCTACAGCAATAATTATGGTCACTTCTGGAGTGTCAATTGATTATTCAATATACTCAAATAACACCCCACTTATTTCAACCACATCTTATAGCGCTAAACCCCCCCAAAAACATAAATAAAAGGAGGGAAGGGTCTCGAACCAATGGGTCTTCTATGTGGGCAGCTTGGAAATATCTCCGCATCCCCAAAACATCAACGATCCAATACTAATTCCTCCTTTGAATATCACTCTTTCACAGCATAGCTTTTCTACAAGAAGAAATAGCTACACGATGTTTGACTTAGCTCAATCCATCCGCTTTGGAGCGATCCCAATTTTTCATCAAACTTCACGTGTATATTCAACTCCAGCAGACTTCAAAATATTGTCGGTAGCATTACACTCCCATTTCCCTTAGATGCTATACCATGAACAAAAATAAGAATAAATTAATACCCCACCCTCAACTATAAAGGTATCAAGGCAAGCCTATCAGAAAGCTCAAGCAACCAAAACAGAACTTGCAACCACCTACTGTATCCTTACTTCACACTGCACTGCTTCACCATAGATATTCACCAAACAAATTCAAAAAACACTATGCATGTGACTTTATATCAAGCCCTTCCCGAGCTCCTTAAAGAGACCCCAACCCAATAAATCACTATTACAGACCTTAACCAAAACTCAAGTTAAAAATGAAGATGAAAAGAGGAAGAAACAGAAAAACCCAACTTCAACTATACCTCCCATGCACACTCCCCAATCTATTTGGGAGTTTAAACTACCAAGATAAATGGTCTCAAACCTAAAAATCCATCTCTGCTCACAAACAATCAAAAGTTGTTCTCTACTCAAACCACTCCTCCTACTAACTATCAAATCAATGCAAAAACATCATAGATCCGCAAACACATGGTCCAGCTCCAACCAATGCTGCACAATCGGAGCTTCTCTACATCTACATTTTAATCCACTCTTATGTTGCTTGTGAGCAGAGATGGATTTTTAGGCTTGGGACCGTTTTATCTTGGTGGTTTAAACTCCCAAATAGTTTGGCCAGGGCTGGTGAAAGGGTATGAGACGCCTTAGCTGAACCTCGTCCCTCTGGCACCCTCTGCTCCAATTGCCACCACTGCTGGCCCTCACTGGATTGCAGTGGCAGCCATGCTTTTAAAATTACAATGAAGTGCTGGAGTTACTTTCAGGGACAGAAGTACAAATGACAACGCAACACTGGAGGTGAAGGGAACTCCAGCGCTTCAGTGTTTTAAAAGCAATGGTAGCAAGAAGTGCCTCTGGAGGGCTGCCGCTCTAGGCAACCACCTAGAGCACCTCATGGTAGTACCAGCTCTCCTGTGGTCATCGGTGCTGAGAGGTTTCATCTATGCTTGTTTTCACTGGATTAAAGCCTTGTTAACATGCTTCATGCAGATTTCCTACCACCCTGTGGCTCATCCTATCTTGTCTTTCAACCTGTCTGTTGCACAATATTCCATAACATAATTAACTTCCAGTCCTAACCAATCATATGCACTGTAAAAGGGTATAAAGATAGATTTATTTTTTTTTAACATTTATTGTTGGCACCATCTCATCCATGACACGCCTGTAAGTTAAGGTTTTCTCTGGATGAGACATGTCTGGCTAAACAAAAGAAGTATAGTATGCTTTTTTTTCCTTCCCAACACCATGCATAGATTTACTTTTTTTAAATAGGAGTATATGCAGTATTTTGGAATACAAATCCCATGTGAGAACTTTGTAACATCAAACTTTGAAGTGCATCTGTATTTCCACTGTTTAAAAAAAAGAAAAGAAATAAAAACCCTGCTAAATGTTCATTCTTTAGAGGGAAATTTTCAGAGCCATTTACTCATGTAAAGTGTGTGTGTGTGGGGGGGGGGGGGGTGTCTGGAAATTTAGTCCCATTCAAAATATGCCTGGGGTTGCCTGGTGCTTGTGCTGTTAGCTGAACTGAGGGCAGGTGTTCCCAGGGGCACAGGTAGGACAGGATCAGGAATTATATGGGCATTGTATTTGTGAGTCTGCAGGCATTATTTTACATAGAACGTTTACCCACCAGAAAAGCAGGGTGTAAAGGGCAGGGGTTCTAGGTACCCATGGCAGCGTACAGAGAGTGCGTTCCCGTTCCCTTTGAAAATTAGATGTAAGGTCCTGGAACACTTTGTGCCAGAGCAAACCGTTTGAAAAGTGCTCCTTTAAAGCTGAGAAGGAAATATGTTAGAAGAGCCTTACTTCCTTAGTGACTTTTTATTGATTTTTATGCACAATGGTATTTAAAACAATCATGGAGACGTTTGAATGTAATTGTACTTGGAGCAGGCGAGAAGCAGTAAGGGAACACTGCACAGTAATGTCTGCACCTCTTCGAGAACTTCTTCAGTTGCTTTAGTGTGATCCAACTAACAATCTGGTCTGCAGAGAAGTCTATGTTAAAAATTGTATTTCAGTCTTAAGGAAGCCAGCCAGCCCAGTAGCTCAGACTTACAGCACTGTGATAGGGGGGAGATATATGTTCTGATTCCTATCCATTGGGGTCAGCTGGATCTGGGTGCATCAGCGACATCCTGCTGCCTAATGAGCAGTGATGAGGGCATGCCTTGGGCTGGTAAGGGTTCCCAAAGGCACCAAGGCATGCTGTCTGGGGTGGGGAGGGGAATCAAAGATAGCAGACACTAAAGGCAAAAAGGCATTGGAAAATAACAGAAAGGCTGGACATTTAGGAGCAGGTTTACTAAATTGCATTAGGCTTTTGCAGCTACTGCCGGGCGATTGCTGCAAGAAGTTGGTGTTTGCTACAAAAGTCTCATGGTAGTTCTATGGGGCGTTTTCAGCATTTTGCCTGCAGATATTGCAGGGGGTAAGCTTCACCACCCACTGAGGTAGTGATAGCTGCATCTGCAAAGCCTGCAGATTTTCTGGCTATTGTGCGATGGTAACATCTATGGCAATCCTGCCTTGCAGGTACTCCCACTCTCTGCCCTAATCCCTCCCTAGCCTATGCCAACAGCATGAAATAAGGACATCGCAGAAAAGTGCCATTCTGTCTGCATTTTTCCCATGTTACTGCTACCTCTGGGTGTTAATTCTAAATTTAGCAGCTAACACTCTTTTGTAAACATACTCCTTAAAGTTGTTTGCTATGAAAAATGCTATGTAACTTGTAGCTGGTCTCTTCACTTGGGTGTGCGCAAGCTTTTCAAAATAAAATAAAAATATTTTGCAATTTCAGAACAAATCAGCAGGGCCGGAATGTTGATGCTGTCTTCATTCATTCACAAAAAAATGATGGTACCCCCTCCTTTGCCAGTCCCTGCCCTTAGAGATAAGGGTCCTCCCTGCAACCTCATCCGCCGCATCTTTTTGTGTGTTAAGGGTTAGAAATAGCAATGGCAAGACAGGTGAGGTTGAGGACTATTCTGGGAAAAGCACTTACCCCTTACTAGTGGCAGGCAGGAGAATAGTGGTGCTGCTGGGGAATTCCTGGTTCACATGTTCATTCTCTCACTATCTTCTCCAGCATCACCCTTTGTCACATGGTGCCCTATCCACCCACCCTACTTGCCGCTATCCTAAATTTGGCCTTGGAAATTGTACACAGCATAAGTCTGTGCACTCAAATATTTGTGTGTGTATATTCACGGCTTTTAGACACTGACTCCACTATTAATTTCTAAACTTCTGTTCTGCCTTTTCCGTCTGTGGATTGTACAATGTGGTGAATGGGGAGGCAGTTTTCAGATAGCTCACCTACTTCTACAATATGCGGCTGTTCCAGTGCACATACCTTTTGAATACTTTCAAAGAGAAACCATGCCGGGTAATTTCCCTTTCAAAACTAGTGTTACATGCATCCATTAAAGGCGCAGGTAAGCAAGGCCAATAAAACAGCAGGCATGCTTTGCAAAATGAGCTACTTCTCTCTCATAGCCTGACCCTGCCACCTTGCAATACTAACCCAGCTGAAAGCATCCGTGCTGTAAAAGCCCACTCATGCCTTTAGCCAGGCAGAGTGTGGTTAATTTTCAGGCAAGGTGATTAACCTGGGTAAATGGTTTTGAAACTACTCGGAGGAGGGCAGAACTAAATCTTTGTACCCCTATTCAAAAGAAAAAACGTTTAAGCCAACTATTTTATATGGTATTCAAATATGACACGCATGTGTGGTTGTTGTATGTCTATGTTTAATGCGCAAAGCCCATGATCTCCAACTGCATTTGTTTTCCAAGGTTCTTAAAAGCTGACAACATTTTATTATTTAGTGTCTCGCCCACTCCTTGCTCTGCTCTTTCTGCTGATTCATGTAAGAGAGCAGAGTGAACCTCACCCACTGTTCTAGCTCTGAGCCTCTCAAGAGGTCTTGTTCCTTGCAAGTAGACGCATGATTTTAACTCAGATTCTCCCACTCCCTCCAGCCTCCCACAACATGTTTTGTCTGTGCTGCTTGTCTGTCAGTCTTTATTAGAAGCAGAGACTATCTACTAGATGTGTTTTGTAATGTGCTATGGACAGCTAGTTGTTGTTAAGTGCTGTCGAGTCAATGTCAACTCATGGTGACTCTCTGAATAGCTGTCTGAAACTGTATTCGGTCTTCAGTCAGGTGGTGCATTGTTGATAGCGAGGCATCCATAGGTGATATTATTGTATCAATCCATCTCATTGCTCATTGCTTCCTCTTGCATTGACCTGACATCTGGTAGCACTATACAAATGATATAAGACGATACTAGCAGGAGCCCATTCTATTATAGTTGCACTATAATGTAAGAAAGGTTTGGTGATGTATATAATCTGGAGTGTTGCCAAATGGTCTGTGAACCCACAAGGGTTTGTGTTTTAGCACAATTTATACTCCATAAGAGTGTGGAGGAGTAGCCCTAGTACCCCAAGAGATCAGGGTTCAATTCCCACTGGCATTCCTTGTGACCAGCTTCAGCTTTTTCCTCTTCTATGGCCTCTGAGCTCTCTGCTTTGTATGCTGATCTTTCATGAGCTATAGCTAAATCCTGGTCTACCACATCTCCAACTGACCCTATGCCCTATCATCTCTTTAAATTGATTAGCAGATCTTTTTTCTCCCTGTTGTATTCCATTATAACCGCATCCTTTTCCTCTGGCACCTTCCCTTCTTTTTGGAAACAGGCTACTGTCCTTCTTATTCCTAAACCTAGGAATAATGGCTCACTGAACCCCTTCAATTACAGACCCATTTCTCTTTTGCCCTTCCTTTCCAAAGTTGTTGAGCAGCTGGTTGTTCGGTAACTTCAGGCCTACCTTCTTCAATGTGATGCTCTTCACTCTGCTCAGACTTGTGTTTGTCCTAAGCTATCTACCGAGCACATGCTATTGGCCATCACTGACTTCCTTTGATCTGCTCTTGATTCTGATCATGAAGTTCTTGTTGTGCTCTTGGATCCCACCGCTGCATTTTATCCGGTTGATCACTCTATTCTCTTACCTCAGCTATATTCTCTTGGTATTTCTGGCTCAGCATTGGCATGGTTCCATTCCCATCTGCACAACCGCACCTTTAGGGTTTCCAGTCCTCTTCACTTTTTGCTCCTCAGACTCTCTATTGTGATGTCCCTCAGGGATCTGCTCTGGGGCCCTGTTCTTTTCAATATTTTCCTTGCCCCTTGGCCTCTTTAATTCAGTCTCTCAATGTCACCTTTTTCATTGGCACTGATGACGTTCAGCTCCTTTTCCATTTGCCAGCACATTCCTGTACAGCCCTTTCTGCCATTTCCTGGAAGCTCATCAAGATTGCTGTCTGGTTGTCCACTCATTATCTCAAGCTGAAGACTTCTAATACTGTTTCTCCTTCTTGTCCCGTATCCCCCCTCTATTCATGGTATCCCCTTACCCCTCCAGGACTCTCTTAAGATTCTCGGTGTGCTTTTCGACTGCTGCCTCTCATTTTCACACCACATTTCTTGCACCTTTCAACAGTGCTTCATTCTTCTCTGGCAGATCCTTCTGTTCGTAAATTCCTTGATTTGAAATCCACCCGTCTGTTCATTCTCTCTCTGATCATTACTCGCTTAGATTATGCTAACTCCCTTCTCTTCGGGCTCCCTCACTATCAACTTCAACATCTCCAGTTGATCCAAAATACTGCTGTTAAACTTCTCTATGGCGTCCACAAATTCCACAGCGCTTCTCCTCTCTTTCTCATTGAACACTGGCTTCTGGTCACTTATCGAATTTGCTATAAACTTCTCGTGCTCACGTTTCACGTTTTCTACTCTGGTAATCCTTTGTTTTTATCCCAGTTTCTGACTTCTTATGCCCCCTTGCGTGCTCTATGGTCTGCTTTGCAGAATCTCCTGGTTGTTTCTTATCTTTGCCAAGTCTGTTCTTCTGTTGCTCGTTCCTCTGCTTATAGGGTTGTTGCTCCTGTCCTCTAGAAATCTCTTCCTTCCTACCTTTGCTGTCAACTTTCTTTCTCCTGCTTTAAAGCTCAGCTTAAGGGTTAGTTTTTCATCCAGGCTTTCCCCTCCAGCTGCTTCCATTTGATTCTGACTTTCCTGTCCCTGGCCTGTTTGTGGTTGCGTCTCAGCATTGCACTGCAGGGGTTGCATGGATCACTTGTCTCATTCTGGTCTACCCTCACAGTTCCTTCCCTCCTTTTGTGCCCTGTGTTTACAACTATACCGTTTTTATTGTAACGTAGGCCTCTCCCCCCCCCTCCCCTTCCTCCCTCATTGTTTTGCCTGTCTTGTTTGTTCCTTGCAATTGTTTTTTTGCTATTTTTTTTACTTTTTAACTTTTATTGTTCACTGCCTAGATGTGCAACATAATAAGCGGTATATTAAATAAACTCAGCTGTCATGGTAGACATGCCCCAAAGATTTCAAAAGCCAGTTCTGACTAGCCTAAAAATGAAAAGGCTGCCTTTGCATTCTCTTTTTTTTTCTTAAATTTGACAGGGGGAGACTTCCCCTTTCTTGAAAAGGCTGCTATATAGTCATATCTGGTGAATCAATGAAGAGTGGGCAATATTAGCACAAGAGTCCCAAGAGATGAATGAACCTCTTCACATGAATGTAGCGCAGATTATTTTTGACTGAATTCCAATGACCATCTTACAAGTGTGTAGCATTTCCTAAGAATGACTAATACTTCTGTGTTATTGGTACATCTGGCAAATGTTAACCAGTGAGAAATATGACATCCTAGAGTGGTAAATTAGTTGAGAATCTGCCTCTTCCTGAAGTAAAGACTTCTCTTAACAGTTGTGCATACAGGGGCGGCCCAAGGGGGGTGCGGGGCCATGTGCGGAGACTCGGTGCGGGGCCTCATTTGCATAAGTGGCCTTATTTGCATAAATATTTGCATAATGTTACCATACACTAACTTTTAGTAAACATGTCTCTTAATGAGTGTATGGATAAAGAAAGACTAAAAGATTTCTACATTACTATAATCCAGTGCCAACCGCCAGGCACATTAGGAACTACTACAAACGCTGCCCATTTAGAACCCATAGCAAACCCGCTGTATCCTGACAGCATTACCAGGACTCACAAAGCACCAGTCCCTACCTATCAAAAGGAAACACTGCAAATATTAAACCAGTACATTTCAGAGAATACTGGGGAAAGAGAACAAGTGGCAATGTCAAATAGGAATTACATAAACAGAATACCTCAGCTCAGTTACACATGCAGAACATAGACCATCACCAAACAAGGAATCGCAATTTAGAAACAGGAAGGCAATAATTTAAACTGGGAACCCCAAAAGCCAAACTTGGAATGTACAACAACACTGTAGAAATAAAACTATAAATCAATTTCCTCTTGTACCAAACAAAGCGCAGACGTTAATGATGCACATTTCCCAGAACTTTCATATTCCAGTTAATAAATTCAAAATAAAGAGATATATTTCTACCTTTTGTGCATTTTTTTTCAGTTGCAATTGCTCCAGCCACTTTCTTCTGGTTTCTTCATGTTTTCTGCTAACTCTCCATCGTCTGCTGTCCATTTGTCCTTTCTTCTCTCTTCTAGTTTTCTTTCCATCCTCTCTCTCTACATCTGCTTTAACATACTAATCTTTATCCTTTTGCTCTTTCCTCATTCTTATTTCATCCACACAAATTTTACCCCTCCATCCTCAATCCCCACTTACTCTCCCAATACCCGGCCAATTGTAGATTTTTCATCCCTCCCACACAAAATATTTTTCCCCTCTCCATTTTACTCTCCCAGCCCCATCCCATTCTAATCCTCCCCCAACATCAGCTCCCTTCTAGTTCCAGTCTCACCCAGCATCCATTCCCTTCTAGTCCCTGCATCAGCCCATTTCCAGTCCTAGCCCCCCATCAACCCATTTCCAGTCCTAGCTCCCCCAGCCATTTTCAGTCTGAGTCCCTTCATCAGCTCATATCCAAACCAAGCACCCCCTCAGCCCATTTCTAGACATTTCCTAGCCCCACCAGCAGCCCAGGTCAAATCCAAGCTCCCCTCCACTCAGCCCAATTCCAGTCCAAGCCCCCCCATGAGCCTACTTCCAGTTCTAGCCCCTCCATGAGTCCATTTCAATTCAAGCCCCCACCACAGCCCATTTCCAATCTTAGTTCCCCCAACAGCCCATTTCCAGTCCTATCCTAGCTGCTCCATCAGCCCATTTTCAGTTCTAGCTCCCTTCCCTCACAGCCCATTTCCATTCCAAGCTCCCTCCCCATCAGCTATTTGCAGTTCAAGCCTCCCCGTCCACTCAGTCCATTTCCAGTCATAGCAATCCCCCAACCCATGACCAGTCCTAGCCCCCCTTCAACCCATTTTATTTTTAAGCCCCCCCCCCTATAACCCATTACCAGTCCTAACCCCCCATCAGCCCACTTCCAGTCTTAACCCCATCAGCCCATTTCCAGTCAGCCCCCCATAGCCCATTGCCAGTCCTAACCCCCCCCCATCAGCCCACAGCCCATTACTAGTCCTAACCACATCAGCCCACCTCAAGTCCTAACCCCTCCCCATCAGCCCTTTTCCTGTCCTAGCGCCCCCATAGCCCATTAGCAGTCCTAACCCCCCCCCCCATAGCCCATTAGCAATCCTAACCCCCATCACCCTATTTCCAGACAGACCCCATCAGCCCACAGCCCATTACCAGTCTTAACCACCCCCCCAGCCCATTTCCAGTCCTAACCCCCCATCACCCCATTTCCAGTCAGCCTCCATCAACCCCCAGCCCATTACCAGTCTTAACCCCCCCAGCCCATTACCAGTCTTAACCCCCCCAGCCCATTTCCAGTCAGCCTCCATCAGCCCCAGCCCATTAGCAGTCTTAACCCCCCCCCAGCCCATTTCCAGTCCTAACCCCTCCCCAGCCCATTTCCAGTCAGCCTCCATCAGCCCCAGCCCATTTCCAGTCCTAACCCCCCTCCAGCCCATTTCCAGTCCTAACCCCCCCCCAGCCCATTTCAAGTCAGCCTCCATCAGTCCCAGCCCATTTCCAGTCCTAACACCCCCTTGCACATTTCCAGTCCTGACCCCCCCCCCCTTGCACATTTCCATTCCTAACCCCCCATCACCCAATTTCCAGACAGCCTCCATCAGCCCCCCCCCCCCTCCTCCCTCCTTCCCTTCCCTTCCGGCAAATTTAAAAACAAAAACCTGGCTCTAGCTGCTGCCGCGTCCGTCGCAGCAGCGGCAGAATGGCGTGTCCCGCGGGGCCCCCTCTCCACGTCGAGCCCTCTGCAAGGGCTTTCAGATTCGCGAAGGGAGAGTGCTCCCTCGCGTCTCTGTAAAGCCCGCAGGGGCTAATGGGAAATTTCCCATCAGCCCCTCGCGTCTAAAGGGGCTGATGGGAAATTTCCCATTAGCCCCTGCGGGCTTTACAGAGACGCGAGGGAGCACAACTCTCCCTTCGCGAATCTGAAAGCCCTTGCAGAGGGCTCGAAGAGGAGAAGGGGCCCCGCGGGACATGCCATTCTGCCGCTGCTGCGACGGACGCGGCAGCGGCAGCAGCTAGAGCCAGATTTTTGTTTTTAAATGTAATAAAAAAAAAAGCAGAATGTTCTTTGCGCGGGGCCCCCTGAAACGCGGGGCCCTGTGCAAAAAACATTCTTGCTCAATGGACGGGCCGGCCCTGTGTGCATACCACCAGCATTGGTACTGTAGGTTTGCTAACAGACCAATTTTACCAAAAGAGGCAGGGAGTTAGCAGTACCTTAAAAATGACAATCTAAGGTGTCTGTTTACTACAGCACATTAGGCCTTTGCAGCTAACGCAGATAATGGATGTTTTTTATAGTTAATACCAGGCTATCCTGTTGGGGGCATGCAAAGCATTTCTGTAGCAGATAACGCACCAAAATTGCAGAAAGTGTGGCCGGGCAGTACCCAGTGAGGTGGAATTATGAGCACCTGTGCCGTCTGCTACTTTGATGGTTGCCAAGCACTGTTGATGCCTGTGGTAACTGTGTGTTGCAGACACTCCCAATTTCTGCCCATATCCTGTTCACTTGTGCAAATACTGCAATTTCTGCAAATAGTGCAGAACATCACTGCATTACCTGCAATTTTCCTGCACCCCGCTAGTGTGCACTTTCTGCAGCATTAACAGGTACAAACACCCTTACTCAACATGCCCCACAGTGGTAGTAATCCACTGCAGACATGCCCCCTTCTGTAACTCTGCTTCCTGTTCCCTGCCGGCCATGGTCAGAATGGGGACAAAGCACAATACGGTTGATCAGAATATATGTTTTAATATTCAACACACTATTGTGCAATGGATACAACTTGTTTCATCCATGCACCTATAGAAGTGGGCTTTAGGGAGCTACCGCTCCCTAAGGAGGTTATTTTAAAAGTACTATTCATGCTTTGGAAGTCTGCAATCGGTCATGCAGATGACCAGATCACAATGATGTCTCCAGAGACATTTCAGAAGCCAGGTCTATGGATGCCCCCAGCATGAGAACATCCAAGTTTGTATGGTGGTGTGATGGAGGCGTAGCCAGGACGTTACCACAGGGCTGGACCAACCCTTAGGGAAACTAGGCAGTTGCCTCGGGCAGCAAGGTCTGGGGACTATCAAAGAGCAGGGCTTTCAGAACTAAACAATAGATTTTGACAGCCAGGGGCAGTGTAAAGCTTACAGTTTGCCTAGAATCAAAAAAGAATACCATAAATCCCCAACTACAATCACCATCAAATTTTTGTCGGGCATAAATCGCAAGGTGAAGAGGAGACTCCTCTACACCTCACGCAGTACATACCCCTTTTTTTATTTTATGTACTAAACACTGTCCATATTATCGCTCAAAACCTTCAAAACCAAAAAGAAGTCCACACTTATCTGCTCAAGCACGACGTGCACGTTTCGAAGCGACAAGCTTCTGCTTCAAGTGTTCCCAAGGCGGAAATAGTATGATCATTCCCTCAAACTTCCAAAAACGCCGAAAGTGCGGTGGGTGAACAGTGCCTTGATCCCTATAAACACACTGCAGTGCTACTGAAGAAATGAGCGTGAATGGAAGATGGAAACGGTACTAGACGCAATCAAATGCTCATTAATGTACATATGTACCAGTGTTTCTCAAAGCTGTTCTGGTGACTCCACCACTCTGTGGTATGCATCGTGGTAATCCTGAAAATCTATGAGATAAATTTGCATAGGATGGGCACACAGCATATGCAAATATATATCATGCATATTCATTGTGGATATTTTTAAAACTTGAGAAATCCTGATCTATTCAGACAGAGAGAGCAGATTCTTTTTTTTTGTTATTTAGGTTTAGGGTTCTTTTATATTTTTTTTGAGAAGGGAGGAGGGAGAGAATGCATTTTTAAAAACCTACCTAATTTTATATTGTGGCCTGCTGGAAAAGCCAAAAAGGAGATAGCAGCATTCCACTTGGGCCAAGCAGAGGAAAAAGCAGCAATGTTTCAACCAGGTCTGACAAGGAAGGGAACATATTTTTAAATTGCAATTGGACCAGATAAAAAGGACACTTAGAGGTATGTTTACAAAGCAGCAGTAGCAGACTCTGTGCGATATCGGAGCCACGGCTCTGATATCGCACGGAGGCCGCTATCACTACTTTGTAAACATACCCCTTAGTATATTTGATGTTATCTTATAATCAGCCCAATATAAATCTCGTGTGTGTGTGTGTGTGTCTAGAAAGACAGAAATAAAAGCACTTTTGTACTCACAGTCCTCACTGAAGACCACCTCTTGGCTTCTACAGACTACATGAGTCCTCTGCACCAGAAGTTATGGGCCCCCCTTCGATTTATAGTGCTGTGAAATGCGCAATGACACCATCTCTCACATTTCTTCCCTGCAAAAGAATTTGTTTACAAAAATGTTTTTCTGTGGACTAGGGCTCTCTGAGAATGATGAGCTTTCTAGGGCAGGGGTCCCCACGCTGTAGCTCATGAGTCACATCCCACCCTCAGCTGAATTTTGCCCAGCCCACAGTAGCAGCTGCAGGAAGAGAGAGATGGCTGACCGTGACGGCAGCAGGATGGGTGGCATCTGCGGGGAAGAAGGACACGGAAACCACAAAACTGGACATTGGTGAGGCAGGAAAAACAGTGAGGACTGAGTGGATGTTTCGGGACTGGAGAGCGGGAGAAGGAGGAGAAAGCGGGGTAAATTCTAGCTATAAGTAGATACAGTGAAGGGGGAAATGAGATGAACGGCAAAGACCGATACCAGAGATAATGTAAAGGAAGAAATCAAAAGAAGGCATTGAAAAAGGTATTACAAGACTGAAGAGGAAAGCAGAATAAAGTCAGGACCAATACAATTTAGAAAAAAAAAAAATCCAGGAAAAGGCAGAAAAAAAGCCTTTTATTGTCAGTGTAGTGATTAAATAGATCAGCTTTGGGATTGTGCATCCTTTCTCTGGGTATGGAAATGCATTTTTATTTCTTTTTCTCCAGTGTTGCCCAGGGCTTCTCCGCTTGTCCTCTAGCAGTTGAACTGTGAAGATCTGGTGCAGGCATTTTTCTGGACCCTTTATTTCAGGCTCAGCGCCCCCCACCCCCACCCCCCTGGCTCCTTGGCAGTGGCTCCAAGCCTATCTCCTCTTTCTTCCCTGGTTGTAGTGGCTGGTGGAGATTCTTCTTACTGTAGGGTGATGGATCTACTGTCAGACCTCTCCTTAACACATCTGTATCCCAATCTTTATATCCTCGGTGATTTTAATATCCATATGGATTCACCTGTAAAAACCCATGATAAGCTCTTTCACTCTCATCTTCTAGACTTTCATCTTACTCAACATCTGTCTTTCCCCATCTATGCTGCCAGCCATACCATTGATTTGATCATTTCGGCTCTTACTCCTCCCACGAAGCTTGTTCAACTCTCTTCTCTTATCTCTTCCCTGGACGGATCATTTTCTTATTCTCTTTTCTTTCCTCCTCCCTCCTTCCCCTTCCCACTTTGGTATTGAATCAGCGCCAGCTCTTCTCCCTCGACTCTCCCGTAGACACTATCTCGGCTTTCCTGTCTTCAGACGCTATTTTCCCCCTCTCATTCCAGACTCTCTCCATTGACCAACAGGCTCACTTGTGGAATTCTTTCTTTCTTTCTGCACTCAACCGCGTGGCCCCTCTCCATCCCTTTAAACCCAGACAATGCCCCCACCAGCCCTGGTTCCATTATGGCCTCCACCTGGCATGTAGCCAACTCCACCGGGTGGAGCATCGCAGGAGGTGCTCTAAATTCTTGCAGGCTCTTCAGTTCTTTCGGCAATCTCACTGCTCCTATCATCACATGATCTCCGCCGCCAAGAGAGACCACTATTCCTCCCTTATTGCCCATTCGTCATCTCAGCCCTACCAGCTTCATGCCATTCTTTCTTCTTTGTCAGTGCCCCCCTCACAGTCCTCATCTGGAGAAAATCCACCCCTCTCCATCGCAAATGGCCATCTTCTTTCATAATAAGACCACCACTGTGCAGCAAAGTTTCCCCTTTGTATCCTCCACACTGTCCCCCCCTCTCCCCACCCTCTTCACCAGTACTCTCCCCCTCTCCCTCCCCTTCCCCCTCTCTGGTGCATTCCTGGCTGCTTTCAATCCCATTTCCTCCACCACTCTTTCCAAGATTCTTGCAACTGTCCCAAAGACAGCATGCAGTGTTGATCCTCTCCCCTCTTCTTGGCAGTCGACTCCCTGGCTTTTAAACCTATTATTCTGTCTCTCATGAAGACTAGCCCTATCTCTGGTGTCTTTTTTCCATCTGGAAGGAAGCCCTGGTTTGCCTACTCCTGAAAAAGCCCTCCTTAGATAAAGCAACTCCCTTCAATTACTGCCCGGTTTCCAACTTACCTTTTTTATCTAAAATCCTTGAAAGGCTGGTTTCTGAACAATTGTCTGCTCATCTTGACCCTACCAACACACTGCACCCCCGCCCATTAGGGTTCCACTCTGGCCATTCTACTGACACTATTCTTCTCTCACTGCTTAGTGAGGTTCATCAGTCTTTCAGTCAGGGTAATGTCACTATTGCCGTCTCTTTGGACCTATCTTCAGCCTTTGATCTTATCAATCATAATCTTCTTCTTGCAAGTCTTCACACTATTGGCTTGCGGGGTTCTGTCCTTGACTGGTTTCACTCTTTTCTCTCATAGCACACTTTTCGCATTGTTATGGGTACTTCTGCCTCTCCCTCTGCCTCCTATCCTCTCCTCTGCAGCATTCTCCAGGGTTCTGCCTTGCTCCTTTGCTCTTTAATATCTTCCTCGCCCCTCTTGCACTCCTCATTCAGCATTCCGGTATCTCTTTCTTCTTATACACGGATGATATTCTTCTATTTCTTCATACTGATCCTCTGTCCCCGGATCTTTTTCCCCTAAATTCTTGCCTTTGACAAGTAACCACCTGGTTATCCTCTCATTATCTCATCCTCAACCCCTCCAAGACTACCGCCACCTGGCTTATGGGATTTTCCACCCCCCCATGCTGCACCCATGCTCAATGGGCTCCCTATTAAGCTTACTCCATCCTTCCGATATCTTGAGGTCATCCTCGGTTCTTCACTCTCTTTTCACGAGCACCTCAGTCAGATCACTCAGCATTCACTTTACTCGCTTCGCCGCCTCAGGGCAGTATGTTCTTTTCTATCTACCCCTGCACTTGTCACTCTTGAGGTCACTCTCGTACTATCTTGCCTCAACTATTGTAACTCAGCACTTGCCAGTCTCCCTCAATATTCCCTAAAATGGCTACAACTCATCACTCATCCAGCACATGCCACCAGGCTCATCTTTCAAGTTTCCTGCTTTGATCATATCACCCCTTTCCTCATTCATCTCCACTGGCTTCCTATTTCCTTCCGCATAAAATACAAAGATCCTCATTCAAGTCCATAAGACTCTTCATACGGGTTCCCCTCAGTATCTCTCATCACTCTTCACGCTCCTCAACGTTCCCTCTGTGCAATACACATGAATCGTCTCTGCACACCCCCTCCCTCACAGGCACACCTTGAATAAACACGTCACTCCGCTTTTTACTTCCTTGGCCCCATGCTCTGGAACAATCTCCCTCCTTCCCTCAGACTTGAATTATCTTTTTCAAAATTCAAAGCCCAGCTCAAAACACATTTATTCTGCATCGCATTTGATCTCCCCCTGATTCATTCTGATTATTGCTCTCCTGTGTCCTTTCATCTCCCGCCCCCATTGCCTCTCTTGACCCTCACCGAGTATTGTCCCATGCACTCTCTCCTGTCCATTTGATGGTGCTCTTTTCTATTTTTATGGAAATTTTAGGCTATCGTGAAGATATGGTTGTTTTTTTAAATCTGTGAATTGCTCTGTTATCCCTACTAAGGGCAGTATATCAAATTTTAATAAATGAAATGAATCATGATACAATGGCTAGGGGCCAAAGACAGGAAACTGCCTTTAGGTGAGATTTTTTTACTCAATGGATATTTCCATCAGAGGAGTCCCCGCCTAGTCTGAAATGACTGGTAGAAAAAACCTTCATTGATATGGAAGGTGTTCAACCTTTCTTTATGCTTCTGGTAATAATTAGTAGGGGCACTGGATGGTGTCACTGTGCCTTGTGCAGCGTCTTAGTAGTCTCTAGAGAAGCTTATTACATATGTGTTTTTTGGAAGGGGGTTGGAGGTGCAAGGCTGAAGGTTTGTCTAGGCATCTAATACTCTTGCATCAGTTCTGGAAGAAAGTAGCTGTTCCTGAGAGATCAGCAGTGGACAGAAAATGTCACCACTCTAAAGGTGTAAACTCTCATTCTTAATTTGATTTTATGGGGGGAGAAGACCCTGATCTGAATTTGGAGAGAACAAAGGTCTCTGCAGGAGTAGTGAGATCTGTCAATCAGATGCCTATCCAGAGGTACTTAGTCAAAAGTACAAAGCTACCCAACCAGAACTATATCTAGGACTCCAGAAGAGGAAAGGTGAAAATGAGTTAGGAGGAAAGATTCAAGCATTTGGAGTAACAGGTACCAAAAGTACCCTTGGGGAATCAAGGAGCCCAGTACAAGTCCAAAGGTAAACTTAAGCCCAAAGGAAGGGAACAAGAATATCCCAGTAAAGTGTGGAAGTGGGAACCAGAATCCCTTTTCTGTTTTAAACTTTATTCCGTGAATCTGAAATTCACTGTTACTGTTTGTACTGATTGTATGGAAGACACTTTTCCCTGTAAGAACGACTGATTTCAGAACACCACACATGTGTCAAAAGTGTCTCCTTGAACCTGTTAGTCATTTGCCTTGGGCCCTGAAGTTGGGAACCTTTCCCCCACTGGACGGTTGATGCTAGGATTTATAGAAGGTCTATGGCACTTAGTCTTGGAGTCAAGCGAGTGCCCTATTTATGAGATTCAAAGACTCTCTCGAGTACACCAATGCCCAGTGAAGCTGGACTGAAATCGGTAAAAAAAAAATACTTCACAGAAACACATAAAAGACAGTCTCTGCTTCTAGGAGCTTATCAAGACAGATATCAAAAGCAAACAAGAGGCTGCAATTTAAACTGGTAATGATGGTGAAGATCTAAAATAGGGGCTGTGATAAATTAAGGGAGGGATAACTTTTCATTGAGTCTTAAGATGTCTTACAGGGCTGGATTTAGGCATAGGTATCTAGGCATGGCCTAGGGTAGTAATTTTTGAAGGTGTCAGGTACTGAAGTTAAAAAGGAACCATGACTCACTTACATTAGGCCTCCCACCACTGTTGCACTTTGAAGAGGCTCTACCATGGCACTCTGACCCAGCAATCTCACCCCTGCTTTCTAGTCTCTAGAGGACCTCCTTGGCTGTCCAGGCTCCAAGGGATGATCCCTGTCCTCACCTTCTGACCCTGCCCGTGGGCTCTGAAATTATAAATCTGGCCCTTGTATCTTAGGAGCTAATTAAAAGTTTTAAAAAAAGGTAGTGGAATAGATGTGGGATTTTTAATATTAATCTGAGACAGATGTGCACCTGAAAAGCAGCTTCCAGCCCCAGCAGAGAAAGTGGTGGGTGAGAGGAATCCAGGACAGCTGAATGTTGCCCCATCCTAGTAGGTTAATGGCTATGAAAGAGGCACCAAGCCCCTTCCTATAACGCTTAGGACTGGAATATTGTAGCACTTTTTAAATAAAATCCCACAATTTTTAATCAAGACAGAGAACCCTTCACATTGTTTACTTTCCAGCTACGATACTAGTTGCTACAGATCCTTCAAAAACTGCAGTCCATATGACTTCAAAGGAGATAATCCGGATAGAGCAAGCAAAAATTATAATAGCTTTACAGAAACTAATTGATTAATCCAAATCTCAGTTCACTAGTTCCACTCATCTGAGATTAGAGCGCAGTTGACATAGGGAGAAATCAATGTTTCCTGTGATGTTTTGACACAGTCCGAGGTGAGAGAAACTGAAGCTAATAGTTTCTAATTTACAAAACAACTAAAGAACATGAGACTGGAGCCCAGTTATGTCCAAGAAATCTTCTGGCTATATACATTGGCTCCGTGCTTCTCAGTTGTTTTTGGACAAGATGGAGTCGAACCCCAGATCAATGCTCTCAAGACTCATCATCTGTGGGAGAACAGCTGGGGCAGGAATTGTGGAGAGTTTCCCCAAGTTCTATGGCTGATGCAGGCAACTCATTCTCAGCAACAATGTAACTATCTCTCATAAGCCTGATAGTCGCAAGGAATTTATGGGTTATAGGAAGAGTACAAGTGATAAAGAGGAAGTGCATCAAGTCACACACAACGGAGGTTGTATCCAGGCACAATCTCATGGACAAGGAGGAAGGGTCACAGAGCAGGTGCTACCAGGACAAGGTTTGCTACAGTGACAGGCTGCCAACCATTTAAACTAATTACTGGTATCGTTTATACCAGAATCAGACAATTACAGTTAATTATAGTGGGCAAACTATGATAATGGTCTCTCACATTACAGGTACTTAAACCTACTAAGAGGACTGAAGTTATCTGTTTAATCAGAGAAACTATCCAAACTGAAGCTTGACTGTAGCGACACTTTCTGGTCAGAAGCAGTTAAGTGGGTCAGTACAAAGAAGCAACAGAATTTGCAGAACAAGAGAACAAAACTCTTTAGCAAATGAGGGAAAAGTGGCAAATGCATAAATAGAATGGAAAGTGCAGAGTGCTACTCCAAGAACCATTCATTGATTGAAGCTGGACACATGAAGGGCTAAGGAGAGGTGAACTAAAACCAGTGGATGAGAGACTGATAGTTGCAGCTTAGTGCAATGGACTACTGATCAGTTGATTCACAGCAAGTGTAGAAAAAACTGGTAAAACAGATATATGTAAATTTTGTAAGAAAGAGCAGGAAATAATTATTCATCTCGTAGCTGACTGTAAGGTTCTAATGGCAGAAAATCTCTATATAGAAAGGCACAATAAAGTGACACGTTTCATTCATTGGAAACTCTATAAACACTACAACCTTCTGTACTAGAAAAGTGCTGGGATCATGACCCTAAGAAAATTATAATGAAGAGGTTATGATCGCCTCGACATTTCCATTTTGACTGATTAAAAAGATGAATTCAAGGAAACTGATCATGGTGATAAAGGAGAAAAATACCAGAATGGCACTGATAATAGAGATGTCATTTCCAAGGAACTATTATGTGGATCATGTGGAGAGGGAGAAGATCCTCAAGTACCAAGAAATGCAGCCAGACACTGAGGAGCATGTTTACTAAGCTCAGCTAACTGTTAACCTGGCCAATAGCATGCACTATTGGCGTACAGTAACAGCACAGTCAAAAAACAGAGCAGTGATTTTCTACGCTATCTGCAAATCCTCACTATAACTGCAAGAGTGGGTGGGATATGGGTAGAGTGTGCACATGTTTGTAACTCATGGTCACCATCAAAGTTGCAGACAGCATTTGTCAGGGCCGCCTCTACCATTAAGCAAACTAGGCGGTCACCTAGGCTTCTGGGCCTCCAAGGGTGCCATTGCCGCTGCTGCCACCTCTCTCCAGGGCCTACAGTGGCTACAATAGCCCAGAAACTGCAACACAGCGCTTACTAACATACTCTGGCGCTATTTGCAGCTTCCTTTTCACAGTGTGCTGTTTCCGTCCCCCTTTGAAATCAGAAGCAACATCGGAGAGGAGGAAATGGCATATTGTGAAAAGGAGGAAACCATGACACAGTGTCAGTATGTTTAGTAAGCGCTGTGTCGCAGTTTGGGGGCTATTGATGCTGCTGTAGGACCCAGAGAGGGCCAACAGCAGCAGCAATGGGGATGGAGGGGATCACGGGGTCACGGGGTGGGGGGGGGGCAGCAGGATGGAAATCCCGCCTAGTGCACCTCAAATCCTTGTGCCAGCCCTGTCATGGGTGCAGATAACACTTCAGTAGGTTGCATTATGTGCTCCCACAGTGCTGCTGGGCCATGCTCTATGCAATTTCAAAGCTTTATCTGCTGGGAAATTGCTGTGCATGCCGTCGACAGGAGCGCACCATGTTATCTGTGTTATTTGCAGTATAACAGTGCATTAGATGCAATTTAGTAAACCCGATCTGAAGAAAATATTGCAGAAAGATACAGATATTTTTCCCAAGGCCCAGATTAAGAGGATTTTCCAAGCGCACCTCCACAAGTTGCCAATACATGTTACATCTTAGTAATTCCAAAAGGAGCTCTCTTTAGCACAATGCAAGTACTATAGTGAGCATTAGCAGTAAATCTGAGAGACTGAGATAATACTCCCCATGCCTCCTTCCTTCTCAACACTCTTCACTCTCACTTCTCTTCATCTCCCCTCCCTCCTTCCTTCCCAACACTCTTCTCTCACTTCTCCTCATCTCCCCCCTCCCTCCTTCCTTCCCAACACTCTTCACTCTCACTTCTCCTCATCTCCCCCTCCCTCCTTCCTTCTCAACACTCTTCACTCTCACTTCTCCTCATCTCTACCCTCCCTCCTTCCTTCTCAACATTCTTCACTCTCATTTCTCTAAAACTCCCCTCCCTCCTTCCTTCTCAATACTCTTCACTCTCATTTCTTCTCATCTCCCCTCCCTCCTTCCTTCTCAACATTCTTCACTCTCATTTCTTCTCATCTCCCCTCCCTCCTTCCTTCACAACACTCTTCATTCTCATTTCTCCTCATCTCTCCCCTCCCTCCTTCCTTCCCAACACTCTTCACTCTCACTTCTCCTCATCTCTACCCTCCCTCCTTCCTTCCCAACACTCTTCACTCTCACTTCTCCTCATCTCTACCCTCCCTCCTTCCTTCCCAACACTCTTCACTCTCATTTCTCCTCATCTCTCCCCTCCCTCCTTCCTTCCCAACACTCTTCACTCTCACTTCTCCTCATCTCCCACCTCCCTCCTTCCATCCCAACACTCTTCATTCTCATTTCTCCACATCTCCCCTCCCTCCTTCCTTCCCAACACTCTTCACTCTCACTTCTCCTCATCTCCCCTCCCTCCATCCTTCCCAACACTCTTCACTCTCATTTCTCCTCATCTCTCCCCTCCCTCCTTCCTTCCCAACACTCTTCACTCTCACTTCTCCTCATCTCTCCCCTCCCTCCTTCCTTCCTTCCCTCCCAACACTCTTCACTCTCATTTCTCCTCATCTCTCCCCTCCCTCCTTCCCAACACTCTTCACTCTCACTTCTCCACATCTCCCCTCCCTCCTTCCTTCCCAACACTCTTCACTCTCACTTCTCCTCATCTCTCCCCTCCCTCCTTCCTTCCCAACACTTTTCACTCTCACACTTTTCACTCTCACTTCTCCTCATCTCCCCTCCTTCCTTCCTTCCCAACACTCTTCACTCTCACTTCTCATCTCTCCCCTCCCTCCTTCCTTCCCAACACTCTTCACTCTCATTTCTCCTAATCTCTCCACTCCCTCCTTCCTTCCCAACACTCTTCACTCTCATTTCTCCTCATCTCTCCCCTCCCTCCTTCCTTCCCAACACTCTTCAATCTCAATTCTCCTCATCTCTCCCCTCCCTCCTTCCTTCCCAACACTCTTCACTCTCATTTCTCCTCATCGCTCCCCTCCCTCCTTCCTTCCCAACACTCTTCATTCTCATTTCTCCTCATCTCTCCCTTCCCTCCTTCCTTCCCAACACTCTTCACTTTCATTTCTCCTCATCTATCCCCTCCCTCCTTCCCTCCCAACACTCTTCACTCTCACTTCTCCTCATCTCCCACCTCCCTCCTTCCTTCCCAACACTCTTCACTCTCACTTCTCCTCATCTCCCACCTCCCTCCTTCCCTCCCAACACTCTTCACTCTCACTTCTCCTCATCTCCCACCTTCCTCCTTCCTTCCCAACACTCTTCACTCTCACTTCTCCTCATCTCACCCCTCCCTCCTTCCTTCACAACACTCTTCACTCTCACTTCTCCTCATCTCTCCCTCCCTCCCTCCCTCCTTCACAACACTCTTCACTCTCACTTCTCCTCATCCCTCCCCTCCCTCCTTCCTTCCCAACACTCTTCACTCTCATTTCTCCTTATTTCTCATCTCCGTCCTTCCTTCTCATCACTCCAATTTCTCTCCATCTCTCCTCTTCATTCCTTCCCATCACTCTTCCCTCACATTTCTCACCTTTCCACCTTCTCTCCCAAAACTCTTCACTCCATTTCTCACCATCTCTCTCTTCCCTCCCTCCTTCCCATTACTCTCTGCTTCCATTTCTCCTCAATCTCTCCTCTCCCTTCTACCTTCTCATGCCTCTCTGCTCCCATTTCCCCTTTTCACCCCTTCCTCCTCTCTCTTCATACTTCTCTGCTCCCAGTTACCCAATCCCTTCCCTCCTTCCTTCACATCACTCTCTGCTCCCATTTCTGCCTCCTTCTTTCTTCTCAACACCTTTCATTTTCATGTTGCCCCCTCTTTCTTGTCAACACTCTTCACTCCCATTTCTCCTCACCTCTCCGTTCCTCCTTCCTTCCTATTATTCTCTGCTCCCATTTCTTCCCCGTCTCTCCTCTCCCTTCTCATTCCTCTCTGCCCTCACTTCCCCCATGTTTCCCTTTTCTCCTTTCTTTTCATCCATATTTGCTCCAGTTTTCCCAATTTCTCCCTCCTTTCTCCTCATCACTCTCTTATCCCATTTCCCACATCTCTTCCTTCCCTCCTTCCTTCACATCACATTCTGCTCCAATTTATCCCCATCTCTTTCCTTATTTCTTCTCAACACTCTTCACTCCCATTTCTTCCCATCTCTCCCTTTCTTTCTTCCTTCATATCACTCTCTGCTCCCATTTCTCCCAATCTCTCCTTTCCCTCCTTCCATCACTCTGTCTTCACGCTCACTTCTCTCCATCTCACTCCCCTCTTTCTTTTTCATTCCTCTCTGCTCCATATCTATCCACCTCCTCCTCATTGCTTCCCTCCTTCTTTCTTCCTTTTCCTTTCCATCTCTCTTTTCCTCTACTGCTCCCTCCACCTTTTCATTACTTTTTGTCTCCCCCTTCAGTATAGTTTGGCTAGCAGGCAATCAGAAGCTGCATCAGTCCAATGACTCTCCAGGTCAGATAGTTGGCAGCACAAATGAAACAATCACAGCAGTTGCCATGGGAACTCAGAGGATATATAGTGCTGCTGGTCCCTGCAACCTTCTCTCTGCTAGTGCTCTTCTGCTTTGAACAGGAGGCAGGTATGTACCAGCAGCACTATACATGATTTGCATTCCGTGCCCCACATTGCCATGATTCCTTCATTGGCTGTGCTGTCAACCCCAAAGGGCAGTCAGCATAGACTGCTTCTGCCTGCCTGCCAGCTGTTTAAATTAAGCTCATCCTATCACTGTGCATTCTGCTGTAGCTCCCAGGGCTTCTAGACTGTGGTGCCCAGGAGTTTCTTTCACTATAGACCTCAGGTGCCACAACCCACCAGCATAGATCTTCCTTCTGGCCTGGGAAGTAAGCTAGAGTCCCTGGCCTGAGCCCCAGTAATCCATTGCTTAAAGTAGCCCCTTTGAGAAGTTTCTCATGGTTAGAACAGCAGGATGACTACTAGAGAAGCCGGAGTTCATATCCTGCTGATGCTGCTTGTAACCTTGGGCCAGTTGTTTCACCCACTGCCTCAAGTATAAGAAAGTGCAAAGCACTGGCTCCAGGATGCTATGGGTGTGCACTATCTGCTATGAATACGTTCTATACATCATTGTAAAGAAGTATTTCATCCAAAAGCCCTTCCTTTTCATGCCAGACATCAGTTTGGCACATTATAGAGCAAAATATAAGGTTGTCTGAGCCTAGTTTGAAAAGCAAACTTTTTATGAGTTTTGACACAAATTCTCCTTGGCACAGACATTTGTTGTAACATAGTTAAGTCAATATTTTTAGTCATGTTGTGGTAGGCTATGGCCTATGATAGCCTGTACATATGAAAGGCCTGTAAGTTAGGCCCTGATTCCAACCCCCATCCTAGTAAAGAACCAAAAATCTGTGAAAGTCTGAGAAAACTGTTTTAAAATTGCTTAACAAGAAGTTTTTCATGAATTCATAAATCCTTCATTATTCTCTTGTGTTCTGAGGATAGAAATGTTTCAATACTTGCATTCCTAGAGCTAGAAACGACCTCGCAGTAGAATTGTATCAATACCTAGAAACTGTGCCATTGTTAGAACAATCCAAGAGGAGGGAGCTGGGTGCTAGGCCCAGGAGGGGTCTCTGATTGGACAAATGCAGGGGGCGTTGGGACCAATAGAAAGTCTGCATGTATCAAACTGAAAAGAAATGTATAAAATGAATATGTTTCTGTAAGAACTTTGCTCAGTCCTTTTTGAAGCTTGACTGTCTGGGCCTTGTGCACAATAAATTGGCTTGGACCCTGCAATTGACTCCTGGATTTATTCATTGTTTGCACTTCGCTGCTTCATATTCTTGGTGCGTTGGCCGGGAAGTGCAAGTAGTGGATGGTATTCAAGTGAATATTCCACGTATTTCGCCTCCAGGTTTGCTCCGGTTGGAACCGTGTCTGTCCGACCGCAGGGGAAACCTCAGTCGCCACTGGTCCTCTTGTATCGGGGAGGGATCCGCCTTGCCTCGGCGGACCACTGGGTCCAGCTGGCCAACACCTCCGAACCCGAGGGGAGTCCAGCATCCAACCCATGAACTGGTTTGGTATCGAGAACTGGATCCAGTGAGTAGATATTTCTCTGTTCTTCAGTCAGTTAGTTTTGGGAAAGTCTTGCATGAGTATGCGCAAGACTGAATTGGTATGGGAATACGGTACCGAGAGTCTGATCACCTCTCAGGGCACGTCCGAGTAAGCCTTGCATGAGTATGCACGAGGCCCAAACCACTGCCCTTAATTAATCAGAAGTCTGAGTACATCTTGCATGAGTCGCGAGACCGGCTGCTGTTGGTTAGTAAGATAGGCCTGGGAATTTTTGGGAAACGTTGTTAGCATGTTTGGTTGTGTGTGTGACTGAGAGGTCTTGAAATAGACCAAGTGAGAGCGGACTCCTGAGTAGCGCAGTTCCTGGCCGGGTGACCGTGCCCAGGTCGCGAAAAGGAGGAAGTGTTTGGTGTTTGTCCCCCTCATTGTTCTGTGGGCTGTACGGACCCCTTACTTACAGCCATACTACCTACCCTTATTGTCTGTTGTCATGTACATCGTTATGTCATTACGATTATGGGAGGGACGGAGTCCACACAAACTCCATTGGAATGTGTGATCAAGAATTTCCGTAAGGGATTTTCGGGAGACAACGGAATAAGAATGTCTCCGTCTCGATTAGAAATGCTCTGTGATAGGGAGTGGCCTACTTCATGGCCCCGTGGGGGCACCTTTGATGTGGGAATAGTCTCCCGTGTTCATCAGCTCGTACAAAAAATGCACCCTGACCAGTTCCCATACATAGACTGCTGGTTGGGTATTTGCGAGAGGCAGCCCCCTTGGATGAAGCATTGCTATGAGGAACAGTGTAGAATATTAGTAGCAACCACCAGGGGAACCCGGAAGTCTGAGGAAGGGAAGCCACCTGTGTATTCTGCCTCAGAGTCCCCAGAAATCCTGACCCGTTTACCCCAGTATCTCTATAGGTTAGTTCCCCCAGCTCCACCACCTGAAGCTGAACCTGATGAGGTACCCCAGAAATTACCGCTGCAATGGCAAAAGAAGCCCACTTCCCCGAGTGATAGCCCTGAGTCAGGCCCAAGCACATCAGGAGGATCAGGGTCCCCCAATGATACTGGAAGCGGAGGCTCTCCTGCCAGTTCAGGGTCACCTGTTAAGGAAGCTTATACCCGGGAACTGTATGATTTAAGGAGTGTAACCCCGAAGAAGGAGAAAGCAGAGCACCTAATGACATTGCGCCAAGTACCTGGTCTACCCATCCTAAATGAACAAGGCCAGATGGCACCAGGACCAGCTAGTCTAATCTACGTGCCTTTTTCCACTACTGATCTATTGAACTGGAAAACGCATTATGCATCCTATACTGAAAAACCCCAAGAACTGACTGAGTTAGTGTCTAGCATAATGCAAACTCATCAGCCTACCTGGTATGATTGCCGCCAGCTCCTGTCCACTCTCTTTACTACTGAGGAGCGAGCGCGAATTGTGCAAGCAGCAATCCGCTGGTTAGAAGAGAATCCCGGAGAGGGGGGGGAAATGAATCTCCCACAAGCAGCCGCTGCAGCTTTTCCAAATGAAGACCCTAGATGGGATCCGAATGACGAAAGGGGGGCGGCGGCCCTCACTCGATTTCGCCAGGCCTTGCTGCAGGGCCTAAGGAAAGGAGGCCAGAGGGCCATGAATATCGGGAAGGTATCAGAAGTTATCCAGGGTCCGAATGAGAGCCCAGTGGCCTTCTATGAGCGATTATCTGAAGCTTATAGATTATATACTCCATACGATCCAGCTGCCCAGGAAAATTTGCGGATGGTAAATGCAGCTTTTGTCAGTCAGTCCCAGAGAGATATAAAACGAAAATTACAGAAACTGGATGGATTTGCGGGCATGAATACAGCACAGTTAATGAAAGTTGCTCAGAAAGTGTTTGTGAATCGTGAAAATGAACGTGACACAGAGAAAGTGAACGTAAGATGAAGAAGAAAGCAGATCTTCTTGCTGCTGCTTTAGTCGAACGACGTGGAGGAGGTCTTCCTAATCGAAGGAGCAGAGGACGTGGAAGGGGTCATGAAAATGATCGGCCCCCACTGGGTGCAAATCAGTGCGCCCATTGTAGAGAAGAAGGACATTGGAGAAGTGAATGCCCATATTTTGACTCTGCCCCCAGGAGGGGAGGAGGGAGTCCCTGGAGAACAGGAGGTCGATTTCAGAGTCGTGGAGGAATGAACCGAGCACAGTTCCAGCGAGAGAGGGAAGAAGCTATTGAGGGAGTGGCAGTTGCGACAGGCTATGATATGGATGAAGACTAGGCCAGACCGGGCTCCAGGTTCACCCTGGGTCCCCAGAAGCCTATGGTCAGTTTGAAGATAGGGGACCAATATATAGACTTTATGGTGGATACAGGAGCCGAACATTTAGTGGTGGCAAGGCCAGTGGCCCCTCTTTCCTCTCGATCTGTCACCATTATTGGGGCCACTGGAGCTAGGGCCACCAAGCCTTTCCTGCAGAACCGCACGTGTGAACTAGGGGGACAGAAAATTACGCACCAGTTCCTGTATATGCCTGAATGCCCTATTCCACTCTTGGGCGAGATATGCTTGCTAAGCTTCAGGCGCAAATATCCTTTGCTGAAGGGGGAGAAATGCAAATGACTGTGAACCCAAAGCCTGCTGGATTGATGGTGCTGACTGTTCCCCGAGAAGAAGAATGGCAGTTTTACAGCGTATCTCCGACCAAGCCGGCCAGTTCCTGTATACCTCCTAACCTTTTAGCCCCGACTGAAGTATGGGCAGAAGATAATCCACCTGGCCTAGCAAAGAACATAGCCCCTGTCATTGTTGCCCTCAAGCCAGGAGCGAAACCAGTGCATGTGAAGCAGTATCCTCTTCCTCGACCAGCTATTGAAGGTATCCACTGCCATCTGATGAAACTATTGAAGTATGGACTTCTCAAGAGTGCCAGTCACCTTGGAATACCCCCCTTCTCCCAGTCAAGAAACCTGGGACAGGGGATTACCGCCCAGTACAAGATTTAAGGCGGGTAAATGATGAAGTTGAAACTATACACCCAGTGGTACCAAATCCTTATACTCTCTTGGGACTGATCCCCGCTAAGGCTACTCATTTCACCGTCCTGGACCTGAAAGATGCCTTCTTCTGCATACGCCTAGCCCCCACCAGTCAACTTTTGTTCGCCTTTGAATGGCAAGACCCCACAACAGGAAGGCGGGGCCAACTTACCTGGACTCGCTTACCTCAAGGATTCAAGAATTCACCTACTCTCTTCAGTGCTGCTTTGAATCGAGATCTCTCAAGTTACTCAGTGAACCCAGGACAAAGGGTTCTTCTTCAGTATGTGGATGACCTGCTCATAGCCACAAATTCAGAACGTGAATGTCTGCAAGCCA
Source organism: Ichthyophis bannanicus (assembly GCA_033557465.1). Taxonomy (NCBI): domain Eukaryota; kingdom Metazoa; phylum Chordata; class Amphibia; order Gymnophiona; family Ichthyophiidae; genus Ichthyophis; species Ichthyophis bannanicus. The sequence goes on from CM066032.1 coordinate 1,350,402,341, forward strand.
CCAGTGAACTCTTGCACCTTCTAAATGAGGCTGGATACAAAGTCTCAAGAGCAAAGGCACAATTATGTCAAACTGAAGTTAAATATCTAGGATTCCAGTTGTCCAGCGGAATTCGACGCCTGAGATCAGAACGAAAAGAAGCTGTATGCAGTATTCCTACTCCAACCACCAGGAGGCAAGTGAGAGCCTTCTTGGGTGCCGCAGGGTACTGTCGTATATGGATCCCCAATTTTCCTCTGCTGGCAAAACCATTGTATCAAGCTACCAAAGGAATGGAAAAGTCTCCATTGGAGTGGGGACCTGAACAGGATGCAGCCTTTCGATCTCTAAAAACCGCTCTGATGTCATCACCAGCTCTGGGTCTACCAGATGTCCAGAAACCTTTCTGTCTCTATGTCCATGAGTCACAAGGAAATGCTCTAGGGGTACTGACTCAATCTCTTGGATCTTGGCAACGGCCAGTGGCCTATTTGTCAAAACAGTTGGATGTGGTAGCAAGAGGTTGGCCCCCTTGTTTGAGAGCTGTTGCAGCTACAGCCCTTCTAGTGAGCGAAGCACATAAGCTCACTCTGGGACAGAATCTTCAAGTTACTGTGCCCCATTCTGTTCTGACCCTCATGGAACGCAAAAGGAGTTTCTGGCTCACGAATGCACGAATGTTAAAGTATCAGAGTATGCTGTGTGAGAACCCCCAGATACAATTGAAGGTCAGTCAAGCTCTGAATCCTGCTACGTTGTTCCCAATTGGTCCTGACCCCCCTGATCATGACTGTTTAGAAACTATGAACACTGTGTTCTCAAGTCGCCCAGATTTGACTGATGTTCCTTTGGAGAATCCAGAACGGACTTTCTTTGTGGATGGAAGCAGTCTCGTCATCAATGGACATCGTTGTGCCGTGTATGCAGGGGTGACCCTTGATCTGGTAGTTGAGTCCTCAGCTCTGGCCCCAGGAACTTCAGCACAGAAGGCTGAACTGATAGCTCTCACTAGAGCACTGACATTAGGAGAAGGACTCCGTTTAAATGTGTACACAGATTCCAAGTATGTTTTCACAACTTTGCATGCACACGGAGCCCTGTATAAAGAGCGAGTGTTGATCACCTCAGGAGGCAAGTTCATTAGGTATGGGCCCGAGATATTGATATTATTAGACGCTGTGTGGGCCCCTAAGCAAGTTGCAGTCATGCACTGTCGAGGTCATCAGGCAGGAGTAGGAGAAGTTGCCCAAGGGAATAGGTTTGCTGATGCCACTGCCCAAAAAGCAGCTACGACTGGACGAGTTGTGACTCAAGATACTTCGGTGCAGGCAGCTTTATTCCCTGTGCCCCTTATGGGCTCCTCGATATACTACAAGAGCGTTAGATTACTTCTGTGAAAAGGAGGGAGGTGTCTTAACAGAAAAAGGTTGGATAGTGCTGCCACCTCCAGAGGGTAGCTCAGCTCCAGGGCCCACAGTAATTCCTGAAGCATTAGGACTAGCCTTTGTTCATGCTTTTCATCAGGCCACACATTATGGGAAAACTGCCATGGAAAGAGCCCTAAGACCCCATTTCTGTATCTCACTATTAGGACCTCCACCCCCAAGAGTTCAGTCAGTAGGAGTGACCCCTAAGAGTGATAGTCAGGTGGATTTTACTGAGATGCCACGAGCAAATGGATATCATTACCTGTTAGTTCTAGTCTGTACATTTTCTGGGTGGGTAGAAGCTTTTCCCACCTGAACTGAGAAAGCTCGAGAAGTCACTAGAATACTGCTCCATGAGATTATTCCTCGATTTGGAATACCATTGACTATAGGATCAGATAATGGACCCTCATTTGTGTCCCAAGTGACTCAGCAGTTAGCCCGAGCTCTACAGATACAATGGAAGTTGCACACTGCCTATAGACCCCAGAGTTCAGGGAAAGTAGAACGTATGAATAGAACCCTTAAATCTCAGTTGTCCAAACTGTGTCAAGAAGTACATTTAAAGTGGCTCCAGGTTCTCCCTATAGCCCTTCTCAGGATACGTTCAGCTCCAACCAAGTCTTTAGGAGTTTCCCCTTTTGAGATTCTGTATGGGCAACCTCCACCCATTGTGCAGGGAATAAAAGGAGATATGAAACAAATTGGATCTGAAATTACTAGACAAGAACTATTGGCTTTAAGTTCTGTTTTGCAGAGTCTTCACACCTGGGTACAAGATCGATTGCCCATTAATCTGACGGAACCTCTACATCCCTTCAAGCCTGGAGTGTCAGTGTGGATCAAAGAGTGGAGAAAGACCCTGTTGGCACCGCATTGGAAGGGACCTTATGTTGTCATCCTATCAACCCCAACTGCAGTAAAAGTTGCAGAACTTGAACCTTGGATTCATCACAGTCGAGTAAAGCCGGCAGCCGCTCCTGAACTTGGTCAATGGACTTCGATAAATGATCCTGAAACTCCATTGCGGCTTACATTGCGGAGACAACCGGCATTGTAAGAGTCTTCAGAATTTACAATCCTACCCCTGTCACATAAGGGTAGCAGTCGATAGGTCTACATACAGCGGAAGTAAAGAAGAAGAAGAAGAAAAAGATTCTACAAGTTCATCGTACCCAATATTTCAGTTCATTTCCAAAGACTGTAGTAATGATGTTTCTCTACTACTGTTTCATGGGGGCGGTAGCCCTGGGATCCCTGGAAAAGACTTGTGCCTTATCTCCTTGTGCTGCTTGTATCACTACCACCCGAACTGGGATAAGGGTCACTCAGACTTTACTTTATCATTTCTACTATACTTGCACTGGTATAGTTAGTCGATGTGTGTATAATGGTACAGAATTGAATATCTGTACAAAAGGGAAGAGTAAAACCTGCTTCAACCCTCGGCAAAACCCCTCTTATTATGTACTGGAGTTGCGATGGAATGATGAGGAGGGAGCCCTCATAAATGGCACACGACAACTCTCCGATCCCACAAAGTATGTTATCCTGAATTTCGATGCCCCAAAGTGGGAATGCGTGTATTATGCTACTTGGTCTGGTGGGCCTACTGGATGAGAGGGAGATAAACACATAGCCAGTTTGGAAAGATTATCACTACCTGAGCCTCAGAAGTGCAAGAAAGGTGCTTGTAAGCCTCTATAGCTCCTCACACTTAACCCTAGCCAGTGGAAGCAGGGGTACAGATTTGGGTTACGTATCACAGGAGGAGGCATAGATCCTGGAACTTTTATACATATGCAGCTAAATACTAAGACTCATGTATCTGCACCTTATCAAATACATCACTCCTTTTATGAGGCCATGCAAGCGGAACTTGAAATACCTCACACCTCCCAAAACTTATTCATTGAACTCGCTGGGGCAGTAGCATCTAGTCTCCACATCTCAGATTGTTTCTTCTGTGGCGGAACTAAGATGGGAGACCAATGGCCCTGGGAGGCGCAAGAAGTGAACTATTCGATTCCTTATAATCAGACTGTTTTACATAATACTACTAGTGAGTGGGTACTGGCCCACCCTATTGTTGGTAACTTGTGTTTTGCTCGCTCTGGACCACAGTTTACCATGCAGGTTGGACAACTGGTCTGTCTCAATCAGAAGTTCTACAACAATACCACTAAGAAGACGTCCTGGTGGTCGGGGGTCAACACTCCAGAGCCCTCCAACCCTTTAGTCCTCTTTCCTAATCTTGCCAGCATCTGGACTAATTTGGCATTCCATAGTACCTGGCAAGCACCACCTGGACTGTATTGGATTTGTGGAACCCGAGCATATGCTAGGCTTCCTCACCATTGGGGAGGAGCATGTGTATTGGAAACTATATGACCTTCCTTCTTTCTTCTGCCCATTTCCCATGGAGAACAACTGGGTTTCCCCGTGTACAGGAGTCGACAGAAATGAGAGGTCTTGAAAATAGGCCAATGGGATAAGTGGAATGATGAAGAGTGGCCCACCTGAGAGAATCATTTCATACTACGGACCTGCCACTTGGACACAAGATGGGACATGGGGATATCGCACTCCTGTATATATGATAAATTGTATTATACGCTTACAAGCTGTTGTTGAAATAATAACAAATGAAACTGGTAAAGCACTAACTCTTTTAGCTAAGCAGAGTACACAAATGCGTACAGCTATTTATCAGAATCGTTTAGCTCTAGATTATTTATTAGCAGCTGAAGGTGGAGTATGTGGAAAATTGAATTTAACCAACTGTTGTTTGCAGATTGATAATAATGGACAAGTTGTTGAAGATATAGCTACTCAAATGCGAAAACAAGCATATGTGCCTGTTCAGACCTGGCATGCTTTGAAGCTTGACGGGTGGTTTGGTTCAGCATTTTCATGGTTAGGTGGTCTGAAGACCCTTGCGTTTATTGTATTATTCATATTAACTGTATGCTTGTTGCTCCCATGCCTATTACCCCTTTGCTTACGTATGATAACCGTAGTTATCGATAGTACTGTAGAACGGAAGGCAGCTACAAAAGTTTTAGCTATGTGGCAATATTACCCTATACCCCAAGATGATGCTGTTACACGAGTACAATATGTGATTTAATTCCCACCCTTTTTAACTTGCGGGTGAGAATAATCAAAGGAGGGAATGTGGTAGGCTATGGCCTATGATAGCCTGTAAATATGAAAGGCCTGTAAGTTAGGCCCTGATTCCAACCCCCATCCTAGTAAAGAACCAAAAATCTGTGAAAGTCTGAGAAAACTGTTTTAAAACTGCTTAACAAGAAGTTTTTCATGAATTCATAAATCCTTCATTATTCTCTTGTGTTCTGAGGATAGAAATGTTTCAATACTTGCATTCCTAGAGCTAGAAACGACCTTGCAGTAGAATTGTATCAATACCTAGAAACTGTGCCATTGTTAGAACAATCCTAGAGGAGGGAACTGGGTGCTAGTCCCAGGAGGGGTCTCTGATTGGACAAATGCAGGGGGCGTTGGGACCGTAGGAAGTCTGCATGTATCAAACTGAAAATAAATGTATAAAATGAATATGTTTCTGTAAGAACTTTGCTCAGTCCTTTTTGAAGCTTGACTGTCTGGGCCTTGTGCACAATAAATTGGCTTGGACCCTGCAATTGACTCCTGGATTTATTCATTGTTTGCACTTCGCTGCTTCAATGTTTCACATCAGACATTACTGCCTATTGTTGAAGGTCAGCCCATCTGTCTGTTTCTATGATTCTCTTGTCTATTCATACCAGAATTGTACCAAGCTAGAAATGTGCCCTGTGTGAATAACACATTTTGCCCCCCTTTCCACCCAGTCACGTAACTCACTCTTTTTGAGCTTTCTGGAAGCCCAGTCAAGTTATCAATGCCCCCTTCTGAGCTTGCACCCTGTGCAGCTGGTCCACTTGCACAGCCCTGATCGATACACGTAGCTTTGTTTACATATATGCAAAGCTATTGGTACAGACCTAGAAGGAGGGCAGCACCCTGCAGTGCAAGAAGCAACCCAGGTCTTGCCACCCAAACAATGCCGAGAGGAGCAACTAGGGAGTGTTGCCAGGCATGAAAGAGGGAGCTAGTGGAAATTCCGACTCACTAGCTGACAAAGACCAGGGCTGCCCCAATCATTACACAATACTAGACAATGGCAGCCAGTGGCAGTAGGACAGCAGCTTCTGAGAAGCATCAAAGAGCCACCACAGTCAAAGCAAAACAATAGATCCTGACAGTCACTCATGCTCAAGAGCTATCAGCACATCCTTTTAGTACCTTCACGGAGAGAGGGCACACACATGCATGCAAAGCAAAGTTTAATATTTAAAAGTAGAAAGCGGCATTTTAGAAAGGATGTCCAAGTGAAATCTGGGGCGTCTAGGGTAAAATGTCCAGAAAAACGTCAGGGACGTTTACGTTTTGGCCCAATTTTAAAAATGTGGATGCCCCAGAAATGGAAGGCTGCAAGGTAGCCTCATAGACGTCCCCGCTACAAACACTTGCGGTTGGGATGTCTATCCTATGCTGAATGCACGTCCATGCGAGCTATTTTGCAGAGGGACATGCATCAACGTGTTGAACCAAAAACAACTGTCTTCTTTTCCCTGCAGTTTTTTTTTTAAATTTATTTTGTAAGAATTCAATGTTAAATGTACATCTCGTATACTCAGAACCATTGAAAAATATATACATCAAAATCATTTATTTTATTTAGCTGTATTTATATCCTGCTTTTTACTGGGTCAAAGCAGTCAATTGGAGCATACATTTAACATGAGGGGATATGACACACATATGCTAATATTTACAGGGAACATGGGCAATGGAGGGCTAAGTGGCTTGCCCAGGACCACAAGGAGTGCCTATAGGACTAGAAATCCCAGTCCCTCTGACCTGAGATTGCTGTCCCCAGGTGGGACTTGAACCCCCGGCCCTCCAGCCTGAAGTACCTTGTCCTAACCACTAGACCACTCCTCCCACATCAAAATTATTATAGATGGACACCCAAAGAAATATCATTTCACAAAATATAGCCCACATTACAGGAAATAAGGTACCTTGGAGCGGAGACCAAACAAAATATTGCATATAGCATAGATGTCCGAGACATAGATATACCATAATGAACAATATAAAAAGAAAGAAAAAAGGGGACAAAATTACTGGGTGTTCAAGTCCTGTTCCCCTGCAGTTTTCATTATCATGGAAAGTATAGGGGATGTCAAAGTAGGACTACTATTACTACCACTATTAATCATTTATACAGCGCTACAAGGCATATGCAGCCTTCATCTCTATGCCCTCCAGATGTCTGGATGGCAGAACAAAAGCTTTTCTGATGCCTATTTGTGCCCTGGAGCAGGAATAGATCCAAAAAAGAGCACGTACACTCGCAGAACAACAGGGAGAACAACAAGGACCGAGGTGCAAAAACAGGAAGTCCTTTCTTAAGTAAAAAGCCCCGATACAGCCATACTTCGGCAAACGCCTTCATCAGGGGGAACTGGAATGAATTAAAAACTTCATCGAAACAAATTACCACACACAGGCATCTGAAGACGTTCCGTTTGTGCATTCCAGGGAACCCGTGCACACATCCAGCTGCAATAACATGAAGGGGAGGGGGAAGAGGCGAGAATGGGCTCAAGAGCTGTGGGGGGCACAAGGGATAAGCTTCGCCTAGGCGGCATCTCATTTCCTTATGCAGGCACTGCTCATAACCCCCATCCACTGACTCCCTCAGCCCTGCCACCCACTCACTCAATCAACTTCTCTATTACTTTTATATCTCCACCTACTTATTCACTCCCATCAATCACACACTCCAGCGGTAAAGTACACCCTTGTGCAATGCTCAGATCTGCATTTTTCACTGTAAGACCTGAGAGCCAGCGGCAGCCCTTACTGACCTTAAATGTGGCTGCTTGACTCTCTTCCCCCAATATGCATGAAGGCTGACGATAAGTACTACCTTTAAAACAACTGTTCTGTTTTCTCACAGCTCAGTTCTCAGTGAATTTGAGCTGCACATGGGTTATTCTGCACATACCATGACAGTCATGAACCTCACTTCTAAGCCAGGGTGTGTGGAGTATAATCTCAGTCTCTCAAATTTACTGCTAATGAGATCCCCCTTCTGAAGTTCATAAGATGTAACTTATATAGGCAACTTGTTAAGGTGTGATTGGAAATTCTTATTAATCAGGCCTGTGGTTCCCAATACAATGGAACATATTTCTTTATCTTTCTGCCTCATTTTCTTGGTCTCTGTCTGCATTTCTTGGTATTTCAGGATCTTCCTCCTCTCCATATGATTCACAGAATAATCGCTTGGAACCAACATCTCTATTATCAATGCATTTCTGGTGTTTTTCTCCTTTCCCGCTATGTCGGGTGTCCTTGCATCCAGTTTCTTATCCAGTGGAATGCGAATGTCCCAGGTTATCATAACTTCTTCATTCTCCATTAATTCTTTTAGAGGCATGTTCCCAGTGCTTTTCCGGTATAATGATGTTATAGTATTTACTACTACTATTCATTTATATAGCGCTTCAAGGCGTACACAGCACTGTACAGATACACATTAAAGATGGGCCCTGCTCGTCAGAGCTTACAATCTAATCAAAACAGACAGTACAATAGTTGAGAACAGAGGTACAAATAGGGAAAGGTAAGGAGAAACAAGGAGAACAAAGGCAGACTCAAAGAGCTTTTAGCATGGATTTGAAAGGAGAGGAGAAACCTGCTGTGCAGATTCAGGTAGTTTGTTCCAGGCATAAGGAGCAACAAGGTGAAAGGACCGAAGTCTGAAGTTGGCAGTGGAAAAGAAGGGCAAAGAGAGGAGTAAGCTAGAGGAAGAATGGAGTACACAAGGAGAGGTGTAGGGAGAGAGAAGAGAGGAGTTTCCAGTGGATGAGGCGTGCCACCTTGTGCTTTTCTGTATAGACGTTTTCTGCTATCTGAACTGTTTCCAGCTCGTTCTTACAGAATCTTCATATGCAGGGGCAGCTCTATAATGAGGCCGAGTGAGGTGGTGGCCTCAGGCGGCAACGTTTTGGAGGCGGCAAAAAATGCCCCCAAAAAGACCGCCTCACTCGGCCTTCAAAATTTAAAAAAAAAGCTGTAGAACAAGCTGCTGCCACTGCTTCTTGGCAGCGGCAGAATCAGTGGCCCTGCAGCCCCTCCCTTCCCGCTGCCCTGGCTCATCTTTGCAGAGCCACGGGAAAGAAAAGTGTTTCTCTTGTTTCCCGGCAGCTCTGTTATAGTTGAGTCCACCAGCGCTGAGAGTAATCTAGGCATTTCCTATCTCATGCGAGACAGGAAATGCCTAGATTACTCTTAGCGATGGCGGGCTCAACTATAACAGAGCTGCAGGAAAGAAGAGAAACACTTTTCCTTCCCGCAGCTCTGTAAAGGTGAGCCAGGGCACCAATTAAGAAATGTAGGGCTCTTCCGTGGGGGGGGGGGGGGGGGCTTGGACTAGCAGGGCAGGGCTGGGTTGGGGGGGAGCCCCAGACATGGTATGATTGGGGGGTTAGCCCCTGAAATGCAGAAATGGTCTGAATGGGGGGTAGGACTGGAAATGGGCAGACTGGGGGGGCTAGGACTGGAAATGAGCTAAATGGGGGAGTTAGGGCTGGAAATGGGTAGACTGGGGGTGCTAGGACTGGAAATAGTCTGATTGGGGTGGTAGGACTGGTAATGGACTGATCAGGGGGGTTAGGATTGCTAGTGGGTTGATGAAAGGGCTAGCACTGGTGATGCACTGATGGGGGGGGACTAGAACTGGAAATGGGCTGATGAGGTGGGTTAGGACTGGAAATGAGCTGATCAGGGGAGTTAGGACTGGAAATGTCTGTTTCACCAATTTTCTTTATGCTCACTGTGAACCATCTAATCTATAATCCACTGTCCTAGGCTGCAACTATCAATCTCTCATTTTTAGGTTTCAGTTTGACTCTCCTTAACCATTTATGTATCCAGTCTTGATCGTCAAACAGTTTCTGGAGTAACACTTTCTATTACCCATTGTATTTTTTTTTTGCCAATTGTTTTTCCTTGTCTGCTGATGTGATTCTTTGAAGAGCTTTTTCTCTTGTTTTGCGCATTGCTACTATTCCTAATGAGCATTTATATAGCGCTACCAATCGCACGCAGCGCTGTACAGACATGCAAGAGACAGTCCCTGCTCGTCAGAGCTTACAATCTAGTCAAGACAAAACAAAAAACACAGAACAGTCTGTTGCTTCCTTCCCTGTGTGTGTAGGTGAATTCTAATCATCCTGTCCACTCATCAGAACGCTTGTTCAAGTTTAACAATGGAGACAGATTCTGGACGTTTAGTTTCATATTTCAGCACTTGCTGCATATTTGGATCTGAAGGTGCTGCTGAATAGGCCTGAAGGCCTATGATAGTAGTTCTGTAAGTACAATTGATTTCTATGAGGCCCAGTCCTGTGTTACTCTCATGAGACTCTAAGAACAACACAGGAGTTTGGGCATTATGTGACTCAAACACACTGAGGGCCACATGGTAGATAAAACAACTGAATAGCTGTTCCAGATGAGATGCTGGCAGCAAGTCTCTAGAGAAAGCTAAAAGGGAATTAACTAGAGAAGAGCCATCTTAGAGGGATTGGAGTAGGGACACGCGATGAAGGCAGAATAGTGGGAGATGTCAGTGGGGGTGGAGACTATCCAAGATGAGTCTGAGAGAGAATGTGCATTGGAGAAATAGCATGTGTGGGGAAGACAGCTGGTGAAAGGGTTCAGAGCAAGTCAAGCAAGATGTGCTGAGGAAAGGGATAGAGTAGGTGGGAGGGTAGCAGATGGACTGAGGGGAGGGAGATGAGCAAACCAGTTTAGTTAAATGAATCATTCTCAGTGTACCTGAGCAAACGGACTAGCCCCAACATCAGAGACACACCCTTATCCAGGCCGTCTGATGCAAGGAGAGTGAAGCCATTATGGCCATTTTTAAAAGGGGCTTCAGTAAAGTTTTGCCATAGTTTTACAAAGTGCTTCTGTGCATGCTGACTGCGCAAAGCCACCATCCTGCTGCTGTCCTGAGTGCTGCAGATCTGGCTTCCTTGCGCAAACAGAGTCCTCAATGTCAAGCCACTTTCGAAATGAAATTCCTGAATTGCCTTTTTTAAACCTGTTGACAGCACTACCTCTTTTTTCTACAGGGAAGGTCTGCCTGTTGTCATTTCACTGCTTCATTTGTCTATTTCTTCTGCTGTAATAAATATCTAAAATGGGTAGGACATCTCATTTGGCATCGTGTGCATTTTTGTAGGTCGTGCGTCACAAGATCTCCTGGGTAATTTTAAATCATAGTGTTTCAAGACAGGGTCTCTTTGCAGTTCCACATCAGAAAGGATTAATATGGCACCCTTGGTTTGGCAGGAGATAGAAGTCTGCATAGCTGTGTTCTGTGGCAAAGTGCCTGAGGTTGTCAGATCCCACAAACCACAGCACACCATGCTTACAACCAGCTTATATACCTCTCCCCTCCCTCTCCAAAGCAGAAATAGAAAATTCCAAAACATAAGGAATGAATCTTGGCATTTTTCATGTCTAAGGGAAACATACAGAGAGCTTGTGTTATACGACCCCATCTTGCATGAATGCGGCCAAAACATTGCAATAATAATCTAGAAGTACTGCAATAATTTTGTTGAGAAGTGGCCCTGTTTGCAAAAAATCTTATTTCAAGCGAATCATTGGAGTTGTTCTCCGATGAGTTAGCTGCTTCTTGTGGTGACAGATGTCTCTTTGTGCTGGTCTCTGTTTGTGATGTAAGAGGAAGACACTGTGCTTGCAGTCTGAGAGTACCAGCAGAAATTCTGTCAATATGTTATTTTGTAGGAAAGCATAGTATTGGCTCCTCCTGTTTCCCAAAGAAGCCATTGTCTTTGTCACTTTTCTTTCTTTTTTATTTATGTAAAGGGGTTGCCATCTTCTCCCCCCTCCCCCAGATTCTCCTAGTATTACAGATAAGGCTCCTGTATTCCTATTGCAGCCTATGTCTCTAAGCCAGTGGTTCTCTACCTAGTCCTCGGGACACACCCTGCCAGTTAGGTTTTCAGGATATCTACAATGAATATGCATAAGGTTTATTTGCATATAACAGAACGTGCAAATCTATCTCATACATATTCATTATGGATATCCTGAAAACTTGGAAGGCTTGGTGCGTCCTCAGGACTGGGTTGAAAACCCCCTACCCTCAAGCGATGAGTGTCTCCGAAATTGGTAGAGTGAAATCTGATATCCCATAGGATTTGCATGCTGGGAGAAGAGTAAGTGAGGACATGTCTACAAGAGGATGTGTCCCAAGGGATGGAATAGAGACAGTAACATCAGTTCTGCCCAAGCAGCCCCTGCAGTGTGGAGAGCACAGGCAGGAAGGAGCCTGAGTGTCCCAGTGACCCTACACTGTGGCGGCAAAGGCAGAGAACAGCAACCAACAAAGTTAATTTAAGTTCCACTGCTGCTGTCTTCTCCCAAAAGTCTTTGTGGCATGGCATCAGGACCCTCCTGCTGCTGGGCCAAAGTCTCACAATAAGAGCTGCAAACTGCGGCTGTTATCGCAAGACTTCAGCCCAACAGCCGGAGGTGCCAGCTGCAGCCACAAAGACTTTTAGCAGAAAGAGCAGCAGCTGTGAGAAGCAGAGTGGAAAACATTTTAAAGTAAGTGTGCCAGTTGGTGGGGGAGCTCAATAGAACTTACACCACTGGATAGAGGAGTATAAAAGTCCCTGTAGAGGAGCGATTAGTGGTCTCCTTCTTCATTCTCTACTCTGCTGGTAGGTAGCCAGGGCCCAAGAAAGAGTGCCTGGGTCCTAAGAACATAAGAACATAAGATATGCCATACTGGGTCAGACCAAGGTCCATCAAGCCCAGTATTCTGTTTCCAACAGTGGCCAATCTAGGTCATATGTACCTAGCAGTTTCCCCAAGGGACACAGGTTCCACAATGCTTGTATTGGTTCAAGCATTGATATCCTGGATCCCTTCTTATTAATGGTTTATGGACCTTTCCCCCAGGAACTTGTCCAACCCTTTTTTAAACCCAGCTACGCTAACAGCCTTTACTACATCCTCCGGTAACAAATTCCAGAGTTTGATTACACGTTGAGTGAAAAAATATTTTCTTTTATTAGTCTTAAATAGTTTACCCTGTAGCTTCATTGCATGTCCCCTAGTCTTTCTATATTCTGATAAGGTAAACAATTGATCTACATTTACACGTTCCACTCCGTTCATTAATTTATAGACTTCTATCATATCTCCCCTCAGCCGTCTCTTTTCCAGGTTAAAGAGCCCTAACCTTTTTAGCCTTTCTTCATAGGAGTATCCTTCCATCCCCTTTACCATTTTGGTGGCTCTTCTCTGAACCTTTTCTAAAATCGCTATATCCTTTTTAAGATACGGCGACCAGAATTGCCCACAATATTCAAGGTGCGGTCTCACCATGGAACGATATAGAGGCATTATAATATCTTTTGTTTTATTTTCCATTCCTTTCCTTATCATACCTAGCATTCTATTTGCTCTCTTGGCCGCTGCTGCACACTGGGCCGAGGGTTTTAACATGGTATCCACAATGACGCCTAAATCTTTTTCCTGGGTGGTAGTTCCTAATGTGGAACCTTGCATCGTGTAACCATAGTTTGGGTTGTTCTTCCCTAGGTGCATAACCTTGCACTTGTCCACATTAAATTTGTCCACATTAAATTTCCTACAGTGAGGGCTCCCTAGGTCAGGAGAGTGGAAATCCTGTTGCGCTCTCACCTTACTGGTAGGAAGCCATGGTCAAATGAGGGAGCCTAAACCCCAGTTGTCTGGGACACAGGACAGGAGAATCAAAGAGGGTCTGTGATCTACAGAGCCTTAGGGAGGAGGAAATGGACTGTGTCTAAGAGCTGGAAAGAGGAGGAGCCAGAAAAGGAAAAAATGGAGAACCTGAGGAACCAGTGAAGCCCAGGAGTAGAAAATAACTACCTAGTCACACACACAAGGATTAACATTAGCTGCACAAACTGCAGCACGACTTACCACAGAAACTCCAGCTGAGATGAGCTGCACACACCTTTTCTTACTGCGTGCACAATTTTTCCTCAAGTTCCCCCCTTTCATCCTTTCAACTCCTGTTATTCAGTTTTATCTTTCTATATGGTCCACCTCCTCTCGTCCCCCTTTACTGTCTATTAAGATGTTTTAATGTGTATCATGTTGATATTCGGAAGGTAATTTTAAAAAGGATTTTCCGTGCATTTAAAGCCACTTATTTATTTATTATTACAAATTCTTATATCCCGCGCTTATAAAATCACCTCACATGTAAAGTATGTGTTGCACAGTTAGGCGCATATTTATTTATTTATTTATTTTTATTTAAAACTTTCTTATATACCGCCTCTTCCATAGATCAAAGGCGGTTTACATATAACAAGTGTAACAAGAACAGGTTTTACATAGAACAGATTTTTTAAATTATTTACAATCAACTTTTAAATAAAAAGAGGTTTACATATAACAAGTGTAACATGAACAGGTTTTACATAGAACAGATTTTTTAAATTATTTACAATCAACTTTTAAATCAACAGTTTTTAAATTATTGACAATCAACATGATTGTGAGTAACTATATTATTAATTGTAAACATATTTGTAAACATATTTGTAAACATATTTGTACATGACTTTAGAGTAGGCGAGCTTGGGGGAGGAGTTTGGGTAGAATATGGGAAGGGCCACAATTTACACAAATATTTTATCGAATACACATGTATCCGCACACTTTACAGGCTAAATCTACCACTGCACCCGAGCAGGTATAAATATCCACGACTTCAATCTATGTTTATGTTATGTTTATGTTTATTTAATTTGATAGACCACCCTTCATAACAACAGGGCGGTGTACAATAATCAAAAATCAAAAGTATAGTGAGGCCAGAGGCCAGAAAAGGAAAGGAACTGCAATATGGGATAGGAAAGCATACACAGTCAGGCAGACAGAATAGGGAGAAGAAACATCCTAAGAAACATAATGTCACATAATAGGAGCTGGAAGGTCAAAGGCAGAAGAGAAGAAATGGGTTTTTGAGGAGTGATTTAAATTTGCTGTAATTCTTTTTTAATCTGAGGCGGGTAGGAAGGAAGTTCCACAGGGCAGGTCCAAGGAAAAAGAAAGCTGAGTGATGTGTGGACTGCAGATGAGCACGGGCTGGAGAGGAGAGGTGAAGACGGCTTATGTGGGCTGAAGGTAATTGACGGGTGGGGGTATGGAACTGGAGAAGATCTGCCAAGTATTGTGGGGTCTGGGTATAGATAACCTGATGGACAATGGTGAGAATCTTGTAGTGTATACGATGTTCTAGAGCAGGGGTGGGGAACCTTGGTCCTGGAGAGCCGCAGACCAGTCAGGTTTTCGGGATATCCCTAATGAATATGCATGAGATATATATGCATTAGAGATATCCTGCCAACCTGACTGGTTTGTGGCCCTCCAGGGCTGGATTTGGAGATCCCTGCCTTACACCTCTGTCATTTAAGATTGTGAGTGGGCAAGGTGCAGATTTATTTTATTTTTTATTTAGTTTACACTTATATACCGCTACTTCCAGCGAACAGTAGCGGTTTGATTACAAATTTGCGAGATGTCAAATCAGGACAGAAAAATTGGGATAATATATACATAGATTTGGGGTCTGTCACATCACGCAGGATTTGGCACTTCAAGGTTAGGTTTACATATTTACAGTTATACAATAATTACATTTATACAGATCAGCTTCGTGATTCCACTTTGGTTTACATCTGGTTAACGACATCTGGTTAATGACAGAGCCTTACACCTCTGTCATTTAAGATTGTGAGTGGGCAAGGTGCAGATGTCCTAGACATCGAAAGGGTATATAGAATGTGTCACATTCCTCCTCGATTCTCACCACCACCAAAAAGTTGTCTAATAGACAATATTTTGGTGGTGGTGAGAAGTGAGGAGGAATGTGACACATTCTATCTAATCTTTTTGATGTCTTGGACATCTGCACCTTGCCCACTCACAATCTTAAATGACAAAGGTGTAAGGCAGGGGTCTCCAAATCCAGCCCTGGAGGGCCACAAACCAGTCAGGTTGGCAGGATATCTCTAATGCATATATATCTCATGCATATTCATTAGGGATATCCCGAAAACCTGACTGGTCTTCGGCTCTCCAGGACCAGGGTTCCCCACCCCTGTTCTAGAGGGAGCCAATGCAGCCTAAGGAGAAGAGGGGAGATGTGTTCACGGCAGGAGAAATGAGTGATGATACGGTCTGCTGTATTTCGAATGAGCTGTAATCTGTGCAATTGGGTGCGAGGGATGTCAGTAAGAACAGAGTTGCAGAAATCTAGACAGGACCTGACTAAAGATAGCAGGAGTGTGGTTAGTGCCTGGGGGGTGAGAAAAGGACGGATAGCTCTGATTTGGCGGAGATGGTAAAAATATTTCTTCATGAGGTGGGAGATATAGTCTTTGAAAGAGAGATCCGAGTTGAAGAGAACCCCTAGATAATGGAGGGTGGAACCAAAGGAATGAGGGAGCCTGTGAGTAATGGTGCTATAGTTGGACAAGTGCTTCCATGGGCGAGCCAGATGGCGGATGTCTTGGCAAGGTTACGATGGAGATAATTTGTTGCTGGCCAGTCAGCAACTAAGGAGAGACAGGTGTTAAGGGGAGTGAGGTCAGGCCATGATGGGTTAGTGTGGTGAAGAAGAAGAATGTCATCAGTGTAATAGTAAGCGGAAATCCCAGATTGTTGAATAAGAAGAGCTAGTGGTGCAAGAAAAATGTTGAACAGAAGGGGTGCCAGGACTAAGCCTTGAGGAACACCACAGCGTAGAGGAAAAGGGCCAGAGGAAGTGGAATTGGAAGTTACTGCACAAGAGCGGGAAAAGAGGAAGGAGTGAAACCACTGAAGTACCGTACCCCGAAGACCTGCATCACATAGACGAGAGAGTAGGACAGAGTGGTCAACAAGATCGAAAGCTGCTGAAAGATCAAGAGAGATGGCCAGAGAGATATCACCCTGATCATGTGAAGTGTGAAGTTCGTTTAGGAAAGCAAGTAGAATAGTCTCAACACTGTAGCCAGAGTGGAAGCCGGACTGACGGAGGTGAAGGAAGTGAGTGGAGTCCACATCATGTGATAGTTGGGCGAAAACGGCTTTTTCGAGAATCTTAGAAAGAAAGGGGAGATTAGAAACTGGACGGTAGTGCACTGGGTTAAGGGGGTCAAGGGATGGGTTTTTAAGAATGCAGCAGGCCAGAGTGTATTTCCAAGGGGCAGGAAATGAACCTGTAGAGAGACTAGCATTCAACATAGTAAGGATGGAGGGGAGGAGGGCAAAGGAAGGAGCCAAGAGGAGGGAATAGGATTGAGGGGAGCAGGTCATTTTATGTGAGGAGGAGATGGATTTGATGAGATCTGTGGCAGTGAGTGAATGGAAAGATGCCCAGACATGAGAGAGTGCAGTGGAAGGGGGGTGGGGAAGAGGCTAGTGGAGGTGGCTACGGGACTAGTGAGGAACGGAGATCAGTGACTTTGTTGGCAAAAAAGGAAGCAGGTTGGGAGGGACTGGGGGCAGGAGGAGAGGGTGAAGTGAGGGATTGGGACTGGAAGTAGTAAGAAACCTGAGAATGGAATAAAGTTGGCCTGTGCAATTGGGAGCTTAGGAGATAGTAGTAGAGAAATACGTCTGTTTTGCCTGATGGATTTGAGCACGGTAATGTGAGTGGTGTGCCTTGAAGAGGTGCAGTACAGGGGAGAAGGGACATTTCTGCCAGAGACACTCAGCTTGTCTAAGCTGGGAATGCAGAAGGCAAAGACCAGTGTGATACCAAGGCTGGGGGGGAGCAAGTGCACCGTGGTTTAGACTTCAGGGGAGCCAATAGGTCAAGAGCAGAAGAAAGGCTTGTGTTCCAGAGCATAACTTGCGAGTTTGGGGAGAGGGAAGGAAAATCTGCAGGAAGGAGTTGATCAGCGGTTAGAAAAAGCTGGAGGGTAAGAGGAGTGATGCGGTAAGAGTGACGAGAAGGGGCTCAAGGGGTTGTTAGTGGAGGAGCAAAGGGAGGAAGGGCTACCAGGTGATAAGAGTGGTAAGGAGAAGAGTAGGCAGAAATGATCAGTCCATGGTAAAGGCTTAGAGCACAGATGCTGGGGTGAGAATGGGGATCTTATGTGGGTGACTACCAGATCAAGGGTATGGCCTGCTACATGTTGAAGAAGAGGCAGATCCTGAAGAAGGGTGTGAAAGACTGGTCTCTAGAAGAAGAGGGGTCTTCAAAGTGAATGTTGAAATCCTCCAAGATTACCAAATGCGGATACTGGAGAGAGAGGTCAGAGATAGTTAGAAGAAGCGAATCCCACAGGTGAAGTTGGAGCGATGGCGGAGAGTAGACAATGAGGAAGTAAATCGGTGGGGAGAGTTGTAGACACAGGAGGAGGGCCTCGGGATAGTGTAATGCAGGGGAAAGTACCTGGAAGGTAAATGGAAGGGAGGCACAAAAAAGGGCAACTACACCGCCACCGGTATGCCCCTTGTGAGGGATGGAGGGAATAGTTTGGAGGGAGGCAACGAGCCAGGAGTGGTTCCTCACCATCCTTGAGACACATTTTGGAGAGGAGGAGGAGGCCAAGGGACTCCAGGGTGATCAGGTCTTGTATTAGGAGAGTTAGCCACTGTTTCTGCCAGATTCGTGCTAGTATTTTATAAACATATACAGACATCGATGTGTCTTTATAAAATAGACATCGTCATGGCCTTTACACATCAGCAACCTGTTAGAAAATTACTTTCTGTAAGTAGCATGTCTCTCATAATAATATATTCATGTTTTACTATGCTGTAATGTATACTGTTAAATGAATATTTTACTGTTGCAATTGTTTGTTGCTTATGTCCAAGTTCCTCATGGGGGGAATTTCTTCATAAAGGTGGTAAATAAATCCTAATGAATAAATAAATAAATAGATGTAAAGCTGACTGATAGCCCAGCCAGTGAAAATAAGGAAGAGAGAAGAAGAGATCTACTGTGTTTTTGGTAGAAGGTTTTCTACTTCTCCATCATAGGTGTTTTGGCACTCGCCCTCAAGAGACATCTCAGTAAACTGTATTTTATTCAGAAACTAGCCCGGTCCTTGGACTATGTAGAGTGCCTGAGGGGAAAGTGATTGGTGAAGCCAGAGGAGGAAGAAAGTATCCTACAGAAGGTAGGGCCTTGAGAGTTAGCTCTCTCTATCAACTAAAATGGTCCCAGGGGTCAAGAGCTTGGAGTTTTGCCCCACCCAACACTATGGAGGTCATTTTGGAAGTCTTATTTGTGCTTTAGACATCCGAAAATGGCCGTAGAGACGTCCAAAGCACAGAGACGTCTCCAGAGCTATTTTAAAAGCTGGCTCTGGGGACGTCCAAGTCTGAATGGGAGCGTGGTGGAGGTATGACGGGCATTGCCAGGAACCTGGATATCCCCGCCTGATCTCAAAAATGTCATGGACGTTCAGCATCATGTCTCAGTTTAGACCTGCTCCAGGCACAAACAGGAATCTGAAAAATACTTGTTTTGGCTGAAAAACATCCAGAGGGTGTAGAGAAGATAACACTTCATCATCTGCAGTTCTCAGCACAATGTCAATGATAACAGCAGTGGGATTTGAACCCTGGCTGCCCTATTTCTAGCCTACTGCTCTATCCATTTAGCTATTCCTAGATGTCCAGGTCTTGAAATACGGTTCTGGGAATGTCTATGTAGATGCTCTTGTAGATGTCCTTATCGGGCATGACCACTTTTGTGAAATCATGTCTGCACCTGGACGTGCCTGCTTGTTTTCTGACATTCTGGCTTAGACGTCCCAGATTGCATGTTGACGCCCCTTTTAATATTCTCCGCCATACACCTGGTGTTCACTCTGGTTGCACTCAGAAAAAAGTAGATGGAGAGATTCTCCGTCTAGTGAAGCAATTACATGAATACCCCCAACAACATATTAGCACACTCAGCAGGAAGGACAGGGCGAGGATAACAGCTACAAACAGGCCTTAGACTCTCTACTGACCAGGAGAGCAGAAAGAGACATCAAACTGTACAAATATCAGCTGTATAGGTGGGGGAACAAAGGGGGCTGTCTCCTAGCTCATTTGATCAGCCCCAGAAAACAGAAGAGCTCTATTGCTCTTATTCGTAGGGCAGATCAGAGATGGCATTCGGGCAATGAAGCCATCCAATCCCAATTTCTGCAATACCACCATGCCCTTTATGAAACAGGACTACGGGATGATGTGAAACAAGATGAGTTTTTTCGGGACATTGCAATCCCACAACTAGGGGAAAAGGACCTGCAGGCCCTAAACGTGCCAATTACAGCGAAGGAGGTACAGCAAATGGTGAAAGCGCTGAAACTAGCGAAGGCCCCGGGTCTGGACAGGCTAGGCCCAGAATTCTACAAAACTTTGGTGGGGAAACCTGACACTACTCTTCATGGAATATAGCGAGGTGGCGCAGGCAGCGGGGGACTTGAGACTCCACCAGAATGTAGCCACAGTGGTGGTTCTTCCAAAACCAGGAAGGGACTCTACACAGGTAGGCTCCTCAAACCCTATTGAACCAAGACGTTAAAATGATAGTGCCAACCTGGCTCAAAGGCTGAACAGGGTGATAGCCAGCCTGGTACACCCAGACTACATAGGATTTGTCCCAGGCTGATACACATCCACAACTTGCTCAAAGCACTGGCAGTGTTATACGATGGGAGGAAGAAGGACAGAGACAATCTGATTATAAGTCTGGATGCCAAAAAGGCGTTCAATAATGTCTCCTGGGAGTATCTCTTTTGGGTGATGGAACAAAATGGAA
The DNA here is from genome assembly GCA_033557465.1 of Ichthyophis bannanicus. Taxonomy (NCBI): domain Eukaryota; kingdom Metazoa; phylum Chordata; class Amphibia; order Gymnophiona; family Ichthyophiidae; genus Ichthyophis; species Ichthyophis bannanicus. The sequence continues at coordinate 1,350,422,687 of CM066032.1, forward strand.
TACGAGGAACCTTCTTGGGGTGAATCAAAATTTATTTATTTTATTTAGCACTCACTTATATACCGCCACTTCCAGCGATCAGCAGCGGTTTGATTACATCTTTGGGGGTTGTCAAATCAAGACCGAAAAGTGGGGGAAATATATACATAGTTTTGGGGGTGAGGCACAGCACACAGAATTAGTGTATTGGAGATTTGACTACACATATTTACATTTTTACCTTTATACATAATTATACATATAATAGTTCAACGGAGCATGATTATTTGGTTGTTGTGCTTCATCTATATCGTACGGAGAGTTACAGCAGCTTGTAATGACTTTTGAATAGATGAGTCTTTAGTTCCTTCCGGAAAACAGTAATGTCCTAGATTGAGCGCAGCTCGAATGGTAGCTGATTCCAGATAGTTGGTGCAGAAAATGAGAATGCCCTGCGACTAGTACTTGCTTTCACAGATCTGATGTTGGTTGGGACATGGAGTGTGCCTGAGTTAGTAGTTCTCCTTTCCCTGATTGTTGGTTGCGTGCTGATAAGAGTGGAGAGGAATGAGGGAGCTATGTTATTTATCAGTTTGAACGTAGTTACCAGTGTTTTGTATTGTACCCTGGCTGCAATGGGGAGCCAATGTAGTTCAATCAAGACAGGTGTAATGTGCTCAGCCAGGGTTGTTCTCATGATGATCCTTGCCGTCACATTTTGGGGCATTTGAAGGATATTTAACGATTTTTTGGGCAGACCTTGCAAGATGGCATTAAAATAGTCCAGGTGTGGCATTATGAGTGCTTGTGCAACAGACCGAAAATCGTAGGGATCGATTATATTCCTCAGAGGTTGTATCACTCTAAGTTTATGGAAGATGGCCTTGTTTGTTTTACGCAGGTGTGATTCCATTTTTAGGTTGCAGTCGAGTGTGACTCCGAGATATTTGATTTCCTTCTTTGTGTTGTACGTGTTGTTACACAGGGTGATTGTAGGGGGAGGCTCAAAATTCGGTTTACTGGATATATACATGACTTCGGTTTTCTTATGGTTGATGGTCATGTTTCGGTGCAGCCATCTTAATATCTCGTCTAGGCAGGTTTCGAGTTTCGTGTATTTAGGGTCTGTGGTATCCAATTGGGTGTAAAGCATAATATCATCTGCGTAAATATGGTAGTTGATGTTATGCCTTTTGAAAATGTCACAGAGGGGCTGCATGTAAATGTTGAACAGTAGTGCCGAGAGAGCCGATCCCTGGGGTATGCCTTGAGTTTGAGAAAAAGCTTCAGCCTTTTCGCCATTGAATTGTACTTGTGGCATTCTGTTCGTTATGTACGAGGAGAACCATTTGAGGGGGGTTCCCAAAATACCTATTGCTTCAAGTTTGTTAAGGAGGATCCCATGGTGTACAGTGTCAAAGGCGGCAGAGATGTCAATGAAGATGAGTATGAACATCTTCTTTCTGTCTTCCAGGCCTCTGAGGAGGTTGTTCATCAGTGCTGTTAGAAGCGTTTCGACCCCATAATTTCGTCTGAAACCGTATTGCTGTTTGTCCAGGGTTTCATGGTCATCAAGGTGTTCTTGAAGTTGTATGAGCACTGCTTTCTCAATGATTTTTGCCAGGAACGATATGCTGGAGACGGGACGGTATGAGGTTGGGTCCTCTTTGTTGAGTGAGTTGTTCTTTAGGATTGGCCTTATTATAGATTTCTTTAGTTGGGCGGGCATGATTCCTTGACTTAGTGATTGGTTTACAATGTGAGATATTTGTCGGACAATCTCCTTTTTTGCTGCTTTGATCCACGTAGTTGGGCAGGGGTCCAGTGGGGAGGTGGTGGTGTTTATGCTAGTTATTATGCTGATAGTTTGTTGTTCATTTATATTGTGGAAGATGCTCCATGTCTGTTCTTGCTCAACATCTGTTCTCTGGTGTGGTGGTTCTACACAGAGAGTGGTCGCTGTGGTAGTTAGCTTGCTCGCGTAATGGTTTGCCAGTGTTTGGGGATGGATAGAGCTACCCTGATGTGCTGGCAGGGCTGTTTTAGTTAGGGATTTTACTATTGCGAATAGCTCACGCGGTTTGTTGATGGCTTTGTTTAAAATGTTGGTGTGGTGCGCCCTCTTTGCAGTGTTTACCTCTTCTTTGTATCTTGATAGTAGGTTGAGGTATTCGGTCCTGTGTTCGATGGATTTGGTACGCCTCCACTTCTTTTCATGTTTTCTGAGTTCTCTCTTCATTCTGGTCAGTGTTATGGTGTACCAGGGTTCTGATTGGTGTTTGGCCTGGTTTGGTGTATTGTTCCATTTAGGGTTTGCTGTAGCCTGAATTCCAGTGTCCCAGCTGTTTGTTAGCTCATCAAGGTCTGTTTTTCCCAGGTCTATGTGGGACTGAATGTTATTTATAAGACTTTCCAGGTTTAGTTTGTTAAATCGTCTTTGTTGTTGCGTTACTCTTTGGGCTTTTGTGTCCTTAGGTAGGGTAGGTATTCTTATCCGTATATTGATTTGGTGGTGGTCAGACCATGGTAACGGTTTGATCTCTATCAGGGGCCTCCCATCGTTTTCCTGTTCTCTCGTGGGGATGAAGACCATGTCAAGTATATGCCCCTTTTCATGGGTGGGTTCATTTACTAGTTGTTGATACCCTAGTTGGGTCATGGCTTCTAGGAAGGTATTTGCATGCGTGGCTGTAGTTGATGCTAGATTTAGGTCACCTAGGATGATTTGGAATTTTTTTGGTTGCGTTGAGGATATGTTTTCTAATGCTGAGGCAAGTATCTCATGCTGTGGCGATGGGGATCTGTATATCAGGCAGATGGATAAGGCTGTATTTTCCACCTTGATCAGGTCAATGTCTGTGTTTGAGTTCAGGTAGGGGCTTGAGAGCTGCAGGTTGGTTTTAGCTATTATGAGGACTCCTCCACCTTTCTTGTGGGAGCGGGGGCAGTTATACAGGTTGTATCCAGGTCTGCTTATCTGGTTTAATATGGCTGCATCGGTGTCAGTGATCCATGTTTCTGTTATACATAGGATGTCAGGTTTCTCATCTGTGATGATGTCGTGGATTATGTGGGTCTTATTCCTGATCGATCGAGCATTGATGAGGGAGATATTACAGATCTCTTGTAGTGTCTGTGGAGCCTGGTTGTGAGTGGTCTGAATCAGTGTTGAGTTGACTGTATGTTTCAAAGCTGTTTTAGGCTTGCGGTGCCTGTGCGTTCTTGTATGCCTGTTAGAGGAGGACTTCTGCTGTAGTGTGTGTGTTGCTATATTGCTGGTGAAATGGTAGGGTGCGATTTGGGGTGGTTGTGGCGTTTGTATGGTGTAGAGGAGATAGATTGGTGTGCATAGGTGTGGGAGAGATTGGCACCAGTTTGCGTTGAGGGCGTAAGCTGGGATTAGTGTGAGCAGGCATAATGTAAGGTACAGGATTAGCATTTTCATTTCTTAGTGGTGTGTTGTTACTCTGCAGTGACTTTACCCTGGTAACTATAGTAGCAGCCCTGGTAACTATATTTACAACAATAGCAGGTATAAGTATCAACAGTGGCAGGTATAAGTAGCCACATTAGCAGGTCTAGGTAACATTAGCAAGTATAGGTAACAACATTAGCAACATTAGCAACATTTACAAATCTATGTAGAAAAAACAGAGGTAGTGGTAGAGTTAAGTATCGGCCGTAAATATCTGTAGTTGGCAACACTGGCAGATATCCGTAGCAATAACAGTGGCGGAATTGGTGTCAAGTCATAGCAACATGGCGAGTGCTAGGTAGCAATAGGGTGGCAGAGGTTCATATTATCAGCAAGTGTCCGTACTGCTAGCAATCACAACAGCAGGATATTTGTAAGAGAACCTTATCAGACACCGTAGTAAAAGAGATGGCTTGTCTCTAGCAGTCACCTAATGGTCCGGTTGTGGTTTCATGGTATGGTCGGCGTTTTGTCTTTGTTTTTGGAGCGGATTATATGGCAGTTACTATAAAATGTGTGTCTTACCTCCTCGATTGTGACTTTGGTGGTGATGGACGCATGGCTTTCCTTAGTGTTGTCAAACTTGACCCAGCCAGGGGAGATCGCGGCGCGTGTTGTTCGGTGCTTGGCGAGCTCGGACCCATCCTGGGGAGCTCAAGCCGTGGGTGATTGTATCCACTGGTTAATCGACGACGATCGCAGATCGGCATGAAATTACGTGGATGGTACACGCAGGCAGACTTTCACTGGTCGGGAGCTCTGGCGTTGCTAACAGAAGCTTAGTGTGAGGTTGTGTGCCGAGCTTTTCTTTTATGCCTTTTGGTCCCCGCCTAAGGGCCACGCCAAAGGGCCCTCTGGCGAGGCCCTCCGGCGCGGGCCCGCCCTGTAGGGACGCCGCTTAAATGAGTGTGCTTTATCATATGCCCGCGGCACAAATTCTTATTAACGGGAACCTCACACAGTCCTTCACGCTGGCCAGGGGAACAAGATAAGGCTGCCCCTTATCACCCTTGTTATTTATTTTAACGTTGGAACCCTTGGCAAGCAAACTCCACTAAACGAAAGAATGGGAGGGTATAGTCCAGGGACAGGAGACATATAAGATCAATATTTTTGCAGATGACATGCTCCTGTTCCTTAGTCGGGCTAGTGAAATGATAGGCAAGGTTATGGAGGTGCTTGCAAATTTTGGAGCTTTCTCAGGGTTAAAAATGAACTGAAACAAACCTGATGCTATGGCAGCATCACGGGGCTGCCGCAGAAGGGACCACACAGATTTTCCAATGGATGGGCAAAAGAGTACCTTAAATATCTCAGGCTATACCTATGTGCAGACCAGGGACAAGTCTATATGAGGAACATTAGGGATAAGATGAAGAAAGTAAAAAAGAAATGTGTGAGTGCTGGCAGGAACTACCTATGTCCTTGCTGGGCAGAATGGCACTAGTCAAGATGATAGCTCTACCCCCATCTCCTATATCCACTACAAATGTTGCCCTTCTGGGTTAGAAACCAGAAAGAATGGGTGTATAAAAGCATAATCCGATCTTTCCTATGGCGAGGGAAGAGGCCAGGATTAGCTATGTTAAAATGAGGGAAGAGAGGGGACAGGGGGGAGTGGGACTGCTTGACCTACGCCTCTAAAATGCAGTGGCGTTGATGAGGTGGATACACAAACTACAGGCGGGTGGGGAGTGTTATGCACCAAGGATGATGGATGACAACTGCCACCCATACTCACTTTTCAGCTTGCTTGCAGATACTCCAGGAGAGATGCAAGTGCCTGGAGGGGAGGGGGGGGCAAGAGCTGGCTACTTAACTCACTGGGGAAAGCATTGAGATGGTGGAGGAAGAACATGGGAGGAGGCAGAGGCCACTCCCTTTTGGGACACTAATGGGCAAACCCAGAATTTGCACCAGTGGTGGTTAAATCGATATTTGATACTTGGCGGCCAAGGGCTGCTGATATGCAGGGCAGATCCTAGAATTAGAAAAGCAAGGGATCCTGACCTTCAACAAGCTGCATGAAAAATGGGCGATCCCAAACAAGCACTTCTGGGCGTACCTGCAATGCCGCCATTATATAAGTGAATTGATAAAAATTATGTGCTTGAACTTTCATCACAGGCACAGTGGGGGATTGGAAGTTCAAGCACATAATTTTTATCAATTCACTGGTGAACTGCTTGGAGTATATTGACCGTATTTATTAGCCATTATATAAGTAGCACATATCGGGAAGATGGAGACAGGGGGGGGGGGGGATTCATGCAGTTGGACAGGTTTTTTTTGGAAACCCCAGATTCAGAGAATCAGCTCCCCCTCTGGTATAAAGCGGGATGGGAGCTAAGGAAGCCGGACTGGGGGAAGGGGTGGCAGAAGCCTGGACGAAAGAACTGGGAAAACTAGTGGACCCACCCCTGCTATTTTGATGTTTCAAGGATGCCTTTAAATTAATGCCCAACACGGCCCTCCATGAAACACAATATAACATACTGTGGGATAGGGGGACCAAAATGCATCTGTGGGAGGGATCAGACTGCCTGTGCTGTAAAAGTCACAAGGACACACTGATACACACTTTCTTGGAGTGTAATTACACTTGGACAATTACACTTTCTTGGAGTGTAAAAACTAGAGAGAAAATGGAGACGCACCCACACCACCGTTGACCAAGAAACATACCTAGCTCATCTGAAAACTCATTGCGAATCAATTTGGGACAAAAGGAAGGAATTCCACTCAGAGCTCCTCAGAGGCTCTCTAAGCAAGCCATGAGACCTCTTTAATCTAGTAAAATCCTTAACCAAGGAACCAGCACACCATAACAAGAAGATATACAGCCTCAACTATATGCTAACTACATCCAATCTAAAGCCATCAAAACAACCACAGACACTATTCGGAATCCTCCACAGCATACCCAGCATCAGAATCCTCTCACTAAACTCTCACCTCCATCTGCTAAATGCATTGAAGACATTATTGCTACCATCAACACCACCACTGCACCAAACGACCCATGCCCAGCACACTGGATCAGATCAATGCGTTCGGAACTCAGCCCAATCATAGCTGAGATCGCAAATCAATCCTTTCTAACAGGAATATTCCCATCTGTCCTTAAGCAGACATCCATCCGTCCACTACTAAAGAACAACCAGCTGGACCCAAAGAAGGAGGAATCCTACCGGCCGATATCCAGTATCCCCCTATTAGCTAAAATACTTGAGAAGATTACTCAGAGAGAGATCCAACAACATATAGACACCGCATCCCCCCTAGACCCCTGCCAACATGGTTTTAGGGAAGCTCACAGAGTTGAAATACTCCTTACCTCCCTAACTAATGCACTCATCAGTGGGATAGATAACATCAGGCTGGGCTTCGCGCTAATCTTCCTTGACATCGCAGCGGCGTTCGACTCAGTTGACCATAACCAACTCCTAACCCGACTCCATGAGAAGGGAATCCAAGGTCTAGCATGGGACTGGTGCAAATCCTACCTAGAAGACCGATGGCAGCAAGTCTGGATTGGCTCCAAAACATCTGAACCTTTCCAGCAAAAGCAAGGAGTACCCCAGGGCTCCTCCCTATCTGCACTGCTCTTTAACATATACATGCAGCCAATCTGTGAAATCACCCGTTCCTTCAGCATATCTTGTCTCATTTATGCAGACGATGTGCTGATGTTTACACCTATCAGTGTCACGTGTCCTGATTATGCCGCCTTAATCGACTGCTTCAATGCAATAACAGACTGGCTCCTCAATCAGAACCTGCGAATAAACTTCAAAAAAACAGAGGTCCTTATCATTACAGAAAACAAATGCTTCTCACCCCCTGCAACCCTAAGAGGAAGAGATGCGGAACTGCCAATCAAGTCCACCATACGCTACCTGGGGGTGACACTGGATCAGCAGCTAGACTTCAAAGAGCACATAAAACGCACTGTAAAGACCATCTATTACAAGATCAAGACCCTTCGACACCTGAGACCCATGTTGGACCCAGAGAACTTACGTGCAATATTCCAAGCGCTAGTTACACCCCACTTTGACTACACGAATATTATACTCCATGGCATCCCCAAGAATACACTAAACCCACTACAATTAGCTATGAATGCCGCTGCCCGCATCTTATGTGGAGCTTCAAGGAAAGACCACAAAACTCCCGTCTTGAAGGAGTTACACTGGCTTCCGATAAGTTGCAGGATCTCATATAAAGCGCTCCTCATTACATTTAAGTCCATTAACAAATATATCTCCCTCCTCAATCTCATCTCTTCTCACTCACACCTCCAACAATAGATCCAGGAGACCATTAGCCACCAACACACTAACTATCCCTAAGCAAACCATAAAATGTGCACAATCAACAAACAATAGAGCATTTGCGTACTACTCCCGCAAATGCTGGAATAACCTCCCTCACAGCATCAGGTCGATCAGAGACCTCATGCAATTCAGAAAAGTCATTAAGCACCACCTGTTCCTCAAGCACGTCGCACAACCCAACAACGCTGCCTCTCCTCCCCCTCCACAACCCAATCCTTTACTATGACATAGTAATTATACAATTTACAGAATATGTAACACAGTCCAGAGAAAATCTTTTGCAAACAATTGTAACACTTCCAAATGTACTTTACTAAATAGAACACCAACATTGCAAATAGAACTCCAACCATTATTACTCACTACTATTATTGTACATCGTTCCCCCAGTTCAAATCCATGTTACTATCCCTGTTATATGTGAACTCAGGACAGAATTGTTCCTGTCTGAGAGTATATTGTTAAATGTAAACCGCACTGATAATAAAGAGTGTGGTATATAAGAACTGTTAAATAAATAAAGAAATAAAGAAAATACTGTGGGATAGGGGGACCAAAATGCATCTGTGGGATGGATCAGACTGCCTGTGCTGTAAAAGCCACAAGGACACACTGATACACACTTTCTTGGAGTGTAATTGTCTGCGCACATACTGGCAGATAGTGTTACAACACATCCACCGAGTCATTGGTACTCCAATAGAATGGACCTATAGAACGCACCTGCTGGGAGACGAATCCCCACTGCAAGCGGGTGGCCTGAAGGTGGAGGAAAGGAGGTTTGCTAGGATAGCCTTAATGGTTGCTAGGAAAACTATTCTAGCACACTGGCTATCACCCACACCCCCAGCTGGGAAACATTGGCTTAACTGTATGAGAGAGATGAGGGAGTGGGAATGAATGGCCCTGACTTCAAAAGTCTCGGAAACCCAACACCGGTATGGAGCTCTGTGGGAATCCTTCGCTGCTGGTCTGGGAGGAACATAGAAAATACATACTGTTAAGGTGCATGGGGGGAAGGGAAATAGAGGGGGGAGGGGAGGGGAACCATGGGGAAAAAAAGGAATTCCAGGGAAGCCCACCTCTCCCCGTAAGGGGATGGAAAGACCTAGGAGATATGGGCATGGAATAGTGTAGTGTTTAATTTACTGATTAGAGCTGAGTTTTGGTATTGTTACTGCTCTATGTATCCTTTCAAAGTGTCTGTTCATGCTATTGCTCATATATGTTATCATGGCAAACTGTGATTCCACAATAAACAAAATTACAAAAAGAAAAAAAATTACAAATAATACAAAGAACATCATGGAGAGATACTGAGGCATTATGATATCCTTTCTTTTATTTTTTATTCCTTTCCTAATGATTCCTAATATTCTGTTGGCTTTTATGGCTGCCAACACACACTACAAGATTCAATGTATTGTCTACGATCACAACTAGATCCTTTTCTTGGGGGGGGGGGGGCAAATCCTAATGTGAAACCTAGCATTGTGTACCTATGATATGGGTTAGGAGGAAGGAACACAAAGGGAGCAAGGCCCACGCAGAAGCAGCAAAGAAACACAACGGGCGAAAGCCAGTAGAGGTCACAGGTGCCGAATTTATTAGTAAAAATCCCCTACGCGTTTCGGCATGAAGCCTTCATCAGGGGGTACGCATCTAAAAACAATTATAATACATAACACTGGGTGAAATTGAAAATATTGCATATTAAAACATGTAAAATATCAAAACATGAAGAGAACGATTATATCAAATTCATATTATTAAAATTAATATTAAAAAACAATAATTGTAAAAATGAAAGGGTAAATAAATGAATGACTGATAGTACATAAACACATGAAGACCAAAAGTAGCCAAATAAATCATTTAAAAAATATAATTAAAAAATAAAAAGTATTGAAGAATTAAAATAATAAAACCAAACGTAATCTTGAAAAAGGAATGGCACTACCAGCTTTTGTATCAAAACAGTTAACCATTGCTTACAAACGCAATCGTAATTTTGCAGATACCTTGGTACCCTCGGCTTTATCTAAACCAAGAACTAATCCAAAAGTGAAAGGGCATTTCAAATGTGGGAGATGCTCCGTGTGCCCTCACGTTTTGATTACAAAAAATTTTTCAACATGGTGATTCTAAAGTCTTTTTACACCAGTTCTCAAATTGCAATACATCAAATGTGATTTACGCCATACACTGTCCTTGTAATATGCTCTGCACAGGCAAAGCAAAAAGAACAGAAAAGATACGTATCATTGAGCATAAAGGATGTATACAAAGAAAAATTGAGGAGAAACCTTTAGGGGTATGTTTACTAAAACCCCGTTAGGGTGCGCACCGCGCTAGTGTGCGGATGCCATATAAGGAGTGGGCGTTTCAGTCAGAAAAAAGCAAAACCGGGATTAATCATGCGCTAATGTGCGCTGCGCTCATGTGCGCCCTGCACATTAGCGCATGAGAGAGTTGCGCGGGAAGCATAAGTGGCGCGCTGATGTGCAAGCACAGGAATAGAGCCACAGTACACTGACACTGACCCATGGTGCAGGGATCATGGGTTCAATCCCCCACTGTGCCCAATGAAGAAGGCTGGCTGAGGCATTACATATTATGGGGAAGATTGCTTTAGGAGGTATTTTATTTTTATTTTAATTATCTCTACTAGTAAACGCACTCTCAAAGCGTGTTAACATAAGGCGCCCCATAAGGCACATTTTAAAGAGCACTGTCCGCCAAGGCACCCTAGAATGTTGCTTATAGGGCGCTTTATAGGGTGCCGTATGAGGTACCTCAAGGTCACAGCACTGTTTTTGATGGCAGCACTGTGCAGTTTAAGGAATGAAAATCATAAGTAGGTGCGCTGGCATTCAAGGAGGAGCAGCAGTGTAGCACAATGGTTAAGACACTGACCAATGGTGCAGGAGTCATGGGTTCAATCCCCCACTGTGCTTAATGAAGAAGGCTGCCTGAGGCATTACCAGTTATAGGTAATATTGCTGTAGGGGGCATTTTATTTTTATTTTAAATAGTGCTGCCAGCAAACACACCCTCAAAGTATTGTAACATACGATGCTGCATAAGGCGCCTCATAGGGTACCCCAGAGGGCACATTTTAAAGTGCACTGTCCGCCACGGCACCCTACAATGTTGCTGAAAGGGTGGCCTATAGGGCGCCATATAGGGTGCCCTATGAGGCACAGCAAGGTCATAGCACTGTGTTTGATGGCAGCACTGTGCATTTAAACGCATGGAAATCTGAAGTAGGTGCGCTGACATGCACAGAGGAACAGCAGTGTAGCACAATGGTTAAGGCACTGACTGCTGATACAAGGGTCATGAGTTTGCTCCCCAGTGTGCCTAATATGTAAGGTTGGCTGAGGCATCAGCTTTGCAATGTACGTATTGTTTACTGCAGTATTTTATTAATTGCTGCCAGCAAACACGCCCTCACGTGCCATAATTGAAGGTGCTGCATAAGGCACCCTATAAGGCACTCTATAGGGCACATTATAAAGTGCACTGTCTTCCACGGCACCCTAAAATGTCCCCTATAGGGCACCCTATAAGTCGCTCCACAGGATAACGTATAGTGCACCTCATATGGACGGTAACCATAAGGTGCCCTATAGGGCGCCCTTTAAAGCGCCCTCAGAGTCACCTTATGGGTACAGAACGCAGAGAGTGTTTTGGCTGGCAGCAATAATGTACATGAAAAAGAGATAATGCTTTGGGCAGCCCTATCAAATAACCCCACAACCTCTCACTCCACAGGCAGTGAAGTAACCATTGGGCTACAGCTGCTAGCAAGCCCCTGGCTGGCTGCAGAGGGAGTGCATGTCACCACACAGACAGTCTGCTGTGGTCACCAGGATAGGGTTAGCACACCCATACCCATGATGCACTGCACATGCAAATCAGCTGTCCACAGATAAACACAAGATGGGGTATGCACCCCCAGAGCACCTCGGCCTGGTAGGGGGAACTGACCATGTGCACCCCCACAGCACCTTGGCCTGGTAGGGGGTACTGACTGTGTGTGTTACTGGCACAGAGTAGCTACACACCGTCACATTGTGCAGGTACTCTGCTCACCCTGAGTGTGCGGTGGGGCGCCCAGCACCAGGTCCACAGCACCTTCCATGGCAGAAATAGACCATGCTGTAGGTCCCCAACAGTGCTAATGTGTGAGGTAGTTAGTTTCTGCAGAAACACCTTGGATATATCCGTCTGTTTTAGTCAGGTGTAGCCCCTATAGACCCCTAGAAGGATTATGCACCACCAACCTCCTCCTCCAGGGCTGAGGGTGGTAAACAGGGTCTCCCATCAACAGATCCACATTCTACCTCCCTGCAATGGTGGCAGTAGAGGGGACCATCAACCCCAGTCCTGCTGGGGAAAAGACACCCTACAGGGCAGTCAATGCAGCTCTGTACACATCCATAACACAATAGCAGACAGACATCAGGCCTGAATATGCTAAACTGCACCCCACCACTATCTGATATTCTCCTGCAGCAAGCCTTCAGCCACTGCACCCTGCAAGGCACTCCATCGAGACACATACCAGCTGCAAACAGTCTGCTAGTTAATCCATTGTGCATGCTCCTGGTAGAAATGCATGCACCCAGAACTGGGATGTCAGCATACACAACAAGCAGATAAGTCAGTGACTGAGCCCCAAAAGGAAACCCATAAATATCACATGAAAAAAGTACTATATAGCACTATGGGGGTGCCTAGCCATACTGTGGTCACTTCACAGTCAGGGTGAGAGTGATCTCCCAGCAGGACATGCTGAAGCCACCCTGTCTGTATAGGTGGTGACCGGGCACTAAAATGTCCCAGCCAGTGCCCTATGCCCTGTGCAGATGCACCCTGGCCAGGCCACGCTGTCCGGGCTATACCCATGGTACCTTGCTCCTCATTATGCACATTGACAGGCCAATACTGGCAACAGTGCTGGCAGTGTGGGCTGTGGAGGGTGTTTGCAGCCACCACACACTGGATAGACAGACACACACACCCACACCTATGCCAGCATTGTGCTACTATAAAGGAGTTTAGCAGTCCTGGCCACCACATCAGTCCTGGGCACAGTACAGGCATGGATATGGTACGCAATACTGTTGGGGGTCAATCCCCAGGGTGGTAAACACTGTCAGAGACCAGACCTGAAGCACACACCACAGACATTAGAAAGGTTGTTATGATGGAGCTCAATCAGCAAATTGTGCTTAACGTAGGAATTGCTATCTGCCAGTAATCATAGCAAACGTTTGATAGCTGTGTACCGTATACCCAGGTGTAGGGTGGCATTGCTAAGGTATGCAAGTGCTAGTATTGGGAGATGCACGCAGGGCCCAATGTCCTGCCTCTCCAGGAGGCATTGGCCAATGGGCCTGTGAGTGTGGGTGTGTCTGCCCCTGTTGGCTGCTGCTTTACGGCAGAGGTTCCCAACTCCAGTCCTGGTGTGCCAAACACTGTTCGGGTTTTCATGCTGTCCCTCATGAATATGCATGAGATACATCTGCATTCCATGGGGGTGGTGCATAGATATGCAGCACAGGCATCTTTATTAGAGGCAGCATGGAAACTGAATGGTGTTTGGCCCACCAGGACTGCATTTGGGAGACTCTGCTCTAGGTAATGCACCTGTTTATGGTGTCTGTGCTCGGTGGGGTAAAATATAGGCATATTAACCATGCGTATGTTCTCTGCAATAAAGGTTTGTCCTTACTATCACGGTTTAGTTGTGGGAAAAATATGTGAACTGGATTGGCAGTAGCCCCAGCTGGACTTTGAACTTGTGACCTTCTGTTCTTGCACACACTGTCTGTGTGCACTGCACCACCGTGTTGCCACAGATATGCTGTATTCCCTGGGGAGTCCATGACTGTACATCCGACAGGGCCTGTTTGTTGCAGTGCACGGCACCCACCTGAACAGGGCTAGGCCATGGTCTGCTGTTGCCACCAGCTGCTGCCACCTCCACCACCAGTACCGCTCCATCCTTAGATTGGAGACAGCGTAATCCCTGAAGGATCTGTGGCCCTCCAGGACTGCATTTGGGGGAATCTGCTCTAGGTAATGTGCACGTTTCTGGTGTCTGTGCTCTGTAGGGTAAAATAGAGGTGTTTGAGCCATGCTTATGTTCTCTGCAATAAAGGTTCGTCTTTACTATCATGATATAGTTGTGGGTAAAATATGGGGACTGGATTTGCAGGAGCCCCAGCTGGGGCTTGAACCTGTGACCTTTTCTCTCCAAACACACTGGTTGTGTGCACTGCACCACCGTGTTGCCACAGAGACGGTGCATTCCCTGATGATATCATGACTGTTTGTCCGGCAGGGCCTGTCTGTTGCAGTGCATTGCACCCACCTACACAGGGCTAGGCCATGGTCTGCTCTGGGCAGCTGCCACTGCCCCCCTCCACCTCCAGTACCCCTGTGCCACCATGCTGACATGCCCTTCTGCTGGTGGTGCTGGTGGTATGCAGTCTCAGGCCATCCTGTGTGCGGGTAGGCGGCTGCCTATGGTGCGGGTTCTGGGGTAGGGGTGCCTGCAAATCTGTCCGCACGTCCCCCAATCACCGCCTGCCACTGTTCTGTGCCCTTGGAGGTACCTGCTGGGTACAATCCTCTGTGACACTGTGATAGACACGCTCATGCCCATGTTGGGCCCTCATCAGTTGCTGTCTGGCTGCTGTACAGTTTCAGCATTCCTAGATGCCACCTAGGCATCTGCCTAGTCCGCACTGTGCCCCAGCTGCACCACAGCATGTGCCCCCTGCAGCCCTCTGTATCCCCTTTCCCAGCATCTGTCCAGTTGCCCATTCCGACATGCCCGCCCTGCTGCTGTGGAACATGGGCATGCCATAGGAAACCTGTCCAATGGAGGACGTAACCCTGATCAGTGCTATTTCACTGTGGGATCATTCACCTTGTATGGGGATGGAGCGTAGACCCTTCTAAAATTCATATTTATTTTTTGGGGCTTTCTTGGGAGTATTTTTTGATGTTTCCCATTACTATCACTATTGCCCAGCTTGCTTATGATTTTTTTATATTTTGTTGGGGTCATTTTTAATGTTTATTTGCCCTTTTGATCTGTGCACATGTATCACACTGCTCATTTTTTTGTAAGTTTCCCTGGTTATGTTGTACATTGCTGACAGAAATGGTTTCTCTTCCCTTTAAATCGGCTCTACCGCAAGGTTTTCACTCGCGGTATTTTTTTGCTTGAATTTCAGCCCCGCTCGTGTGCGGGGAGCCTCTCCCCTCCCACTCTCCACCCATTGACCCCGTCTCTCTGCCCCTGGGGAGCCATCCTCCGCCCTCCGGGAGCCTTTCCATGCCTCTATCGCACATCAGCGCACCGCGCACATGAGCGGGCACTTTAGTGCGGCGCGCACATGTGCGGGGCACAATAACGCATCATTAGCGTGCGCTAAGGTACCTTAGCGCACGCTATTGTGCGCCACGCACTTGAGCGCAGTTTAGTAAACATACCCCTAAGAGACAATTTTATTAAAAGTAGAACAACGCTATATTTATGAACTCAACACACTCACACCATTTGGTTTGAACCAAGAAGTTGACCTGTCTTTTTATAGTTCCCCATTTTTATTTATTTATTTATTTATTTATTTATTATCACATTTTTAGCTGCCGGTCCGGTTTTAGGTTGATAACAAAATTTAAAAAAAAATTTTTTTTTTTTACATTTTATAAAAAAAATGTTATATTGTTTAATTATTTAATTTCTGAGTATTTATCACACATCTGGTTTTGTATTGCATAATTGTTTTAGTAATTAGTCGCCTTTTATTATAACGTTCCTTATTATTGAGTTCATCATTTCTCTTCCTTGTTTTTATTTATCATCGGCACACGGATGTACAATTTTCTTGATGGGCACAGTGAGATACATGTCAAAAGATCATCTTATACAGCTTCATTTAACGATACTTAATATTATCTGCCAATAGCAGAATCCCTATACTTGATTGAGCACTTCAATTTTTATTTGTCCCTGTTTGGACAACAATATGGTTCACTCTGCTATGACAGTTTGTTGCATGGATCATGACATATATTTATACATTTGATTTTCTTTTCCAATTATGTTTTCTTGCTTTATCTATTGCTTATGTTTTTTATGGCTTTTACTGTTCCGTATTTATTCTCATTATTCTAGTACGCTTTATTATTTCACATGAGCACTAAGGTAAATACAATTTTACATTTCAGACACAACGTTTTCTTTTTAATCACATCTACAACTTTAATGCATGATATATATATACATTTGATCGCCTCTTTAATTACGTTTTCTAGTTTTATCTATTGCTTAGGTTTTTATGTCTTTCACTGTTCCGTATCTATTCTCTTCATTTCGAAGACATGGGGAGGGGTGCACCTGTTCCTGGTGGGTGCACCACTAAGCAAAGACATGGCTAGGGGTGCACCTACTCCCTAAAAGACATGGGAAGGGGTGCACCTACTCCTGTCATATTACTAGGCAGACTAGATGGATTATACTGGTCTTTATCTGCCGTCATTTACTATGTTACTATGGGGTATGTTTACTAAAACCCCGGTAATTTGCGGGCCGCGCTAGTGTGCGGGTGCCATATAAGGAGTGGGCGTGCCTGGCTGAAAAAAGCAAAACCGGGATTATTCATGCGCTAATGTGCGCGGCGTCCATGTGCACCCTGCACATTAGCGCATGAGAAAGCTGCGCGGAAGGCATAAGCAGCACGCTGATGTACAAGCAGAGAAGCAGAGCCACAGCACAATGGTTAAGACACTGACCAATGGATCAGGGGTTCAATCCCCCACAGTGCCCAATGAAAACAGCTGGCTGAGGCGTTACTTTAGGAGGCATTTAAATCATGGGCGGCATAAGGCTGTGCGCTATTGCTTTAGGAGGCATTTTAATATTGGACGGCATAAGGCGGCGCGCTGATGCACAATCACAGGAACAGAGCCACAGTGCAATGGTTAAGACACTGACCAATAGTGCAGGGATAATGGGTTCAATCCCCCACTGTGCCCAATGAAAAAGGCTGGCTGAGGCACTACCTATCATGGGTAGGTTTGCTTTAGGAGGCATTTTATTTTTTATTTTAATTACTACTACTAGCAAATGCACTCTCAAAGCGTGTTAACATAAGGCGCCCCATAAGGCACATCTTAAAGTGCACTGTCCGCCAAGGCACCCTAGAATGTTGCTTATAGGGCGCTTTATAGGGAGCCGTATGAGGTACCGCAAGGTCACAGCAATGTTTTTGATGGCAGCACTGTGCAGTTTAAGGAATGAAAAGCATAAGTAGGTGCGCTGACATGCAAGGAGGAGCAGCAGTGTAGCACAATGGGTAAGGCACTGACTGCTCATATGGGGGTCATGAGTTTGCTCCCCAGTGTGCCTAATACGTAAGGCTGGCTGTGGCATCAGCTTTGCAATGTACTTTTGTTTTCCTGCAGCACTTTAGTTGTATTGTATTAATTGCTGCCAGCAAACAGGTCCTCACGTGCCGTAATTGAAGGTGCTGCATAAGGCACCCTATAAGGCACTCCACAGGGCACATTATAAAGTGCACTGTCTGCCACGGCACCCTAAAATGTCCCTTATAGGGCACCCTATAAGTTGCTCCACAGAATAACGTATAGTGCACCTTATATGGACGGTAACCATAAGGTAACCTATAGGGCGCCCTATAAAGCGCCCTCTGAGGCACCTTATGGGTACAGTACGATGAGGGTGTTTTTGCTGGCACAATAATGTACATTAAAAAGAGATAATGCTCTTGGCAGACACATCAAACAACCCCACTGTGGGCTTGAACCCATGACCTCTGACTCCACAGGCAGTGAAGTAACCATTGTGCTACAGCTCTACAGCTGCTATCAAACCCCTGGCTGGCTGCAGAGGGAGTGTACATCACCACACAGACAGTCTGCTGTGGTCACCAGGATAGGGTTAGCCCACCCGTACCCATGATGCACTGCACATGCAAATCAGCTGTCCACAGATAAACACAAGATGGGGAATGCACCCCCACAGCACCTCGGCCTGGTAGGGGGAAGTGACCATGTGCACCCCCACAGCACCTCGGCCTGGTAGGGGGTACTGACCGTGTGTTTTACTGGCAGAGAGTAGCTACACACCATCACATTGTGCGGGTACTGTGCTCACCCTGAGGGTGCGGTGAGGCAGCCAGCACCAGGTCCACAGCACCTTCCATGGCTGAAAGAGGCCATGCCAGAGGTTCAAAGCAGTGTTAATGTGAGATAGGTAGTTTCCACAGAAACACCTTGGATATCTCTGTTTGTCTCAGTCAGGTGTAGACCCCTAGGTGGATCATGCACCACCACCCTCCTCCAGGGCTGAGGGTGGCAAACAGGATCTCCCATCAACAGATCCACATTCTACCTCCCTACAATGGTGGCAGTAGAGGAGACCATCAACCCCAGCCCTTCTGGGGAACAGACATCCTACAGGGCAGTCAATGCAGCCTTGTACACATCCATAACACAATAGCAGACAGACATTAGGCCTGGACATGCTAAGCTGCACCCCACCACCATCTGATATTCTCCTACAGCAAGCCTTCAGCCACTGCACCCTGCAAGCCACTCCATCAAGACACATACCAGCTACAAACAGTCTGCTAGCTAGTCCATAGTACATGTTCCCAGTGGAAATGCATGCACCCAGAACTGAGATGTCAGCATACACAACAAGCAGATAAATCAGTGACTGAGCCCCAAAACAAAACCCATACATATCACATGAGAGAAATACTATATAGCACTATGGGGGTGCCTAGCCATGCTGTCGTCACTGCACAGTCAGGGTGAGAGTGTTCCCCCAGCAAGACATACTGAGGTCACCCTGTCTGTGTAGGTGGTGGCCGGGCACTAAAATGTCCCAGCCAGTGTCCTCTGCCCTGTGCAGATGCATCCTGGCCAGGTCACCCTGTCCGGGCTATACCCATGGTACCTTGCTCCTCATTATGCACATTGGCAGGCCAATACTGGCAACAGTGCTGGCAGTGTGGGCTGTGGAAGGTGTTTGCAGCCACCACACACTGTATAGACCAGTGGTTCTGAACCAGTCCTCCTTGAACCCCTAGGCCAGTCAGGTGTTCAGGATAGCCCTAATGAATATGCATGAGATATATATGCATTAGAGATATCCTGCCAACCTGACAGGTTTGTGACCCTCTAGGGCTGGATTTGGAGACCCCTGCCTTACACCTCTGTCATTTAAGATTGTGAGTGGGCAAGGTGCAGAACTCCAAGACATCTAAAAGGTGAGATAGAATTTGTCACATGCCTCTTTGCTTCTCACCACCACCAAAATATTGTCTATTAGACAACTTTTTGGTGGTGGTGAGAATTGAGGAGGCATGTGACACATTCTATCTACCATTTTGATGTCTAGGACATCTGCACCTTGCCCACTCACAATCTTAAATGACAGAGGTATAAGGCAGGGGTCTCCAAATCCAGCCCTAGAGGGCCACAAACCAGTCAGGTTGGCAGGATATCTCTAATGCATATATATCGCATGCATATTCATTAGGGATAGCCCGAAAACCTGACTGGTCTGCGGCTCTCCAGGACCAGGGTCCCCTACCCCTGGCCTAGGGGTTCAAGGAGGACTGGTTCAGAGCCACTGGTATAGACAGACACACACTCCCACACCTATGCCAGCATTGTGCTACAATGGAGGAGTTTAGCAGCCCTGCCCACCACACCAGTCCTGGACACAGTACAGGCATGGATATGGTACGCAATACTGTTGGGGGTCACTCCCCAGGGTGGTAAACACTGTCAGAGACCAGACCTGAAGCACACACTGCAGACATCAGAAAGATTGTTATGATAGAGCTCAATGAGCAAACTGTGCTTAACGTAGGAATTGCTATCTGCCAGTAATCATAGGAAACGTTTGATAGGTGTGTACCGTATACCCAGGTGTAGGGTGGCATTGCTAAGGTATGCAAGTGCTAGTATTGGGAGATGCACGCAGGGCCCAATGTCCTGCCTCTCCAGGAGGCATTGCCAATGGGGCCTGTGGGTGTGGGTGTGTCTGCCCCTGTTGGCTGCTGCTTTACGGCAGATGTTCCCAACTCCAGTCCTGGTGTGCCAAACATTGTTCGGGTTTTCATGCTGTCCCTCATGAATATGCATGAGCTACATCTGCATACCATGGGGGTGGTGCATAGATATGCAGCACAGGCATCTTTATTAGAGGCAGCATGGAACCTGAATGGTGTTTGGCCCTCCAGGACTGCATTTGGGAGACTCTGCTCTAGGTAATGTCCCTGTTTATGGTGTCTGTGTTCGGTGGGGTAAAATATAGGCGTATTAACCATGCGTATGTTCTCTGCAATAAAGGTGTGTCCTTACTATCACTGTTTAGTTGTGGGAAAAATATGTGGACTGGATTCGAAGTAGCCCCAACTGGGCTTTGAACCTGTGACCTTCTGGTCCTAAAGGCACTGGCTGTGTCCGCTGCACTACCGTCTTAGCACAAAAACAGTGCATTCCCTGGGGAGTCCATGGCTGTTTGTCAGACAGGGCCTGTCTGTTGGAGTGCACTGCACCCACGTGAAGGGGGCTAGGCCACCGTCTGCTGTGGGCAGCAGCCACTGCCCCCTCCACCAATGGTACCCCTCCGCCACCATGCTGACATGGCCTTATATTGGTGACAGCATCACAGCTAAATGATATGTAGCCCTCCAGGACTGCATTGAGGGGACTGTGGTCTAGGTAATGTGCATGTTTCTGGTGTCTGTGCTCTGTAGGTGTTTGGACCATGCTTATGTTATCTGCAGAAAAGGTTGGTCTTTACTATCATGGTTTAGTGGTGGGTAAAATATGGGGATTGGGTTTGCAGGAGCCCCAGCTGGGACTTGAACTGGTGATCTTTGGCTCCTGAACACACTGTCTGTGTTCACTGCACCACACTGACAGTGCAGTCCCTGGAGATAGGAAACCTGGCCAAAGGAGTCATAAACCCTTCTCTGCACAATTTCACTGTGGGATCATTCACCTTGTATGGTGACGGAGCGTAAAAATAATAATTATAATTTTTTACGCTCCGTCCCCTTCTAAAATACATATTTCATTTTTGGGGCTTTCTTGGGAGTGTTTTTTAATGTTTTCCATGACTATCACTGTTGCCCAGCTGGATTATAATTTTTTAGAATTTTGTTGTGGTCATTTTTAATTTTTATTTGCTATTTTGTTCTGTGCACATGTATCACACTGCTCACGTTTTGTAGGTTTCCCTGGTTTTGCTGTACATTGCTGACAGAAATGTTTCTCTTCCCTTTAAATCGGCTCTACCGCGAGGTTTTCACTCGCGGTACTTTTTTCATCGAATTTCAGCCCCGCTTCTGTGCGGGGAGCCTCTCCCCTCCCACTCTCCACCCATTGACCCCGTCTCTCCGCCCCTGGGGAGCCTTCCTCCGCCCTCCGGGAGCCTTTCCACGCCTCTATCGCTCATTTGCGCAACGCGCACATGAGCGGGTCCGTTAGTGCGGCGCGCATGTGTGTGAGGCACAAAAATGCATCATTAGCATGCGCTAAGGTACCTTAGCACACGCTCAAGTGCGCCCCGCACAGTAGCGCGGTTTAGTAAACATACCCCTATGTTACTATGGGGTATGTTTACTAAACGGTGCTCAAGTGCGCGGCACACAATAGCGGGCGCTAAGGTACCTTAGCGCACGCTAATGATGCATTTTTGTGCCCCGCTCATGTGCGCGACGCGCTGATGTGCGATAGGGGCGTGGAAAGGCTCCCGGAGGGCGGAGGAAGGCTCCCCAGGGGCGGAGAGAAGGGGTCAATGGGTGGAGAGTGGGAGGGGAGAGGCTCCCCGCACAGGAGCGGGGCTGAAATTCAAGTAAAAAAATACCGCGAGTGAAAACCTCGCGGTAGGGCCGATTTAAAGGGAAGAGAAACCATTTCTGTCAGCAATGTAACTCAAAACCAGGGAAACCTACACAAAGTGAGCAGTGTGATACATGTGAACGGAACAAAAGGGCAAACAAACATTAAAAATGACCCCAACAAAATATAAAAAAAATTATAATCAAACTGGGCAATAGAGATAGTAATGGGAAACATCAAAAAACACTCCCAAGAAAGCCCCAAAAAATAAATATGAATTTTAGAAGGGTCTACGCTCCGTCCCCATACAAGGTGAATGATCCCACAGTGAAATAGCACTGATCAGGGTTTCCCTCTCCATTGGACAGGTTACCTATGGCATGCACATTTCCACAACAGCATGGCGGGCAGGTCGGAATGGGCAATTGGACAGATGCTGGGAAAGGGGATACAGAGGGCTGCTGGCGGCACATGCTGTGGTGCAGCTGGGGCACAGTGCGGACTAGGCAGATGCTTAGATGGCACTTAGGAATGCTGAAACTGAACAGCAGCCAGACAGCAACTGATGAGGGCCCAACATGGGCACAAGAGTGTTTAGCACAGTGTCACAGGGAATAGTACCCAGCAGGTACCCCCAAGGGCACGGAACATTGGCAGGCGGTGATTGGGGGACGTGCGGACAGATATGCAGGCACCCCTACCCCAGAACCCGCACCATAGGCAGCCGCCTACCTGCACACAGGATGACCTGAGACTGTGTACCACCAGCAGAAGGGCATGTCAGCATGGTGGCACAGGGGTACTGGAGGTGGAGGGGGCAGTGGCAGCTGCCCAGAGCAGACCATGGCCTAGCCCTGTGTAGGTGGGTGCAATGCACTGCAACAGACAGGCCCTGCCAAACAAACAGTCATGGTATCATCAGGGAATGCACTGTCTCTGTGGCAACACGGTGGTGCAGTGCACACAACCAGTGTGTTTGGAGACAGAAGGTCACAGGTTCAAACCCCAGCTGGGGCTCCTGCCAATCCAATCCCCATATTTTACCCACAACTATATCATGATAGTAAAGACGAACCTTTATTGCAGAGAACATATGCATGGCTCAAACACCTCTATTTTACCCTACAGAGCACAGATACCAGAAACATGCACATTACCTAGAGAAGATTCCCCCAAATGCAGTCCTGGAGGGCCACAAATCCTTCAGGGATTATGCTGTCTCCAATCTAAGGATGGAGCGGTACTGGTGGTGGAGGTGGCAGGAGCTGGTGGCAACAGCAGACCATGGCCTAGCCCTGTCCAGGTGGGTGCCGTGCACTGCAACAAACAGGCCCTGTCGGATGTACAGTCATGGACTCCCCAGGGAATACAGCATATCTGTGGCAACACGGTGGTGCAGTGCACACAGACAGTGTGTGCAAGAACAGAAGGTCACAGGTTCAAAGCCCAGCTGGGGCTACTGCCAATCCAGTTCACATATTTTTCCCACAACTAAACCGTGATAGTAAGGACAAACCTTTATTGCTGAGAACATACGCATGGTTAATACGCCTATATTTGACCCCCACCGAGCACAGACAACATAAACAGGCGCATTACCTAGAGCAGAGGCTCCCAAATGCAGTCCTGGAGGGCCCCACACCATTCAGGTTCCATGCTGCCTCTAATAAAGATGCCTGTGCTGCATATCTATGCACCACCCCCATGGTATGCAGATGTAGCTCATGCATATTCATGAGGGACAGCATGAAAACCCGAACAGTGTTTGGCACACCAGGACTGGAGATGGGAACCTCTGCCGTAAAGCAGCAGCCAACAGGGGCAGACACACCCACACCCACAGGCCCCATTGGCCAATGCCTCCTGGAGAGGCAGGACATTGGGCCCTGCGTGCATCTCCCAATACTAGCACTTGCATACCTTAGCAATGCCACCCTACACCTGGGTATACGGTACACAGCTATCAAATGTTTGCTATGAGTACTGGCAGATAGCAATTCCTACGTTAAGCACAGTTTGCTGATTGAGCTCAATCATAACAATCTTTCTGACGTCTGCGGTGTGTGCTTCAGGTCTGGTCTCTGACAGTGTTTACCACCCTGGGGAGTGACCCCCAACAGTATTGCGTACCATATCCATGCCTGTACTGTGCCCAGGACTGGTGTGGTGGCCAGGGCTGCTAAACTCCTCTATAGTAGCACAATGCTGGCATAGGTGTGGGAGTGTGTGTCTGTCTATCCAGTGTGTGGTGGCTGCAAACACCCTCCACAGCCCTCACTGCCAGCACGGTTGCCAGTATTGGCCTGCCAATGTGCATAATGAGGAGCAAGGTACCATGGGTATACCCCGGACAGGGTGGCCTGGCCAGGATGCATCTGCACAGGGCATAGGGCACTGGCTGGGACATTTTAGTGTCCGGCCACCACCTACACAGACAGGGTGACCTCAGTATGTCCTGCTGGGAGATCACTCTCACCCTGACTGTGCAGTGACGACAGCATGGCTAGGCACCCCCATAGTGCTATATAGTATTTCTGTCATGTGATATTTATGGGTTTTCTTTTGGGGCCCAGTCACTTACTTATCTGTTTGTTATGTATGCTGACATCCTAGTTCTGGGTGCATGCATTTTCACCAGGAACATGCACTATGGACTAGCTAGCAGACTGTTTGTAGCTGCTATGTGTCTTGATGGAGTGTCTTGCAGGGTGCAGTGGCTGAAGACTTGCTGCAGGAGAATAGCAGATAGTGGTGGGGTGCAGCTTAGCATATCCAGGCCTAATGTCTGTCTGCTATTGTGTTATGCATGTGTACAGAGCTGCATTGACTGCCCTGTAGGGTGTCTGTTCCCCAGCAGGAGCAGGGTTGATGGTCCTCTCTACTGCCACCATTGCAGGAAGGTAGAATGTGAATCTGTTGATGGGAAACCCTGTTTGCTACCCTCAGGCCTGGAGAAGGAGGGTGGTGGTACATGATCCTCCTAGGGGTCCATGGGGGCTACACCTGACTGAGACAGACAGATATATCCAAGGTGTTTCTGCAGAAACTGTCTATCTCACACATTAACACTGCTTTTGCTTTGGAACTGTAGCTTGGCCTATTTCTGCCATGGAAGGTGCTGTGGACCTGGTGCTGGGCGCCTCACCGCACCCTCAGGGTGAGCACAGTACCCGCAGAATGTGACGGTGTGTAGCTACTCTGCGCCAGTAAAACACACGGTCAGTACCCCCTACCAGGCCGAGGTGCTGTGGGGGGTGCACATGGTCAGTTCCCCCTACCAGGCCGAGGTGCTGTGGGGGTGCATACCCCATCTTGTGTTTATCTGTGGACAGCTGATTTGCATGTGCAGTGCATCATGGGTACGGGTGTGCTAACCCTATCCTGGTGACCACAGCAGACTGTCTGTGTGGTGACATGCACTCCCTCTGCAGCTAGCCAGGGGCTTACTAGCAGCTATAGAGCTGTAGCCCATTGGATACTTCACTGCTTGTAAAGCTAAAGGTAGTGGGTTCAAACTCACCTTGGGGTTATTTGATAGGGCTGCCCAAAGCATTATCTCTTTTTAATGTACATTTTTGCTGCCAGCAAAAACACCCTCAGCGTACTGTACCCATAAGGTGCCTCTGAGGGCACTTTATAAGACGCCCTATAGGGCACCTTTTGGTTACCGTCTATATAAGGTGCACTATACGTTATCCTGGGGAGCAACTTATAGGGTGCCCTATAGGGGACATTTTAGGGTGCCATGGCGGACAGTGTACTTTATAATGTGCCCTATGGAGTGCCTTATAGGGTGCCTTATGCGGCACCTTCACTTACGGCACGTGAGGGCGTGTTTGCTGGCAGCAATTAATAAAATACAAATAAAGTGCTGCAGGAAACAATACATACATTGCAAAGCTGGTGCCTCAGCCAGCCTTACGTATTAGGCACACTGGGGAGCAAACTCATGACTGCTGTATCAGTAGTCAGTGCCTTAACCATCGTGCTACACTGCTGTTCCTCTGTGCATGTCAGCGCACCTACTTAAGATTTCCATGCGTTTAAATGCACAGTGCTGCCATCAAATACAGTGCTATGACCTTGCTGTGCCTCATAGGGCACCCTATATGGCGCCCTATAGGCCACCCTTTCAGCAACATTGTAGGGTGCCGTGGTGGACAGTGCACTTTAAAATGTGCCCTCTGGGTGACCCTATGAGGCGCCTTATGCAGCACCTTATGTTACAATACTTTGAGGGTGTGTTTGCTGGCAGCACTAATTAAAATAAAAATAAAATGCCCCCTACAGCAATATTACCTATAACAGGTAATGCCTCAGCCAGCCTTGTTCATTGGGCACTGTGGGGGATTGAACCCATGACTCCAGCATCATTGGTCAGTGTCTTAACCATTGTGCTGTGGCTCTGTTACTGTGCTTGCACATCAGCGCGTTGCCTTATGCCGCCCAATATTAAAATGCCTCCTAAAGCAATATTACCCATAACAGGTAATGCCTCAGCCAGCCTTGTTAGTTGGGCACTGTGGGGGATTGAACCCCTGATCCCTGTACCATTGGTCAGTGTCTTAACCATTGTGCTGTGGCTCTGTTCCTGTCTTTGCACATCAGCGCGCCGCCTTATGCCGCCCGCGCGCATTTCCCATGCGGTAATGTGCAGGGCGCCCATTACGGCGCCGCGCACATTAGCGCAAGATTAATGCCGGTTTGCTTTTTTCAGCCAGTAACGCCCACTCCTTATATGGCATCCGCACACTAGCGCGGCACGCACATTACCGGGGTTTTAGTAAACATACCCCTATGAGTATGTTCTATCATTTTACATAAGCACCACGGTAAATACAATTCTATATTTCAGTTACAACCCTGTCTTGTTAATCATGCCCACAACTTCATTGCGTGACTGCTTCGGGACACTGTCCTTGCATTTTCAAGCTGTTTTCATCCCTTCAGTTTACCATTACTCTCGTTTATGCCTTGATTTAACTTTTAATAAAATAGATAAATACCCTTAGAAACACCAATCTACACAAATACAAAAAGGGTTTTATCAATCTATCAAAAACATCACATGATTCATTAAGGTATATATGACCTCAGGATAGCCTTTCCCCTACATATTGCGAAATACATCAACATAGGGTTGAATGGTAAACTTCACATCACGGGTCACAACCCTTTTAAACTTTAATTATGTTTTCCAAAAATTAATCCAAATCTAATTATATTACCTACATCCAAAAAAATACTTTTAGGGATTCTCAAAATATATATAAAGTTATTTTAAATTGTCTGAATTTTAGAACAGTACCGAAGCTCTCAAAACACTCAGCCACATATTTAAGAAAAGAGAGAAAATACTCTTCAACCTGATAGTATTATACAACATTCCTTCAGGGACAAGGGAATAAAAAAGTACCTGTTAGTATACATGTAAACCACACTGATTCTAAAGAGCACAGTATAAAAAAAAAATAAATACAATTTTGGCTATATGCCACCAGAAATTTTGCGAATATCCTCCGGTATCGCAGAAACTATGAATGCCTAACAAAAGCTTCTGTTTCACCTAATAGGCTTCTTCAGGGATTCCAGTAATGCCGTTCTCATAAAAATCACCAGGTACTTTTCGCCAAGTTTTTCTTCAAATATCACTAACATCTGACATAAAAAATGCCTCCTTGTACTTAGATCAATAGCATCTGACGTCAATCACTTTTTAAAGAGAATTAAAACAAGCTGATTCGCCCACAAAGGCTGACGTAGTTATTCAAGTTGATTTAACTTTTGCCATGCGCGTTTAATCTGTCAATCTCTTTTTGGCACGAAACCGAGTATATTTATTTTGAGATGCTCACACGCCATCTCACTCAAGGATTTTTGTACTCACGCACTGCAAGCATAACTTTGGCGATTCATTAGGTAATGTATTTGCTTATTTGGCCTGACTTGGCCAGTTTAAATAAACATTATTTTCATAATACACTGATGTCTTTATAGTAGAATGACTTTCTCTCTGTGTGCCCTTTTTGGAAATTCTTTCACCATGCTCACGGCAAGATCTTTTCATTTTATTTTAGTCATTTTGCAAACTGCAATACTCAATATATGTTCCCTCCTCCTTTCCAATTTAGGATTATTTATTCATGTTACAATAATCTCAATTGTTAGTTCACCGTTCTACATAGCTCCTTGATTCATCTTAATAATTTTCATATCATTTTCCCCCTCCCCCTTTTTTTAAACACAGCTTTTTTAAAAAAACATAGTTTTATTATGTATTTCAATCTTTTGATTACAATATATGGTATTTTATCATATTTATTTACCCTCCCCAATGACTACTCCGCATATCGGATTGTTCAGCTATGCCATCCGCTCTTTTATTGTCTGTTTATGATATATATATATATATATATATATATATATATATATATAAACCACAATGGCAGTTTCACTGTGTCTTTTTTGTATAGTACTAGCTTCAACATTCTATTCTCTTCGAGAAAGGTTCTTTTCATAATGAAACAACGTGTTTTTATTACATTACTATTCCTTCATATGTTTAAGACGTCTTTGCATAGTCCTACACTATGGGCAGTAGAATCTTCCTCTGGGACATAAATTTTAAAAAATTAATTCAATAGTGAGAATTTACGATTTATAGCTGGTTCTCTCTTTCCTCTCACATGGTTAATTGAACAGTAATTGTTAGATTTTTAATTGTTCTTTTGCTCCTCTCCTATCTGGCTCGGTGTTTCCTTCTAAAAAGGTTTTTTGCATTTACATGATTTCCATTCCTTTTCAACAGTGAGTTATTAACTGAAAAAGGTCTTTTTCAAGACTTCTACTCATATGTGTTTTTCACATGCTGCATTACGTAAGTACCCTCTCTGTAATATCCTCCATTACACAATATGAGCTGCTTGGTTTTGTTATTTTTATTCTTCAATACTTTTTATTTTTAAATTATTTTTTAAATTATTTATTTGGCTACTTTTGGTCTTCATGTGTTTATGTACTATCTGTCATTCATGTATTTACCCTTTCATTTTTACAATAGTTTTTTAATATTAATTTTAATAATATGAATTTGATATAATTGTTCTCTTCATGTTTTGATATTTTACATGTTTTAATATGCAATATTTTCAATTTCACCCAGTGTTATGTATTATAATTGTTTTTAGATGCGTACCCCCCGATGAAGGCTTCATGCCGAAATGCGTAGGGGATTTTTACTAATAAATTCGGCACCTGTGACCTCTACTGACTTTCGCCCATTGTGTTTCTTTCCTATGATATGGTTTATTCTTCCCTACCTGCCTCATTTTGCACTGCTCCACATTAAATTTCGTCTGCCATTTGGATGCCCAGTCTCCCAGTCTCAAAGCTCCTTCTACAGATTCTCACAATCCACACGTGAGTTAACAACTTTGAATAATTTTTTCATCATCTGCAAATTTAATCACTCCCTTGTTGTTCCCAATTCCAGATCATTTATAAATATGTTAAAAGCACCAGTCCCAGTACCCATCCCTCGGGTACTCCACTCTTCACCTTCCTCAATTGAGAATCTGCTCTCTGTTTTCTATCTCAACCATTTTCCAGTCCACCATAGGATATTGCCTCCTATGCTATGTTTTTTTAACTTCCTCAGAAGTTCCTGATGTGAAACTTTGGGGCTTGTTTACAAAGCCGCGGTAGCGGTTTCCGATTGTTATCAGAGCCGCGGCCCCATTGAAATCAATGGTGCCGCGGCTCCGATAACGATCGGAAAACGCTGCCGCGGCTTTGTAAACAAGCCCCTTTGTCAAATGCTTTCTGAAAGTCTAAATACACTATGGGCCCAATTCTGGGATGCAGGTTGCGGGGCCCGATTCCCCCTCTGGCTCTCCCCATACATCCTGAGCTGCAGGATGGGGAGAGCTGGTGGGGACAGGAGGGGGCGGGATCTGGGCTGAATGAGGGTGGGCCAGCCTGGCAGGACGTACACAGCCAATTCAGGTCATGGCCCTGTACATCCATATGGATCAAAGGGGTCTTGCTGCTTATTCCACTTTGAAAGTGGAATAAGCAGTACCGACCCCGCGATTAGGCACAGGTGTGGGGGGGGTCCCCGCCACCCAATTCAGGCCCCGGCAGGCCAGCCGTGGGTCAGGCAGTAGGGAAGATTGGGGCAAAGCCATGGGAGTTGGGGGCACCTGTGGGGAGGACATCCCCACAGACGGCAGGGGCACGCCAGGCCGTCCATGGGCCAGATTCTGTGTACTGCAGGAACGTTTAGTTCCCGCAGTCCAGAATCGGGTCCTAACTGACCCATCTTCCTCAGTGACATCCAGACGGCCTGGATGTCCCCCTCCCTGAATCGGGCTCTACATCAACTAGCTCACTTTTATCTATGTTTTTATTCATGCCTTCAAAGAAATGAAGAAAATTGGTGAGGCAAGACTTCCCTTGGCTAAATCCATGTTGACTTTGTCCCATTAAACCATCTCTATCCAAGTGTCCAATAATTTTATTCTTAATTATAATTTCCCCCATTTTGGCCAGCATCGGCATTAGGCTCACTGATCTGTAGCTACTCAATCACTCTGGAGCCCTTTTTAAAAATAGGCATTATGTTTGCCACCCTCCAATCTTCCAGTACCATAGACAATTTAATGATAGATTAAGAATCACTGAAATTTTGTCTGAGTTCTCCGAGCACTCTTTAGTGTATACCATCTGGTCCAGGTGATTCGCTGTTCTTAGTTTATCAGTTTGTTCTACTATATCTTCAAGGTTCACTGAGATTTCGCTTAGCTCTTCTGATTCATCACAGTTAAATACCATTTCTGCTATAGGTAGCTTCCTCACATCTTCCTCAGTAAAGACCAAAGCAAAGAAATGATTTAGTTTATCAGCTATGGCCTTGTCCTCTTTGAGTGCCCCTTTTACTCCTTGATCATATAATGGTACAATTGACTCCTTCCTTGGCTTTTTGTTTCATATGTACCTCAAAAAGGTTTTATTGTTTTTGTCTCTATGAAAAACTTCTTTTCAATGTCTCTTTTTGACTTCCTTATCAGTGCCTTGCATTTAACTTGCCATTGCTTATGCTGTTTCTTATTTTTTTATTTGGTTCCTTTTTCCATTTCTGAAGGATTTTTTTGGCCCTAATAGCCTCTTTCACCTTACTTATTAACCATCGTTTAGACTTCCTTTCACCTTTCTTAATGTATGGGATACATCCACTCTGGGCTTCCAAAATTGTATTTTTAAACATCCACACCTGATGTAAACTCCTGATCTTTGCAGTTGCTCCTTTTATTTTCTTTCTAACCATTTTCCTAATTTTATCATAGTCTCCCTTTTCAAAATCAAACACTGACACAGTGTATTTCCTTTGCATACTCACGCCAGTTATTAAGTCAAACATGACCATATTATGATCGCTATTGCTGAGTGGTCCCAACATGCTTAGCTTTGTATCAAATCCTGTGTTCCACAAATGGAAGAGTATAAAATAGCTTCTTCTGTAGTTGGTTCCTGGACCAGCTGCTCCATGAAGCACTTATTTTATTTAGGAACTTTACCTACCCAGCATGCCCTGATGCGATATTTATCCAATTAATATTGGGGTAATTGAAATCACCCATTATTATTATGTTGCCAATTTTGCTAGTTTCCCTAATTTCTTATAACATTTCATCAGCTCATTCTGTTGAAGTGAATGGTAGTAAACCCCTAGCACTGTTTTCTTTCCCCCTTCAGAGTGGCCTAGTGCTTGGAGTAAGTTACCTCAAGCCAGAAGGGCAGAGGTTCAAATCCCACTAGAAGACAGCAACCTTGGGCTAGAAGGACTGGAGTTTCTAGTCCCACAGGTGCTCCTTGTGGCCTTGGGCAAGCCACTTAACGCTCCATGTTCCCTGTAAAATCATTATCTCCAAGTTATAATGCCTTGTTCAATGTAAACCACCTTGCTATCATGAAAGCTGGTATATAAGAAATGTTAAATAAATATGGAATTTCTATCCATAAAGATTCAATAACATATTTTGCTTCCTGCAGAACTTTTATTCTATTTAACCCTTTCAGACCGTATGTCCACTGTAATGGACGTCATGTTATTCATTGAATTCCATGTATATATATATGGTGTCTGTGAAAAAATTCAGGCCTGAAAGGGTTAATTCAATGTTCTGTTTAACATAAAGTGCCACCTCTCCAACAATTGGATCCATCCTATCATTCTGATATATTTTATACCCTGGTATCACAGTATCCCATTGGTTATTATCCTTCCATCAGGTCTCCAAGATGACTATTTTATTTATTTGTTCATTTGGTACTATATATTCTAATTCTCCTACCTTATTTTTAAGCTCCTAGAATTTGCATATAGACATCTAAAAGTATGTTTGCTTGAATTTGCAACCTTCATAACAGTTGGCAGAGATAATTTGTAATCTTTCATCTCTTTCTATTCATTATTTAAAGGCACCTAGGCTATTCTAGAATTTAGTGCCACCTCTCTATCACAATGCCCTAACTTCACTGTTAAGATGGATCAGGAACTGGTTAAAAGATAGAAAGCTAAATGTAGGGCTAAATGGTCAATTTTTACAATGGAGAAAGATGATTAGTAGAGTATCCCAGGGATCTGTGCTGGGTCCGCTGCTTTTTTACATATACGAGTCAGGTAATCAAATTTGCAGATGACACAAAATTATTCAAAGTTGTTAAAACCCATGAAGATTGTGGAAAATTGTAAGAGGATCTTGATAAATTGAAAGCCTGGACCTTCAAATGGCAGATGAAATTTAATGTGGACAAGTGCAAAGTTATGCACCTAGGAAAGAACAACCCAAACTATGGTTACATGATGCAAGGTTCCATATTAGGAATCACCACCCAGGAAAAAGATTTAGGCATCATCGTGGATAACACGTTAAAACTGTCTGCCCAGTGTGCAGTAAAGGCCAATAAGGCAAATAAAATGCTAGGAATCATAAGGAAAGAAATGGTGAATAAAACGAAGGATATTATAATGCTTTCTGTATCATTCCATGGTGTGACCGTACCTTGAATATTGCATGCAGTTCTGGTCACCGAATCTTAAAAAGGGTATAGCTGAATTTAAAAGGTACAAAGAGCCACCAAAATGTTAAAGTGGATGGAAGCATACCCCTATGAGGAGAGGTTTAGAAGGTTAGGGCTCTTCAACCTGGAAAAGAGACAGCTGAGGAGAGATATGATAGAGGTCTACAAATTAATGAATGGAATGGGTAAACGTAGATTAGTTGTTTATGCCATCAAAAAGTATAAAGATTATGGGACATGAAATGAAGCTACAGTGTAACCTGTTAGAGACTAATAAGAGAAAATATTATTTCACTCAGCGCATAATCAAACTCTGGAATTCATTACCAAAGGATGTAATAAAAGCTGTTAGTGTAGCTGGGTTTAAAAAAGGTTTGGTCAATTTCCTAGAGGAAAGGTCCATAAACCATTATTAAAGGGGACCCGGGAAATCTACTGCTTACCCCAATACAAGCATTGTGGAACCTGTGTGTCTTTTTGGGAAACTGCTAGGTTGGTCTGATTCAGTATGGCTGAGTGATTGTCAGTTTTAACACAGGTTCTAAATTAAAAGCAGCTCTATCTCCTTTTTGAACTTTAGTGGCAATAGCCTGGTAGCACCTCAGTTAAGATAAGCCCATCTTTGTGGAATAGGTTCCCCTTTCCTCAGAAGGTAGCTCAGTTCCTAAGAAATCTAAAACCTTCCTCCTTGCATTGAGACTACAGAGCTCTGACTGTCTCTTGGGTTCTTTGTCTGGAACAGGAAGCATTTCTGAGAATGCTACCCTGGAGGTCCTGGATTTTAACGTTTTACCAAAAAGCCTACATTTGGCTTCCAGAACCTCCCTCCCACATTTTCCAATGTCATTGGTACCAACATGTACCATGACAGTTGGCTTCTCCCGAGCACTGTTTAAAATCCTGTCTAGGTTATGTGTGAGGTCTGCCACCTTTACACCAGGCAGGCAAATAGCCAGGCAATCCTCAAGCCCACAAGCCACCCAGCTATCTACATGCCAAGGACACTGAAAAATCCAAGATTTGTTTTCCCCTCCAGTTTCATCACAGGCTGGCTTCAAACTAATAACTTTAGGGCTGAAAGGCAGACATCTTGCAAAAGAGCCATTACATCTCCATGGGGTTAGCTCTAGCCATCCTGCTCTTAACTTTGCTGATGACCTTCCTTCCTGTTTCCTGATACGCCCAAAGTTTGTCTGGTATGGTGCTCTATGGAAAATACTGGGGGGTTTTTATCTTGTGAATCTACTGACTCTTTCTGTAGAGATTTATTTTTATTTATTTAGTAGTATTTAGCTCATACCTTTCCTGTCGTAGTTCAAGGCAAGTTACATTCAGATACAGAAGGCATTTCCCTGTCCCCAGAAGGCTTGCAATCTAAGTTTGTATCTTAGACAGTGAAGAGTTAAGTGACTTGCCCAAGGCCACAAGGAGTACTAGTGCAATTTGAATCCTGATGATCTTTCTTTTGCCATGTTCTTGTGACAGACATTCTGTGAAACCATGTCTAAATACCCTATTAGAGACATTTACCAAGCTAAATCTAGATCCTGGTTGTCAAATTAGTGATGATTAAACAGGATCTGGATTAGGCTTGGTAAACAATTGTGACAATATACTTAGACAAGGTTTCATGGTGGAGGAGTAGCCTAGTAGTTCGAGTAGCAGCCTGGCAACCAGCAGGCCAGGGTCCAGATTCCAGCGGTACTCCTTGTGGCCGTGGGCAAGTCACTTAACCCTTCATTGCCTTAGATACAAACTTAGATTATAAGTTCCCTGGGGACAGAGAAATACCTACATACCTGAATGTATCTTGCCGAACTACCACTGGAAAGATATGAGCTAAACACTAAATAAATATAGTAGGAGTCAATATATTCACAAGGCAGGAAATCCAGTTAACATTTTCCATAGAGCTGCAGACCAGACACACTTTGGGCCAAACAGGAAAGAAGATCATCAGCAACAGAAGAGTAGGCTGGAGATGTGATAGTTCTTCTGCAAGTTACCTACCTTGTAACGCAAAGGTTACTGCTTTGAGATAAGCTTCTAGAGAAAAAAAGGCTAGTTGAGTTTTTTTATTTACCTGAAATCTCTAGCAACCTCTTAGCTACGTTTTACGTTTAGGAAGCAGCCACAGCTACCTCTTTAATTAGAAAAATTGTCCTGAAATGAAAATTTATAAAAATGAAATAAAACAAAACAAAATTGTATTAAAACAAGACAAAATAAAATTAAACAAACTGTAAATGACACAGGAAATGAAATGACATTTTTTTGCCTACATACTTCTACAACTAAGATGGCCATGCTAACCCTTCCTTTCTGGGCAGAGGTCCTTGGAGACACATTCTCAGTGTGATAGGATATTGCATCCCCTAGAGCAGGGGTGGGCAATTCTGGTCCTGGAGGGCCACAGACCAGTCAGGTTTTCATAATGCCCCTAATGAATATTCATGGATCTATTTCCATACAATGGAAGGCAGTAGATGCAAATAGATCTCATGAATATTCATTAGGAACATCATGAAAACCTGACTTGTCTGCGGCCCGCCAGGACCGGAATTGCCCACCCCTGCCCTAGAGGACAGGTTTTGGCTACAGGATCATTTCCTGGCACACCTGGTGGTGCTCTCCTTCCAGGTGACCTCTCTTCTCGGCTAAAGGTTTTGAATATCAGTTCGTATGTTTTCAGTTCTCTTTTGAATTTTGAGTAAGAGGACACAGGCTTCAATAGAGCAAACTGTGCTAAGCTCTAACACAGTGTTTTGCTCAAGATTTTCCTGTGCTTGTCTTGCTCCCTGATGAAGAAAGTCAGCTAACACAGGGAAATTCAGAACAAAGTCATGGTGTAAAAGTATAGTAAAGTAGATATGTTAATTGCATTCAAAGGAATAAAAAGGCAATTGCCCCCATTGTAAACAACTGAGCTGAAACTTAATACAGCTTTTTACACCTCTTAATACTGGATCTTTATGCCAGTTTCAGGCAGGTATAAAGGTGCAGTGGCGAGCAAATGGATCGTCTGAGGCGAAGTTTAACACCTCACCTCAGATGACCCAAAAGGCCCAGACCCTCTATCGTGATATTCCCATTCAAACACCATCAAAAAAATCATTGGTAGCCCGGTGGACCTGACACTTCCACTCCTCAAACCCCCTAAAACATTTCCCTGGTGACTCCTACCCCCACCCACTTGAACTCCCTAAAACGTTTTCCCAGTGGACCACTGACCCCATTTTCTCATCCCACCCGAACCTCCTAAAATATTTCCCTGCTGGCCCTATCCTGTTGGAATATTTTGGCTTACGGATAGTTCTGCTCTGCTCTGCTTCATATGCCTTCTATGTCTACACTCTTGCTGGCCTGCAATGCACTCAAGCACCCTGTCTATGGCACAAGAATACAGCACGTGGGCTATAAGAGAAAGTATATGGTATGAGGCCTACTATAGTCTGGGAAACCATGGCCTGTGCAGACGTGTGCAGACTGTGAGTCCAGAGAAATACAGGTCAAGCTAAAACTAATTAGAAGAAAAAATACTTTCAGCCTTGAAGATACCGTTTGGTGCCAGGAACTAAAAAGAACACAGGCCCCACACAGGAAGGCAAAGGAAGGTACTGCTTCACAGCACACCGATAAGCAGAGACCTTGAAGAGAACTGAACTAATTGCTGGCCCACATGATCATGGGAGGCCCCCTCCCCCCCAAGTAGAAACTTTGCAGACTTTGCAGAAAACTGCACATATTCCATAGAAAAAACCCTGCATATGACATCAGAAGCTATGCAGTACTTTCTAGAGCTTTGTGACAGAGAAAGAAGATATAAGGAAACAGCTCTCTAGCTCGGCGGGCAATTTGCTTTTCAATTCCGGTGTGGAGAGTAGTTTGCCTGTCATCTTTCTCAGACAGAAACTGTTGCTATCTGCATTTGCAATTTGTTTGCTTTGGTACCCAAATAATGAGCTTTTTGTAGCTGAGCAACTGTAGTCTGAGCAATTTATTGGTGATTGGCAATATTTGGGGAACCTTTGTGGGTTACCATCCCCCACAATCCCCAACCTCTTGAACCCCCTAAAAAATTTCCCTAGTGGCCCAATGGACTCTACCAGGCAGGACCGTACTGAGCCCTGTGCGAGCAGTGCAGCCACACAGGGCGCAAAGACTTAAGGGGCGCATTTCGGCTCTCTGCTGTTGCCTGCCACTGCCACTTTAGCAGCAGTAGGCAGTGGCAGAGAGCCAAAATGTGCCCCTTAAGTCTTCTCGCTGGCACACCAAGCAGGTCTGGTATCTCCGGGAGGGTCTAGACCTGGTTAGTGTGCCGGCGAGTTGCACATCGGGTGCACGCCTCTTTTCTCCCGCCCCCATAAAGTGACTAGATGGAGGTGCAGGAGGGGGGTGGACGCGCGCCCGATGTGCAACTCACACAGGGCGCTTTTTACCGTCGGTACGGCCCTACTACCAGGGTCTGAGCCCAATGAATCACTAGGGATTCTTTGCCGGGTAGGAATGTAGGGTCAAGACGGCTCCTGACCCCACATGGTGTGTCTGAGGTTGCTGCCTTGACCATCTATCCCCATCCAGCAAAGAATCTCTAGTGTCTATTGGGCCCCAGACTCCATGACCCTCCTTCCCCAGGACTATCTTGTCCATGACACTCCTTGCCTATTACCCCAGATCAGGGCGCATCTGGCCTGAGCACACTGGTTCAGGGCACCCTTGACCTGAGCACCCAGCTTAGAGAGGTCCTCAATCAGAAAGCCTCTGATGTTGTGGCACCTCACACCCTGTGTATCAGTAATATTTACATGGTCTGGGGAGGTATCTAATAGTGCTCTGCGCCTCCCAGTGACATCTTGGAAAATGGCAGTGCCTGGCCTCTAGCAGTGTTTTGGTATGCACTGGTAAGGGTTAGTCTGCAAAATAAGAGAAGCACTTCCTTATTTGGAAGAATGACCTCTAATAGTGTGTCCTGATGCACAACTAGGGGTCATGTACTTCCATTTAGTATATGAAGCCAGAGGCAAGGTTGCAGCAAGTGGGTATTGCTTCTGCCTCCCAAACCCAAAAGTGGGAGCTGTCATAGGTCCGGGGACGTATTCTTGGGATGGGTGTTGAGGGAGTGAGCAGGTCTGGGGCCCAGTGGAACACCAGGAAGGCCTGACAAAAAATGTTATCTAAGGTTAAATGCTGTATTTCACCTTTGATGATCTTTTGCTCCCACTCTGGAATCTTTACGCCAGTCCTAAGCTCTAATAAAGATTCAGCACTATGAGAAAATTTTTAAAAAGCACCAAAATTTAGTGCAGTGCTTTACAGAGGGAGCAATTCCAATAGTGTCTTCTTGCTCACCACATTACCCTTTAGCATAGTGATTTTGCAACTGATTGTCCTGCGTTAAGAATTCTTGCCGCATTGGGAATAAGATTATCGTAAACCGTTGCACTATAGGATAGTAGAGCTTACTACATCGGCCCCTTAGTTTGTGCCCAGTATCCCTTCCTTCCCATATCTAACCTATAACTTCAACAAAGCTTTCTTGGGCTAATTGAGTTAGAAACAAGCTGGCTTCGGATTGTCTCACTTCGCTCCCTTGGTTCTCTGTGTTCTAACTCCTTTAGTTTCCTGTTCTAACTGACATTCTTTTCTATTTCATTTTATATGTTTAACCTTTGTAAACCACTCTGATACCTTCTGGTTTACGGTGGTATGGAATGTTTGAAATAAACATAAACAAAACCACAAAGCTGAAACATGCAGACGTGGGTAACATCCTTGCCATGGATGCACCTTCATGGGCCCAGTATGACAGGAGATAAATCACAGAACATGTTTATTTATTTAACAGCTTTTTTATACTGCTCAATCAAAGCAGTTTACATTGTAACTTAAACTTGGTAAATGTACATTAAACAGGGACATTGATAACTTGGATTTTTCTGAGGAGGGTTAAGTGACTTGCCCAAGGTCACTAGTGGGACTCAAACCTTGGTCTTCTGGGTCCCAAACTAGTGCTTGGGCCACTAGGCTACTCCTCCACTCCAATTGTGTGAGGATTAACTACGGTTAAGTGGACTTCTACAGATAAAGAGGAGATAATGTACTGATACTTTTATGCTACAACCTATATTTACATCAAGAGCGTATAGAGACTGAGATCATCCGTCACATACCCTGGCTTAGAAGTGAGGTTCATGACTGTCACAGTATGCACAAAACTAACCCATTTAGAGAAACCTTCCCTGAATAATTACCACCTGCATTATCATTAAGGAGTAGGTTTACCAAGCCAGGCTAATGGTTAACCTGTGCTATCTGTATCTAGGTCCCCTTTGAATAACATGGGACCTAATTGTAAATAGCAAAAGTTTACCATTCGCCAAGCTTAGTAAACATACGTCTAATACTTAGCTAATTCTGTACTTGCGGCCTACCAGACAGACCTAGCTACTAGGTTGCTTGTGTTTCTGCTACTAACATTTCATATTACTCTCTTACTATTCATTCTGGAAGCCCCGGCATTCAATGTTGAATTGTTTGAAAAGTGCACTTTAAACTTTTCAGATGTGCCATTGGTCGTACTTCCTATGCCACTTCAGTGTTTTGCAAGTACTTTGTCTTTGCGCTCTTGAAGTGTGCTACTGCTTTCTCCCCTAGCTCTTTCTCCTAGAGCGCATTCCACTCATCTATCACCTTTCCTTGCAAAAATGTTTCCTGATGTTGTTCGTGTGCTGCCCGTCTTGTAGGCTTATCTCATAACTACAGTTTTAGAGCCTCTTTTCTATTGAGAAAGACCTATTTCTTGTACATTATTCATAGATTTTGGCACTGGTGTAAATTCCACCCAAGCAGCCCCCACAATGCCAGGGGGGGGGCCGGGCAGAAAGGGGGCCCATACAGTTGCGGCAGCAGCAGCACGGCAAACTTACTTGAATATGTTTGCCACGCTGCTCCGCTCTTGTAAGTTCACCACGGGGAATGCGAGCCCAGTGACTGTTCCTGCCGGCCGAAGTCTCACGAGATTTTGGCCCAGTGGGGAAAAACTGCCAGGACCACGTTCCCCGCAGCGAACTTACAAGAGCAGAGCAGCTTGGCAAACATGATAAACATGGAGGGTGCACCACTGCCACAACCATGGGAGGCCCTCAGCAAACCTTTGCTTGGGGGCCCCTCATTGTAACTTACGCCACTGGCTTTTGGGTATTTCATGTCTCTATCATACATCCTCTGGTCCCTCTCTCTTTTCTCTTCCAGATTATACATATTTAGAGCCTTACTTTTGGTGAAGACCCAGATATTTTGGTAGCCTTCTCTGGATCTCTCCCAGGCTGTCTGTATCCTTTTGGTCACACTATATGAAAAATATACCCTCAAAGAGCCAATATAATCAAAAATATATACAAAAAACTCCAAACAAGGCAGACAAAAAAAAAACAGGAAAAAATAGAAAAAAAGAAAAAGAACGTGAGACAGGAAACACCAGTTGGAGTAAGCAGCTTAGAGGAAAAAAGACCTCAGAAACCCACCATATTAACAATGGAGGAAACGAGTCTTACATCAGGGTTTACAACCCAACACTCATGAGAAGACTCTATTTACATCAAAGGTCTGGCCAAAAAAACCTCTAAAAACAAAACACCAACTGGTGTGTTTGAACACAGCAACGACAGTCACATGGCATAGCAGAAAAAAGGCAGCAAAATAGCAGCGAATCAGCAACAAAGTTAAATCCAAAAACTTAACTGAAGTCAGAGCAGGAAGAAAGCCTGAAACGAGCCCCGACTTGAGCCCCGACACCAGATGTTTCGCCTTACGGCTTCCTCAGGGAGCTTCAAAGCACGTAGAACTTGAACTGAAATGAAGAACGTTGATTCCGAATGCGTAGAATCTGAACTCAAAAGAAGAATGCTGATCTGCAAAAAACGTGAACAAACAATCTGTCTCATATTCAACAAAAAAACCACAAAAGAGCACAAAAAAGACTTACCCCACAGAAAACAAGTTCAAAAAATGTACTACAAATGCTACGTATAAAGCAAACAGCTGTGCTGAAACACGGCGTCACTATAGCACACTGTCAAAAAGACGCCGAAAAAAGAGTCAAGCGCATGCGCTTAAAAAAGGGAATCCCATGACGTCAGGGCAAACCCCAACCCACGAAAACAGCAAAACAGCCGTGCTGCAGAAATCATACCATAGCTATTGCAGACATAAAGGAAAAAAACAAAAATACAAAAAAGCTGCTTACTCCAACTGGTGTTTCCTGTCTCACGTTCTTTTTCTTTTTTTCTATTTTTTCCTGTTTTGTTTTTTTTGTCTGCCTTGTTTGGAATTTTTTGTATATATTTTTGTATTCTTTTGGTGGCATGGTCTCCAGAACTGGACATGACACTCCAGGTTAATTCTCATTAATAACCTGCATAATGGCATAATCACTTCCTTTTTATATATTGGTTATGCCTCTCCCTGTGCACCTTAGCACACCTCCAGCTCTGACTACCACCTTGCAGCACTATTTTGCTAATGAAATCATTAGGCTGGATATTCAAAAATACTACTACTGCTATTGATCATTTATATAGCGCTACAAGGCATACGCAGCATACGCATGGGAAGTTACCCATGTAAAGGCCTTCAAAAATTGAGCCCAATATGTATAACGCTGCTGAAAATTCCTACCGACTATTCTGTAGTGTGGGGCTGGAGCAAGGACAGAGTGTGGGTGTGGGACAGCCAGTGCTATCGAGCCGCTATCTGTATAGTTAAATTGTTTAATTGTGGACAGCAAAAAGGCAGTCCTAAATGAAACTGCTTTGCTAAATGGATAGCAGCGGACTATCATTGGCTCTTCTTATAGCAGCATCGATCACTGCTGCCTGTATGCATTTCTTCAGGGCCATCACTTCTATAGGATTGCAGCACTGAATATATGCTAAATATTTAAATGTCGTGGCTGGACTTTTTAAAAAAAACACTAAGGGGTATGTTTACTAAACTGCGGTAATGCCATTCGTGTTAGGATCCGCAGTAGAGGCAGAAATACCCAAATAAGGACATGGGCGGTACATTGTTACTGATAACGCGCGTTACAAGGCGCCATAAATTAACGAGCGTTAGAGGGCGCCGCAGCACGTTACCGCGCGTTAATCTTAAGAAGGCGCGCAGACATACAAACACAGAAACAGAGCTGTAGCACAATGGTTACTACACTGACTGATGGTACAGAGGTCATGGGTTTGATTCCCCAGTGTGCCTAATGAATAAGGCTGGCTGAGGCATTATGTTTAAGTATTGGGTTGTGAGGAATTTTAGTTTTACTTTAATTAGTGCTGCCAGCAAACACACCCTAACAGTGGCGTAACCTAAGGTGCCACATAAGGCACCTTAGAAGGCACTCCATAGGGGTGCGCTGTCTGCCAAGGCACCCTATAATGTCCCCTATAGGACACCTTATAAGGCACCTTATAAGGGGCTTCATAGGGTGCCGTATAAGGCGCCTTGTAGGGCGCCTTATGAGGCACCCTAAGGTGACAGTACTCTGATGGTGTTTCTGCTGGCAGCAGTAATATACAATAAAAATAGACAATGCCTAAGACAGCCCTATCAATAAACCCCACTGTGGGGGTCTCCTTCTTCTCCGATCTCAGCTCCGTCGTGCGGAACGTCGATGGCGCAAGGTTCCTTCCCCACTCTCTCTTTCCCACTTCCGCTCTGCTCACTCCTATTACAGAACCCAGGTACACAAAGCCAAACGGAATTACTACTCTACCGCAATCTCTTCTGCACCAAACCAGACTCGTCATCTTTATTCCGTCCTTCGCTCCCTCACTTCCCTCCAGTCTCATACTTCTCCTTCCCCCCCTGCTCCTTCACCTACCTCTTCTCAATTGGCGACTTACTTCAGCACCAAAGTAACTGATCTCCGACATTCTCTCCCCCTCTGCCCTTCTCCAATTTCCAGTCCCCCTCCCTGCTCTCCTCCACCTCTCTCCCAACTGTCTCACACTTGGCATTCTTTCCATCCACTCACCTCCTCAGAGCTCCTTGCAGTTCTATCCTCCTCAAAGAAGACCTCCTGTGCCCTTGACCC
This sequence comes from Ichthyophis bannanicus, assembly GCA_033557465.1. Classification (NCBI taxonomy): domain Eukaryota; kingdom Metazoa; phylum Chordata; class Amphibia; order Gymnophiona; family Ichthyophiidae; genus Ichthyophis; species Ichthyophis bannanicus. The sequence goes on from CM066032.1 coordinate 1,350,465,564, forward strand.
TATCCCATCTTCCTGGCTCCTCATTCCCTCCCTGGCCCTTCTCCCCCCAGCTCTCACACTGATCAACTCCAGCCTTTCCTCTGGTGTTTTCCCCCAACCATGGAAGCACGCCTTGGTTCGCCCCATCCTAAAGAAGCATCACTTGACCCACTTGTTCCCGCACACTATCGCCCCGTTTCTAATCTTCCATTCCTATCAAAGATCCTTGAAAAGGTTGTCTTCTCCCAGCTGTCCTCCTTCCTTGATTCTACCCACTTTCTACACCCCCGTCAATCCGGCTTCCGACCCAGTCACAGCGTTCAAACCGTTCTCCTGGGCTTTTTAAATGAACTCCACTCTGCTCACGATCGGGGTGACCTTTCGGTGGCAGTTTCCCTTGACCTATCAGCCGCTTTTGACCTTGTCGATCACTCCCTCCTCCTAGTCCGCCTCCGTGAAGCCGGTCTCTGCAGCACCGTCCTTCACTGGTTTCACTCCTTTCTTCATTCCCGGTACTTCTCTGTCCGCTCTTCCCCCGCCTCCTCCTCCCCTACTACTTCCGAGTCTATTCCTCTTCTCTGTGGGGTCCCCCAAGGCTCAGTCTTAGCACCTCTCCTCTTCAACATCTTTCTCACACCTCTTGCCCTCCTAGTCCAACAACACAGGATATCTGCCTTCTATTATGCCGATGATTTACTCCTTCTCTATCACACCTACCCCCTCTCGCCTGACCTCTCTCCTCTCAACACCTGTCTTACTGCTGTCGCCAACTGGCTCACTACCCACTGTTTATTTATTATTTATTTATTTATTTATTTATTTAACACTTATTTATATACCGCATCTTCCAGCGATCAGTTGCGGTGTACAATTAACAACAATTAAAAATGCAGAGCTTGTTTTACATAGAACAATTATAACTTTTTACATCGAACATCTTAACTAGTACAACAAAGGGTTTAAAAGACTAAGCAGGATAATTCAATAAATCAACTAACACAGTTTGTGTTACAATTTAAACAGAAGTACTGTCCCTAAAACAGTTGTAACTGTTTACACCTCAACCTCACCAAAACCCTTGCCATGTGGTTCACCCAGGATGCCTCTCCGCCCACACTTTCCCCCTCTTTCTCCGGCTCCCCGATTCCCATAGTCTCTTCTCTCCGCTACCTTGGCGTTATTTTTGACCCTGCCCTTACGTTCAATGATCATATTGCACATATTTCTCGACTCTCTTTTTTTCATCTCCGTCAAATCCGGGCCATCAGACCTTTCCTCTCTCCCTCAGCCCTTACCACTCTCCTCCTCTCACTTGTTATGTCCCGTCTTGATTTTTGTAATTCAGTCATACAAAACACCGCAGCCCGCTTGATCTCTCATTCCTCCATCCGTGATCACGTCACACCTCTCCTTATCCATCTGCACTGGTTACCTATCCAATTCCGTATCCACTATAAAATCCTGGTAATTCTTCATCGAGTCATTTACACCCGCACACCCCAGTATTTGTCCAATCTCGTACACTTACATGCCCCCGCTCGCTCTTTCCGCTCTTTCCACCTTAACCGCCTCCACCTTCCCTCACCCTCCTCTGCTCGACTTCAGTCCACCCGTGCATCTGCATTTTTCTTCCTGGCCCCTGCTCTATGGAACTCCCTGCCTTCCTCTATCCGACTTGAATCCGAGCACCCTACTTTTAAGAAAAACCTCAAAACTCACCTCTTTGCCCGTGCCTTCGACCTGCCCGATCCCTCTGTGTGACTCATTCTTCTCTGTCCTCCCCCCCTTTCCCCGTCTTGTCCTGTTGTATGACTCTGTTCTCTTGCTTTCCTGTCTCATATTGTAACTTCCTTTCCTTTCCAAACCTAATTTTACCATGTAAACCGCTGTGATGTATTTTCCTCAGCGGTATATCAAATTCAATAAACATAAACATAAACATGACCTCTGGCTCCACGGGCAGTGATGTAACCAGTGGGCTACAGCTGCTAACAAACCCCTGACTGGCTACAGGAGGACTGCATCGCACCACACAAACATTCTGCTGTGGTTACCAGGATAGGGTCAACCCACCCGTACCCAGGATGCGCAGCACATGCAAATCAGCAGTCTACAGATGATCACAAGATGGGGTATGCACCCGCACAGCACCTCAGCCTGGTAGGGGGTGCCGACGATGTGTTAGTGGCACAGAGTAGCTACAGACCGTCACAGTGTGCGGGTCCTGTGCTCACCCTGAGGGTGAGGTGGGGTGCCCAGCACCATTTTCGCAGCACCTGGCTATGCTGCAGGTCCCCATCAGTGCCAATGTGTGATAGGTAGTCCTTGCAAACACCCCTAGGATATGCCTGTGTCAATCTGTATTTCACATCTAGCCCTTGTGGACTATGATGCACCCAGAAAAGTGCATACCCTGTGTGGGTGCCATGGTCACATGATTTAAGTGAAGGGGGGGTGTTTGGACCCACAGGCAGATTACATACCACCACCCAAACCACCATACCCTCTGTGGCTCAGGGTGGGGGACAGGATCTCCCACCAACAGATCCACATTCTCCCCCCCTGCAATAGTGGCAGTAGCGGGGACCATCACCCCAGTCCTGCTGGGGATCAGACACCCTACAGGGCAGGCAATGCAGAGCTGTACACATCCATAAAGCAATAGCAGACAGACAGTAGGCCTGAAAATGCACAACTGCCCCCCACCACTAGCTGACATTCTCCAGCAGCAAGCCTCCAGCCGCTGCACCCTGCAAGGTGTTCCAGCAAGACACATACTAGCTGCAGACAGTCTGCTAGCTAGTCCATAGTACATGTTCCTGGAGAAGATGCATGTACCCAGAACTGGGATGTCAGCATACACACCAAGCAGATAAGTCAGTGATTAGGCCCCAAAAGAGAACCCATAAATATCACATGAGAGAAGTACTATATAGCGCTATGGGGGAACCTAGCCATGCCATGGTCACTGCTCAGTCAGGATGAGAGTGACCTCCCAGCAGGACATGCTGTGGCCACCCTGTCCATGCAGGTGGTGGCCGGCCACTACAATGTCCGATCCATTGCCCTATGCTATGTACAGATGGATCCAGGCCAGGCCAACCTATCCTGGCTATTCCCACAGTACCTTGCTCCTCATTATGCAGACTGGCAGGCCAATACTGGCAACAGTGCTAGCAGTGTGGGCTGTGGAGGGTGTTTGCAGCCACCACACACTGGATAGACAGACACATACTCCCCACACCTATGCCAGCATTGTGCAACTATTGAGGTGTTTGGCAGCCCTAGCCACCACACCAGTCCTGGGCAGGGTGCAGGCATGGCTATGGTAAGCAATACTGTTGGGGTCACTCCCCAGGGTGGTAAACACTGTCAGACACCAGACCTGTAGCACACTCCACAGACATCAGAAAGGTTGCTATGATGCAGCTCAATCAGCAAATTGTGCTTAACTTTGGAATTGCTATCTGGCAGTAATCATAGCAACCGTTTGATAGATGTTTACCGTATGCCCAGGTTTAGGGTGGCATTGCCAAGGTATGCAAGTGCTAGTATTGGGAGATGCATGCAGGGCCCAACATCATGCCGCTCCAGGAGGCATTGGATAATGGAGCCTGTGGGTGTGGGTGTGTCTGCCCCTGTTGGCCACTGCTTTAGGGCAGAGGTTCCCAACTCCAGTCCTGGTGGGCCAAACACTGTTCGGGTTTTCATGCTGTCCCTCATGAATATGCATGAGATACATCTGCATAACATGGGGGCGGCGCATAGAAATGCAGCACAGTCATCTTTATTAGAGGCAGCATGGAACCTGGATGGTGTTTGGCCCTCCAGGACTGCATTTGGGAGACTCTGCTCTAGGTAATGCGCATGTTTATGGTGTCTGTGCTCTGTAGGGTAAAATGTAGGTGTTTTGGGCATGTTTACGTCATCTGCAATAAAGGTTCTGTCTGTATTAGCATGTTTTAGTAGTGGGTAAAATATGGGGACTGGGTTGGCAGCAACCACAGCTGGGACTTGAACCTGTGATCTTCTGCTTCTGAATACACTGGTTTCATACACTGCACCACCGTGTTGTCACAGAGTCAGTGCATTCCCTGGTGATACCATGACTGTTCGTCAGACAGGGCCTGTCTGTTGCAGTGCATGGCATCCACCTGAACAGGGCTAGGCTACGGTCTGCTCTGGGCAGCTGCCACTGCCCCCTCCACCACCAGTATCCCTCTGCCACCATGCTGACATGCCCTTCTGCTGGTGGTGCTGGTGGAGCGCAGTCTCAGGCCATCCAATGTGTGGGTAGGCGGCTGCCTATGGTGCGGGTTCTGGGGTAGGGGTGCCTGCATAGGTGTCCACGCTTCCCCCCAGCACCGCCTGCCAATGTTCCGTGCCCTTCGGGGTAGCTGCTGGGTACTATCCCCTGTGACACTGTGGGAAACACAGTCGTGCCCATGTTGGGCCTTCAGCAGTTGCTGTCTGGCTGCTCTGCTGTTTCAGTATTCGTATGGGCCACCTAGGCATCACCGTGGTCCGCACTGTGGCCCAGCTGCACCACAGCATGTGCCGCCTGCGGCCCTCTGTATCCCCTTTTCCGGCATCTGTCCAGTTGCCCATTCCGACATGCCCACCCTGCTGTTGCGGGACATGTGCATGCCACAGGACACCTGTCCAATAACAAGGGAAAGCCCTGATCAGCGCTATTTCACTGTGGGCTCATTCACCTTGTATGGGGACGGAGCATAGACCCTTCCACGATTAATATCTTTTTTTTGGAGCTTTCTCGGGGGGGGGGGGTTGATGTTTCCCATTAATATCACTATTGGCCAGCTTGGTTATGTTTTTTTTCCAGTTTGTTGAGGTCATTTTCAATGTTTATGTGCCCTTTTGTTCTGTGCACATGTATCACACTTATCACTTTTTGTAGGTTTCCCTGCCTATGCTGTACATTGCTGACACTTAAATGGTTTCTCTCCCCTGAAATGTGCATCTAACGGCAGGTTTTCAATCGCGTTAGGATTCAGCTCTTCAGATCAGCGCGTTAGTGTGAATGGAGCCTCTCCCCGCCCACACTCCGCCCATTGACCCTTTCTCTCCGCCCTCTCTCCACCTTCTGCGGTGTTTTACCGCGCTGCAGAACGTCTACGATCGTTAAGTAACGTTAACGCGCGTTATGTAACGTTACCGCAGTTTAGTAAACATACCCCTAACTGTAAGGTTTAAATATTGATCTGATTGTCTATAATCCTGACGTATCTTTCCTGCTCTGCGGACATCAATATTTCAATAGCATGGTGTACCACTCTCTCAGATTTCTATGCCCCAAATGAATAATTGCATTTCATAGTATTGAAGCTTAGCTTTCAGGCAGCCAACCACTCCTTGAGTTATCTTAGATCATTTTTCATATGTCCACTTTCTTAGGAATGTTCATTCTGGTGCATATTTTAGTGCCATTCACAAAAAGACAAATTTTTCCTCTTGGTTCCTACACAATATTGCTCAAAAAGATATTAAAAAGAACAAGCCTAAGTACCTTTCCCTAAAATATTCCACTCATCACCTTTTGTTCTTCAGAGTGAACTCTATTAACCAGCATATTCCGTGGTCTATCCCGCAACCAGTTTCTAATCCAATCCAGTAATGTAGATCCCACCCGTAGGCTGCTCAGTTTATTTATGAGCATCCTAGGTTGCAGAGAATTTCAAGTTTTGCCATCACCCATCCCAGTCTTATTCTTTTAGTTAACCATTTGAGAAATCATCTAGTACAACCTATTGAATTCAAGATATCACACTAACTTTTCTCTTAGAAGTGTCTTCATGCATTTCTCTGCCACTGAAGTCAGACTAACTGGTTTGCAATTTTCACCTCCTTCCCATTTCCACTTTTATAAAGAGGGACAACATTTTCCCTTCTCCATTCTAAATGAACTATTCTCATTTCCAAAGATCGATTGATCAGGTCCTTCAATGACCTACTGAGACCTCTCTGACCTCCCTTAATATGTTATTATTATAGGATATGAAACCTCTCCTAAAGGTGGGCGTTTGAGAGTGTACTAAATAATGTACAATCAAAGGTAAATAGTCAAGAGATGGTTGCTGGGGAGGTCAGACAGAAACATAGAAACATGAAGTCAGAAAAAGACCACAAGGCCTATCTAGACTGCCCTTCCATATCGACTACTACAATAGTCTCCTCTTTTCCCTTAGAGATCCTCTGTGTTTGTCCCATGCTTTTTTGAATTCAGATACTGTCCTCATCTCTACCACCTGTACTGGGAGATTATTCCATGCATCTACCACTCTTCCTGTAAAGAAATATTTCCGCATATTACTCTTGAGTCTATCCCCTTTCGCCCTCATCCTATGTCCCCTAGTAGCAGAGCTTGCTTTCAGTCGACAGAGGCTCTCCTCCGATGCATTTATGCCATGGAGATATTTAAACATCGCTGTCATAACTCCTCTATCACGCCTTTCCTCTAAACTATACATATTAATATCCTTAAGTCTATCCTCACATGCTTTATAACGAAGACCACTTATCATTTTAGTAGCCACCCTCTACACCGACTCCAACCTGTTTATATCCTTCTGAAGGTGTGGTCTCCAAAACTGCACACAATACTCCAAATGAGGTCGCACCAAAGACCTATACAGAGGCATTATCAACTCCTTTCTTCTGCTGGCCATTCCTCTCCCTATGCACCCAAGCATCCTTCTAGCTTTCGCCGTCATCTTTTCTACCTGTTTAGCTACTTTAAGATTATCATACACAATCATGGCCAGGTCCTATTCTTCTTTTGTGGACAGACGTACTTCCCCTCTCGCTACACTGTATTGCTCCTTTGGATTTTTGCAGCCCAAATGCATGACCCTGCATTTTTTAGCACTAAATCTCAGCTGCCAAATTCTAGACCATTCTTCAAGCTTAGCTAGATCCTCCTCCTCTTGTTATCTGCTCCTTCCTGGGTGTCTACTCTATTGCAGATTTTGGTTTCATCTGCAAAGAGGCAAACCTTACCTGAAAGCCCTTCCACAATATCACTAACAAAGATGTTATAAAGAATCGGACCAAGGACAGATCCCTGTGGCACACATACTAGTAACTTCCCTCTCCTCAAAGTGAGCTTCATTTACTTATACCCTTTGTCACCTCCCCCTCAACTAATTTCTAACCCAATCAGTAACTTTACGGTCCATCTCTAGGGTGCTCAATTTGTTGATAAGTCGCCTATGCGGAATAGTATCAAAGGCTTTACCGAAATCCAAGTACACCACATCTAGGGCTCTCTCTCAGTCCAAGACCTGTCTCTGATTCTGTAATCCATTGGACTTCAGAAATCTCACTATTTTCTTTTTGAGCAATGTTTCCAATAATTTACTCACCACAGAGGTTAGACTAACCGGCCCGTAGTTTTCAACCACATCCTTACTTCCTCTTTTGAGTAAAGGGATCACATGTACCTCTCTCCAGTCCTCTGGCATCACTCCCGACTCCAACAGGGCATTGAAAAAGTCAGTCAACGGAGCAGTTAGAACATCCCCAAGTTCCTTCAGTATTCTCGGATGTATCCCATCTAGTCCCAACACTTTGTCTACTTTTAGTTCAGCAAGTTCCTCACGAACACAGTCTTCTGAAAATCGTTTCAGATCCCCGTCATTTCTGTTTCTATTTGTGGGTGTTTTCTGAGGTCCTGCTCCTGGTTCTGTATCTGTGAACACAGAACAGAAATATGTGTTAAGCAATTCCGCGTCAGCCTCATCAGCTTCTACATTTTCCTCTCCTTCACCCTTGAGTCTGACAATACCACTTTTGGCCTTCCTCTTCTCACTAACATATCTCAAAAATGTCTTACCCCCCCCCCCCCCCCATTTTATTGCATAGGCTATTTCTTCTTCTTTTAGTATCTCTGCTTTCCTGATTATTTTGCTAGCTTCTCTAATTTTTTCCAAATATAGATGCTTGGCTTCCTCTCTCTGTGATCTCTTGTATTTCATGAAGGCCTCCCTCTTTTTCTTCACCTTTTCAGCTATTTATTTTGAGAACCATAGCTGCCTCCTTTTCCTATTCATTTTATTTAGCATTTTAACAAAAAGGTTGGTTGCCCTTAAAATATCCCCTTTCAGTTTTGCCCACTGTTTTTCTACATCCCCCAGCTGTTCCCATCCCACTAACAACTCCTTGAGGTATTGACCCATCTTGGCAAAGTTAGTTTTCCTAAAATCTAAGACCTTCACTTTTAAATGGATTCTAACAGCCCTAGTCCTAATACTGAACCACACCATCTGGTGATCACTGGATGCAAAATGATCTCCCACTATAACATCAGAAACACTTTCATCATTGGTAAGTACCAAGTCCAGTATGGCCCCGTCACGTGTGGATTCTGTTACCAGTTGCCTGAATAGTTCTCCCTGTAGATAATCCAGGATCTCCTTACTTCTAGATGTCACCGCAGCAGGGATGTGCCAATCAACATCCAGCATATTCAAATCACCTATCAATAGCACTTCCCCTTTCCTAGTAATGCTGTGTATGTCTTCTATTAAATCTCCGTCAACTTCTTCTCCCTGTGAGGGAGGTCTGTATATCACGCCAATGCAAATTGATTTCTCTTTCCCTCTTTCTAGTATAACTCACAGTGCCTCCTCTCTCCCTTTTAAGCCCTATAATCCTATAGTTGTAATGTTATTTTTTACATATAGTGCCATTCCTCCTCCCCTTCCTCCTACCCTATCCTTCCTAAATAAGGTATAGCCTGGTATAATTACATTCCAGTCATGGTTGTCTGTGAAACATGCCTCTGTAACCACTACTTAATGAACAAACAAACCTCTTCCAAAGATGGGGAAGCTGTAAAACTAGAGGACATATCATGAAGCTGCAAGGGGGTAAACTGAAAGGGCAATGTCAGGAAATACGTTTTCACTGAAAGGGTGGTGGACGCTTGTAATGCCTTCCCGATGGAAGTGGTGGGGGCAAATACAATGACAGAATTCAAAATGCATGGGACAGACACAGTGGATCCCTTTATAGCAACAGGATAAAATCAAAATAAACATAACTATCTCTTATATCTGAACAAATATGGGCGACCTACATGGAGTGGTGGGTACACCCCTAAACAAAGGCATGGGGAGGGGTGACCTGCACAGAGCGGCAGGTGCACCTACTCTTGCTGCCTTGCTGGGCAGACTAGATGGACCACGCTGGCCTTTATCTGCCATCATATATTATGTTACTATGTTACTATATTACTAAATTCAAGTCAGCCTGTTCTATTAAAACTTCATCATCTGGGATCTTATTTCCCATGCTACGGGCATTTATACACATCACTTACCAGATGTTGCCCCTTTTACCCATTTCTATAAAGATATTTAGGGGTATGTTTACTAAACTGCGTTAGTGCAAATCGCGTTAGGAGCCGCGTTAGTGAAAGGAAAGCCAAAAAAGGACATGGGCGGGACATCGTAACGACTAACGCGCGTTCCAAAAACTAACGAGCGTTACAGGGCGCCGTGGCGCATTAAGCATATGAAGGCGTACAGACACAAATCATTGAAACAGAGCTGTAGCACAATGGTTAGTGTACTCATCGCTGTTACAGGCAGCCCGGGTTCGAGTCTCCAGTGTGCCTAACGCAGAATGCTGTCCCAGGCAGCACCCTGTACATTACATAGGGAATGAGGAGGCATGTTTTTCTTTACGTTCAGTAGTTGTTAGTGAAACACACTCTCGCAGTGCGCATAGCCATGTACGTTGGTATGTGCGTGGCTGCATGCGTTGTTACGGGCGTAGGTACGTGTGTACAATCGTGCGTGGGTACGTGTGTTTTTACCAGCTTGGGCACCTTATAGTACAGACAAGTTAGGGTGTCTTGCACTTATGCACTATGCTAACAGATGTACGTGTGATGGCCTATGGTTTATCAGAGCCTGAGAGCAGGCGCTGGATCTTTCCAGGGTTGGATCGTGCCAGTCACACCCATGATGCACTGCACATGCAAATCAGCTGTCCACAGATACACACCATGGGGAATGCACCCCCACAGCACCTCGGCCTGGTAGGGGGTACTGACCGTGTGTTGTACTGGCACAGAGTAGCTACACACCGTCACATTGTGCTGGTACTCTGCTCACCCTGAGGGTGCAGTGAGGCGCCCAGCACCAGGTCCACAGCACCATCCATGGCTGAAAGAGGCCATGGCGCAGGTCCAAAGCAGTGTTAATGTGTGAGATAGGTAGTTTCTGCACAAACACCTTGCAGTCAGGTGTAGCCCCCCATGTACCCCCCTTCTCTCCCTCCCCCCCCCCCCCCAAGCGCGGCAAACAGGGTCTCCTAACAATAGATCCACCTTCTACCTCCCTGCAAAGGTGGCAGTAGAGAGGAACATCAACCCCAGTTCTGGTGGGGAACAGACAACCCCACAGGGCAGGCACCGCAGCTCTGTACACAGATAGACATCAGGCCTGGATATGGTAAGCTACACCCCACCACTATCTGATATACTCCTGCAGCAAGCCATCAGCCACTGCACCCTGCAAGCCACTCCATCAAGACACATACCAGCTGCAAACAGTCTACTAATTAGTCCATAATGCATGTGTCCAGTGGATATGCATGCACCCAGAACTGGGATGTCAGCATACACAGCAAGCAGATAAATCAGTGACTGGGCCCCAAAAAGAAACCCATACCTATTACATGAGAGTAATGCTATATAGCACTATGGGGGTGCCTAGCCATGCTGTGGTCACTGCACAGTCTGGGTGAGAGTGATCTCTAAGCAGGACATACTGAGGTCACCCTGTCTGTGTAGGTGGTGGCCGGGCACTAAAATGTGCCTGTCACTGCCCTATGCCCTGTGCAGATGCACCCTGGCCAGGCCACCCTGTCCGGCCTATACCCATGGTACCTTGCTCCTCATTATGCACATTGGCAGCTCAATACTGGCAACATTGCTGGCAGTGTTGGCTGTGGAAGGTGTTTGCAGCCACCACACACTGGATAGACAGACAGACACCCCCACACCTATGCCAGCATTGTGCAACTATAGAGGTGTTCAGCAGCCATACCCACCACACCAGTCCTGGGCACAGTTCAGGCATGGATATTGTACGCAAGACTGTTGGGGGTCACTCCCCATGGTGGTACGCACTGTCAGAGACCAGACCTGCAGCACACACCACAGACAGCAGAATGATTGTTATGGTGGAGCTCACTGAGCAAACTGTGCTTAATGTAGGAATTGATATCTGCCAGTTATCACAGGAAACGTTTGATAGCTGTGTACCATATACCCAGGTGTAGGGTGGCATTGCTAAGGTATGCAACTGCTAGTATTGGGAGATACAGGCAGGGCCCAATGTCCTGCTTCTCCAGGAGGCATTGGCCAATGGGGCCTGTGGGTGTGTCTGGCCCTGTTGGCTGCTGCTTTACGGCAGAGTTCCCCAACTCCAGTCCTGGTTTTCCAAACCTGTTCGGGTTTTCATGCTGTCCCTCATAAATATGCATGAGCTACATCTGCATACCATGGGGGTGGTGCATAGATATGCAGCACAGGCATCTTTATTAGAGGCAGCATGGAACCTGAATGGTGTGGGACCCTCCAGGACTGCAATTGCGAGACTCTGCTCTGGGTAATGCGCCTGTTTCTGATGTCTGTGTTTGGTGTGGTATAATATAGGCGTATTAACCATGCGTATGTTCTCTGCAATAAAGGGGTGTCTTTACTATCACTGTTTAGTGGTGGGTAAAAATATGGGGAGTGGGTTGGCAGGAGCCCCAGCTGGGATTTGAACCTGTGACCCTCAGGTCTTATAGGCACTGGCTGTGTCTGTTGCACCACACTGTGGCCACAGAGATGGGGCAGTCCCTGGAGTTAGTTAAAGCGGCCTGACGAGTCAGAAACCCTGCTCTGCACAGGTTTACTGTGGGCTCATTTACCTTGTATGGAGACAAAGGTGCACATAAACCTCAAAACAGACCTCAAAAAAAGGGGCAAACACCCATAACGAAGCTGGGCAACAATGATATCATTGGGCAACATTACACACCACTCCCAGGAAAGCTCCATCACAATGAAATGATCTTTGAAAGGGTCTACGGAGCGTAGACCCTTCCAAACATCATTTCTTTCTTTGGTGCTTTCCAGGGAGTGTTGTTCATTGTTGCCCATTGCTATCACTGTTGCCCAGCTGAATTGTGCTTTTTACAATGTTTCTTGTGGTCATTCTTAAGGTTTTATGTGAACTTTTGGTCTTTGCACATATATCACACTGCTCACGTTTTGTAGTTTTCCCCGTTTTTTTCTGTACATTGCTGACGGAAATGGTTTCTCTTCCCTTTAATATGCCTTTAACGACAGGTTTTCATTCGCGTTGGAATTGAGCTCAGAAATTCAGCGCGTTAGTATGAGGGGAGCCTCTCCCCGCCCACTCTCCGCCCATTGATCCCTTCTTTCCGCCCACTCTCCACCTTCTGCGCTGTTTTAACGCGCCGCGGAGGTTTACGATCGTTAACTGCGGTTAACGCGCATAAAGTACATTTAACGATCGTTAGCACGTCAGAACGCGCGTTCGGACGTGCTAACGATCGTTAAATGTACTTTACGCGTGTTAATCACGATTACCGCACTTTAGTAAACATCCCCCTTAATGTTTCACTTACCTGGGGACTTTCTTCACCTACCCCCAACAAATCTAGTTTAAAGCACTCTTCAGTGCTCTTCAGTAGGTTAGCCAGTCTGCTACTGAAGACACGTCTACCCTTCTTGGACAGATGGATGCCATCTCTGCTCTGCAGCCCTTGGAACATCATCCCACGGTCCAGGAAACCAAAACGCTCTCAGTGTCACCATCCATGCATTTAACTCCAGGATGCAAGCTTCTCTGCCTCTGCCTTTACCCTCAACAGAGCAGATTGAAGAGAACATCACCCGTGCACCTATCTGCTTCACTTTCTGTCCCAGAACCATGAAGTCACTTTTGATATGCTCAGAGGAATACCTGGTAGTATCATTAGTGCCGATATGGATGAGCAACATCGGATAATAGTCAGTAGGCTTGATGAGTCTCTGCAAACTTCCTGTAACATCTCAGATTTTGGCACCTGGCAGACAGCACACCTCTCTGGACATCAAGTCCAGTCGGCAGATGGATGCCTCCGTACCCCTCAGAATAGAGTCACCAACCACCACTACCCTTTGCTTCCTTGTGGTCACTGATTCTGCAACTTTGGGGTGCTCGAGCTCTGGTTCTTCCCTTTCCTGGGATGCTTTCACCTCCTCCACTTCTAGGGCTGCATAATGGTTCTTCAATTCAAGAGCTGGGGGACTTGGATTGGTGATTCTGCAGGCCCTGGTGACTCGTGTTCAGCTTTCATCATTCTGCAGGCGCCCAACTTCACCTCTGTTGGGGAGCTTGGATGTTTCAAGAAGCATCTCATCAATATACTTCTCATGTCTTGAATATTCCTCAGCCTCGCCACCTCTTCTGTCAGCTCCTTCACTTCTTTTCTGAGAGCTTCAGCTTGCACGCATCCTGCACATGGAACCTGTACTTCAACTGGCATAGGGATCTCTGTCCGGACAGAGGCAGAGGCTGTAATGGGGGCAACAGCTCTGGCAATATGATTCTTCCCTGCCATGTGCCAGTTGGTGGAGCTTTGGTACCTGTTGAAATAAAAGAGAGAGACCTGCCAAAGTACCTGCCTGTTCCTCAGCTGTCCTTTCAGAGATAAAGCAGTTAACCTCTTTTAAGTGTATTCTAACAGTGTTGTTCGCAGTCCCTGTATGTAGCTAATTGGGGAGTTGCCCTATAAATGTGTGGCTAATTGGGGAGCTGCCCTATAAAGTAAGACTGATCACATGGGGTGGGTGGGAGCTAGGGTGGGTAGGGTGGGAACTAACACCTGATGAGGTCAGTGGCCTCAAAGAGCATGCTGTGAATGGAACAAAAACACTGAACTCTAACTGACAGAGCTTTTTGCCCAACAGCACAAAAAAATTCCCCCTTTGCAATATAGAAAAACAAATTGGCTTTTACAGATGATAACCAAAACCCCTTTAAGAGCTTTCAGGAAGAGAGATTGTAGTTAAAAACCACACAGAATTACCTTGCTTGCAACCAAGTTAGAAGTGCATCCTGCAGTAATAGTTACTGGGCTAGCAGTGCTGGAAAGTAAACATTTAGGGAGGATATGCAAATCACTGCCTGTGCTGAAGGAGCAAGGGTAATATTTGCTCACATTTATTTCTATTATTAAGATTTAACTTTAAATCTATAGGGAATAGTGTAGGGGAATAAATTGCGTGCATCAGACAGAGGGTGGAGAAGTAAATACTGGTACCAGTATAAATTGCTCACCCTAAGAAAAATGGTATCACTTCACACTGGCACCAGCACCCTGTGCAGAAAAAAGTTTGGAGAACAATTACTTGTGATTTAGGGGCATCAGGTCTCTTTATTTAAAAAAGCATGCCCTCCTTCCCCTTGCTGTACGGGCCTTTCTCCTGAAGATAGTACTAGAAAGTCTCTTGGGAGCTTAGCAAGGTTTGGAGTGAAGATGCTAGCAGAGAGCCTCCTACAGACCCAGTCAGAAGTAGGAGTGAAGATGGGGGTGGGTGATCTCTTTGCAATCTAGAGAGTGGATATGGCAGTGGAGAGACTCTGGAGAGCCTAATCCAGGTGTGGGAGTCCAGCAGCAGAAAGGAGCCACAAGGCCCAGAAAGGGCCCAGCGGCAGATCAACTCCAGGGGGAGAGTTGTAATGGCAGAGAGTCCATTTTGGCCTAGGAGCTACAAGACCCAGTGAGGTCCAACTGCAGATCAGCTCAAGGGAGAGCTGCAACAGTTGTTCCAGAGTGGGCAGAAGTTCAAAACTCTCTTCAGATTGGAGCAGTGCTTGGAAGAGGTGGAGCCAAGGCTACAGCCTCAGCGATTGGACAGAACTACAAAACCTCTCCTTTCACAAGCAGTCACTGGTCCAGAGCTTCATCAATGGGTGAGACTTGGGACTGGTGGGCAAAGAGAAAGGGAGGGGAGTTAGGAGACAGTTATACAAGATAATCTATATCTTTAAAGGTTTACTTGAGTCATTACAAATAAGGATAGTTGGTTGTTTGAACTGCCTTATCTCTTATCTTGTACTGCACCTTACCTTCTTGAACCACTTATCATAATACAGGTGGTACATACTGCAATATTTTATCACAATACTTGATGTATATATTTTGAAAAATACATTGGAAATATTATTTAAGCCAACTTTGTTCACAGCAGTGTTTTTGGAGAGGTTTCCTGGGGTGAAAGGAGGGAAATCCTACCCGCTAACACCTTTCTTCCCCATGTGGAGGCACCAGGTGCCAAACTGTCAAGGACCAACGGAGACCGCCCTTGAGGGAACTCCAGCCAGGCCGGACCCGGACCCAGAAGTGCACCAAAGGGGGCGCTACAGATGTATCTCATCCATCCCATGGCCTATTGCACTTTAAATTTTTCTGATACTGCATAAACCATTTCTTCAATAAAACTAGGCTATATACCTGTAGCAGGACTTCTCCATGGACAGCAGGGTATGAGTGATATCACCGATGAGCCCAGCATGGAAGCAGCTCTAGATTTTTCTTGAATCTTTTGGAAATGCTATACTGTGCACTGTTCCCACTTACTATTGTTACATGGAACCCCTCAGTCTATTAGTGAAGCTGAATGTAGAATACAACTCCTTGGGAAGGTGGGTGGGTTATAAGGACTCATCCTGCTATCCATGGTGAACTCCTGCTATAGCTAAGTAACTAAGGCACAGTACGTTTTTGCACTTACCATGTATTATGTGCAAAATTAAAGAGCGGGAAGTGCAAGGTCTTCATGGTAAATGCAGGGGGTGTGCCCCATGTCTGCCTTGCATTTACCACACAGGGCAAACACTTACCGCAGGGGTCCCACATTAGATTCCTCAACAAATACTGAGGTATGTAATATGGACCCCGGCCAAATATCAAGAAACATTTGCTTCCACAGTGGTGTTCCCCATCCCCTCAACATAATGCCCTCCTGGTTCCGATCCCCCACCTCAAGGACCCCCATCTGATCCCCCTGTTTGCCTGATCTGATCTTCCCCCAACCTTCCCTCCTGTCCTAGCTCCCCCTTCAGAACCATATAGGGAAGACAGCAACCGCGCCCCTAGGAGCTAGTGCCTTCCAAAATCAACCTCCTCCAAAAGCAGACCAAAACCCTCCCCCAGACCATGCCCCTCCCCAGGGAGTTTCATGCTTGTGAAGAGCAGGGAGCAGGCGCAATCTCCCGCTGCTTCTGCCCTAGTCACCAGCCACTTCCAAAATGGTGGTGGTAACCCCTAGCGGGAATCTTCTGGAGTTGGATGGTGTCAATTCCTGATGAGCTCTACCAATGCTCAATGTCAAGAATGGCCAATGTCCTCGATGTCAATGCATCCCCAGCATCCAGTGCAAGACTTGGGACCATGAAGACTGATGCTTCTGATGCTGAAGTCGATGAACTTGACATATTGGCCCCCAAAATTAATTTGCACTTCTCTCCACAACCCTGGAGCCCTCTCTTCGACATTTGTAAACTCAAATTACAATAAGAGGGATTATGGTCAGGGTCCAGACACTGCAGACAATAGTTATGGGTATCCATAATGAATATGATCCTGCTGCATCTTGTATACCTCTTAAACCCACTGGAAAGTTTATTGTGGGACATATCACTAGAAAAGATAGCTGTAGTGAAATCAACTGACTCGAGTGTGAAAACGTTTCCTGGCTAGGGCATCATGCAAAAAAGAAAAAAAACTTAAAAATGACCAGAGACCTGACAACATGACAGCAACAGTGTAAAAAATAAGGAAAACATAAAAATTAGTCAGAAAATTTTTGTTAAAATACTGAAGAAAAGCAGGTGTGCGGAGAACCGACAGATACAACTTAGCAGCTGTGTGAAAAAAAGAAAGACTGAGGTAGTCATACATTATGGCGGCAGGTAAGAACAGGTGCACACACATGGTTGAGCACTTCCAAAAGCTTCAAGAAAAATCTAAAGCTGAGGAGCTGCTCCCATGCTGCGCTCTGCCAGTGATGTCACCTAGACATGAGGACTCACTATCCTGCTTGTCTACAGAGAATAATGTGGTATCTACCCCACGTGGTGTGGATAGGTAGAGAAGATAGGTCTTACAGTCTTTATCTGCCATCATGTTCTATGTTTCTGTACCCATACAAACGTTTGCTGTGAATCGACAGTCCTTCTCCAGCCCCTTCTTCATCAAAAAGAAGTAGTTGTTTAACACATCTGTTTTTAACTTGTATCCCTTCACACATTCTTTTTTCCACGTCTATCCTTCTTATCACTGACATAAGAGTCTCATTATCTTATTTTATCTCTTTAACTAGCTTTCCATTCTGACCTTTGCTATTCTAGCCACTTCCCCTTTCTCTTTCACCCTTACTCTTCCCCATAATCCTCTTGAGCTGACTTGTTGTGTACAGCTAAACCATACAGTGTCCCAACTTTATATAAAAGCCCGCAGCTATTGCTCTATTAGGTCATTGCGAGAGGAGAATACACCCTAAACACAGTAGGAACTTGGCTACTGGATATCTTGTAATTTTCCAGTGGAAATCTGTAAAATAATTTTGTGTTCCTTAAATAAAGAATAAAAGAAAAGGCAGAAGCAGAGACTGGTAGTATGCATATGGAAATCCAGTGGCTCTAATATTTACTAACCAAACAGATACAAATACCTACCACCCATCCATAAAGTGTAAACATCTCTGAGAATGAACATATTTAATAGCATGTTATTTAGTGCCATAAACACTTGGGAAGGGTAGATAAAACAGAGCAAAACCAGATGCTGAAGTCATATGATGTCATCCAAAAAAATCATGGGTTGCAATAAAGTGCTAAGAAGCCATATGGTTTAAGCCATATACAGCACATTAGTAGTATATTAACAAACCGCCGCTGGAGGACTAACGCTGTATGTTCACATCAAGCATCTTTTATCTGCAGATCCATTTTTAGCAATGTGGACCTGCCCTGCGGGGACATTTTATGGATTTCCTACCTGCTATTGGAAAGCAGTGTTGCAACAGAAATGGGACGCGTGAGGGCGGATATACTGAAACTGTTGCTCAGAGTCAGATTTCTCTCAGAAAGAGTGCTTTAAAGTGGTGGTTCTCAGTCCAGTCCTTAGAATGCACCAAGCCAGTTGGATTTTCAGGATGTCCACAATGAATGTATGGGAGAGAGAGAAGTCACCTGGGTTGGGCTGCCTGGGGAGGAATGCTTAAACTGGCTGAAAACGGGGGAAAAGCGTCCAGTTTATATTTCAATGAAGAAGATTTCGGCATTGAAAAGAAACAACCACCTGATATTGAAAAGGGCTGATTAAACGCTGTGGCGGTGCTTAAATATCATCCAAATATTTAGGGACAGTATGCGGCTAGCAGCTGCCGCTGAATATCTGGATTATGCAGCAACTATCTGGGTAAGTACCGACCTTATCCAAATAGCGTCAATTTTCAACTGACCTTATCTAGACAGCAATTTGGGCCTACTTTTCAGGCAGCTGACTCTGTATAAAATCGGCTGAAAATCACTGCTATCTGGATTAGGCTGGCACTCATCTGAATAGTGGCTGTACCGCCATAGTTCTGCCCACGGAACCAGCCTTGCACTAACCAAATAGTAGCAGAGCGATCTGTGGAAATATTCAGCAGTACTGTCTAAATGGGCTATCCAGATAGGGGATATAAAATAGTTTTGATATGCTACTGTATTTCAGTATTTTGAAATGCTCTTGTGTTTGATGGGCTTTGGATTGCTAGTTTTGCTATGTTCTAAGTGGAGGATGCCATATAAATGTAGAAGGTAAGGCACCTTTATCTCACACATATTCATTGTTGGTACACTGAAAACAAAACTCGCTGGGTGTCTTCCAAGGATTAGGTCGAGCACCACTGCTTTAAGGTCTGTTCTTCCTCCACAAACTACAAGAGAATAAATTGTGGAGGCCGGTGAGGAAAGCACACAAAACCTTCTGTAGGGGATGGATAAAAACTGCTCTGATTGATGGATGCAACTTATGGCTCTTGTTTTCTCAGTGCTTTAATGGTCAAGCAGTGATACTAGCTAGACGTTCTTCCCAGCACCAATATGCTTCTTTCTCTATATCTTTTTTTTTTAAATGTCTGATTGGTAGATCTTCTTTCTTGTGTGTCTCAATACATTTTGGCCTGGATGTCCTAAGCATTTTTCCAATTCACTCAAAATAGAGAGGGAGAAAGGGGTTAAACATTTAGTATAGACATATAGTATCTGGAGGAGTGGCTCAGTGGTTGGGACAGGTTACCGAAGGCCAGGGGTTTAATTCCCACAAGGGGACAAGCAACCTCAGGCTAGAGAGACTGGGATCTCTAGTCCCATGGCCACTCCCAAGCCACTTAACCCTCCGTTGCCTCAGGTACACTTAGATTGTGAGCCCTTCAGGGACAAGGGAATAAAAAGTACCTGTCAGCATACATGTAAACCACACTGATTCTAAAGAGCACTAAATAAAAAAAATGTTCCTTTATTTCTATATCTTTTTTTGGAATGAAGGGTATAAATATTTATTATAGTAAATTAAGATAATTTACATATCTAGGCTCACAAAATGCCCCAGATGCACATGTAAGTGCCGACATTTGTACTTGCATGTTGTGAAATGCCGCCACTTGCACGCGTAAGTCGCTGAGTTTCTGCTGTTGATTTTTTCCACGTGTGTATTTGTAAGTGGCTCTTCCCACTGCTCATGGATATACCATCTCATGCATCCCGGCACCTCCTAATTCGTCTTTTAGAAACGGCTCCACCCTTAGCAGAGCTGTTTCTAAAATACCATCAGAACTGAGTATGTACTGATCGCAACGTCTCAATTCTGATCTCCTTCATGCGGTGGCTGCTGCTAAATGTATAAGTCCCCGATCTGTGAATACTATATTCAGCCGCACTATTTGGATAGTACTGCCAAAGTTCCTCTCTATATGCTCTAGCAATATCTGAATATGCCGGGACAATACATGAACATTCTGTCATGTGAAGGCACATTGTAGAAAGGCAGTGTTGGTGCAAGCTGGAATGTTCAAGTCCAAATGTCTGAAATTCCATGAGAGGGACAGCAGTGAGAATGGGCACAGGTGAGTGCCTTCTACAATCAACGTGTCTCCACCCTACAAGATATGTCTCCATTAAAACATAAAGGAACAGGCAGGGGGGGCGGAGCCTGATGTCCAGCGGGTAGGACGCTTTGCGTTGAAGCTCCCGAGAGGCCTACTCAGAATCCTGACTTAATACCTATATAAATTTACTATTTTGCTCCGAGCTGACCGGGGCACCTCGGGGGGGATGGCGGCCCACAAACCAGCGCGCTTGGACTTCGGGTCTCCTTCTTCTTCTCACGGAAAACGCTCCAAAACGGAGGTATCCTCCCCGCAGAAGATGGTTCCATTTCGTGAAAACCCCGCAATGCACCTGGAGATTTTGGAGGAAATACGCGGCGTGAAGGAATTGGTGCAGTCTAATGGAGAAGCGCTTCGAGCCATGCGAGAAGACTTTGGAGTGCTCCAAGACCGACTTGAAGGTCTTTCATTACGGCAGGACAATATGGCGGGGGTCCTCGACTCGCACGAGGTGCGCTTGGGCAAACTGGACGAGGCTGAGCGCCAGATACAGAATCTTCAAAAGGAGTTGGAAGATAGCAATAATCGCGCCCGTCGCAACAATGTGAGGCTCCTTGGAATGCCGGAGGGAGTGGAAGCAGGAGATATAAGAGAATTCTTGCTCAAAACTCTTCCCTCCTTGCTGAAGATTACTTTTCACAGAGAACTGGAAATCGATCGAGCACACCGTGTTCCTGCCCGCATGGCGCTCAACCGCACGACCCCCCGGCCTATTATCTTTAGCTTGCTACGATATCAACAAGTGGAACAAATTTTACATGCTGCCCGAGCGAATCATCATTTGGAATATGAAGGTCGTAAGGTCTCCTTCTTTCCTGATTTGGCAAAGCCTACCGTTGACCGTCGGAAGAAACTCCTTGCTCTTCGCCCTCGACTTCAACAGCTACAGGCTCGCTTTGGCCTGTTGTATCCAGCGAAGCTCCGAGTGACTCTCCATAACCAGACCAGGACGTTCGAGGATCCTGATCTATTATCAACATTTTTGGACTCCAAAGAAGCAGAACAGATGCGCTAATCCCAAATTTTGGACTCTTATCTGCCGGCTCTGTCCGCCATTTTGAAGGGCCCGATGCGGCGATCATAGCCCAGCACAGAAATAGCCTGGACTTTCTTTCTTTCTCTGTATGACTTTTGTCTTTGGTCTCCTATCCCTTCATGATGTGTGCCTCGGTCGGATTCGGAGCACGCACAGTCCTACAGGTTATATGTTTTTTCAATTCCGGCCTTCTCTGGGGTTTCTCCCCGCAGACACATGGTCGCCAGTAATTTTGGGGTTTTGCTTCTCCTCTACCGTACTGCGGTTATCTTTGTTAATGTGGCGCGCTTCATTGTATTATATTAGCTTATTTTCCTATGTCATGTGTACAGCCAGATACAGTCAGTTTGAGGGACACAGTGAAATTATGTGTGCTATCATGCTCAGAATTTTAACTTTTCTGAATGGCCTCATGTAAAATCTTATTATTCATCGTACAAGGCATTGCTGGTCCACTCAGCAGAAAGAAAATCCTTAGCTATCTTAGCCACGAGCACGTTGATTAGGTGTTTCTTCAGGAAACGCACTACACTCTGCTGAATACACTGAAACTCAATGCTAGGCCTCACATGGTAGCTGCCTACTCTCCCACCGTTTCCAAATGGTACGGGATAGTCATTCTGGTCAAGAAGTTTTTGCACGCTACTGTACCTGATATTAGCGCTGACATGGAGGGTAGATGGGCCCGTGTACACCTTGAGGTTGGAGATAGTGAATTCACGTGTATTTGCACTATGTCCCGAATGTGGACAACCCTGCTCACTATGCAAGTTTTGCGCAGTTGGCCTCGGCCTCCGCTAATGCTCCATTAATACTTGGTGGCGATTTTATTCAAGTGCTCCCTCAATCTTTTCTTCTCAAACAAGGTGCTTGTTGGTTGGAAGCTCCAGTACCGAGCAGACCTGTGTGGCTAGATATAGTAGCGGGCCTTTGCTCACCGATTCCTTTTACCTTACTCCCTGGTATGACTCTCTCATTAGACTCCCACTATCCACCAATGTTTTTCGACACTTTAGGTGCCTTTAATATTCCTATGCAACCTTTCGACTCCCGACTCTGGTCAGTGTAACTTCAGCATTGCATTCGGAGCACTAGAGTACTCCCGCCATCGGCACTCTCTGCATAAGGTTGATTGGAAACTTCCGATCTCTCGGTAGTTTACCGGGTGTAGCATCCAATTTTACTAAACCTTATGTAATGCTATCACTAGAGACACCTCTATAGCGCAGAAAGTATGGGAGAGAGAATTGCATGTGACTTTAACCTCGGAGCAATGGAGCCTTATCTGGAGCAGAGGGACACGGGTTTCTGACCCGCCTCACTCACTCAGACCCTCTTCTTTCTAGCCCACCGGTGTTTTTACACTCCTCACAGTTTAGACATATGGAACACTACTCAGGGTAATGGTTGCTGGACACGTCCTGTGGCCATTGGTTTATTACTTCATTTCATGTTATGCATGAATATCCCGCACTACAGTATAACTGGCGTCGGGTCTGGGGTCGTATTTAGTCTATATTGCACTCTCAGGAGTCCCTTTCTCGGAGGGTAGTGGGACTTCGCCCAGTTGCGGGGATCCCCTCTCTCCCAAGAAATGGCTTATCTCCTTTTGAACTTTATGCTTGGCATTGCTGTTTCCCTCATTGAGTAATACTGGGAAATTAGTTCCCATCTGAGCCTCAATGAATGGTGGAATCATGCCTGTCTCTACAGTAAATATGAACAAATACCTCGTCTGTGTGCTTCCTCCGTTCAGACTCCTTCTTATTGGTCTTAATGGAAGATGTTCAATGAATATGTACATTTTGCTAAATGCTCTCATCTGACTGTCTAACTTTATATATCTCTGTCTCATGATCATGCTGTATTGTGGATATTTTTTGATTGTTTGATGTATAATCACTGTTAACTGGAAGCGCTCACATGCTGATACAAACGGGTAGAGAAGAAGCACCGGGGTGGGGGGTAATGGGTTTACTTTTCCTTATTGTATACTTGTTTTGTATCTTTTGGTGTGTTGTTTCTTTGTTTGTTGCAAAATGAAAATAAAAGTTTCAAAAAAAAAAAAGGAACAGGCAGGGTTGGTGCAAAGAGATGAGGCACTTAGATAAACCTCATCTCTTGCACACCCCCTGCTCCAGCTCCCACCCCTCCCTGGTTCTCATCGCTGCTGCTGCCGCCCCTCTCCAGGATCAGCAATAGTGACGAGGGCCTCAAACAGCCCCACAATTCTTACCTTGAAACTCCGGCACTGTGAGGCTGTTTGACCTCTGCCCCTTCTAATGCCCAATGCCGACTTCCTTTTTTATGGGGGCAGAAGCCACTTCCTCCCTCCCTGTGAAAAGGAAGTTGGCATCAGGCATCAGAGACGGCAAAGGTCAAACAGCTTCGCAGCGCCGGAGTTCTAAGTTAAGTGTTGTGGGGCTGTTTAAGGCCCTTGTCACTGCTGCAAGTCCCAGAGAGGGGCCGCAGTGGCAGCAATGAGGGCCAGAGAGGGGTGGCAATGGGGGCCAGATAGGGGTGGCAGCAGTGGTGGCAATGGGGGCCAGAGAGGGGTGGCAGCTGAGGCAATGAGGGCCAGATAGGGGCAACAACGGTGGCAATGGGGGCTGGAGAGAGGCGGCAGCAATGGCAATGGGGGCCAGAGAGGGGTAGCAGCGGTGGCAATTGGGGCCAGAGAGGGGCAGCAGCGGTGACAATGGGGGCCAGAGGGGGCAGCAGCGGTGGCAATGGGGGCCGGAGAGGGACGGCAGCAGCAGGAATGGGGGCCGGATTGGGGTGGCAGCAGCGGCAATGAGGGCCGGAAAGGAGCGGCAGCAGCAGCAATGAGGGCCAGATAGGGGCGGCAGTGGTGACAATGGGGGCCGGAGAGGGGCGGCAGCGATGGCAATGGGGCCAGAAAGGGGCAGCAGCAGCAGCAATGAGGGCCGGAAGGGGCTGCAGTGGTGGCAATGAGGGCTGGAGAGGGGCAGCAGCAGTGGCAATGGGGGCCAGAGAGGGGCGGCAGTGGCAGGAATGGGGGCCGGATTGGGGTGGCAGCAGCGACAATGGGGGCCGGATAGGGGCAGCAGCAGTGGCAATGAGGGCCAGAAAGGGACAGCAGCAGCAGCAATGAGGGCTGGATAGGGGCGGCAGCGGTGACAATGGGGGCCAGAGAGGGGCGGCAACAGTGGCAATGAGGGCCAGAAAGGGGCAGCAGTGGTGGCAATGAGGGCTGGAGAGAGACAGCAGCAGTGGCAATGGGGGCCGGAGAGGGGCGGCAGCGGCGGCAATGGGGGCCGGATTGGGGTGGCAGCAGCGGCAATAGAGGCCAGAGAGGGGCGGCAGCAGCAGCAATGAGGGTCGGAGAGAGGTGGCAGTGGTGGCAATGGAGACCGGAGAGGGGCAGCAGTGGTGGCAATGGGGGCTGGAGAGGGGTGGCAGCAATGGGGGCTGGAGAGGGTTGGCAGCAGGCCACCTTTGGATCATTTATGCTCTAGGAAGCAGCCTAGTTTGCCTAATGGTTGCACCGGACCTGGAAATAGAGACATGCTGAATAATGGGCCGGACACATGAAAGTCTTTGCCTAATTTTAGAAACTTGCACATGTCCGCTATGGAAGACGGCAGTCTAACATAGATATCCCCATGATGGTATTTCACAATGGGCATGTGTACCCATGCCATATGCATGTTTCAGCCTGCCATTTTGCAAGTGGTGATGTTCAGCAGCGCGACAGCCATGAAAAGGCCTCTTTAGCTCTCTACAGTTTCTTTTCCAATAAAAAAAGATTTTGGGGGTATGAGAGGACTTTCTCCTCTGCTGTCAACAAGTATTTGCCAAAATTAGCACTTATTTTGGTGCCCATTTGTGCTTGGGAGCAGGTATAGCCTAGGACGTTTCCCCAGTGATTTCAGATGTTCGGCGCTGTTCTAAAATCAGGCATACATGTTTCTATTAGTAGAAACACCCTAGGCATGCACCTGTCATGCCGCCATGTGACCTGGACGTTATCCTGCTGGGCACGTGTAAATTTGGTCCTTTCTAAAATGTCTCCGGGAATGTCCATGGGATTTCCCTGTCAGAAAGGGCATTTTCAGATGTGGATCACGAATAAGGCTTCTAAAATGGCCCCCATAGAGGAAAGGTTTATACGTCACACCTAGATTTGTGGGTGTATTTGATGCAGTCACTATTCTGAAAGTACACACATCAGGCCAATCAGGTATAGTCTCACTGTGGGCATGCACGGGGAATGAATGCAAAGTTACACACATAAATTGTAAAATGCTATACTTTGCGCACGCTCTTGGAAAACCTAGGCACAGGCATTTATACCAAGCATAAGAACATAAGAAATGCCATACTGGGTCAGACCAAGGTCCATCAAGCCCAGTATCCTGTTTCCAACAGTGGCCAATCTAGGTCATACCTACCTAGCAGTTTCCCCAAAAGACACAGGTTCCGCAATGCTTGTATTGGGTCAAGCATTGATATCCTGGGTCCCTTCTTAATAATGGTTTATGGACCTTTCCTCCAAGAACTTGTCCAAACCTTTTTTAAACCCAGCTACACTAACAGCTTTTACTACATCCTCCGGTAACAAATTCCAGAGTTTGATTACATGTTGAGTGAAAAAATATTTTCTTTTATTAGTCTTAAATAGGTTACCCTGTAGCTTCATTACATGTCCCCTAGTCTTTTTATATTCTGATGATGTAAACAATCAAACTACGTTTACCCGTTCCACTCCATTCATTAATTTATTACATAGTGCTCATGGCTTAACTTAACATGTGTTTTTCACAACTAATGCCCTAATTTTATTAAGTAAAGTGCACGTGTACAGTACCTTGCTTTATAAAATGGGCATGAAAAACTTGTGTTAAAACACTCATTAGCCAAATTACCGTGATAGCAGCAATACTCAACTGCTATCCATATAAATAAGCATTTAAATTTAGGTCAGCAAAAAGTCTTCCCTAAATTAAGCTTTTCTGCTATACATATAGGCCGTCATTCCATCCCACGAATAGCAGGGTTGGACGTCCAACCCAGGCTCAGCCCTGGAATGTGATTCCATTGCCAGCGCTCCCTGCATGTACACAGTGTTTGTGCGGAGAGCGCTGGACAGGGGCAGTGCTGGGATGGAGCGGGGGGGGCAGTGCCGGGGAGAGGTCTGCTGCCGGGACATACAGAGGCAATTCAGGTCATGCCTCTGTACATTCCCCGGCACCAACATCAAAGCAAGAACATCTTAAAAAAACCAAGCAGGCATGTGAAAGTTCAGGCACGATTTCACAAATGTGGACATGCCCAATATGGACATCTGTGGAGACGTCTACATAGATGTCCTCAGAATAGCACGTCCAAACAGAGATTTCTAATAGCCTAATGGCCAACATAATGGATTAGAAGCATAATAGCCAGGGTTCAAATCCTAGCGTGGGCTTATATGATCTTAGACTGATCACGTAATTCACTATACCTTTGGATGTTTTGCAGCCCATTTGTGCCTAGACCAGGTCTAAATGTTGGCGTGCCTGCAGGCTTTCTGAAATCAAACAGGGATGTCTAAGTTCACTGAACCCCCACCATGCTCCTTGCCAACTTGAATGTCCCTGCACCAGAGATGTCTGTAAAGGTAATTTATGAAATGGCTAAAGAGGCATCTTTGGACGTCGAAATCACAGCTAAGACTTTTAAAATGACCTACATAGTCTGAAGCAAAAAAATCTAAAATAACAGAATACAAATGTGAGAAGTTGGTCATTTCATTTTAACAAAACTAAAAAGGCTTTGCTCACACAGCAGCTTAATAAAGCTCTACGCCACACTTTACTGGCCCATCAGAAAACTTTAGAGCACGTGAGTCTGCGAACAGTAGGTATCACAGCTCTCCCATACTGCGTTCTCATGTTTGGTGTTAATCAGAAGCTGTATCCCTTGTATCCTACATTTGGTCATCTCTGGATTTACCTTTTCTGTCCAAAATCCTCGAACGAATCGTTTTTTCCCAGCTGACCTCTCATCTTGACTCCACCCACGCCCTTCACCCCCGGCAATCTGGTTTTCATCCTGGTCACAGCACCGAAACTGTTCTCACGGCTCTGCTTTCTGAACTTCACCGCTCTCACGATCGTGGTGATATTTCCCTAGTGGTCTCCCTGGATCTGTCCTCTGCGTTTGATGTAGTCGATCACCGCACCCTTCTTTCTCGCTTGTCTGATGTTGGTATTCATGGCACTGTTCTTCAATGGTTTCACTCTTTTTTATCTTGTCGTACTTTCTCAGTTCACGCTGGTTCTTCATTCTCTCCCCCTGCCCCTGTCACTTGTGGTGTCCCTCAGGGCTCTATTCTTGCCCCTCTTCTCTTTAACATTTTTCTGGCCCCCCTAGCTCTGCTAATCCAGCAATCCACTCTTTCTTTCTACATCTATGCTGATGATATCCTTCTGGTTCACCATACCTCTCCCTCTGCCCCTGATCTCACTCCACTTAACTTCTGTCTCTCCTCCATCACATCCTGGTTTGAGTCAAACTTCATGCATGTTAATCCCACCAAATCTGCTGCTCTTTGGGTTACTTTTGGTCGTCCTTCTCCCTCAGTGCTTCCTGTCATGGGTCCCCATTCTATCCCTTCCACCTCCACTCTCCGCTATCTGGGTGTTACTCTAGACTCATCTCTTTCTTTTCATGATCATATCTCCTCTGTTGTCCGTTCCTCCTTCTTTCACCTACGTCGAATCAAAGCTGTTCGTTCTTACTTTTCACACTCTTCTATTATCACTTTGGTCTTATCTCTAGTTATTTCGCGACTTGATTATTGCAACGTTGTTTATGCCGGTCTTCCCTCTCACCAACTTCACCGCCTTCAAATCGTTCAAAATGCCGCCGCTCGTCTTATTACTCTATCCCCTCTCCGCTCCCATGTTTCCCCTTGTCTCTCTTCTTTACACTGGCTCCCTATCAAGTTTCGGTTTGGGTTTAAACTACTCATCCTTGCACACAAGGCCCTTTTCTCTGACTCCCCCCAATATTTAGCCAATATTATCCGTCTTCAGCCCTCTCCCCGCCTTCTCCGGTCTGCCCATGGTAATCGTCTCTTTCTTCCCTCACCCACTCAGGCCCGTCTCGAATCCACCCGACACTCTGCCTTCTTCTTTCTATGTCCCGCCCTCTGGAATTCTCTTCCCCTACCTCTCCGCTTAGAACCATCCTACACTCGTTTTAAAGCCCTTCTCAAGACTCATCTTTTCTGTCAAGCATTCAATCTCCCTCCCCCCACTGATGATGTCTTTCCCACCTAGCCCTTTATTCCCTCCCTCCCTCTCACTTTCCTATTTTCCCCTCACCGCTGGTGTCATGTTCCCCTAGTCTCGCCTCTTGCTCCACCTATATCTGGTTCGAGTCTCCCTCTCCTCTCCCCACTCCTTTAATTTCTTATTGTTTTTAAGCTTTTATTATTATTATTATTGTTTTAAATTTTGTTGCTCTGCTGTTTTCTGTTTTGCCCCTCTTTACTCTCTGCTATTTCTTTTGCTGTCCTATTATCATTTGGCGTTCTTTTCTTTCCTTCCTTTCTCAGCAGCTGTCACCTTTTTACGATTGTACACCGCCCTGATGCTTCGGCCTGGGCGGTTTATCAAATGTTTTAATAAAGATAAAGATAAAGAATATGCAATCATTTTTCTGTGTACTTCTTTATGGAAAGTTGGGTTTTTCTTTTCATTATTTAAGCAATCAAGCTTTGTTGACATTTCTCCCTTTTAGTAAAGTGTGCTAAGTAGTTAATGCATGTTTTCACACATCGTAAGTGCCTGCTTGGGCCCGCAGTAACCGTTATGGCAGGATGTGACAGTTACCACACACTCATTCACATGCTAACTGCCACTTGTGCTCTGGAGTGCTGAATGGGCAGGGTAGGGATGGAGCGTGGGCGTGTGGAGCTTATTGCAGTTAACACGGGGAGACAGATCGTGTGCTGTCAATGTTGCCGTGAGCACGGGTGCACCTAACGCCACTGCAAGAGGTGGGATTAGTTGCACCAGCGGCACTTAAGCTGAAGGTTAGGGAACTTGTTGGTCACGGCCCTGATAGCTATCACAGAGCCTTTGCATTTAACACACTTTAGTTTTTCCGCTAACATACGTTAGGTGCAAAAACCTAACGCTCTTTAGTAAAAGGGCCCCTTAATTTATGCTGCAGCCTAGGTATTTGCTGACAGCCTTTACACCGGACTCCTTTTGTTGAGGATGCATGACAGGATTCCTGTGAAATCTGGCCCTGACCTGCTCTTTGCAGTGCAGCCATAAAATGGGAAATATTTAGAAATGAAATGGAGCATAAAGAAATTCAACATTTTCCCATTTAAATAGACTGAAAGGAAAGAAGGACGGAAGAATCTCTGTAACAATATTATATAACATACTGATCTTCTTCCCAAGGTGTCTTAGGGTACCTCTGGCTACAGGTCTTACCCCAGCACTAGGTTTTGGCTTCTCGTGGGCTTTCTACTGTGAGAAAAAGCAATATTAATTACTGAAAGGAAGCCAGGATGAGCCAAGAGACATCTGGGAGAATGAAAAAATCATTCCCATCAGTTTAATTATACAGATTTGAAAGGAGCACGCAAACCAGTTTAAGCTGTGAAAAGCAGTTTTAGAAAGAAAAGAGGGCTGTTGTATAATACTGCTGCTTGGAGAGAAAGGGTATTGGCAGGAACCATGTTCTCTCAAATTATGCATTATAACTTGCTTGATTTCTAATTTTAGTCAGATGCACCAGGATGTACATTTTAGAGGGTTATCAAGTGGTTTGTCTTGTGTTGCAAAGGGGACTTTAACTGCTCATAACATCAAGGAACATCAATATACCACAGCAGAACTATGCACAATACAGGCTTCAGTAAAAGGCAGGGACGTAGGTGACTTAAGTCTCCCTTTCTACACTTCTTGCCTATATCTCCAGTATAAGAAGTAAATATTTTTTAATGGTTATACCTCTTATTTTGATCCTTCAAAATATCTAACAGACTGTTTTTTTGCTTCCTCTTTTGGTCTTATTCCTAGGTTATATAGAAACACAGAAAATGATGGCAGATACAGAACATACGATATATTCAGTCTTCCTATCCATGCCAATCACTAAGCTCTACAATCTGTTCCTCTCCTCTAGCAATCCTATGTGCTCGTCCTATGCTTTCCTGACTTCACTTAAAGTTCTTGTCTCCACCACCTCCGCAGGGAGACCATTCCCCATATCCACCACCCTTTCCAGAAAGAAATATTTCCTTAGATTACTTCTGAGTCTATCCCAATGGAGTAAATTCCATCCAAGCAGCCGAGGCGGCTCTATAATGAGGCGAAGTGAGGCAGCTGCCTCAGCCGGCTTAGTCTTGAGGGCGGCAAAAAATGCCCCCAAAAAAGCCGCCTCACTTCGCCTTCAAAAGTTTAACAAAATCCCAAAAAAAGAAGTGCACAAGTTGCTGCCGAGTCTGCTTCTCGACAGCGGCAAACTCACCCTCCTTTTCCAGGCAGCCGTGGCTTCCTGCCTCTTAGAGAACCGCGGCTGTGCTGTGACTGCAGTTTTAAATAAAAACGAAACCAGTGCGGAGACTTCTCGCCTCCGTGAAGGACCCCGTGCAGCTTTGTCCCGCCCCCAAAGGAAATTACATGTAACTTCCTTTGGGGGCGGGTCAAAGCTGCACGGGCTCTTTCACAGACGCGGGAAGGCTCCTCACCGGTTTCATTTTTGTTTAAAACTCCAATCACAGCACAGTCGCAGTTCTCTACGAGGCAGGGAGCCACAGCTGCCTGGAAAAGGAGGGTGAGTTTGCAGCTGCTGGCCATAAAAAAACAACAACAACAAAAAAAAACCCTGAGGAGAGGAGCCGCTGCCGCTGCAGCAGCAGCAGGAAGTTCCCCGCGGCTGCCCCGGCAGAGCCCTCCTGTCTCCCTCAGCGCAGCTTTACAGAGCCATGAGGGGAGATGGGAAAATCACCCTTCACGGCTCTGTAAGCTGCACTGAGGGAGACAGGAGGGCTCTACCGGGCGGCCCCAGGGCACTTCCTGCTGCCGCTGCAGCAGCAGCTTCAACAGCCAGGTTCTTTTTTTTTATTTCCCGGGGGGTTAGGACTTGTAATGGGCTGATAGGGGGGGTTAGGATTGGTAATGGGCTATGGGGAGTTCTAGGACTGGAAATGGGCTAGTGGGGGGGGGTAGGAGTGGATGTGGGATGGTGGGGGGGGTTTAGTACTGGTAATGGGCTAAGGGGGGCTAGGACTGGTAATGGGCTATGGGGGGCTAGGATTGGAAATGGGCTGATGGGGGTATAGGAATCGTAATGGTCTATGGGGGGCAAAGGACTGGAAATGGGCTGATGGGGGTTTAGGACTTGTAATAAGCTATGGGGGGGCTAGGACTGGATGTGGGCTGATGGGGGGTAGGACTGGAGGTGGGCTGATGGGGGTGTTTAGGACTGGTAATGGGCTATGGGGGGCTAGGACTGGAAGTGGACTGATGGGGGGATAGGACTGGAAATGGGCTGGGACTGGAAATGGGCTAATGGGGGAGGGGAGGAGAGTGCTTCTGGCCCTGGAAGAAAGCTAGGGGCTAGGGCTACAAATGAGCGGATGTGGGAGGATAGTAGAATGGGACTGGAAGGGAGCAGATAATGGGAGGGTCTGCCAGGGGAAGGAGGGGGCACGAAGGGAGCTGATGCGGAGGAAGGAGGGGGCTGGAAAGGAGCTGATACCTGGGATGTACTGAAGGGGGACTGGAAGGGAGCTGACACTTGGGGATGGGATTGGTAGGTGGTTGGGTAATGGGGAGAAGGCTGGAAGGGAGCTGACATGCAAATGGCACTGGAAGGGGGATGGTCAGAGGGTAGGGTTACTGGAAGGGAGCTGACCTGGAGGGTGGCAATGAGAATGGACGTGAGCTAATATCTGGGATGGTATTTGGACTAGAAGAGTCTGGACAGTGGGGAAGGAGGGGAACTGGAAGGGAATGAACACCAGTTGTAGTCGTGGGAATGCAAGGCAGTTGACATTGGAAGGTACTGGGATAGAAGGACTGGAAAGGGGGCTGATACTGAGGAGGGTTACTGGAACTGGAAATGGGCTGATGGAAGGAAGTGAAGAAAACAAAAGAAGAGATAAGAAATGGCAGATGGACCATAGACCACAGAAAGAGAGCTAAGAGAAGACAGGAAAGCAGAAGCCTCGGATCGGGACCAG
This sequence comes from Ichthyophis bannanicus, assembly GCA_033557465.1. Lineage (NCBI taxonomy): Eukaryota > Metazoa > Chordata > Amphibia > Gymnophiona > Ichthyophiidae > Ichthyophis > Ichthyophis bannanicus. The sequence continues at coordinate 1,350,498,042 of CM066032.1, forward strand.
CATGATCAGAGAATAAAATGGTCAGACAACATAGGTAGAAAAAATAATTTTATTTAATTTTAGTGATTGGACTTTGTGCTATTTTTATATTTTACATAGTATTGGGGAACTGCATCTCTTATTTATCTGATGTTGCACTGCATGTGGACCCTGGCTTGTTGGGGGTTTCAATTTAAATTTAGTCTATATATTATTACTTTTACTTTAGATTGTGGTTACTTATTCTGTACTTTGTGAGGGTTGATGTTGTGAGTGTGTGACTGAGTTCAGGTGTTCTGTTAACATGGAGTTTGTACATAAAGATCTATACTGTACTGTAGTAATTTGACTTGTTCAGCTTTTCAAATAGGTGTATGGATGTTCCAGGGCCCACTGTAGTATTTACAGTGACACTTTTTTTGGATGGGCTCTTTACGTGAGTTTTGGACGTTTGCGTTGATATAGTATGGTATGGTAGGTTTGTTCTTTGTTGTAGGGTTTTGTATTTATTTATTTAATGGTATTTCTATCCCGCCTTATCCTTCAATCAAGGCGGTTACACAGCAAACAATCAGTGGGAGTGGTGCTTGGGTTCAGTGTGTGCATCATGTACAATGAAAGTGTGTGTGTGTGGGTGGGTTGATTAGTGTGCGCTATTTACAGCATGAGCTATATATACAGGGTAAGTGTAGGGAGCGTGCATGTAAGATTGGTCCATGGTTGTAGCACTCATTGTGTGTTCGGTCCGTAGTGCTCCAGGAAAAGAAGAGTCTTTAGTTGTTTCCTGAAGTCCTTGGTGTCTTCCATGGCTCGCAGTTCGTCCGGGAGTGAGTTCCACATGCTAGGTGCTGCCAGTGACAGTGCTCTTTGTGCGGTGGATTTACATGCTCTTGTGTAGTCTTTTGGCGTGTTGAATGTGTCTGATGTGGCTTTTCTTCTGGGTCTTGTACTGGTGTCAGGTTTTATGAGGGGTTGAAGGCTGTGGGCAGAGTTCCTGTGTTTGATCCTGAATATGTTTAGGATTGTCTTGTATTTTATGCGTGAGTTGATTGGGAGCCAGTGTAGGTCTTTTAGTATGGGAGTTATGTGATCTTGTTTGGATGCACCGGCTATTATTCGTGCTGCCGTGTTTTGGACCATTTGTAGTGGTCTGAGTGCGTGTTTTGACATGCCTGTGTAGATCGGGTTGCAGAAGTCAAGTATGGGTGTTATGAGAGCTTGACAGACTGTGCGGAAGTGCTCGTGTGTAAGGAGTGGTTTGAGGCGTCTGATTATTCTCAATTTGAAGTATGCGTTTTTGGTGGTCTTGCTGATGTGTGATTGAAAGTCTAGCCTCTTATCGAGTGTTACACTGAGATATTTCACCTCGTTTTTGAGAGGTATGGATGCGTTGTTGACCTTGATGGAGGGTGGCGGGCTGAAGTTGTTGTTTCGTGTGATGAACAGTGCTTCTGTCTTGTTGTAATTTATGGTCAGGTTGTTGTCGTATAGCCAGTTGGACATGTTGTTGAGGCAGTCTGTTATTGTGGTGTAGTCTGGGTTGTCGAGGTTAACTGGGGTGTAGATCATGATGTCATCTGCGTATATAGTGTAGTGTATGTTGTGCTCTCTTATGATGTTGCAGATTGGTTGTATGTAGAGGTTGAATAGTAGTGCTGATAGGGCGGAGCCTTGTGGCACTCCTTGCCCGATCTTTGCTTGTTGAGATGAGTTGGGGCCGATCTTGACCTGGAACTTTTGGTCAGTTAGGTAAGAGTTGAACCATCTTAGGGTGGTGCCATTTATTCCGATGCTCTGTAGTCTGGTTAGGAGGATTTTGTGGTCCACTGTGTCGAATGCAGCTGATATGTCTAGGAAGATCATTAGTGTTCCTTTTTTGTGGTTATCTATGGTTTGGAATATGTCGTTGAGTAGGTAAAGCAGCAGAGTTTTGACTCCGTGGTTTGGACGGAAGCCATGTTGGTGTAAGTCCAGCGGGGCATGAGTGTCAATATGGTCCTGAAGTTGGTGTTGTACAGCTTTTTCTATGATTTTTGCCATTAGTGGTATGCTGGAGATTGGCCTGTACGCTGCTGGGTTGCTCTTGTCTAATGTGGATTTCTTCGGTATTGGTCGTATGGTAGCTAGTTTTAATTGGTCTGGCATGATGCCTTTTGTCAGCGAGTTGCGTACTATGTTGTGTATGGTGTTTATGTAGCTGTCCTTTGAGGCCTTGATCCAGGTGACCGGGCATGGGTCTGTTGGTGCGGTGCTTGTGTTGAGTACTGTGATAATGTCTGCCAGCTGTTTTTTGGATGGGGTGTTGAATTTCTCCCAAGTTGTGGTGATTCTGGTCGGGCTGCTAGTTCCGTTTGTAGGAGCCTGTGGTCTAGCATCCAGTTTCTCTTGTAGGTGATCTGCGTAGGCTTGTGGGTCAATCTTCACGTCTTTTTCAGGATTGGGTTCATTTGTTAGGTTTTTTACTATCTCAAATAGTTCCCTAGGTTTGTTGTAGGCTTTTAGTATGATGTTTGTGTGGTGCTCCCTTTTTGTCTCATTAATTAGTTGGTTGTATTTCTTTTGTTTTGCCATGTATAAGGCCTGTGTGGCGGGAGATTTGGAGCGCCTCCAGCGGCGTTCTAGCTTTCTTAGGAGTCTCTTTGCGTTGCGTATGTCTTTTGAGTACCATGGGGTGTGCTGCCTTCTGGGGTTGGGGGTTTTCCTTGTTTTGTGTTCGCTGGTTCTTGCTGCAGTGTGGATGACAGTGTTCCATTTTTGAATTTGTTCTTCCAAGTTTTCGGTTCCGAGGTCCAGGTGGGGTAGTGTGTCCTGAAGGAATTGGTCCTTGTCAAAGTTTTTGAATCTTCTTTGCATTGTTGGTGTGTTTGCTGTCTTGCTGTCCCTCTCGCCTTGTGAAGTGATGTTTATTTTAATTCTGTAGTGGTCCGACCATGGGACTGGGGTGACTGTGGGTGTTGAGACGCCTCCTTGGTTGAATAGGTTTTTGGGGGCAAATATGAGGTCTGGAGTTGATCCATGTATGTGTGTTGAGGTGTTGATTACTTGCGTGTATTGTAGGGAGTCCATAGCTTGCAGGAAGGTCTCTTTGTCTTTGTTGGTTGCCAAGCTGAGGTTGAAGTCTCCCAGTACTATTAGAGGCTTGTGATTGGTGTTGATTGTGCAGACTGTCTCTAGGATGGAGGCTAGGTCTTCTGTTGGAGCATGGGGAGCTCTGTAGATGAGACATATGGCTATGTGCTTGTTTTCTACAGTGATTGTGTTGCATACGTCTGAGTTAGAGGAGTTTTGGGTTTTGAGCTTTAGTGTGTTCTTTGCTATGATCAGGACTCCGCCCCCTCTCCTTTGTGTGTGTGGGCTGTTGAATGCTGTGTATGTGGTGGGTATTAGTTGATTGAGGAGTACATTGTCGGTGTTGGTGAGCCATGTTTCAGTGATACATAGGATGTCGGGTTGTTGCTTGTCTATGTGGTCTTTGATTGTGTTTATTTTGTTCCTTATGGACCTGGAGTTGATCAGTTCTATGGAGATGGTGCTAGGGGTGTTTGTTCCCTTGGGGCTGTGTGTTGGGTTTGCGTGTGGGCTGTGCTTGTGGTTTGAGTGTTTGAACTTCTTGGGTGTGATCCGGGTTGTGTGCTGTGGAGTGGTGTATGTATGTATGGGTGTTGGTATCCAGATGGTCTTTGAGGGTGGGTAGTGAATGTTTGTGTGTTGAGGGATGAGGTGGGTTAGGAGGAGGTATACCGGTAGGTATACGGTTGTAGCCATGCTATGTTTGTGAGGGCTTACTTGGCTGAAGGCTCTCTGTTGTTTCGCTGCCGATTGGGCCTTTTCCTGTTGCTTTCTGCTGGCGAGTACTTGCTTGTCCTCTTTGTGGGTGTGTGGTGTTTGAGAGTGCACCTGTGGCCGCGCCTAAGGGCCATGACAAAGGGCCCTCTGGCGAGGCCCTCAGGCGCGGGCCCGCCAGGCACGGGCACGCCCTGCTGGGGTGCCGCTTTTGAGTCCTGTGGCTGGCTGCTGTGCTGGTGCTCCCACTGCCCCGATTGGGCGGGAGCTTCCAAGTGGGACGATTTCCCGCTTGGGCGCTCTACCCCGATCGGGGGAGCTGCGGAGGTCAGCGGGGGGTGGTGTTCATTGCGGCAGCCCCAATTGTGCTGGGGCGCCGCTTTTGAGTCCTGTGGCTGGCTGCTGTGCTGGTGCTCCCACTGCCCTGATTGGGCAGGAGCTTCCAAGCGGGACGATTTCCCGCTTGGGCGACCTACCCCGATCGGGGGAGCTGCGGAGGTCAGCGGGGGGGTGGTGTTCGCTGCGGCAGCCCCGATTGTGCTGGGGCGCCGCTTTTGAGTCCTGTGGCTGGCTGCTGTGCTGGTGCGCCCACTGCCCCGATTGGGCAGGAGCTTCCAAGCGGGACGATTTCCCGCTTGGGCGCTCTACCCCGATCGGGGGAGCTGCAGAGGTCAGCGGGGGGTGGTGTTCGCTGCGGCAGCCCCGATTGTGCCGGGGCGCCGCTTTTGAGTCCTGTGGCTGGCTGCTGTGCTGTTGCTCCCACTGCCCCGATTGGGCAGGAGCTTCCAAGCGGGACGATTTCCCGCTTGGGCGCTCTACCCCGATCGGGGGAGCTGCGGAGGTCAGCAGGGGGTGGTGTTCGCTGCGGTTCACAATATGCCTGGTACTGGAGAATAGTGGTTGTTGTTGTTGTTGTTGTTAGTGAGATGATCAGAATCAGATTATTTTTTAAAATATTGAGTTCTGTGGGTGAATGTCCTGGTTCTGCTCTGCACCTACTGTGGATGCAAAATATATGTTGAAAAAGAAAAAGCAAGAACCATAACGCAGTTTATAACAACAAAATAAAAATGAGTTATAATTTAGTTTTATAAATTGTGCTGTTGGTTCTTGCTCTCTTTTAGTTCCTGGGTGTGCAAATGGGACCGTACCTAGTCCTGTGCAAGCAATGCAGCCACACAGGGCGGAAAGGCTTGGGAGGTGTATTTCGTCTGTCTGCTGTTGCCCTGCTGCCGCTGGCAGGACAATAGCAGGTAGCCGAAATGCGCTCCCCAATCCTTTTCGCAGCACTTTAAGCAGGTCTGATCCCTCCCTCCTCCGACTCGATGTCAAGGAGGGGCAGATCTGCTTAAAGTGCCGGTACCTTTCAGATTGGGCGCATGCCCCCTTCTCCTCCCCATACCTCTCATCTAGCGCTGCACGGAGGTATGGGGGGAGAGGGGGGCGTGCGCCCGAGCTGCAAGTCTCACAGGGTGTGATTGCAGCTCGATATGGCCCAGTGTGCAAACATCTTGCATTTCCTCCATATAATCTAATCGGCTTTTTGGTTTGGTTCAGTCTCTGATTGGATTTCTGAAAAAGCTTCGCCCCCCCTCTAAGGTGGGGGGTGCACCTTTTCATACTTCGCCTCAGGCAGCAGATTGCCTTGAGCCGCCCCTGCAAGCAGCCCCCACAGTGTGGGGGGACCCAGGCAAGAAGGGGGCCCATACAGCAGCGGCAGTGCTAGCAGCAAGCTTGCAGTATCACCGTTGGTGCTCTGCCTCTGCTCTTTGTAAGTGTTCCTCAAGCCCATCAGGAAACAGCTGCCGTGCATGCAGCAAACTTACAGTACAAAAAGCACAGGCCCTGCGGCAATGATGATAATAGCAAGTTTTCTGCCGCTGGTCCCACATTAGGGGGCTTGCATGGGGAAGGGGCCGTCACACATGGGGGGCGCTTAATAAAATTTTGCATGGGGGCTTCTCATTGGAACTTATGTCACTGCTCTATCGCATTTCATATTCATCCTGTTCCTCCTCATTCCAGAGCTTCTTTTCAATTCAGAGGCTCGCCTCCTGTACAAGTATACCATGGAGGTATCTAAATGGCTCTATCATATTTCCCCTCTCCTGCCCTTTGTCCAGAGTATACATATTGAGATCTTTAAGTCAAAGACCACGGAGCATTTTAGCAGCCGCCCTCTCCGCTGACTCTATCTGGTTTATATCGTTTTGAAGGTGCAGTCTCCAGAATTGTGTGCAGTACTCCAAATGTGGTCTTACTAGAGACTTACACAGAGGCACCACCACCTCCTGTTTCCTATTGTTCATTCCTTTCTCTGTGCTCCCTTCTGGCTTTGCCATTGCCTTTTCTGCCAGTTAGGCCACCTTAAGATCATCAGGTATGATCACTCCAGGTCCTACTATTCTTTCATGCTCATACGTACAATACCTCCCCCTTTGATTTTTACAGTCCAAATGCATGATCCCACATTCATTAAGCATTAAATTTTAGCTGCCAAATTATAGATCACTCTTCAGACTTCACTAGATCCCTCCACGTGTTATCTGTACCTTCCTGGGTGTGTACCTGTTACGGATTTTGGTATCACCCACAAAGAGACAAATCTTACCCAACAGCCCTTCCACAATATCACTTACAAACATGTTAAAAACAACTGGACCAAGGACCGATCCCTGAAGCACACCACTGGCAATGTATTTATCCTCAAAGTGAACTCCATTTACCAGTACACTTTGGCGCCTCCCATTAAACCAGTCTCTAATCCATTCAGTCACATTAAGGCCCATCCAAAGGGTGCTTAGTTTTTTATGTCACCTATGCAGAACCGTGTCAAAGGCTTTGCTGAATCTAAGTATACCAGATCTGATGCTCTCCTTTGGTCCAACTCTCTGCTTGCCCAGTCAAAGAAATTAGTCTGACAAGACCTGCGTGTAGTAAAGCTATGCTGCATTGAATCCTGAAGTCCATTGATTTCCAGAAATCTCACTATTCTTTGTTTTAGCAGATTTCCATTAACTAATTAATTTTATTTATGTATTTATTTATTTATTTATTTAAACATTCGTATAGACATTCTTTGTGACTTAAGTAATAGAAAATGGTCTACGTCAAATAAAACAATCAAAGTTTGAAACAAGGAAAAGAGAGATTAAAAAGTACATCAAAATAGCAAAGATGTCAAAAGAACAGCTCATTACTTAGTCAATCCAACCATGTGGAGCCCGATTCCCTAAGGGGCACATCTGGGCCGTCTAGACGGCCCTAAGCAGGACGGATCAGTTTGGACCCGATTCTGCACTGCCGGAACCAGACATTCCTGCAGGTGCAGGATCGAGCCCTGAGACGGCCCAGGTGCCATAGCATACCCATGGAGACATCTTCCCTGCAGGCTCCCTTGACTCCCATGGCACCAACCCTCTGTTTCCCCGCTGCCTGACCCAAGGCTGGACAGCCAGTGACAGGATCAGGTGGCGGGAACCTACCTGCCCCCGGTCCTGGTCTCTGGGGGGGGCTTCCAGTTCTGATCACTCAGTTAAAGCTGCTAATTCCACCTTCAAGGTGGAATAAGTAGCACATTCCCCCTGACCCCACAGGGCGTACAGGGCCATAACCTGTATATCCTGCCATCTCGGCCCACACTCCGCCCCCTCCCGCCCCCTTCCCCCCCCCCCCCCCCCACTGGCTCTCCCTGTACTGCTGCTCTGGCTGTGGGGGGAGAGTCGGAGGGGAAATATGGGCAGGACAGCTTGCGAGGCTGCATGTCCTGCCGGAACAAGTTGCTTCTCAGAATCGAGCCCATAGTCATTCAAAAATGTATTGTTCTACAGGTAAATGTATTCTTCTACAGAAAACAATTTATTCTTCAACAGGAAATAATAAAGTTTTTACTCACTTTCCAAAACTCAATAAATTGGTTTCCTCTCTTAAATAAGCTGGTAAGACATTTCAGTGCTCAGGACCAATCATGCTGAAGGCCTCCATATTGCCTTACCACAGAGGTCAGACTAACCAGCCTCTAGTTCATAACCTCAGCCTTACTTCAGTCCTCCAGAACCACCCCCAACTCTAAAGAAGCATTAAAAAAGTCAGTGGAGCTATTAGAATTTCCCTAAATTTCTTCAATATGCTCAGATGTATCCCATCCGGCCCCATTGCTTTGTCTACTTTTAGTTTAGCTAGGTCCTCATGAACAGAGTCTTCTAAAAATCATTTAAGATCTGCCTCACTTCAGGTTGTATTTTTCTGTGTTTTCTGAGGTTCCATTCACAGCCTATGAACAAAGAATAGAAATATTTGTTAAGCAATTTTGCTTTATCCTCATCAGCTTCTACATATCCCTCCCCTTCACCCTTGAGTCTGACGGTACCACTTTTGCACTTTCACCTGTCACTAACAAATCTAAAAAAAGTCTTAGCTCCTCATTTTACTGCATTGGCCATTTTTAATTCCATTTGCATCTTTGCCTTCATGACTGCTTTCACAGCATCTCTTAGCTTTTTCAAATACTGTACTATTGCTGAGAGGAGATATGATAGAGGTCTATAAATTAATGAATGGAGTTGAACGGGTAAATGTAGATCAGTTGTTTACTCCTTCAAAAAGTAGACAAACGAGGGGGACACTCAATGAGGCTACAATGTAGCCCATTTGGGACTGATAAGAGAAGATATTTTTTCACTCAATGCGTATTCAAACTCTGGAATTCGTTACCGGAGGATGTAGTAAAAGCTGCTAATGTAGCTGGGTTTAAAAAAGGTTTGGATAAATTCCTGGAGAAAAAGTTCATAAACCATTATTAAAGAGGACCTAGGAAATCCAATGCTTAATCCAAGATAAGCACTGTGGAATCTCTGTACCTTTTTGGAAACTTGATAAGTATTTGTGATCTGGATTGGCCACTATTGGAAGCAGGATGCTGGGCTTGATGGACATTGGTCTGACCCAATATGGCATTTCTTATGTTCTTATGTTTTCTGTGATCTTATCTACTTTATGAAGGCTACCCTCTTTCTCCTTACATTTTCAGCTACTTCTTTCAAGAGCCTATTTTCCTCTTACTTTTATTTGCTTTCCTAACAAAAGGCTCATTACCCTTAAAGTATCTCCTTTCAGTCTTGCTTGCTGCTTTTCTACTTCCCCAGATGCTCCCATCCACCAAACGATTCCTTGAGGTATTCTCTCATCTCAGCAAACTTAGTTTTCCCATAGTCTAGGACCATCTCCTCCCATTTCCTAATACTAAACGACACCATCTGGTAATCACTGGATGCCAGATGATTACCCACTATCACATCAGAAACACTCTCCACATTCATATGCACCAGGTCCAGTGTGGCCTCCTCCTCCATGGGTTCCTTTAGCAGTTTTTGGAACATTTCTTCCTGTAGAAAATCTAGAATCTCCCTACTTCTAGATGACATCACAGCAGAGATATCTCAATCACTGTCTGGCTTATTGAAATCACCATCTCCTTTCATGGCAACACTGTGAATGTCTTCAATTAAATCTCTGTCCACTTCTTTTGCCTGGGAAGGAGATCTGTATATCTCAGCAATGTAAATAAATGTTCTGTTGCCTCTTTCCAGATTAACCCACAGTGCTTCTTCCTTACCTCATAAGCCTTGCAATTCTGTTGCTTTAATATTAATTTTTAGATATAATGCCACTCCTCCTCCTTTGCTTCCTAGTGTGCTCCTCCTGAATAGATTATAGACTGGTATAATTATATCCCAGTTATGGTTCTCCATGAAACACATCTCTATGATCGCCACTAAATTCGTCAGCCTCTTCTGTTATAATCTCTAGACCCAGAACCTTATCTCCTATACTACAAGCATTAGTGCCCACAACGTTCCAGATGTTGCTCTTTGTTCCCATTTCTATATAGCTTACTTTTCTCTTTTGTCCAAATAGGTTTCACTTCTTGATTTAAATAGTGTTTTTTAAAAGGCTATGCATCTTTTAACTTTTATTTTTCTCATATTCAATGAGTTGTAAAGACCCAGACAATCCTTACCAGGAGAACGTTCTCTTGTAAAGGAGATATGTGGTCAGAGAGAATAACTAAGTAGACTGAAACATTCATGGTTCATTCCACAATGGTTCATTCCTATGTTTAATATAGTGACCCCCCCAGAGAATTCTAGAAGCAGTTTGACTCAGAGAGGGAGAAGCTGTTCTCTGCTTTCTACCTCTTTTCTTCCTTGCAGTGAGCTGCAGGTTGGGTGAGCATCAGCAGTGGGCCCAATATTTAAGGGGATTTATATGTTTTTCATACACTACCAAATATTTTGATTTTTATTCATTGATTTTCAGCAGCACTCTAAATACTCTGACATTATCCGGATAGCGATGATGCAGAGTTAGGGTGGTGCAACGGCCTTCCGCCCAACTATACGTATAGCAGTGATATTCAGCCGTGATATCCATATAGTTAAAGGAAGTCCAAAATTAAACTGCTCAGTTCTGTGTATAGCAGTCGGAGGTCAGCAGTCCCTACATATATTCAGCATTGCTGACTATGAAGGTCTTTTACTAAAGTACGCTAAGGTGTTTCATCTAACGTGCCAATAGTAATATGCATTACTGAGACATGGCTTACAGAAACGGATCAAGTCATATTGAACCAGGTCACACCACCTGACTTCATGAAATACAAGAGATCACAGAGAGAGGAAGACAGGCATCTGTATTTGGAAAAACTTAGAGAAGCTAGCAAAGTAGTCAAGAAGGCAAAGATTCAAAAGGAGGAGTAAATAGCCAATGCAATAAAATGGGGGATAAGACATTTTTCAGATATATTAATGAGAAGGGGAAGGGCAAAAGTGGTATTGTCAGACTCAAGGGTGCAGGGGAGGAATATGTAGAAGCTGATAAGGATAAAGCGGAATTGCTTAACAAATATTTTTGTTCTGTGTTCACAGATGAAGAACCAGGAGCAGGACCTCAGAAAACACCTACAAATAGGAACAGAAGCGAGGGACATCTTGAACAATTTTCAGAAGACTGTGTTCGAGAGAAACTAGCTCAACTTAAAGTAGACAAAGTGATGGGACCGGATGGGATACACCCTAGAATACTGAGGGAACTTGGGAACGTTCTAGCAACTCCACTGACTGACCTTTTCAATGCCTCGTTGGAGTCGGGAGTGGTGCCAAAGGACTGGAGAGAGGCTCATGTGGTGCCTTTACACAAAAGCCGAAGTAAGGATGTGGTTGAAACCTACAGGCCGGTTAGTTTAACTTCAGTGGTGAGTAAATTATTGGAAACGCTGCTGAAAGAGAAAATAGTGAGGTTTCTGGTGTCCAGTGGATTACAGGATCCGAGGCAGCATGGATTCACCAGAGGCAGGTCTTGTCAGACAAATCTGATTGATTTCTTTGACTGGGTGACCAGGGAGTTGGACCGAGGGAGAGCTCTAGATGTGGTGTATTTAGATTTCAGTAAAGCCTTTGACACTGTTCCTCACAGGCGACTTATAAACAAACTGAGCACCCTAGAGATGGACCCTAAAGTTACTGCTTGGGTTAGAAATTGGTTGAGTGGGAGGCGACAAAGAGTGCAAGTAAATGGAGCTCACTCTGAGGAGAAGGATGTTACCAGTGATGTGCCCCAGGGATCTGTCCTTAGTTCAATTCTTTTTAACATCTTTATTAGTGATATAGCAGAAGGGCTGTCGGGTAAGGTTTGCCTCTTTGCGGATGATACAAAATCTGCAATAGAGTAGACACCCAGGAAGGTGTAGATAACATGAGGAGGGATCTAGCTAAGCTTGAAGAATGGTCTAGAATTTGGCAGTTGGGATTTAATGTTAAAAAATGTAAGGTCATGCATTTGGGCTGCAGCATGCCAAGGGAGCAATATAGTATAGGGGGTGAAGTACTTTTGTCCACTAAAGAAGAGTGGGACCTAGGCGTGGTTGTGTCTGATGATCTTAAAGTAGCTAAACAGGTAGAAAAGGCGACGGCAAAAGCTAGAAGGATGCTTGGGTGCATACGGAGAGGAATGGCTAGCAGAAAAAAGGAGGTGATAATACCTCTCTATAAGTCTTTGGTGCGAACTCATTTGGAGTATAGAGTGCAATTCTGGAGACCGCACCTTCAAAAGGATGTGAACAGGATGGAGTTGGTGCAGAGGTTGGCTACTAAAATGATTAGTGGTCTCCATTATAAAGCATATGAGGACAGACTGAAGGATCTTAATATGTACACCTTAGAGGAAAGGCGGGATAGAGGTGATATGATTGAGATGTTTAAATACCTCCGTGGCATAAATGTTCAGGGAGAGAGCCTCTTTCGATTGAAAGCAAGTTCTGCTATGAGGGGACATGGGATGAGGGTGAAGGGAGATAGATTCAGGAGTGATATGCGGAAATATTTCTTTATGGAAAGAGTAGTGGATCCATGGAATAGTCTCCCAGTGGAGGTGGTAGAGATGAGGACAGTAACTGAATTCAAAAAAGCATGGGACAAACACAGAGGATCTCTAAAGGTAAAAAGGGGACTGTTGTAGTTGTTGATATGGAAGGACAGACTAGATAGGCCATGTGGTCTTTTTCTGTCATCATATTTCTATGTTTCTATGTTTCTGTGTTTCACAGCATTCAGTTGCCCCAGAACAAACAAAAGAGGAGGAGAAGCACTAATACTGGTCAGGGAAAGCTACATATTTAAACTCATATCCACACTCAACTCATCTGAATCCACCACTATAGTCATCTCAAACCACTATATCAGCATCTGTCTGACGTACAGGCCCCCCAATGCCAAGGATGAGCATCTATCAGTGATACTGGAATCAATATGCGCAATCAGCAACCAACACAAACCCCTCATTGCCCTTGGAGACTACAACCTAACCTCTATACCAACAAAGAATACCAGAGCCTTTCTTAAAGCCTTAGAAGCACTGGACTGCACACAAATGGTCGACACACCCTCACACCAGCATGGGCCTACCCCGGACCTCATCTTCATAACAACTCAACTGTCCGAGTTAAACCAAATCACGAACCCAACACCCATGGAAGTTCCCTGATCAGATCATCACGTCCTCACATTTACCCTACACCTGGAAGCCCCGTCTCACCTCTATGATGAGAAAAACATGACAAGAAGATTCAAAGCCTACAACAAAGAAACCTTCCTGAAGGAAACAATGCCGCAAATCCAACAAGAAGGCAGCAACTTAGATGAAACAATAGACAAATGGAACCACACCATATCCAAAGCTGCATCAGCACCAAGCAAGGATTGCCCATCGACCCACAGGAGAACCAATGCCCCCTGGTACTCCAACACAATCAGAGAAGCAAAACGCTCCCTCAGGCGAACAGAAAGGAAATGGAGACGATACAAATCATCAGACACTCTGCACCAGTACAGAACTGAACAACAAAACTACAACAAGCTCATCAACGACCACAAACAACAACACCATACTAACCGCATCTTGAAAGCGGCAAATAAGCCAAAGGAACTCTTCAGCATCGTCAAAAAACTCACCAAAGATGGCTCTGGGAATGACACCCACCAAATTGACCCTCAAGAATACACAAACTACCTAAAGAACAAGAACACCATGCAAGCCCCGACAAGCATCACAACCACATGCAACCAAAACTGGACTGACACATATCAAACCTCAGAAAACTTCACCATACCAACAGTACAACACATAGAGGACATTGTGCACACCCTGAATACAACCACGTCCCCATCAGATCCTTGCCCTGTCGAATGGATCAAAAACTCCAAAGACCAACTACCCCAGCACATCCACAAAATTGTAAATGAGTCCCTGCAACAAGGGCACATGCCACAGGCACTCAAACAAGCCATGATACGGCCCATCTTCAAGGGTGCAAAACTGAGCACTGCAGACCCAAAATCATACCGACCCATATCGAGTCTACCATTCTTATCAAAGGTTATTGAAAAAGTCACACAAAGGTAGCTACAGTACTACATCGATCTGCAAGCTCCGTTAGACCCTCAGCAGCATGGATTCAAGCCACAACACAACGTAGAAACACTGCTCACATCCCTCTTTGACAACCTGCTGAAAGGCCTAGACCAGCGATGGCGAACCTATGGCACGCGTGCCAGCTGTGGCACGCGAAGGCCTTGCAGCTGGCACGCGGGAAGGTCCGCATTTAAAAGGTCCCAAATTTAAAAAAAAAAAAAACCAAACAAAGCGGCTGCTTCTGCCGCGGCAGCCTCAAGAGCTCTGCCGCGGCAGCCTCAAGAGCTCTGCCGCGGGGCCCCCCCCCTGCCCGGCAGAGCCTCCCTGCATCATCTACCTTCAAGTCGCAAAACGCGGGCTTCTTTCAGAGCCGCGAGAGTTTCCTTTCTCGCGGCTCTCCCGCGAGAAAGGAAACTCTCGCGGCTCTGAAAGAAGCCCGCGTTTTGCGACTTGAAGGTAGATGATGCAGGGAGGCTCTGTCGGGCAGGGGGGGGGGCCCCGCGGCAGAGCTCTTGAGGCTGCCGCGGCAGAGCTCTTGAGGCTGCCGCGGCAGAAGCAGCCGCTTTGTTTGGGTTTTTTTTTTTTAATTTGGGATGATAGGGGGGAAGGAAGGGGGTTTAGGACTGGTAATGGGCTATGGTGGGGAGGCTAAGACTGGAAATGGGCTGATGGGGGGGGGGTTAGGACTGGTAATTGGCCATGGGGGGGGCTTAAGACTGGAAAGGGGCTGATGGGGCGGGGTTAGGACTGGTAATTGGCCATGGGGGGGGCTAAGACTGGAAAGGGGCTGATGGGGGGGTTAGGACTGGTAATTGGCCGGGGGGGGGGTAGTACTGGTAAAAGGCCGGGGGGGGGGGGGGTAGGACTGGTAATTGGCCAGGGGGGGGGTTAGGACGGGTAATTGGCCATGGGGGGGGGCTAAGACAGGAAATGGGCTGATGGGGGGGGTTAGGACTGGTAATTGGCCGGGGGGGGGGTAGGACTGGTAATTGGCCAGGGGGGGGGGGGTTAGGACTGGTAATTGGCCGGGGTTAGGACTGGTAATTGGCCATGGGGGGGGCTAAGACTGGAAATGGGCTGATGGGGGGGGGGTTAGGACTAGTAATGGGCCATGGGGGGTGCTAAGGCTGGAAGTGGGCTGGTGATGGTGATGATGATGGTGATTTGGGGGGGGGGAAGGACTAGTAATGGGCTATGGGGGGGGCTAAGACTGGAAATGGGCTGATGGGGGGGTTAGGACTGGTAATGGGCTGATGGGGGGGTTAGGACTGGTAATGGGCTATGGGGGGGCTAAGACTGGAAATGGGCTGAGTGGAAGGAGGGCTTGAACTGCAAATAGCTGATGGGATTGGGGCTTGGAATGGAAATGGGTTGTGAGGGGGAGGGAGCTAGGACTGGAAATGGGTGAGGGGGGGCTAGGACAGGAAATGGGCTGATGGAGGGGCTAGAATAGGACTGGAAATTGGCTGTTGGGGGGGTGCTAAGATTGGAAATGGGCTGTGGTGGGGGTTTGGATTGAAATGGACTCATGAAGGGGCTAGAACTGGAAGTAGGCTCATGGGGGGCTTGGATTGGAAATGGGCTGAGTGGAGGGGAGCTAGGATTTGACATGGGCTGATGGTGGGGCTAGGAAAGGACTAGAAATGGGCTCATGGGGGGCTGGGTTTGGAAATGAGCTGATGGAGGGACTCGGATGGGACTGCAAATAGATGGGGGAGCTAGGACTGGAAATGGGCTTATGGGGGGTTAGGACTGGAAGTGGGTTGATGAGGGGGGGCTAGGACTGGTATTGGGTTGGGAGGTTGCTAGGACTGGAAATGGGTTGGGGGGCTGCTAGGACTGGAAATGGGCTGATGCAGGGACTAGAAGGGAATGGATGCTGGGTGAGGCTGGAACTAGAAGGGAGCTGGTGTTGGGGGAGGATTAGAATGGGATGGGGCTGGGAGAGTAAAATGGAGAGGGGAAAAATATTTTGTGTGGGAGGGATAAAAAATCTACAATTGGCCGGGTATTGGGAGAATAAGTGGGGATTGAGGATGGAGGGGTAAATTTTGAGTAGATGAAATAGGAATGAGGAAAGAGCAAAAGGAGAAAGATTAGTATGTTAAAGCAGATGTAGAGAGAGAATGGAAAAAAAAAACCAAGAAGACAGAAGAAAGGACAAATGGACAGCAGATGGAGAGTTAGGAGAAGACACGAAGAAACCAGAAGAAAGTGGCTGGAGCAATTGCAACTGAAAAAAAATGCACAAAAGGTAGAAAAATATCTCTTTATTTTGAATTTATTAACTGGAATATGTCAGCTCTGGGAAATGTGCATCATTAATTTTTGCGCTTTGTTTAGTACAAGAGGAAATTAATTTATAGTTTTATTTCTACAGTGTTGTTGTATATTCCAAGTTTGGCTTTTGGGGTTCCCAGTTTAATTATTGTCTTCCTGTTTTTAAATTGTGATTCCTTGTTTGGTGATGGTCTGTTCTGCATGTGTAACTGAGCTGAGGTATTCTGTTTATATAATTCCTATTTGACATTGCCACTTGTTCTTTCCCCAGTAGGTCATGTATTGTTGTTCTCTGAAATGTATTGGTTTAATATTTGCAGTGTTGCCTTTTGATAGTTAGGGTATGGTGCTTTGTGAGTCCTGGTAGTACTGTTAGGATACGGCGGGTTTGCTATGGGTTCTAAATGGGCAGCGTTTGTAGTAGTTCCTAATGTGCCTGGCGGTTGGTACTGGATTATAGTAATGTAGAAACCTTTTAGTCTTTCTTTATCCATATACTCATTAAGAGGCATGTTTACTAAAAGTTAGTGTATGGTAACATTATGCAAATATTTATGCAAATGAGGCACCTTATGCAAATGAGGCTTTAATGGACGTGCTGGCACTTTGAGGAAATTCTTTGGTTTTGTGCGGCAGTTTGGGCACTCGGGCTCAAAAAGGTTAGCCATCACTGGCCTAGACAATATAAAAAATGGATTTTTACTGGTATTCTTAGACATCTCAGCAGCATTCGACACAGTTTCCCGCACAATAATGAGGAGTGGAGGAGTAGCCTAGTGGTTAGAACACTGGCTTGCTAACCAAGTAACCAGGGTTCAATTCCCACTAGCACTCCTTGTGGCCTTGGGCAAGTCACTTAACCCTCCATTGCCTTGGAAGAAAGGCCTGGCAATCTACTTCCGGTGACATTGCCAAGAAAACCCAGGAGCTTCTGGGTCACCAGGAGTCAGGACTGACTCAAAGGCACACAATGATAAACCAATTACAGGAGATCAGACTAAGCAACAACACAATAAAATGGTTCACATCATATTTAAGTAACAGGACGCAGCAAGTCAAATGCAGCCAAGCAAAATCCACCCAGATCCCTATCAACCAAGTAATTCCACAAGGATCAGCTCTCTCGTCCATACTATTCAACATCTACATCTAACCGATCTGTAACATTATCAAACGCCACAAGGTACAATATCACATTTATGCAGATGACATTATGGTGTACACTCTCATAAACACACTTGTTCCAGACATGGCCCCCATAACTCATTGCCTCGAGGACATTAACAGCTGGCTTGCAAACAACAAACTGAAAGTCAACTATGACAAAACCAAAGCAATTATCATAACCAGAAATACCAATTTTAACCCACCTCAAGACATCAGTATCCTGAACCGAACCATAACAATAAAGGATGAGGTGAAATACTTAGGCGTCACCCTGGACAGGAACTTAAACCTTCAATCACATATAAGCAAAACCACTGCAAAAGCATACCAATGATTGAAAATCATCTGGAGGCTCAAACCGATCCTCAGCCAGGACCATTTCCACACCATATGCCAGGCAGTCATCACCCCAATACTGAACTACAGAAACTTCCTATATCAAGGACTACCTAAGCAAACTACCCATTCACTCCAACTGGTGCAAAACACTGCAGCCCGCATCATAACCGGCTCAGCCAAGCATGAACACATCACACCTATACTTCAGCAACTGCACTGGCTCCCAATAACTGCACGGGCAAGATTCAAAACAATTATAAACATATTCAAGATCATACACCTATGCACAGCAGATATCCTCCACAGCTTGATAATCTAAGACACAATCAACCGACCCAGATGAACTAACAACAGCAATAGAGTACGCACACCAGCTGGATACCATAAAACAAAACAAGCTACATCCAACAGAGCCATATCCCTCTCAACACCAACCCTCTGGAACTCCCTCCCAGATGAACTGTGTACAATAAAAGACCTTAAGGATTTCCGCAAATCCCTCAAGACCTTCCTATTCATGGAATTCTATGGTCAAGCAACCTAAATAAACCCTTCTCCATGCTTGAATGTAGAAATAACCCCATCTACTATAGTCTACTTGTACGTTGTGTCACCCCGTTCAATGTAAACCCAACCTGTGAATCCAACCACTTTGATTGAAGGAAAAAGTGGTATACAAATCTGGATAAATAAAATAAATAAGTATGGGACAAACACAGAGGATCTCTAAAGGGAAAAAAGGGACTGTTGTAGTGGTTGATATGGAAGGACAGACTAGATAGGCCATGTGGTCTTTTTCTGCCATCATGTTTCTATGTTTCAATGTGCCCGAGGGGAATCATGCCTAGATTCCACCAGGACTTATTACATAAGGTACCTCTCGAGAGTCACCTTTAAATGAAGACAGTAGGTATGGAATAGTCTTTACTCTGTATTGTGCATGCAGCTATAACTTGTCTTAAAATGAGGACAAGTGAATAGATTCTGCCAGTGTAATTATTTAGCATGAATTTCGTTGTTTTTATCTTTATATTGGAAGTTCCTCTAGGTGCACTTTTCAAATGACTTGGGATTTTGTTAAGACAGTATCCACTCAAGGGAGGAGCAGGAGGGAAGGAAGGCTGCCATCTGAGCTTTGTATACTTTGGCAATAGAGAATAACATAAGTGATAGATAGTTCTACTTTGCAATCTGCTTCACTCAAGTATTGTAAGACAAAACTATATAATCAGTTGCCCAAGGAATGGGGCAAAGAGTTCTGAATTTTTGTGAAAACCTCATTTTATGTTTGCAGTATGAAATAAAACATGGAAATAATAGGATGAAAGGGTGACATTGTTTCAGGGCTGGCCTAACTATTAGGCAAGACTAGGTGGTCCCAAAGTTAGTTCAAGGTGTTGGTAACCTAGACAAATCTTAAGCCTTACACCTCACCCCCACCCCAGCTGTCAGACTCTATTGTTTAGCTTTGAATACCCTGCTCTTTGGCACTCCCCCCCCCCCCCCCGCACACACACAAAAAAGCTGCCACCTTAGGTGATCATCTAGTTTTCCAAATCATTGGGTCGGCCCTGGAGAGAGGACACCACATACATGCAAAGTGTATGATTGTTGTGAGAGGATGATCATGATTATTGAGTTTAATTATCAAAATCTGGAGAGGGGCGAGAGGCATAAGACTGAAGGTTCATTTAGAGCACCCAATATTCTTGCAATGGCCCTGATGAGAGGAGTGGGATGCATGCTCAAGACAAAGCAGTGGATGCCAGATACAAGGGGGGATCCCAAGTAGGAGGATCCTTCACATCTGGCCAGGGGAAATAGAGGGGAAGCCAGGGAGTGCTCCATGGAACAATAGATTTGATTGTTGGATGTTTTTATTGTGCATTATGAATACCATGCCAAAGAAATGTACAAGATGTCAGGTTTTACTGAGGAATCTAGCAAAAATTATCTTGGTGGAACACCACAACTGCATGAGAACTTTATTGGGAAAATTCAAGAAGTCTCTCTCTTAGTTCTCAGGACTCTGAAGGCGAAATCCTTCCTCGCACTGAAGAACCACCTGAGGGCAAAGAGGAGTGAATCTGGACTCTGCCCCATTTTCAAGTGAGCCCCTTCATCATAGGATGGACCTGGGACAGAGTTCCACAGGTTTCAAGCCCATGTGAGTGAAGGATGTGCTGGCCCAAGAAGCTAGAATTCCGTCTATGAACGAAGAGTACATGATGCTCAGTCAGAGATCTTACGTAGGGCAGATGAGGTTGCATTTGCCTCTATACCTACTCTTCCTGTGTTGTGTTCACTGCTTTTGTGATTTGTGAGCCTGTGAAAGCAGTACAAAGTTTGAGCATTATAGGATCTAGATAGGGGAAATGTGTGCGTTCCCTGGTGAAATATCAATGTTTTACCTTAATGTGTAAGACAACAGCCATGGTATGAAGGAGAAACTAATTGAATCAAAGGGAGAAGGTCTAATATTTTGATACATTCTAACCATGCTTTGTAGCTTGACAAGCCACAGTCATTTCTATATGTATCTTGATGTTGTTTTCACTATCATTTGCTCTGGAGAAGGGCTTTATTAAAGTTTCAAGAAGGACTGAATCCTTTGTACATCTGTAATGATAAGTAGTAGTAATTAAAGAAGTGATGCAGTGTTTTGGTTTATTTAAGATTTTATATACAGCTTTTCTGTGTAAAGGCAAAGCGGTTTAGAAGCATAAAATTAAATAAATAAAAGAAAAGGAAAAGAATGCCATAAACTGATAGGAAAGTGGAAACAAGAAAACCAATAATTTATTTATTTATTTATTTTATTTATTTATTTAACAGTTCTTCTATACCGCTCTATTTTAGATCAGAGCGGTTTACATTTAACATCAACTATACAACACAGGCACTTTGAGTTGTATTTACAATAAACAGGGAGATCAACTTGGAAATAACTGGGGAAACTATGTATATTGTGTAATTATTAACATTGTATTACACTGGTACCTGATTTCAGGCAGAACATATCTACATCTTATTTACATTGGGAGTCTGAATTCTAGTTCAGTGGGTACTTCTTAGAGATCGGTTGGTTATCCTTTTTCATGCTGAGTCTGCTTGTTTAGTTGGGGTGAGTGATTGTCTGAGGGGCAATAAGTATGCTTACTAAGGCTGGATTCAGGGTAGTATGTGGTGAACAGGTGCTGTTTTAATGCCTTCCTGAATTGGGTTAGGTGAGTGATGTTTCGAATAGAGGTGGGGAGAGCATTCCATGCTCTGGGAGCATAGATTGTAAAGGCCCTATTTGTTGTTGCTTTTGTGCATGTCGTTATTACTTTTGGGACCTCTAGGGTGTTTTGCATCATGGGTCTTCTGCTTCTGTTCAGTGGTACCTTATGTATCATCTTGCTGATAGTTGTGTGGGTCAAAGTGTTTAAGGCTTTGAAGGTTAAGGTTAGAACTTTATGCAGGGTTCTTGCTTGAACCGGTAACCAATGGAGGTTCATCAGTACTGGCGTTATGTGATCTCTCCGTGAGGCCCCTGTTAGTACTCTTGCAGCAGTGTTCATTGCAAGCTGGAGAGGAGCTTGCGTTGCTTGAGGGAGACCGTGAAGAATTACGTTGGCATAGTCGAAATGTGGTAATATTAATGCCTGGTAGATCGATCGGTAGTCGCTGAAGTCAAGTAGCGGTCGGAGATGTTTTAAGGTCCTTATTTTCATATATACTGTTTTTACTGTGTTTTTTATGTGGGTTTTCAGATCCAGTTGTTGATCCAGTGTAACGCCAAGGTAGCGGATGGTAGGTTTGGTTTTTAGTTCTGTGTTGCCGATTTTTAAAGAGAGTGGAGGGGTGAAGTCCTGGTTCCTTGAGATGAAAAGGACATCTGTTTTGTTGTAGTTGATTCTCATGTTTTGTGTGCTGAACCATTCTGCTACTGCCTCAAAACATCTTGTTAGAGGGGAGAGGTCTGGTTGGTTGGTCCTGAATGGGATGTATAGAAGGATGTCGTCAGCGTAGGCTAGACAGTTGACCTTGAATGCACGTGCTAGGGCACATATGGGCTGCATGTAGATGTTAAACATCAATGCAGATAGTGACGAGCCCTGTGGTACACCCTGGTTTTGTAAAAATGGTTCCGAGGTTGTAGAGCCTGACCTTACATGTTGCCATATAAGTGGAAAGGAAGGGGTAAGGAAAGAGATTGGGGGGGGGGGGATAATCAGCTCATGTTCCAGACAACCTAGGCTCCAAAAGCTGATGTGGGAAGCATATTTGGCTTCTTGCCCTCAAGTTTGAACTAACTTCATCTTTTCAGCATGCCCTGTGGGCCTCTTTCATAGGATTTCAGCTTTATCATATTTTCCATATTTCAAAGTCGATAATGAAGTTTATGTACATTTGTATTTCAGCATTGAGAGCTATGTCAGCCCTGAATACCTCACTAAAGGTTCGGTAATGCTAGTATTACTACAATAGACTTTTCAAACATTAGAAAGAATTAAGTGGATAATTTATAAGGTGGTGCTTACTAGTGTAGGTAGTCTTATACGTGCATTGATTTAAGGCGTGATCAATGACACTAGTTTGTAAATAAAAGCATTTTATGATTTATACGCATGCTCTTGTGCTCAGCCTAAACTCTGTCCATGCGCATGCCCATAGTGAAAGGAGGTGCCATTGGGGCGACAGCTGTCCTTATAAAATCACGCCTTCATCATGTATGCACAGATGCCCATTTACGTGTATTTGGACTTTCAAAAAGCCTTTGACAAGGTCCCTCATCAGAGACTTTTGGCAAAACTAAAGAGTCATGGGATAGGAGGCAGTGTACTATTGTGGATCGGGAACTGGTTAAAAGATAGAAAGCAGAGGGTTGGGCTAAATGGCCAATTTTCCCAATGGAGTAAGGTGAATAGTGGTGTACCCCAGGGATCTGTGCTGGGTCCACTGCTTTTTGACATATTCATAAATGACCTGGAAAAGGGAATAACGAGTGAGGTTATCAAATTTGAAGATAACACAAAACATTTTAAAGTTGTTAAAACCCATGAGGATTGTGGAAAATTGCAAGAGGATCTTGATAAATTGGAAGACTGTGCATCAAAATGGCAGATGAAATTTAATGTGGACAAGTGCAAAGTTATGCACCTACGGAAGAAGAACCCCAACTATGGTTACACGATGCAAGGTTTCACTTTAGTAAACACCATCCAGGAAAATGTTTTAGGCGTCATTGTGCATAACATGTTAAAACCCACCACCCAGTGTGCAGCGGTGGCTAAGAGAGCAAATAGAATGCTAGGTATCATAAGGAAAGGAATGGAAAATAAAACAAAGGATACTATAATGCCTCTGTATCGTTCCATGGTGCGACCGCACCTTGAATATTGTGTGCAATTCTGGTCGCTGTATCTTAAAAAGGATATAGCGTTATTAGAAAAGGTTCAGAGAAAAGGCACCAAAATGGTAAAGGGGATGGAAGGACACCTCTATGAAGAAAGGCTAAAAAGGTTAGGGCTCTTTAACCTGGAAAAGAGATGACTGAGGGGAGATATGATAGAAGTCTATAAATTAATGAACGGAGTGGAATGGGTAAACGTAGACTGATTGTTTACGTCATCAGAATATAGAAAGAATAGGGGACATACAATGAAGCTACAGGGTAAACTATTTAAGACAAATAAGAGAAAATATTTTTTCACTCAGCGTGTAATCAAACTCTGGAATTTGTTACCGGAGGATGTAGTAAAAGCTGTTAGTGTAGCTGGGTTTAAAAAAGGTTTGGACAAGTTCCTGGAGGAAAGGTCCATAAACCATTATTAAGAAGGTACCCAGGATATCAATGCTTGACCCAGTACAAGCATTGTGGAACCTGTGTCTTTTGGGGAAACTGCTAGGTGCGTATGACCTAGATTGGCCACTGTTGGAAACAGGATTCTGGGCTTGATGGACCTTGGTCTGACCCAGTATGGCATATCTTATGTTCTTACGTGTATCAATCATGAAAATACTGTGATTTATGTGTCCTATAAAATTACCCTCTAAACGTTTTCACCCTACTTTCCTGAACAGCTTTTTGCCATGGTCTCCTTTCCATCCTCAAACTGGATGAATTAGTTCCTTAATTTTTAAGAGGTTGAGACTGGATCTGGGTCTTGGAGGCCAGGTTCAGGAGATATTCAAGTTCTATCACTTCTGGTAAAATTGTGGCGTAGAAATCCAAATAATTCTTGTTTCTTTTGCTCTTCTGGATATAGATCATTAGCACATTAGCACTCAAGCATAAAGCATGTGGGTGGGTTTGTTGTGTTGCTTATCTTTTGAACATTGCGCGTGTTTGCATAGTTTCCTCTAGTATTCAACATTGTCCAAGGAAAGAAATCCAAGAAAGACACGTCAAAAGAATGCTAAAGGGAAATAATGGAAGGAAATAATCCGTGCCACTAATAGATCAGTTATTTCCAGCTGAAACATAACATGGTGTGCCACAATGTGAAAAACAAACAGATCAACTTCACTGCCCTCTTTTGCAATATTGGTGACCTTCCACCTAAATATTCCATGTAGTTAAGTTCCCCTGGAGTGCTTTCCAAACAGAGCTAAGCACGTCGAAATGTGTTGTCATGGCATGTATTATGGTAATAAAGCTTTTATTTTTGTGGCAGCACTTCAAAAGATGTAAACCTTTTTGCTGGCACGTCTTATTCTCTCAGTCCCTTGCCATATAAGCAGGCTAGCACATTTGAGAAAGCCACTAGGAAACTAAGGTGCATGTTTACTAAAGAACGCTATTTGCGCCGCGTCCCGTTATCGCGCAGTAAGGTACATTACCGTGCGATAATGGCGCTTTAGCACGCGATAAGGTACCTATTAACTATTTCCTCATTTTATCATAGTCTCCCTTTCGAAAGTTAAAAGGTAGTACTGTGGATATCCTTACTATCCCTCCTCTACTAATTAAATCAAAGGCGATCATGCTATGATCACTATTGCCAAGTGGCCCCAACACCCTTATCTCTTGCACTAGATATGGTGTTCCACTAAGGACTAGGTCTAATATGGCTTCCCCTCTGGTCGGTTCATGAACCAGCTGCTCCAAGAAGCAGTCATTTATGTCATCTAGGAACGTTATCTCCCTAGAATGTCCTGCCGTGACACTGACCCAGTCGATACCGGGGTAATTGAAATCACCCATTATTATTACCGCGCTGTAACTTTTGATTTCTTTGAGCATTTCATCATCCATTTGTTCATTCTGGCCAGGCGGTTGATAGTACACCCCCACTGCCATCGCCTTCCCCTTTTTACATGGAATTTCAATCCATAGAGATTCTACAGCAAATTTAGTTTCCTGCAAAACTTTAATCCTTTCTGACTCAATGCCCTCTCTAACAGAGCGCAACCCCTCCACCAATTTGATCAACTCTATCATTATAATATAGTTTGTACCCAGGTATCACAGTGTCCCATTGGTTGTCCTCCTTCCACCATATCTCTGATATTCCAATCATATCTAACCTCTAATTTAGTGCTATATGTTCTAACTCTCCCATCTTATTTTTTAGACTTCTAGCATTTGCATACAAGCATTTTAGAGACTGTATTTTATTCATATTAATTTGGCTATTGGTAGACATGGGTAATTTGGGATCTTTAAGCTCTGTCTGCTCCATACTCTAGGGCATTTGGGCTACTTTACTCTTTTTTGGAATCTCTCTGTTTTTGGTAGTATCCTTCAAGGATACATTCTTCCGAACCATCTGCTCTTGGCGACTGTCGGCTTTCCCCTATTATCTAGTTTAAAAGCTGCTCTATCTCCTTTTTAAAGGGTAATGCCAGCAGCCTGGTTCCATCCCGGTTAAGGTGAAGCCCATCCCTTCGGAAGAGCCCCTCCTTTCCCCAGAATGTTCCCCAGTTCCTAACAAATCCAAACCCCTCATCTCTGCACCATTGACTCATCCACGCATTGAGACTCCGGAGCTCTGCCTGCCTTTTGGGTCCTGCACGTGGAACGGGAAGCATTTCAGAGAACGCTACCCTGGAAGTTCTGGATTTCAACTTCCTACCTAAAAGCCTAAATTTAGCCTCCAGAACCTCCCTACCACATTTTCCTATGTCATTGGTACCAACATGTCCACCAGCCACCCAGCTATCTACATGCCTAATGATTGAATCACCAACTATAATGGCTGTCCTAACCCTTCCCTCATGGGCACATGGCCCTGGGGAAACTTCCTCGGTGCGAGAGGGTTTTACATCACCTGGAGGACAGGTCCTAGTTACAGGATCACTTCCTGCCACACCAGGGTGATGCTCTCCTGTCACGTGACCTCTCTTCTCCATGGCAACAGGGATGCTGCCAGAATGGAGGTGGGACTCGTAGGTCTCGTCTATGTACCTCTCTGTCTTTCTTATGTTTTCCAAGTCTGCTACTCTAGCCTCTAGAGAATGGACTCGTTCCCTGAGAGCAAAGAGCTCCTTGCACCTAGTGCACACGTAAGACCTCTCACCCACTGGGAGAAAATCATACATGTGACACTCAATTTAAAAGAGTGGAAAGCCCCCATCTCGCTGCTGGACTGCTGTCTGCATCTTAGTTTTAAGTTTTTGTTTAGATCTTTAAGTTCTTTACTTACTAAGGGTTGCTATAGATATTTATACCAATAAAACTGTACCTAATACGTTTAATATACCTTGTTCACCTGAAGCTTAATTAATCTCAGGTCCTTAGTGTATGACTGATTTAGGTAATGAGCTTCACCTGAGAGCACCTCCTGTCTTTTAAGATGTGTAAGTACCTACAAAGCTACGATTATCCCAGGGGTGGGTTGGTGTGGGGAGGGAGGGAGGGAAATAACACTTATTAAAAGAGGGCTGCTACACAGTACCCTGTCCTGTGCTGCTGAGGTAAGCTATATTCTTATTTGATTTAAATTATAGCTCTTTGCTGCTGCTAGGCTCTAACTTATTATGAGATTTAAACTACAAGCTCTCTTCTGGGTTCTAAATTTAACCAGAAAGCTCTCTTCTGTGTTTTAAATTTAAACTAAAAGTACTTTGCTGATGCTAGGCCCTGAGTGACTATTAAATTTAAACTACAGCTCTCTGCTGGGTTCCAAATCTAACCAGAAAGCTCTCTTCTGTGTTTTAAATTTAAACTAAAAGTACTTTGCTGATACTAGGCCCTGAGTGACTATTAAATTAAAACTACAAGCTCTCTGCTGGGCATGAAATGTAACCAGAAAGTTCTCTTCTGTGTTTTAAATCTAAACTTAAACTGCTGCTACTAGGCCCTGACTGATTTAACAAAAAATAGTGGGTTCACAGATTAAATACCTTTAATAGAAAGAATTCCTTTCAGAAAATTCCCAGAAGTATATACTCACAATTGCAGATCTCTCTCCAGAAGTAACAGTCCCCTTTTCTAGTCCTTCAAGTGGAAAGACAAAGGAACAGGATAGGTTCCAGGCTGTCTCTAACTGCAGAACCTCTGTTACTCAGAAAAATGGTCAATATAAACAATTCTAGAAATGAAATACCAGTGAAAAGGTAGGACAGCACCACAAGAGTGAAAAGGATTTCATTCTTGTCCGTGGTACCCTATCCTGTTTTAGAGGATTTCAAGAGAGGAGGGCAGCCAGTAGTCTAACTT
Source organism: Ichthyophis bannanicus (assembly GCA_033557465.1). Taxonomy (NCBI): domain Eukaryota; kingdom Metazoa; phylum Chordata; class Amphibia; order Gymnophiona; family Ichthyophiidae; genus Ichthyophis; species Ichthyophis bannanicus. The sequence goes on from CM066032.1 coordinate 1,350,525,205, forward strand.
ATGTATCAAGAAGAATTCCCAAGGTTATGAAATCCTTTTGGAGCAGTCTGATAAGGTTTGTGGAGTCAAGGGAAGCCCGTAAATATAGGTGGCCTGTTGAGCTGATGGTTTGAATTTAAGTTTTGGATTCCAGCAGAAGGAAAGATTGGCCTTTTTGGTATTCTTATCACCATTCAGCAAGTTCCTCAGTGAACTCTTATTTTTCGAACTCAATCTGGTGTGGAATTTGTTCTTAATACCTTAAAGATTGTTTCAAGCATTAAGAGAGTCAGTTGGTCCATTAGATGATAGAGGGGTTAAAGGGGCACTAGGAGGCGACAAGGTGATAGCAGAGAGACTGAAAGAATTCCTTGCTTCTGTCTTTACTGAGGAAGATATAGGGATGTTACCCATGACTGAAGTGGTATTTAAAGGTGTGGAAGAATTGAAGGAAATATCGATACATCGGGAAGATGTATTACAACTATTAGATAAACTGAAGAGTAGCAAATCACCTGGGCCGGATGGTATATATCCAAGGGTGTTGAAAGAGCTGAAATATGAGATTGCAGACCTGCTAATCTGTGATCTATCATTAAAATCATCTGTAATACCTGAAGATTGGAGGATCACCAATGTAACGCCAATTTTTAAAAAGGGTTCCAGGGGTGATCCGGGAAACTACAGACCGGTGAGCCTGACGTCAGTACTGGGAAAAATGGTAGAAACCATCAAAAAGAACAAAATTACTCAGCATGTAGATAGTCATGGTCTAATGGGAGACAGCCAACATGGCTTTAGACAAGGAAGATCTTGTTTTACTAATCTGTTATGTTTTTTTGAAGGTGTGAATAAACAGGTGAACAAAGGTGAGTCGGTTGATATAGTGTATCTGGTTTTTCAGAAAGCCTTTGACAAGGTCCCTCATCAGAGACTTTTGGCAAAACTAGAGTCATGAGATAGGAGGCAGTGTACTATTGTGGAGCAGGAACTGGTTAAAAGATAGAAAGGGTAGGGCTAAATGGCCAATTTTCCCAATGGAGAAAGGTGAATAGTGGTGTACCCCAGGGATCTGTGCTGGGTCCGCTGCTTTTTGACATATTCATAAATGACCTGGAAAAGGGAATAACCAGTGAGGATATCAAATTTGCAGATGACACACAACTATTTAAAGTTGTTAAAACCCATGAGGATTGTGGAAAATTGCAAGAGGATCTTGATAAATTGGAAGACTGGGCATCAAAATGGCAGATGAAATTTAATGTGGACAAGTGCAAAGTTATGCACCTAGGGAAGAGCAACCCAAACTATGGTTACAAGATGCAAGGTTCCACATTAGGAACCACCACCCAGGAAAAAGATTTAGGCGTCATTGTGGATAACATGTTAAAACCCTCGGCCCAGTATGTAGCGGTAGCCAAGAGAGCAAATAGAATGCTAGGTATCATAAGGAAAGGAATGGAAAATAAAATAAAAGCTATTATAATGCCTCTATATCGTTCCATGGTGAGACCGCACCTTGAATATTGTGTGTGATTCTGTTCGCTATATCTTAAAAAGGATATAGAGTTATTAGAAAAGGTTCAGAGAAGAGGGGAGATATGATAGAAGTCTATAAATTAATGAACGGAGTGGAACGGGTAAACGTAGATCGATTGTTTACGTTATCAGAATATAAAAAGACTAGGGGACATGCAATGGGTCAGACCAAGGTTCATCAAGCCCAGTATCCTGTTTCCAACAGTGGCTAATCTAGGTCATACATACCTACCAGTATCCCAAGAGACACTTGTCCAAACCTTTTTTAAACCCAGCTACACTAACAGCTCTTACTACATCCTCCGGTAACAAATTCCAGAGTTTGATTACACATTGAGTGAAATAATATTTTCTCTTATTTGTCTTAAATAGTTTACCCTGTAGCTTCATTACATGTCCCCTAGTCTTTCTAGCCGCTGGGCGTAAACAATAGCGTAAACAATCGATCTACGTTTACCCGTTCCACTCTATTCATTAATTTATAGACCTCTATCATATCTCCCCTCAGCTGTCTCTTTTCCAGGTTAAAGAGCCTTAACCTTTTTAGCCTTTCTTCATAGGAGTATCCTTCCATCCCCTTTACCATTTTGGTGGCTCTTCTCTGAACCTTTTCTAATAACGCTATATCCTTTTTAAGATACGGCAACCAGAATCGCACACAATATTCAAGGCGCGGTCTCACCATGGAACGATATAGAGGCATTATAATATAATAAATATTTTCTCTTATTTGTATTAAATAGTTTACCTTGTAGCTTCATTACATGTCCCCTAGTCTTTCTATATTTCAATGAAGGATAGCTCAAACATATCCAAGTCCAAAATAAATCTTCTGCCATAGTAGAGAGCACCTTTCTCTTTACTTGCTTCAGAGTCCTAGGCACCATATCTAGTTCGTAGGTGAACTTCATCTTGCTGGTTGGAAGAAGTCTTTATACATATCTCCATTTGACAAAATAGAAAAAGAATTACAAACATCCTGCAAATTAACCAAAACTATGGGCCCAATTCCGATATCTCTGGGCTGCGCTATGCACATCTTGGACAGTTTCAGTGACTCTCTACCCAGCCTCATGGCTGCATATATATCTTTCTGTAGCAGTGCTAGAATCGCTGATCTTTGCTTTCAGTAGCATTGCAGACTTCCTTTCATTCATAGTAATTGTTGTCTTCGGCCATAGGATTCAGTGAATATAATATATAATTTGCAGAACCTAAACTCCTTACTGCAACATTCCTCTGATTCCTCACAATTGCAAACTAATGGCAATATAGAACTGTTGATCAGAATTATCTTATCTAATCTAATCTTAATAAATTATAGTGCATCTACTGCTAGCACTAAATTATTTGAATTTATTTATTTATTTATTTATTTATTTATTCATTTACAATTTCTTCTATACCGCACTATTCAGCATCAGCGCGGTTTACATGGAACATAACAATCAGACAGGGTACCTAGGTCTGAGTTTACAATTAATAGGAGAAACAACTTGGATAACAAAAGGTAACTATTTACACAATGAAGTCACATAAGACATAGCAAGAGATTTAATGGTCAAGGATATGTGCACCAAGTTAGCTTGCAACATACTTCTCTTTTGCATCTATCCAGTGCACAACTCAAAACCGAAAAACAATTGAAATTACCTTACCTAAGTCCCAAGAGTGAAACACAACAATACAAATCTGTCTTTAGCATTACCGACTAACAAAGATAAAAACACAGACGTTACAAGTATCAACTTACAATTCTGGCGAAATACTGCTCTGACTTACTAAAGAAGAAAATCCGCATATGAGAACACAACTAATTACCAAGTTTCAGCCAGGCTTTTACAATCTTTTACAACCAGAAAACATTATCCTTTTAAAAACACAATGTCAGAAAAATACACTTTCTCTTCTAATACAAACAACTTATATTTTTCTCTTCAATGTACCATTATGTTCAAACATCGCAGCTCCTCTGACCCTCCTAAAGGACTTTGCAATATCACCATGTTTACAATAGGCTGCCTCTGTAAAACACGGTCTGTCCATCATACTCACAATCTTCTGTCCTCTCTGCCTGGCCTTGAATGAAGAGAAATGAATATCCGAGTGCTTACTTAAAGACTTTGACACTGCATTGCGGTTTCCATCTGCTCCTACTTGCCTTATCCGCCCGCTTCCGAACTGGAAGTCTGCATCGGAAGGGGGGCAGAAGCGGCAGGTAGGAGCACGGGGGAATCCACGATGCAATGCCAAAGCCTTTAAGTAAGTGCTGCATTGTGGTTTTGGAGGCATCATCACCACTGCAGGTCCCAGAGAGGGGCGGCCACAGCAACAACAGGGGCAGGGAGCAGTGGAGGGGGCAGCAAGATGGAGGACCAGCCTAGGGTTTCTCCATTCCTTGCACCTCCCCTGGACCTTATGGAAACCCAGACACTCAAATAGCTGGGTCTCTCTGGCAGGCTGTGCAGGAGACGTACCTTTTTATTGGACCAAATTAATACATTGTTTACTACTTTTGGAGGCTAAAACTTCCTTTCTGTGGTCAGGGCAGTATGAGGAAATAGGTCCTAACCTCCAAATGCTAGTCAACAATGTATTAATTTAGTCCAATAAAAAAGTATTACCTTTTATTCTTATTTGTTTTATTTGTGTTTATTAACCTTTAAAGTGGACTAACATGAGAACCACATACTTTATTTGAAATGGCTTAATATGCCTAAATCGTTGGTAATGAGAAGTCACAAGGGTCCCCTGATCTGCATTATGAACACCGCCTGCAAATATTCAAAAGACAAAAGGCAAAGCCTGGCATATTTTTTTTTTAATATTTTTGATAATATATAACAATACGGCATATTTTGATAATAGTGGAATACATATCTTGTTATCAACAGAATGTGCTGAGCCTTGGCTGTTATTGTTTTGAATGCTGTAGCCCTCAAGACAGGTTGACATAGTAACGTAATAAATGACGGCAGATAAAGACCAGCATGATCCATCTACTCTGCCCAGCAAGGCGTTTTGGGATTGCATCTGCTGTCTGTGCAGGTTGCTGCTACTCTTTGGGGCCCTTTTACTAAAGGGAATTAACTGACAACGTGGGTTCTAGCGCGTGCTGCATGCGCATTGGGCTATGTGTTGCCAGCTAGCGTGGGACGACTTTTGCACTAAGAGCCCAGTTCCATAAAGTCCACGTCTGGCTCGTGGATGCGTCTAAATTAAAAATGGGCCCCTTTGAACTTAATTCTGCATCGACGGGTCTAGACGTGCCCGTGGGTCTGGAATCGGGGAGATAGATGTGTTTGTCATGGCACATGCAAGCGCTATTCAGCCAACCCATGCACACATACAGGGTGCGGCCCGCGCAGAGGTGCAGGCACGTTCCATGCATTCTAATGGAGAAACATATCCCCGTCAATATTCTCAGACGCGGGTAAATGTTATGGACATCCCCACGCCCACCGTATTCTGAAAAGTTACACGTTTCGGATCCTGCCCATCCCCACAATGTGCCTGCGGACACCATGCCATTCGGGAAAAATGTGCATCTCCTAAGCTGCTCTTCACACTTACAGGAGTTTATTGATGCACACTAGACATAAATACTACTGAGAAATGACAGCCTAGACCATATGCCAGTCCTCCTCATGCCCATAAAAGCGCTAGGTAATCCAGCGCACCCCAATATGGTATATGAGAATGTACTGTAAATATGAACATGTATGTCAGGACATAGCTTGCATCAAATAGTACTTGGCATTAGGAACTGGCCTGATTCCTGCCCTGGTTATCTCTAAAAACACGCTTAAAACTGCTAGGGATGGACCTTGACCAAGTGCACAAAACCCGGAACTAACATTACAGTTGCCCATAATATTGCTGAGCAACAAATGTATGCCCTTTTCGTGCCTATGGTCTATAAGTCAACCCATTCTGCTGCTCCGCATAACTATTCCCCTCTTATCTCTCCCTACACCCCTCTCTGGGAACTCCGCTCTTCTGTTAGATTGCTTCTATCTGTGCCCTTCTCTTCCACTCCAGACTACGCTCCTTACACCTTGCTGTTCCCTATGCCTGGCACAAACTACCTAAATCTGTAAATCAGGCTTTTTCTCTGGCCCTTCTCAAATCCAGGCTTGTGCTCACTTCTTCACTGCTGCTGTTGGATCTGATCTTCTGAAGTTCTCTTGTGTTTTCTGACCATTCCCCTTGGATGTATCCTGTCCACAGCTGCCATGTTGTCTGCCTGGACTAGATTGTAAGCTCCGCTGAGCAGGGACCATCTTTTAGATGTGTCTGTGCAGTGCTGTGTACTCCTTGTAGCGCTATACAAATGATCAGTAGCAGTAGTAGTAGGGCCTTCTGGCTATGGTATCTGAGGCCCACCTGTCTGGGTACTGGCATTTCTCACAGCAGCTACACCTGTCCCATTGCGGCATATGTTGGTCTGTATACATCTGCTATCTGTGGGGCAACCCTGTCTGCCTTCCCACAGTCTGCTATGTGGCACTGCTACCCTGGTCAGGCCTGTATGGGCATGGGAGGGCAGATCCCTGTACCATCACACCAAGTAGCCAGACTCCAGATATATCACCACTCTCGCAAGCTCTCATTGGTCCAGGCCTGGGTAAGGATGTAGGTCACACGGTACAATCCGGGGAATGTTGGCACAACATCAGTCATGTCTTCTAGTGCCTGCCACAGTGGATGTATGGCTGCCCTATCACACTGCCAACAATATCGGATCTTATTAGAGTACCCTATGAAAAATAATCCAGAAGGAATCAGCATATGTTCCCTATGGTTAAATATATCAAAACCCTGTCAATAATAAGGGATCCTCAGAATAAGAGAATTCAGCAATGCAAACAGCACTAATACATGCTCAACAGCAGCACCATTGGTCCCACAAAATGTGTATTATGGGCATGCATTAGTGCTGTTTTCACTGTTGAATGTCCTTATTCTGAGGGTCCCTTTATTGGCAGGAATATATTTTGACACTTAGCTATAGGGAACCTTCTCTGATTTTGCCTGATCACACTGGCACTAGGTGACGCTGCGGTCATCCATACTGCCCAGGTACTGGCCAGGCTTTCATGCCCCCCCCCCCCCGCATTGCAGATGAGCACACCAGATCCCCCCAAGTACCCTTCAAACCATACACACACACTCTCACTTTCTGTCACAAAAACATAATTTTGCCAAAAAAGATGCCCTGAACCTATATATGACAACTATGACATAATATAATAGCATGGTGTACCAGGACTAAATATATGATCTCTGTTTCTCATCCAAACAAGAATCCTTTCCTTGCTCATGCCCATACTATTCCTACATCAGCAATCCCATTTCTTAGGATATGGGAATTGTTAGGGACCCCTAGATTGGCTCCTTTAGCACAAACAGCATATTAAAGCATAGCCAGAATAAACAATATTGCTCTCCTTAATATTTCTGTAAGGATATTTATTGATGTGTCTATACATTCCAACATTCCCTCACCTCTGCTCTCTGTACCTTAAAACTGCATCTTGTGTTTTTCCAGACTGCAGTCACACCAGTTCAAAACATACTTTCACAACCATTCTTCAATATGGGACGGATTGCAGTGAAGAGCAGAATTTTTTCTAAGTCCTGACCTTATTCCACGTTTCAGCAGGTGTAACGTAGATGTTTCCAGGAAACACTTCATACATACACGGGCCTTTCCGGAATATGCTTCTACGTCTCCGTCGCTGACCATGCTCCCGTTCTGCCCCTTCTGGGCATGTTCTGAGATCCCTGTGCTAGCGCCATGGACGTGCATTTCAGCTGTGTTTCAGAATACAGTCGGGGATGTTTTTGGCACATAAATGTCCCCACCACACGTACAAACCTTTATTCATGTTCTGGAATGACCCCCTAACTGTCTGACTCATGTTAAAGTCATGAGTGGGGGAGGGGGTAGGAGCGGAGAGTGGGTATGGTGTGCTCTGTGCAGATTGTGTGGGGATCACTGAATGCCACTTCAATAGGTGGCGTTAGGTGCACTCACACTAACAGCACATGTGCTACGGGACAGGGCTCCACATTACCTGCCAGGGAAATGCTTTCCATGCCCCTGACAGCTAACACAGCAGTGTTGCACCTAACACATCATTGTTTCAGCGCTTTTGGATTGCAACTGCCACTCCGTGTAGGTTATCCCCATTCTATGCTTTTCACTCTGGATTGTAACTGCATCTCTGTGACAATTATCCCTGCTATGCCTTTTTGAAGTGTGAAAGTCATTCAAGTTTTGCACGCATTAAGTTTGTCTTCACAACAATCCCTAGTGAAGGTACTCTTTGGAGAGGGACCCTCCCTGGGTTTCCCCCATATTGGTATAGGTTGATCCAGACTCTTCATCTCTTTCTCTTCAGTTGACAACTTTTAATGCTCCTCCTGAAATCACTGCAGTTGAGAAGTTGAATCCTTGTTATACGGCTGTGGTCAACATTATTGGCACCCTTGCAGTTCAACCCCCTACTTTCCAATATCTCCTAAAAAAAAGTGTCCAATGAAATGGCTTTGGACGATATATGCACACATATTTGACACATAAAAGAATCAAATAAAACAAGGCCAATTTAAAAAGGAAATTGTAAGAAACAGTATAAAAATTGGGATGTTGCCAAGACATGATTATTAATCCTTCAAAGCCCCTCACATCTATCCTAAATCTCAGAAATTCTCAAAACAAGTATAACAAAAGGCTTAAAGCATAAACAATCAAACCTGGACAAAACATCACGAACAGAGAAATCATCAGAAACGCTGTGGATTCACCAAAAAGGAATACATAAACATAAACCTGTATAACTTAAATCCCAGCCATATCATTCATTGGTCTCATCTGAATGTGTAACATACTCGCAATTTGTCCATCAGAATAACACTACACAAACCATAAGTTTTAAATCCAGTACAATCTCTGACATGATATCACGTTTCAGACAAACATGTCTTGCTTCAGGGAGAAATCCTAACAACATATAACTGCATAAAAACTAGCTCAATGGCTAGTGTCTTATAAACAGTCCTGGCCCAATATAAAACCCACAGCCTGTCATCCAGTCACTCACACACCTGATCTAATCATGAATTAGGGAGGTCCTTTCAATTTGATTATTCAAACCTACGGGTTCCAACAAATTCAAACGATAAATCCATCTCTGTTCAAGATAATTAAGAGCCAGCCTACTATCGTGCTCACTAATACGCTTACGAATAGGGCGAATTGTGCGACCCACATAGATCTTTGGACAAGGGCAGATCACCACATAAATCACATTTACTGAAAGGCATGTAGTAACATGTCGTGCTGTAAAATGCTCATGAGTAATTGAATGAATCCAGGTAGGACCAACCACAGTATAATAGCACCAACGACAGCGACCACAGCTGGTATGGTTCCCTTCAGCGGGATCCCTTCTCCTCTGTAACCAATCACAGATATTTCTACCACATTTATACACCATACAGGGAGTATTCTCAGGGATACTTGATAGAACCCGCAGGGTGCCCCAATGACGTTTAATCAATCCAGCTATTCGTGGCGCTATATTTGAGTACGGTAAAACACATACCAGCAGGTCTTCCTATTCAAATGAAACCTGTTTAGGAAATAACAACCAATTTCTATGAGCATACTTAGCTTTATTAATCACAAACATTGGATAACCACGCTCCAACAAGCACACTTTAAGATCATCGGCCCCTGTCAGAAAGTCTGTGAAGGACGCACAAATACGCCGTAGTCGCAAAAATTGCCCAATTGGCAATTTATACCTAAGGTGCTTAGGATGATCACTAGTAAACCACAATAAAGTATTGCATTCCAATGGTTTGCGATAAAGCAAGACTCTTTAATGAAAAAAAAACCCCAAGGAAATGGGTCTAAATCCCCTTCCACCAAATGTAGCCTCTGGTCCCCTTAGTCTTGGGCCTAAGTGACTCTGAATCCTGTGTGCCTGAGAGGTCCTCCTTTGAGCCTCAGCACACAAGATAGAAGGACAGGCAAGATGGGCTTATGAGTTTAGAGAAATACATGCCCTGAATATACTTCCACTTGGGAGTGTCAGAGACAGGAAGCACTCCTTCTCTCTGACATCATGATTCTGTGTCTGCAGGGACACTGATGCAAGAGTAAGGGGAACTTTTGTGACAGCCTTAGAGAACAAACTGTTTTCTTTTTCTGTATGGGGTGTTTTTAATTCTTCATTCTTTGGAGAAAGGGAACTTCGAGAGACCTATTTGTCTGGTGAGCTGATGAAGAAGGAAACCAGACAGGACTGCCCCTGTGTTTAGACGTCGGAGGCTATCAAAGAGAAGGAGGAAATTTTCCTTCGTTATTCATAGAATTTTTTTTTTAGCACGAAAACTAGACTATGTTGTGCACTGGAGAAAATTTGTCTCACAGATACTTGTTGCATGTTTTTTTTAATGTCTCATGGGAAAAAACATTGATTGACAGGAAAGATTACAGCACAAACTGGCTCAGCTATGTTGGAGTAAGCATTCACTGCAATATTAAATTCTGTTTCAATTAATCATTATGCCAGGAGGTCTTGCACAGTCTTTTCTGTAGTAAGGCCAGGTGTTGGAACATCCTTGGAGCAAGTTATGGCATTACCCTTGGCTGTGAGGACAGAAACTCTTACTACTGAAATATCTGTTGGATTACAGCAGAATGTACAAATAATTTCAGAGGCTGAGGTAGTCTGAACAGCATCCTGACTTTCTCCACCGGATGGGAAGGAATCATACATCTACCCCAGATATTTAGCTTCCTACTGGGAATTACGATGGGATTGAATTTTAAGGCATTTTTATCTTGACCTGTGATTGACAATACCTTTTTGTGTTTATGTCTCAGGAGTTTTGAATTTTGTCCTGGTTATTACATGGAAGCAGAATTTGTTATGCTTTTTAAGAAACAGAAACAGAAAAATGACAGCAGGTAAAGATCATATGGCCTGTCCAGTATACCGCTTAACACCAACTGCTAAGCTCTACAATTCCTTTGTCTCCCTCAGAGTTCCTCTGTGCTTATTCCAAGCTTTCTTGAATTCAGATTCCGACCTTGTCTCCACAACCACCACCCTTTTGATGAAGAAATATATACTCTGGCCCTTTATTCCAGAGTTTCATTTCAATGGAAAGAAGCTTGTCCCCTATGGATTTACACCTTGGAGGTGTTTAAATGTCTCTATGTATAGGGTTATCAGCTTTCACTGGTAAGGTGGAGGGAACACTTTTGTAATAATCTTGGCCATAGTAAAATCTGAGGGCCTAATATTCAGCAGTGATGGCTAGCACTGCCGCCACTGAACATTAGACCCCAAAAATCAATGCGAGGATCATATCTGGGTCCCGACACTGAATATCCAGGTTACCGAGTAGCATCAGAGGAGGCAGAGACGGATGTTCAGCACTACTAACCATGTTACTGCCGCTGAATAGCCTGGACAAAGGGATTAACACGGTTCGCAGGTCTGCAAACTGTGTTAATCCCTTTCACTATCAGACCCTGGATCTTCTGGGCATTCTTGTTTATCATGCATTGCTTTGGTTGCACTTCAGACTTTATGAAGACGTTGTGGAATTATTAGCCACCTATTTGGATAACCATTCTGAATAGCCTTTGGCCAGGAAAGCCATATGCATACTGTATACATACATACTATAAGTAATTGAAAATTGCTAATTGGTAATTGTGCTGAGACCTTCCTGTGCCTAAAGTGTCTCCTGTATATCTTTAGAAGTTTCCTGAAGAGCCCTGGCTCAGCCAAAATCACACATGAAGGAGGGGTGCACTCTGTCACGGGGTGGTTGTTTACCTAAATTGGTCTCACCTGATTGTGTCTACTGAAAGCTGCCTTCCTCTCCAAGGTCTGGCAGGAAGGAGGAATATTTGCTGAGATGGTTATGTGTGTTCCCCTATTGGAAGGTACATGCTAACTCAGCTTTTTCTGTTCCTCTTACAGATTCCATGGACTGACTGGGGAGAGAGGACCTTAAGGAGGGGGGGGGAGGATTTTTATATTTTTTTATCATTGTATGCTCTCCAGGCCCCACAGCCTATCTTAACATGTGCATAAGGGCAGGGAGCCATAACCATTTCACAATATCTGCTGTGCATTTATTTCATACCTTGTGATGTACCCAGTGAAGTCTGTGCAGTGTGGTTACACTGTGTCCACAAACTTAATAGACATGTATCCTACACTGACCTCTGGGAGCCATCTCCACTTCTTTTTGTGAGGTGGACTACGTGGTGGCCTTCCACCAACATTATGTCTGGGTATAGTCCTTTGCACATCATGTGTTGCCCTGGCAGATCACAGCAGGGTAGAGGGCCCTGGGTCTATGGCTGCATTACCGAGCTGTGTACAGGTTGGGGAACCCATATATAGCCTTAGTCATGATTTGGATGTTGAAATCACAGACATGTCTCCATAGCCATTCCACCAATTGCATTTGCAGACGTCTCCAATGCAAGGACATCCAAGTAGGCGCAGGGGTGTGGTGGAGGCATGTCTGGGGAGAAGCAACAGACTTACACATTTCCCTTTGATCTCAGAAACATTGGAGATGTCTGCAGGCACACCCGTGTTTATACCTGCTCCAAGCATGAATAGGCATCAGGAAAGTGCCTATTTCACCTTAAAACAGCCAGAGAGCAAAGAGAAGATGGAGAATTAAGTGACTAGCTTTAGATCACAAAGGCCCATACTGTGATTTGAACTCCAACCACTACTCTAACCATTATGCTATTAGACCTCTTGGTTCTTAAATGCTATCCTGAGGACATCTGTACAGACGTTTAATACTAATGCATTTCGGTGATGTCCACATTTCTGAAATTGTGCCTGCTTTTTCTTCAGATGTTCTGACTTTGACATGCCAGTTTGCACTTGGACGTCCTATTGTGAAATGTGCCTCTTTATCTTTGGGTATCCAGTGTTACAAGAGTTTCCGGTCCAAAATTCTTTCATGTTTTTTCCAGTACCCTGGGTCCAATCACAGTATTGTTCAGTTTTCTATATGACCTTATGAGTGGAACAACATGTAGAATGTCATGTGTTTGCATGTCATAAATACAAGGCATTTGACAGAGTTCACTGCTTAGACTCACAAAGCAACAGTGTTGACACACTAGTGGAAACCTGGAACAGGGTTGTTGGGGGAAGTAGCTCTAGCTCAGTGATTCACGAATGTTTGTGGCCCACTGCCACCTTGCTTCCATACATTTATTACAATACCCCCCACCCAGTGAGGCTATTACTCAAAATAAATCATTTAAAATGTTGATAAAAGTTTTTATTTAATTAATAACATAAATAGTATTGTTTAATAACATTAATAATGGAACTGAACTTTTTATTTAATTTGCAACACAAAAGCAATTAACATTTTTTAAAAACAATTTTAATGAAATTGTGTATCTATTCTATCTAAATATGTTTAATGGGATGGATGGGCTTAATGAAGCGATACCAGTTTCTCAATATCTGGTTTAAAGTTACTGAATAGGAGCCTTAAATTCCCATGTTCAAAAATTTGGAGTCAATTTTTTTTGTTTGTGCTTTTCTCTCCAGCGCCCTGCTAGGGCAGTGCCACTACACCGCCATTTTGTCTTTCAAAGCCCCCCTTGGGGGCGCTGCTGCCACTTTGGGAATCACTGCTGCAGCCCAACAGAACCTAGGAACTAAAGAAAGACCAAACCATAAGCCTTGGTTTCACCTCAATATTTGGGAGTAAAGGAGGAAACTCCACCAGTTAGAGAGGAAGTGGAGGCACCCCAAGGAGACCTTGGTGCATGACATTGACATATATTTCACTGCCTTGCAACAGTATTGCCTCACAATAGAAAAAAGCTGATGACCATATTATACATGTCTGATTTAATCTTCCCTGAATCGTACTAGGGAGTTGTTTGATATTGTAAAGCGTCTTGCGTGAGAAACAAGTCAGCAAGGACTCAGTGATACCCTTTGCCTACATGCTGTGGCAGACTACTTTCAGAGCAAGATACGAGTGCATAAGATCACTGCACAAAGAGTGCAGTCCTGTGTCATTGTGCATGTCGGGAATGGTTTTGGAAGAATAACGTGAACAATTAGACAGGTTAATAATGGACTTTAACATCATTACATCACCTCTCAACCTGTGTCTAGTTAGATGGCTTAAAATAACACAGTCAGAAATAATGGCTAGTTTACTGAGAATAACACAGCTCTCCTTGACTCAGGGAATAATGCCGGCTACAGTAGCTTGAAGAAACCAAACATGCAGCCTGTCATAAAGGGTCCAAATTTTAATAATATGACACCTGCTCCTACTGGCCTGTATCTAGTCTTGCCTTCATGGCCACGATAATAGAATAAGTTGTGTTACAGCAGCGACAACATCATGTTGATTTGTATGCCTCCAGCAACATGGTTTTGCACCCCATCATGGGGTTGAAACCCTCATGGTGGTCATCTTAGACAGACTCATCCAGGGATTTGAAAAAGCTGCTACTGGTTTTGTGTTGATTTTTCTTGACATTTCGGTAGCATTTGACTCATTGTAACATGATTCTTTACTGCAGTACCTTCAGGCGGTAGGTATACAGGGAACCGTATTGCAGTGGTTTATTTATTTAACCAGTTTTATATACCACCTTTTCCTTCAATCAAAGTGGTTTACATGTTGCTAAGTGTGTACATTTGGTTAGGTGGGGATAGGGGAGAGGTAAAAGGGGACGGGCACTTGGGGAGGTAGTATGCGACTTGCTTAGTTCCACTCTTAGCTAACCACACACAACGAGCAAAAATAGGACCTCGGAAGTCAAATTGTATATACTACGATATGGAGTCCCCACGTTGGGCACTTTCTGCCCTATTGTTTAATATTTATTTTCAATCTATTTGTATGCTAATTGTGTCATCAGATTTATTATCATCTTTATGCAGACAACATTATATTGTATGTATCATTTTCCACTATAAATGCCACTTACGCCCCACTGACATACTGTTTCACTGTGGTAGTAGGCTGGCTATCTAATGGGTTAGCCATCAATTACAATAAGACCAAGGTATTTTTTATAACTTGAGACCTTTCATTTATTCCACTACTGACGTTAAAATTAAGGGGAGCTGATTTAGAAGTCCGCACAGAGGTTCAGTACCTTGCGGTCATACTTCATCAAAAATTCACTTTTCACACCCACATTAATGGTGTCTTAATGAATGTCTACCACAAAAGGAAAGTAACATTTCGCCTTTGTACTCTATGAGATGTAGATAGTTTCTGCACGATATTTCAAGCCTTAATGAAATACAAAATATGGCATTGAAGTAGTTCCATTCATACCTAACAGGACGCCAACAGCAAGAGAAGATAGGGTCACATAAATCCGCCCCATAAGCGCAACAAGAAGTTCCACAAGGCTCAGCATTATTCTCACTACCATTCAATAAATATACATGCAACCAATATGCTCACTCATAAAAGCTTATAATATCTATTACCATATCTGTATAGATAACATCATGCTCTACTTACTCTCCTCTACAGCAAAGCCCATCTACACTACAGTATCACTTCATTGCAGTCACACACTGTCTCTTGGAATACAGTTCAACAATGAACTATGAAAAAACAGAAGTTCTCTACATAATCAGGGATGTAACATATATTCCACTGACAACTCAAAAAATAAAGGACACAGAACTGGAGGTGAAATCAAAGGCCCCTTAGAATAACCCTTGGTCAGTGACTAACCTTGCATTCACACAATAACAAAACTACTAAATTAGTATAACATAAGATGAAAATGCTTCAGCCCCTATGCCCACTTCTTGATGTCCACAATTGCCACAGTTTTTCAGGTCATGAGTTTTACGCTCCTCAATTATTGCAACATCATTTACCAGGGTTTGCTAAAATATGCCCTACACTCAATACAGTTTCTCACAAGGCACTACTGTGTGTATCCTGCATGAAGGTTCAAGAGCTGAGCATAAAGTATAAAACCTGTACTAAAGCATTTACCCTGGTTTCCAGTACTGAGCCATATTAATACAAAGAGGTATGTTTACTAAAGTGCGTTAAACGTGACTAACGCGCGTTGTACGATGTTAACGACCGTAAGTGTGGTATAACGCGCGTACTGACGCGCCAACGACCGTTAATGTCATACTACGCGCGTTAAGCGTAGTTAACGATCGTAAAGTCCTGCGGCGCGTTAAAACAGCGCAGAAGGTGGAGAGTGGGCGGAGAGAAGGGGTCAATGGGCGGAGAGTGGGCGGGAAGAGGCTCCCCTCACACTAACGCGCTGAAATCCACAGCACAATTCCAACGCGAATGAAAAGCTGCCGTTAAAGGGGAGAGAAACCATTTAGCTGTCAGCAATGTAAAGCACAGGCAGGGAAACCCAAAATAAAGTGATAAGTGTGAAACATGTGCACACAACATAAGAGCACAGAAACACTGAGAATGACCCAAATAAACGGATAAAAAGAAGAACCAAGTCAGGCAACAGTGGTAGCAATGCGCCCCCCCTCCCGAGTAAGCCGTATAGCACAGATAGAAAATGTGGAAGGGACCAAACACCGTCCCCATACAAGGGGAATGGATCCACAGTGAAACAACGCTGTTCATGGTGCCCTCAACCACCAGACAGAGTGCCTATGGCGGGCACATGTCCCGCAACAGCATGGCGTGCATGTTGGAATGGCAACTGGACAGATGCTGGGGAAGGGGATACCGAGGGCCGCAGGCAGCACATGTCAAGGCACCACCAGGGAAAGCACCATCTATGTGAGAACATGGTGGTGCAGTGCACAAAAGCTCTGTATCCGAAAACAGAAGGTAACAGGTTCAAGACCCAGCTGTGGATCCTGGCAACCCACTCTGCATATTTTACCCACCATTGCAAAGTCCTAATACAGACGGAACCTTATTTGCAGATGACCAAAACATGCCCATAACACCGACATCCCACCCCACAGAGCACAGACACCATAAACCTACCCAATACCTATCGCAGAGCCCCCCAAATGCAGCCCTGGAGTGCCAAACACCCATTCCGTCTCCCCACAGCCTCTGAGCAAGATGCCTGTGGTGCATGTCTATGCGCCACACCCATGGTCTGCAAATGTATCTCATGCCCTGCCATGAGGGACAGCATGAAAACCTGAACAGTGTATGGCACACCAGAACTGGAGTTGGGAAACCCTGGCGTAAAGCAGCAGCCAACAGGGGCACCCACACCCGCATCCACAGGCCCAACAGCCAAAGCCACCTTTGGGAGTCAGGACATTGTGCTCTGCGTGCATCTCCCAATACAAGCACCTGCATACCATAGCAATGCCACCATACACGTTGGAATATGGTCCACACCCCACAAAAGGTTGCTATGACCACTGGCAGATAGCAATTCATAGCCTAAGTACATGTTATCCCCCAGTGAGCTGCAGCATAGCAACCTCTCTGATGTCTGTGGAGTGTGCTACAGGTTCCTTGTCTGTCAGTGTTTACCAATCTGTGCAGTGTCACCTACAGTTGTGCGTACCCTAAGCATATGTGCACTGTGCCCCGGACCACTGTTGTGGGCAGGGCTGTCCAACACCCCCAGAGCTACACAATGCTCGCATAGGTGTGGGGAGTGTGTGACCCACTATCAATTGTGCTGTGTTGGCAAACAGCCCTGTTTCCCCCCCCCCCCAGTTTCCCCCCCCCATGCCCCCTGTTTCCCCCCCCCATGCCCCCTGTTTCCCCCCCCCCCAGTTTCCCCCCCCCATGCCCCCTGTTTCCCCCCCCCATGCCCCCTGTTTCCCCCCCCCATGCCCCCTGTTTCCCCCCCATTCCGCCGGTACTGTTGCCACCAACACCAGATATGCATTTCTGCAGGTACACATGAGCGAGATATGCAGCAGGTCAACGGTGTAACCACGGTGCGTCCAATGGAACTACAGAGACCACACTGATGGGTACCTGGGGTGTCTCAATCATGAAAGGTGCTGTGGACCTGTTGCTGGCCACCCCACCTCAAACTCACGGTGGTCACAGTACCCGCACAAAGTGACTGTCTGTGGATACACTGTAGCAGTGCCACACATGGTCTGTTCCCCCTACTATGGCGAGCTGCTGTGGAGTTGCACATGGTCAGGACCACCATCAGCCTGAGGAGATGGGGGGGGGGGGAAAACCACAACATAGGACCATCTAAACACAGCTGATTTGCATGTGCAGTGCATCATGGGCGTGAGTGCTCAAATCCAACCCTGTGAATCCCTGCAGATGGACTGTGTGGTGCAATGAGGTACCTCTGTCCAATACACACAAGCACCCCATAGCCTCCCATAACACTCAGACGTATAGACAATCAGGGACTCTGTCTGTGCTGTTCTGACCACACACCCTCCACAATCCTTGTAAACAGAAGGGGTATTACAAATGCGTAAGAGATCCCCACCTGCGGGACATATCTGCCCAATGAAATGTGAATGGACCCTGATGTGAGGTGTGTGCAGCAGAAGGTGGTATGAAACATGATGCTGATGCTGCAAAATGTAGCACAGGTATGAGGAAGCGGGGTTTGTAACGTGTAGATCATGCCCACAGGCTCCTATAGGTAATAGTCCAACACAATCAGAGATAGTAGTACCAATCCCAGGTGCAATATTCCCCCAGGGATATGTAAATGTACAGTGCCCAGAAGAAACCCAACGCACGTAGTAACGCACGCACACGCCATAAACACCGCACGTATTCACGCCCGCAGTAACACACGTATTCAAGCGCCATGACATGCGCATATAGCTCTGTGCGTGGCTACGCCCCCAGCAACGCACGTGGCCACGCCGCCAGCAACGTAAGTGGCTACGCCCCCAGCAACGCACGTGGCCACGCCCCCAGCAACGCACGTGGATACGCCCCCAGCAACGCACCTGGCTACGCAGCACAGACACAGTCGGAACAAATGGCAGCCATGTCCAGGAAGCCAGCATTCAGCCAGGGACATCTATATCTCCTGACAGAGTTGTTCTGCCTCCGCCAGCAGTGGCTCTTCCCGGGCTCATCCAGGAGGCAGAACCTTGGAAGGGTCAGGAGGGCCTGGGAGCGCCTGTCCCATAGGTACAACAGGAGCTCTGACTACCCACGTGAGGTAAGTGCATGGGGACAGGTACCCCAAATGATGAGGCTAAACAAAAAACACCCAGTAACCAAAGCACAAAGAAACTATGCACTGCCAGGGAATAGCAGCTGCTGTCAAATCCGGCGGGTAGCAAAGTCAGCCACACACCCAAGAAAAATACCCCCCAGCCCCAAGGGGGTAGTTGCAACCATGGCAGGAGTGCACAACAGACCACATTGTTATGGTATGGGGCGCCTTTGCAGGCCAGGGATGTCCCCCATCCACAGGAAACCCCAGTCCCACCTCTCAGGCCAACAGGCAAAGAGGGGTCTGCACCATGCCCCTGTCAACCAACACAAGGTCAAAATACATACGCCGATGCTGCAGGCCCCAGATGAGGGAACCCCTCCCTATCCCTGTCCACTGTCAACTGGTTCTTTCTGTGATCACAAAAGACAACCCACAGCTCAGGGATGATGCAGGCCCCAAATGAGGGCACCCCTCCCTATCCCTGTCCACTGTCAGCTGGTTCTTTCTGTGATCACAAAAGACAACCCACAGCTCAGGGATGATGCAGGCCCCAAATGAGGGCACCCCTCCCTATCCCTGTCCACTGTCAGCTGGTTCTTTCTGTGATCACAAAAGACAACCCACAGCTCAGGGATGATGCAGGCCCCAAATGAGGGCACCCCTCCCTATCCCTGTCCACTGTCAGCTGGTTCTTTCTGTGATCACAAAAGACAACCCACAGCTCAGGGATGATGCAGGCCCCAAATGAGGGCACCCCTCCCTATCCCTGTCCACTGTCAGCTGGTTCTTTCTGTGATCACAAAAGACAACCCACAGCTCAGGGATGATGCAGGCCCCAAATGAGGGCACCCCTCCCTATCCCTGTCCACTGTCAGCTGGTTCTTTCTGTGATCACAAAAGACAACCCACAGCTCAGGGATGATGCAGGCCCCAAATGAGGGCACCCCTCCCTATCCCTGTCCACTGTCAGCTGGTTCTTTCTGTGATCACAAAAGACAACCCACAGCTCAGGGATGATGCAGGCACCAAATGAGGGCACCCCTCCCTATCCCTGTCCACTGTCAGCTGGTTCTTTCTGTGATCACAAAAGACAACCCACAGCTCAGGGATGATGCAGGCCCCAAATGAGGGCACTCCTCCCCATCCCTGTCCACTGTCAGCTGGTTCTTTCTGTGATCACAAAAGACAACCCACAGCTCAAAGCTGATGCAGGCCCCAAGAGAGGGTTCCTTGGACCATCCTGGTGCCTTTGGGAACAGGCCCTGTTTGTGATCACAAAGGCCAAACCACAGCCCTAAGATGTTACAGGGAGCACTGCAGGTGACACCCTCCCACACCAACAGTGGCTGATTGGCACTGGCAGATGTGTGTAGGTGGCACACAGAGCTGTGACGTGTCATGTACGCTGGGGTGCACATACAGGGCACATGGGCCACAGACCTGAGCGGCGTGTGCGTGGGCCACACATGGGGCTGTCTCCTGTGAACGCATGGGGCATGAGTGTCTCACCCACTAGGGGCAGGATCTTGTTGTATGAAGTGAGAGAGTTAGCTGCAGAGGCAGGGGACCCCAACGTGTCCCCGCGGTAGCTAAGGGCAATGTTTGGTGTCACCCCTACAGGTGGAGGACCTGCGCAAAAAGGCGAGGGAGCTAAGGGCATGCTACCCGAGATTTGTGGCCAGGGTGCAGCGTGAACGGATGGCACAGCAGAATGGTGAGTACTGGGACATGGCCCTGTAGGGCACCGAGTGGTGGAACAACAGGACCACTGTGACCGCGGAATATGATGTGTACCCAGGGGATGACATGTGTTACCTCTCCCACAGCTGATGCAAGTGCAGCCATTGAGCCAGCGAGGCCGGAGGACCCGGATGTTGCTGCGCCCCGGGAGGAGGACAACGACCACGTGGGCCTGCAGGGCGGCGGACCAGAAGTGGCGCCCGAGGATGGCGATGGAGGGCACGTGGGTGCATCCCCACGCCCCAACGAGGGAGAGGAGGGGGACGAGGAGGATGATGGGCATATGGGAGGGGATGTGGAGGATGTGGGTGACATGGAGATTGATGCGGCGGAGTTGGGGGATCGGGGAAATGAGGGGGGGATGTGGGTGAAAGGGGAGGGGAGAGGGAGGAGGTGGGTGGCAGGGAAAGGGAGGGGGAGGTGGGGGAGGAGGGGGAAGGGGATGTGAGGAGGATGGTGGAGGCAGGGGGGCGGGAGGGGCTGTACAGCATGGGTGGGGGGAGGGGGACAGGTTCCCAATGGCACGCTCCGCCACAGGGCAATGGGGGCACCAGCCACCTGCCCCATGATCACGGCAAAGCACGCCCATTGGACGTGTGTCTGCCACACATTGCCACAGGCAGGTCTGCCGTGCATGCAGCCACACAGACACGGGCAGATGTGTGTCTGTGCGGCTGCATGTGCGGTCTGCGCCTGGCTGCGGCTGTGCGTGCCCAGGCACAAGCCCAGAGGCAGTTCGCCCTAATCCAGGGGCAGGTGTTGGCGACCCTGTCCATGGTGGCTGACCGTCTGCTTGAGCGCGATGAGCGCATTGTCCGTGCCGCACCCGGTCAGCCACCATCGGACAGGGGTCCCCAGGGTGTGTAGTGTGTGGACACACATGGCACACCCGCCCTGTGACGGACTGTGCCATTGCCGCTCCATTACAACGGCCACAGGGATGGGAGTGGCCAACACTGTATGGCTAGCAGGCGTAGTTGGCCATGCTGGTATTTAGCTGCCATCATATACTATGTCACAATGATGGACTATGTGTGTCCCGGGTAACATGTTGTAAATATGTTATAGATATAAACATGTTTTAAATGTTCGACGTTCCACATATGAACCTGGTGGTCAGATGTCACTCATTGCTAGGTGACAGTGCTGTGCGAGTTATGGGTGTGTCAGTGTTCACTCTGAGAGGCGATGGAGGATGTGGGACAGGTAAGGGCTGCGGTGAGAGCACCCCCACAGACATGTCAAAGCTACGTTGCTGCGAGGGTGGGCCAACGAAAAGGGTGGAGAGTGGCGTGCATGAGTGACGTGCAAAAGCATATGTGTTGGAAGGTGCGGGGCACACAGCACAGAGTGACAATGGGACATATGGCGGTGGAGGGCATACGGCCTGTGTATACTATCCAGCATGACCCCATATTGTTGGTCTGTGGTGGCCAAGGCAGGACGGCTGAGGTGTATGCTTAGCGGTGGGGTAGGGTGGAAACACAGAGGGTGCACCTCAGGAGTTGCTGAAGCTGGTGCCTGAGTAGGGGGGGGGGGAAGTGAGCGGTGTTGCGAGCTGTGACTGTGAAGGGCCCGGCAACATCTGGCTAGATGGCAAGCATGTATACCAGCATGCAGGGTGGGAATGGAGGATGGTACAGGATGGTCCAATTATCCGCTGTTAGACGTATTACCACCTTGCTGTATGTTGTTATGGGTGTAATGGCTGGCCCCAGGGGGTGCAAGAGCATACTGTCAGTGGAGTGCATTGGGCCATCGGTGGTGGCACTCACAGGGGTGTGGGGGCCGGGGGGTGGGCACAGCAGAGGGTGGGGACAGGGGCTTAGCGGGATAATGCCCAGAGGGGTGGCACAGTGCGGCGTGGCTGTGGATGGTGAGGAGCGCAGTGTGGATGGTGCGACCGATGACAGTTGCTGGATGTAGCTTATGGAGGCACATGTGTTATTGGGATGTGCCTGATGGGTGGCAAGGGGGTGTAGGTGTATATTGCGGCCACTGGTGCACAGGGTGATGGGTAGCCCTTACCGGGGGGTCACCCTTAGGTGTTGGAAGCTGCCAGGCTGTGCTCAGGGGGCCACAGTGGACATGTGTGACGGTTGCGCCAAGGTGGATGTCTGTGGGAGCATGTGAACCTGGGTACTTGACATGTGCAGTGCACATACTGTTCTGGTTTAGCGTGCTGGGATCGGCCAATGTGGCTCCACATGCAGGACATACAGTACACCTACACCACCACAGAGACTAATGGTGGGTGAGGGCTCCACAGGGTATTGGCTCACGGGGTCCCTGGGCACCCACGACACAATGCTAGCCACCACGACATGGGAGTGATAGTCCAGCATTGCAGCATCTGGGATTGGCTGCGTACCCATGGTGGACATGGCTGATGGGGGTGGGGACAATGGCTAATGACATCAGTGGCACCATGTCATGCCCTGGTCACGGGCCAGGGGGTGGGGTGGGGGGGCGTGATTATCGTGTCACAAATAAGACAAGAAGCACATGTCACCTTCACTGGCCACCTGTGTAGCCCTTTATTTTCCCCTCCCCCTGCCACCCCTTGGGCGTCCCCGCCCAACCCTTGGTGGTTGTCGCCCCCCTGCTGCCGGTGCTGTTGCTGCTGCAGGTGTAGGTGGTGTTGTTGCCTGTGGCTGCTGCAGATGGACAGTTACTGCCCCCCTGCCTGCTGCTATCCGCTCCTGGGCGTCAGCCATCCTCTCACACGCCGTGGCCATGCGGTCGGCATGAGCAAGGATCCCAGACATGGTCCGCTGCAGGCGCCTTGTCATCCGCAGTTGGCGCCGCTGGGTCCGGGCCACCGAACGCAGTACATGCCGTATACCTGTGGGGAAAAGCCATAGTACAATGTGAGATGGGGGAAACAGGAACACCTGTTCGGGGGCATATCAACCAAAGCAGAATAGGGCACTCACCCTCTGCATCTCTATGGGCTGATGATGAGTGGGCCTGCATATCCCCGATGACATCAGCCACAGCAGCCAGTGCCTCGTTGCGGTGTTGCACTGCCACATCCACAGGCCCATCCCCAGTGCCTGCAGTGGTGGGTGTAGAGTCCCCGTCTGCTGTTCGTGGGACCTGCATGTCCCCATCACCCAGGGGTGCAGACTGCCTCTCGTCTCCCACATGGGCCACCTCAGCATCAGTGTCCACAGGGCTTGATGGTCCCACGGTTGGCACGCCCTGTGGCTCCTCCTCTGCGTCGATGGCGCTGACATCACCTGGGTGCCACAGGGTTACATACGTCAGATGGGGGTCTTGCTGCCTGCCCACCCCGTCACATACCCCCTCAGGCATCTGTGGGTTGATGATCCACGTGTGTCTGGGCCATGTCTCTAGTGGCAGCCCACTACGTTTGTGCACTCCCCATGCAAGTGTCCCCTGTGCCCCGCTTCCCCAGGCCCCCCCCACCCCTGGGTGCTGACGCACACCCCAGGCAAGGCCATCACCACCCTCATCCTGCCCCCACCCAGCATGTCCTAAGCAGGTGCAGTGTGTCTTCCGGTTGGCCATCTCCTTATCCGTGTGGCCCTAGTGCCCCTGCTAGCCCTGCGACGTGAGCCATGCAACATGTCGACACCCTCTGCTGTCACTGTGGGTCTGCCACCCCTGCCCAGTCTTTCATTCACTTCATATTGCCACCCACTGCCACCCATAGACAGGCCCCCCCCCCCCACTGTGGCTCTTGAATGGATGTTGCCTCTGTGTCTCCTTTGCCCCCCAATTCCCAAACAGCCACATACTGCCCCCCCCCTCTGTTGTGGCGCACACCATGTGTCTGTGCTATATTCCACAGTTGGTCTGCACTCCCCCCTTACCTGCTTGTGGGTGTGCCGTGTCCAATGCAGCGGGTAGGCCATGTACATATATGGGCCCGAGTCTCTCGGCCAGGTGTCGTTCCAGGTCCGAGAGGTTTGCCACCTGAGCTGGGCCCCCTCCAGTGCCTTGGGCCCCATGCCTCTCCCGCACAAGCTCTGTCCTTATGTTTCTTTTGATGTCACAGTATCTTTTCCGAAGGTTCTCGATGTCGCGGTGTGGTCCGTTTGCTGCTGCCACCGCTGCCTGGACCTCACACCATGCCCTGTTGCGCGTAGCTATAGTGAGGGTTGAGCTCTGGCGCCCAAACAGGAGATCATATCGCTCCAAGATGTTTGCCAACAGGAGGTCATTTTCCTGCTGGCTGAAGCGTACGGCCCTCCGACGTATTTCTGCTAGGACGGGGACCCTGGGCTGGCGTGGTCTCCCAGCTGCACCTGTATGTGGACCTGGAGCTTGCTGAACCCCAGATGGGCCTGGCACCTCATCCTGGCCAGATATGGTTTGTGCTGATGGGTGGGTGGACTGGTCCACTGGATGCTCCTGCTCTTCTGTCTCCCTGCGCTCCAAACTGTAGTGTATTGCTGTGATCGGGGGTTTGCCATACCGAGCCAATCGTACATATAGGTTTTCATGGGGTGTTGGTCGCGGGGCGTTGGCTATGCGCACAACCACGTGTGCCGCGAGGCGCGTTGCGATGTGCTTTGCTACGCGCAGGAAGTGACATCATATGTGTTCGTCTAGGCAGAAGGTGCCATTTCACGTATCCCGCCTACACGTCCCTTTAAAACAGTTTCGTTGTGTGTAATGCTGGTGCACATATTCCCATGTTCGGTATATTGCTGTTTATCTGCACCTTAGTAGTAGTGCTGGATGCTGCAGCAATACGTGATGTGTACGTGACATCACTCAGACGTTGCACGCTTCGTTACACGCATTGCACCGCCTCTTCCGTTTCCTGCTCATGGGCATATGCATTGTATGTCACTCCTATATTGGCATCTGGGTGTGGTTTCTAGTGTGATACGCAGTTTATGTACACCCTGCGACATCTCTGGGACTCATGTACATGAGTGTGAAACGTAGATGATTGGCCGCGGGTGCATTATGGGAACGCGCGACACAGCGCGCGGTGCCATTTCATTCAGGTAACTCTTATGTTTGCTGTATTCTGGGTGCTTCTATTCCCCCAGGTGTGTGGCGATCATGTGATGTCCATCCCCACCCACACCACTATTTCTAACCCAGCTATCCTCCAACCTGTGTCTATCATGGCTCAGACTGCGCATGCAGGTGGTGCAGTGGCTGCTTTGGTCCAACTGGCGGACCTGCTTTTTCCGGAGGAGGGAGATGTTGTTCCTGGGGCTGCGGCCCTGGGCATGGGTGCAATGCCACTGCAACTCAGGCCTGCAGCTGTGGGGCCTGCACAGGCGGGTGTGGGTGACCAACGGCGCCGTAGGCATGCTGAGGCACAACACCGCCTGGGGCGTCTCTACAGGCACAGGGTCTTGCTCCAGGACCTGAGAGAGGGCCAGGTATTCTCCCTCTACCGGCTGGACACAGGGGCCATTAGGGAGCTCTATCAGGAACTCAGACCTGACCTTGAGCCCCTGACTGCCCGGTCACATGCTATACCGGGTATGACCAAGCTCCTGGCTGCCCTACATTTCTTTGCCTCTGGCTGTTTCTAATCCTCGGTGGCAGCAGTGGGTGGGATGAGTCGGCCCACCTTCTCCCGCTGTCTCCACCAGGTACTGCGTGGCTTGGTCAGCCGGGTTGGGAATTACATAGCAATTCCCAACGGGAGGCAACATTGGGCGGCCCTGGCACAGGCATTCCATAGGATTGCTGGGATACCACACGTGATGGGCGCTATAGATTGCACACATGTTGCCCTTGTCCCGCCACGCGACAGGGAGGTTGTGCACCGCAACCGCAAACACTTCCATTCCCTCAATGTGCAGGTTGTTTGTGATGCAAGTATGCCTATCCTGAATGTGGTTCCCCGGTTTCCAGGGTCTGCCCATGACTCCTATATCCTGCAGAACTCGGCAGTGTTTGGCCAGTTTGAGGCTGGTCAATATGGTGACTACGTCCTGCTGGGTGGGTATTCAACGTGTATGACATGCACCTACTGTAGGTGTGTGTCTATACAGCATTGTCACCATTGTCCACTGCATGCCTGACATTGCGGGGTTATTTTTTGGTGTAGACTATTGGGTGTGGCTCACTACCTCATGTCGTGT
This sequence comes from Ichthyophis bannanicus, assembly GCA_033557465.1. NCBI lineage: Eukaryota > Metazoa > Chordata > Amphibia > Gymnophiona > Ichthyophiidae > Ichthyophis > Ichthyophis bannanicus. The sequence goes on from CM066032.1 coordinate 1,350,551,734, forward strand.
CACTGGTGTCTTGGTCACAGACATATGTTCACTGACACCCATCTCTCTGTCTACCATGTGTGTTTGTTTGCTCTCACATGTGTGTTCCAGCGGCCATGTGGTGTCGTTTTTTCCGTGGCCTTGCCCTTCTTTATTCAGAGCATCTGTGTCCAGGGGCAACCGTGATGCATATGATGTGTCCCCTCCATGCCTGTGAGCTACACATGCAACATGCCCATGGCCTCTCCATCTGGGCATGGGCATACTGCACTGGCAGTTGTACACATGTCTCCCAGTGGGGTCAGTCACTTGGCCAGCCCATATTTTGCATGGTTGGAGATGTGCCACCCTGGGGGGGCATAGACCCATCCTCATGGTGGTCATTCTGTATACGCGACCTTCTCTCTCTGGGCATGCTGTGGGCTACACGTGAGATGTGCTGTGGGGGCTTCAGCTATGACACATGTTTGCTGCATGTCTGGCCACCGTCTTCAGGGTCCCCTGCCACCACCGCCTGTTGCTTCCCCCGCACCACCCACGCAATGTATCCCAGTAGCTTATGCTGTGTATGCGCCAGATCAGGCCAGCCAACTACTTGCACACCTGTGCATCCCTGCACCCCCAGGTGCTATTTGACAATGTCCGACATCTTGCTTCACAGCTCCCACCACTGCTCTTTGTTGCCAAAGTTTTGGCACATGTCCTGTGACACAGTTACATGGGTGTGCACTGCCCCTATCGGCATGTCATGGTCATCTGCCCCTGGGCTCAACAGCCTCTGTTCCACTACCACTGTGTGCACTGCGTTTGCCTCATATCTGTGTGCACGGCCTCTCGGCTGTCCAGTTCTGTATTGCCACCTCTGTCATTCCATTGGTGGCTCAGCACGCATGTGACTTTGTACCATTAATTTTTGCAGGTGATGCAGGATATGGGTGTCGCACCTGGCTGCTTACCCCTGTGCGTCTCCCTCGGACAGGTGCAGAGATACGGTACAATGAGGCCCATGCCTCCAGTCGCTCAGTGATTGAGCGCACCTTTGGCGTTCTCAAAAGTCGCTTCAGGTGTCTGGATAGGACCGGCGGGGCCTTACAGTACGGACCGCTGACTGTGGCAAGGATCATCATAGCCTGTTGCATCCTCCACAACATTGCTCTCAGGCACAATGTTCCAGTCGATATTAATGAGGATCTCGGGGTGGATCCTGTGTGCCCTCCTGCACCTGGCCATGGTGACACACATGCGGGGATGGCAGCCAGGCAACATCTGATCGAGGAGATCTTTACCTGTAAGTTATGGGTGTGCTGGGAACATGTCTCTGGGTTAGCCATGTGTTAGGTGGGGTGAGGATTGTGCAGCACTGCCATCTCATGTCTCCATATCTCTGTCCTGTTCTTGGCTCCACAGGATGAGCTTCTGTGTTCCAGGCCCACCCGGATTGGCGTACTATGCTGCCTGAGGCTGTGCTGCATGTGGGGAGTGTGTGTGTTCATATATGCACCATTCCTGTTGACTCGGGTGAGTTGGCAGATAGTGAGGATTGCATTGCTCTTGTCACGGCTAGACATATATATGTTGTTTTCTCTCCACTGCTCCTATGGTGATGCACATGTGTTTGGATCACTGCTCCATCACCCTTAGCTTCCATCTGTCACACATGTGGCCATTACCTGTTCACATCTTGGGAGTCGGCATGGTGTATCTTGGACACATATTGTGCGGCTGTGTGTGTACTCGGGCACAGGACATTATATTGTTGGAGGGTATGTTGAACAGCCACAGCCATTTGGGTCATTTGACTGATTTGTGCAACTCATGCATGTACTGTGCTGTGTGTCTCCATTTGTCGTTCAGTGTTGGGGGTCCTGCCATCTGAACCTTCTGGCATGCTTACCTTTTCACACTGTGTATGTTACTGTTTCTGATTGACCTGTCTACATGACCGTTCAGTATGCGCTACCCTGCCTATCTGTGTTGTAGGAATGTGTTTGGCCACCTCTCCAATTATGTTCCATCATCCCTCTGTTACCTTCTGCTTGTGGGCTAATGTACATTGTGCACATGTGTCATATATTTTTCTCAGATGGGTCACAGTTTTGCTGGTGATCCAATGTACATCAACATTGTGTTTCCGCAAAACACACTGCAACCGTGGACATGTTCCTCTCACAGCTACCCATGCAGACGTGGTGATGTCCGCCGTCCATTGGTGTCTGCATCCGCTATTGGGGCTCTTTGTGTTCTTGCCTGACACGGACATTCCCAGTCAGGCCACTGGTGTACCTTTCAGGTGGGCCTCACCTTCCATCCTCTGGGACATACACCACGTGCTGATGCTGCATTTTGCCTATTGCTATCAGGATGTCCTCCAGGGGTCGTGGGTGGGTGTGCCATTCCCTTACCTGATATCTTCATCTTTTCGCACAGGTCACAGACAACAATGTTGACACATGTGCTCCACTGCATCTGGTGATCCCGTCATCCATATGTGCTTGGCCACAGCACCCATGTGAGCGTGTTCCTGGATGTTGGTGACACAGGGAGATAGTCCTCTGCACCTTGGACACAGGCCTTTTTCTCTGACTCACTGCTGGCCTATTGTTACTGTTCCTGCGGTGACTTGCCTGCCATTGCTGCCATGACCTGTTTGGGTGTTTCATTTTTTGCAGTAGGGGGGTGATGAGCTGTACATGGGTTGGTGATTTTTGAACCGTCACTGTTGGCATGGCATGTGGCCTTGTCACCCTGCATACTGTCACCAGAGTCTTTTCATTGCTGGGGATGGTGTCTGGTGTGTATACAGTGAGTGCATACACTGTGCGGACATGTCATGTTGAGACCCTCCACCTCACATATTACTGTCTGTTTGCAACGTCTGCTGAGTTAGGGCTTTTGATTTTGGGTGGCACCAGGGTGTGTGGGCTCCACAGGCAGAAACAGGTGGGTGGCGTCGCAACGTGGGTTGGGTGTGTCCTTGCGACGTTGGCTGCCACACAGGTCCCCATGTCGTTCTTCACGTCATATGGTGCACCGGACTACTGAATATGATTTCGGCTTGGGTCTGGTGATTGACTGTTGGGGACAGATGTTTGCACCTGCGTTGTTTTGGATATTTGGTGGTTTGGTCAGCCCATTTCATTGACACCCATGTGCTTGACGTTTTGGGTGACACCTGGAGATTGTCTTTTCCTTCCTTGTTTGCTGCTTACTTGGCCATATCATATGTGCAGCCCCATCACATCTCCGCCCACCCATCCATGGTTGAGCTGTTCATGTCCGTGTGGCATGTTTGCTGGCCCTGTGCCACATTGTCTGGACTAATTGTAGTTCTCCTCCTGGGGTTGTGCATGTGCTGGGCTACCTGTGCATTGGTGCTGCTGATGTGGGTTTGCCTGGGCCTCATCCATGATCTCTTTTGGTCATTAACATGCTCCTCTTTCAGTCCATTGCCCTTTCCACAGCCCATCCACATGGCCCTCCATTGGCCTATCCCCTTCCACCCCTCATGTGTCACTCCCCTGATCAGTTGCATGTTGTTTACACTGTATTGTATTTCCTGCTGTGTGTGTGTGGACCTGTTCATATGTGTCTTCCATCCGACCTGTGGACTGTGTTGTTGGCTGTGGACCCCTCCTCCACATGTTTACTGCATCTTGCCTACGCTCTGTTGTTTCATCTCCTGACACGCAGCTGTGGTTTTAGATGTTGACATGCTGTGATCCTGTCTGCATCCATTTCTGTGTGCCTCAGGGTGTTGTTGTGGTCATTTCTGTTCTGCAGTGCTTTCCATCCTAGTGGTCATAGCTTTGCACTCTCTCTGTTTCTCTTTTCTTCTGCCTTTCCCGCACTGGTACCTGTGGTCGCTGTAACACTCATTTCTTGGCTTCTACATCCTGGCCGCTCATATGATCACATTTGCTGTCCATCCTTTGGTCCATCTATTTGCATCATTGTGGTGTGAGGTGTCCTATATGTTGCTGTGGACTGTTGCCCCATATCCTACCCTGCTACCGTTGTCTGCATAGCGTCTCTTTTTGCTTGGTGGTCCTGTGCCTGTTCTGCATTTTAGACTCACTCCTCTGGCCACCTCACCCTCCACTGGGGGACACATATTCTCCTCACCTGCCACACACTGGTTTTCCGGTACTCCAGGGTGCCAACACCCTTTGCTGGGATGCTGTTGCTACCGCCATGTTTGTCTGTGCTGCTGCCAGACACGTGTGATGCTGTCAGGGTTGTGGGTCCGTTAACTCCCTACTCGCCCTCCATCTGTCGCCTGTTCATTGTCTTTACTGTGGGTTCTAGGTGGTGTTTGGACTACATCTGTCTCTGTTCCACACAGGTCCTGTAGGCCCTCCAGGCACACCTTGCAGCCCCTAGGGCACACTGACCTTTGCAAACATACCATTTTTGGAGCACCGTGCCATATTGTTCTATGGGCCACGGTTCCATCAGCATTCTCCTATCCCTATGTACCTCATATTGCTGTTAGCTTTGGACACCTGTCTTGACACCGTACTGGTACACCTTTTCAGGCTTCTTCTTGCCCACACTGTTGGGCTACTGTCTTTTGCTGCTCTATGACAGTGGCGCACATATTCATTTCTCCTTTCCGGCACAGGCGCTCTGGGGGTGCCTAGCCCCTCCTATGGTCATCTCGGGACTGCTGCTGTGCATCTTCAGTGCACCATGGGTACTGTTGCATACAACCATATCCTTAGCACCCCAGCAGGCACCTTGGGTGATGACATGGCGCCCCTCAGTGCACAGTCAGGGGGTTGTGGTTCAGGTGTTACGGACATCTGCATTTTCTTGCGCACACTAACCATAGTATGTTTGTTTTTGCTTTTGCTTTTGCCTGTGACATTCAGTTTTGGCAAGGGGTCTGTGATGTTATTGGGCCTTATATTTTTGGTAATGATCATGGCCTTGGTCTTGATTGTGTTTGCCATATGCCCTTGTTTGCTGAGATCTTGCTTTGTTTCCTTGTCAGGCATCCCTTGTATGTACATAGTGCACCTTCTGTGGTTTTGGTGTGGGTGTTTGGGTCATTTGACAGTGCTGCTCCAGGAGCTGGCCACCTCATTATTGGGACTGTGTTATTTGCACTGGCAATATGAGCAAATAGTTGCTTCCATGCTTGGGGGACCCCTAGGTCATGGGTTTGAACACATAGTGGATCATTTTGCGCACCTTGGGGGGCATTTTGTTATCTTGCTTTACATTGGTGCTGACAGCAGCAAACCCCTCACACTGCAGACTCCTCACAGTGACTCATCAGGGACCCTATAACATGCCCTATGGGGCGCTTTGTGAAACGCCCTATAGGGTGCTGTGGCAGACAGTGCACATTAGCCTTTGCCCTCTGGTGTGGCTTTAAAAAGGTTACCCTATATGACACCTTCGGGTTATATCCCTGTGAGTGGGTGTTTGCCAGCAGAACTTGTTGGACGTACAAAACAGACTACCTATGACATTACTGACCTAGTGTGGGGGTCATGACACACACTCATCCACAGATACGCCCACCTGGCAGGGACACATTCACTTAGTACAGGGCCCATAGTTGTGCCACACAAAGCATGTCCTGGTGGTGTTTCCTGCAGGATTCCAATGGCAGGACAATTGGGTTGTCCCCTGCATTGTTTCAAGCACAGTTTGACGTTGTCTTTCCTTTATTAAATGATTTGTGTATATATTTGACTTTGTACGTTTCACACACCCGGTTCTGGCTGCAGATTCACACTGTTTTCTACCTTTGGGGGCTGAGGTTCTCTGGATTAAACGGACACTCCCAACGAGGGAAGGTGGGCATTTTTTCCCACCTCTCAGGTTCTTTGTGTCCGACAAAAATATGGGGTTATCTATGGTTTAAACAGAGGTGTGACTGGTTATACATATGAGTGACTACTGTTTGTGGAGGGTACTGTTGCAGGCAGCTTTGGTCCTTGGGCACACAGGGGGAATTGAACTCACAGACCCTGCACCACCTGACAGTGTCTTACCCATTGTGCTATGGATCAGTCTGCCTTAAAAGCCATCTTTTCTAGCTTCTTATGGGGCACCCTGTTGGGATACTGTCTGTTGCTACTATGTGACAGTGACGCACACAGTCATTTCACCTTACCATACCAGGGGGCTATGTGGGTACGTACCCCTTCTTGTGTTCATCTCTGGACTGCTGGTCTGCGTGTGCAGTGCACCATGGGTATGCCTGCATTGGTACAGATCCTGGCCAACACAGAAGGCAGTTAGGGTGGTGTCCTGCTGCCCTTCAGTAGACCGCCAGGGGGTTGTTAGCAGCTATGGGGCTGCAGGCCAGTGGTTCCTTCATTGCCTGTGGGGCCAGTAGTCATGGGTTCAGACCCACAGTGGACTCCTTTTATAGGGCTGTCTGCTGCATTATATATTTTAAATACACATGACTGCTACCAGCGACAGCCCCTCAGCATAATATAACCTTACTGAGCCTCATAGGGCGCACCATGTGTCACCTTATCTGGCTCCCTTTACGTTCCCTTATGGGATGCTCTATGGGGGACATTTTGATGTGCCTCAGCGGACACTCCACTTTATAATTTATTTATTTATTTATTTATTTAACATCTTTTATATACCGCGCTATTTGTTGTCAGTGCGGTTTACATATAACAAAGGTTGCACATTCGGAGGACAATTGTGTGCTTACATTATAACAGGAAACTTAAACTTGGAACAACAGGGTAAAACTGTAACTATGTACAAAACATATTAGATTCTTTAGTATTCACAAGGAGGGCTAAGGCAAGACCGCAGAGAACTTGAGGCGGAGTTGCCTTTGAGGGAATTGGGAGTGGAGATTGAGAGTTTTGGGGTTTAGGAGTGCTGAAGTGGAGAAGGAAAATGTGGTGCTTGATTGCCTTGCGGAATTGAGTGAGGTCTTTAATTGCTCTTATTTCAGGTGGAGGTCATTCCAGCATTTAGATGCATAGAAGGCGAAGGTAGCCTATGGTGTGCGTTATGGGGTGCCTTCTGCTGCACCTTTGCGTACGCCACTGTGTGGGTGTGTTTGCTAGCAACCCTACAAAACAAACAAAACATATACATGCCCCCTCACTCACTATATAATGTACAGGATGCTGCGTCAGCCAGCCTTATGCATCTGGCACCCTGGGGACTCAAACCCATTATGCCTGTATCAGCAGTCACTGCAGTAACCATTGTGCTACAACTCTGTATCGGGCATGTATGTCTGGGTGGCTTCTTATGCTTAACGCGCGGTGACGCGCTACCGCGCCCTGTATCGCTCGTTCGTTTTTGGAACGCGCGTTAGGTGTTACGATGTCCCGCCCTTCTCCTTATTTGGGGGTTTTGATTATTACCGCGGCTCCTAACGCAAACTGCACTAACGCAGTTTAGTAAACATACCCCAAAGTCCTGCTATGTCTTCTTCAAGTTAAGGTGCAGGCCCATTTTAAGATTATGTTCCTTGACCTTGATTATGTACCATGATGCGGAGAAGTCATTTCTTTGTATGGAGAGATACATCTCTGCTCTTATGGTTTATTGGTTTTTAATATATCACCTTTCAAGAGGATAGCAAGGCGGTTTGCAATAACAAATGATCAAAAACATCAAAGATAGAAAGGAACTACAAATCATCAAAGAAAAGGGACAGAACAGAGGAGATAGAGACTAAAGAGAATAGTGATGGTTGCAATTTTAGAGATTATAGATTGCAGGTTGCATCTGACCGTCACATTGTATACGATCCATCATGAAATGCCTGATTGAAAAGATGAATTTTTACAACTGTTTTGAAAACTTTGCGTGATTGGTGAGAAGAGTAAGCGGAAGGGCATTCCAAAGGGTGGGGACCTTGTGTCTGGTACTCTCCAGTCTGGCATGAGAGACTGGGGGAACATATTCTAGGCAGTTGTCATGGAGGGAACGGAGGACTCTAACAGGAGCATATAAAGAGATCATAGAGGACAGATATGGTGGAGTATCAGTATAGAAAGCCTAGTGGGTCAAAATAAAGATTTTGTCATTAATGCAGTAGTGTCCAGGGAGCCAGTGTTTTTGATGTAAGAGTGGAGTAACATGAACAAATTTATTTGCACCATGGAGAATGAGAACTACGGCCCCGCGGCCCCACCTCCCCTGCCCGGCAGAGCCCTCCCTGAGCATCAGCTCCCTCAGCGCGGGATTTTCAGAGCCACGAAGGGAGAGTTTCTCTCTCGCGGCTCTGTTAAGCTCACCGGTGCTGATGGGAAACAGGCATTTCCTGTTTCCCATCAGCCCCGGTGGGCTTAACAGAGCCGCGAGAAAGGGAAACTCTCCTTTCGCCGCTCTGAAAAGCCCGCGCTGAGGGAGCTGATGCTGCAGGGAGGGCTCTGCCGGGTTGGGGGGGTGGGGGACACTTGATTCTGCCACTGCCATGGCGGCAGCGGCAGCAGCAGCCAGTTTGTTTGTTTTTTTTATTTACCTGGGCTGATGGGGGGAGGGGCGTTAGGACTGGTAATGGACTATGGGTTGATGGGGGGGTTAGGACTGGTAATGGGCTATGGGGGGGGCTAAGACTGAAAATGGGGTGATGGGGGGTTAGGTCTGGAAGTGGGCTGATGGGGGGTTAGGACTGGTAATGGGCTATGGGGGGGCTAGGACTGGAAATGGGCCGATGGGGGGTTAGGACTGGAGGTGGGCTGATGGGGGGGTTAGGACTGGTAATGGGCTATGGGGGGGCTAAGACTGGAAATGGGCTGATGGGGGGTTAGGACTGGTAATGGGCTATGGGGGGCTTAGGACTGGTAATGGGCTAATGGGGGGCTAGGACTGGTAATGGGCTGGGGGGTTGCTAGGACTGGAAATGGGTTGAGTGGAAGGGGGGGCTTGAACTGCCATTAGCTGATGGGGAGGGGGGCTTGGAATGGAAATGGGCTGTGAGGGGAGGGAGCTAGGACTGAAAATGGGCTGAGTGGAGGGGAGCTAGGACAGGAAATGGGCTGATGGAGGGGGAGCTAGGACAGGAAATGGGCTGATGGAGGGGCTAGGATAGGACTGGAAATGGGCTGTTGGGGGGTGCTAAGATTGGAAATGGGCTGTGGTGGGGACTTGGATTGAAATGGACTCATGGAAGGGCTAGAACTGGAAGTAGGCTCATGGGGGGCTTGGATTGGAAATGGGCTGAGTGGAGGGGAGCTAGGATTTGACATGGGCTGATGGTGGGGCTAGGAAAGGACTAGAAATGGGCTGATGGGGGGCTGGGATTGGAAATGAGCTGATGGAGGGACTCAGATAGGACTAGAAATGGATGGGGGAGCTAGGACTGGAAATGGGCTGATGGTGGGGCTAGGATAGGATTGGAAATGGGCTGATGGGGGGCTAGGACTGGAAAAGGGCTGATGGGGGGACTAGAAGGGAGCGGATGCTGGGTGGGGCTGGAACTAGAAGGGAGCTGATGTTGGGCGAGGATTAGAATGGGATGGAGCTGGGAGAGTGAAATGGAGAGGGGAAAAATATTTTGTGTGGGAGGGAAGACAAATCTACAATTGGCCGGGTATTGGGAGAGTAAGTGGGTATTGAGGATGGAGGGGTAAAATTTGAATGGATGAAATAGGAATGAGGAAAGAGCAAAATGAGAAAGATTAGTATGTTAAAGCAGATGTAGATAGAGAATGGAAAAAAACTAGAAGAAAGGACAAATGGACAACAGAAGATGGAGAGTTAGCAGAAGACACGAAGAAACCGGAAGAAAGTGGCTGGAGCAATTGCAACTGAAAAAAAATGCACAAAATGTAGAAAAGTATCTCTTTAGTTTGAATTTATTAACTGGAATATGTCAGCTTTGGGAAATGTGCATCATTAACGTCTGTGCTTTGTTTAGTACAAGAGGAAATTAATTTATAGTTTATTTCTACAGTGTTGTTGTACATTCCAAGTTTGGGTTTTGGGGTTCCCGGTTTAATTATTGTCTTCCTGTTTCTAAATTGTGATTCCTTGTTTGGTGATGGTCTATGTTCTGCATGTGTAACTGAGCTGAGGTGTTCTGTTTATATAATTCCTATTTGACATTGCCACTTGTTCTCTTTCCCCAGTAGGTCATGTATTCTTGTTCTCTGAAATGTATTGGTTTAATATTTGCAGTGTTTCCTTTTGATAGGTAGGGTATGGTGCTTTGTGAGTCCGGGTAGTGCTGTTAGGATACGGCGGGTTTGCTATGTGTTCTAAATGGGCAGTGTTTGTAGTAGTTCCTAATGTGCCTGGCGGTTGGCACTGGATTATAGTAATGTAGAAATCTTTTAGTCTTTCTTTATCCATACACTCATTAAGAGGCATGTTTACTAAAAGTTAATGTATGGTAACATTATGCAAATGTTTATGCAAATGAGGTCCCTTATGAAAATGAGGCCCCACACCGAGTCTCCGCACATGGCCCCGCACCCCCCTTGGGCCGCCCCTGGTTATAGTCTCTGCTGAATAATCTTGAGTAGAATCTTGCTGGCATGTGGGATCAGAGTGATTGTGCAATAACTTCCACAGTCAGTTGAATCACCTTTCTTCGGTACTGGTATGAACACAGATTTTTTTTTGTCAGTTGGCCACGATGTTGTCTTCCAAATTTCCTGGCAATTTCTTCCAAGTATGATAAGAACAGTATCTGATTGCTGTGATATTTCAATATTTAATTAATTACCCTGTTATCCGAGTTGTATTTCCTGTTTTACTGTAAACACAAAGTACCGTTGAATTGTGTAACTCTTTGTTTATTGTGAACCGCGCTGATGCTGAATAGCGCGGTATATAAATGACTATAAATAAATAAATAAATAATAGGACCGCCATCAACGCCCAGTGCTTTGTTCTCTGAGAATGCTTTCAGGGCTGCTTTAACTTCTTCTTTCATCACCAATGGTTCCTAATCATAAGGTATAGGCTGAAAACAGCAGCTGTTTCACTTGATCTTTATGGTATAATGACTCGGGGCTGATTTTCATCTAGGCAGGCTATGCGCCATGTCGGCTCATAGCCTGCCCACCGACCCCCTTAACCCAGATTTTCATTCCGCAGTGACGGAAGTGAAAATCCAGGTTTGGCTGGACGCCACTGAGGCAAAACAGGTAGCAGTGATTTTCGATGCTACTCGCTTAGCCCTGTGCCTTTAAAAAAACCTCACCTACCTTTAGGCGTCATTGTGGATACCATGTTAAAACCCTCGGCCCAGTGTGCAGCGGCGGCCAAGAGAGCAAATAGAATGCTAGGTATGATAAGGAAAGGAATGGAAAATAAAACAAAAGATATTATAATGCCTCTATATCGTTCCATGGTGAGACCGCACCTTGAATATTGTGTGCAATTCTGGTCGCCATATCTTAAAAAGGATATAGCGGGGAGAAATTTCAGCTGTTGCTCCTCTGTGGAGGGGGCGATTTCATCCAGCGCATGCAGCTTGCCGGCTTCCTCGGGGCAGCTCCACCTACGTCATCGAGGGCCCATACTTAAAGATCTTGGTGTTTCAGAGCTGTTGGGAGAAATTTCAGCTGTTGCTCCTCTGTGGAGGGGGCGATTTCATCCAGCACGTGCAGCTTGCCGGCTTCCTCGGGGCAGCTCCACCTACGTCATCGAGGGCCCTTACTTAAAGATCTTGGTGTTTCAGAGCTGTTGGGAGAAATTTCAGCTGTTGCTCCTCTGTGGAGGGGGCGATTTCATCCAGCGCGTGCAGCTTGCCGGCTTCCTCGGGGCAGCTCCACCTACGTCATCGAGGGCCCTTACTTAAAGATCTTGGTGTTTCAGAGCTGTTGGGAGAAATTTCAGCTGTTGCTCCTCTGTGGAGGGGGCGATTTCATCCAGCGCGTGCAGCTTGCCGGCTTCCTCGGGGCAGCTCCACCTACGTCATCGAAGGCCCCCCTGGCTCTCTTTTCTTCATCGGATATAAATTGCGGTGTTGTTTTCTTGGTGTCAGCCTGGGCGTCAGCTGTGGGCGTATCCTAAGGGGCAGGCCACGCCCCTTGGGAGCCCCTTAGGAGCAACTTAGGAGGCTGTGCTGCTGTGTATTATGCCAGGAGGCAAGAGAAAGAAAAAGATCCCCCCCGTAGAAAAGACCGCAGAAAAGATCGCGGGCCCTATGGACCGGCATGTTGTATCAACGCCGTTGACTGTTCCTTCAGGTACTGCCTCTTCTCTTCCCTCCTTGGAGGGCGCTAGCCTTAGCTCGGTGGACCGCACTCCACCTTTGCCTCCGGGTTTTTTGGAACTCACAGGACTGCCTTCTCCCTCCGTAGAGTCATTGGAGATTGGTGTATTGCCCAAAGTAGTCAATTGGAAGGAGCCTGTTGCCCCGGTTAGTTCTCCTGCTGGGGCTTCAATTTCCCTGATAGATATATGGCAAGTTGTTAAAAGAACTGAGTCTCTTCTTATGGAGACGGTCCCTTCACTATGCCAATTTACCAGGGATACATATTGTAAGTTCCAGTCAGTTGATCGACAAGTGGAAAATTTATCCTCCAATTACCTACAATTAGACACTCAGGTTAAAGCATTATTATCCTGGCAGTCAGATAGTGTCAGGGATAGTTTGGTTTATTCCCAAAAGCTTGAAAATTTGGAAAATATCCATAGATCAAAAAATCTTCGAGTGTTAAACTTTCCCTGTATATCTTTACTATCACCTTTAATTCTTTTTAGAAAATACCTGAAGGATATATTGCAAATTACTAATGCAGATACTTTATCTTTCTCAAAATGTTATTACCTTCCTTCTAAGGTGGTTAAACCCAACGGCAATGATTTAGTTGTCTCTGAAGAACCTGCGGTCTTTGACTTGACTGCTTTCTTAGAGGACACTCAGGATGATATTCCCACGAGGGCCACATTACTGGTTACTCTGTCCTCAGAGGAAGAGAAAGTTTCCCTCTTAAAGGCTCACTTTAGGAAAAAAGATGTCTTATACTGTGGAGGGAAGGTTTCAATGTTTCCTGATGTGTGTCGTGTGACCCAGCTTCGTCGGAAGTCTTTTCTTACTTACAGAGATAGAGTTGTCGCTGTTGGGGCCACCCTTTTTCTCCGCTATCCTTGCAAATGTATTATTACCATGGATCAAAATAAATTTGTATTTTTGCTATCTACCGATCTGGAAAGATGGCTCTTAGAGAAGGAAAGGCAGGTACAGAGGGTTTCTTCTTCCTCTTCTTCTTTGTCTGATGCTTAATTACTACCGGAAGTGAAATTTAGGCTAGTTTACTGTTAATCAGGCACTTGGTTGTGTCTGATTTGTTTTCTTGTGAATTTGTTTTCTTTATTTGAATACTCCCCGTGATGTGGTCTGTTGTACTTGGGAATTTTTTCGTTTAAAATTGTTTCTTTTGATTTTTTATTATGTTTCTTTTTCTGATTTGTATTGTCAGAATATCAAAAATTTTCAATAAAAAAAAAAAAAAAAAAGGATATAGCAATTTTAGAAAAGGTTCAGAGAAGAGCCACCAAAATGGTAAAGGGGATGGAAGGATACTCCTATGAAGAAAGGCTAAAAAGGTTAGGGCTCTTTAACCTGGAAAAGAGATGGCTGAGGGGCAATGTTCCCTCTAATTTTCTGTAGGCTGTGTGCGCATAAAATATCAGCTGTGTGCAGCTTTTGAAGGAAGGTTAAATTTTTGTGCGCCACATAACGACACTCGGAGTTATATACTTTAAAATTTGACTACACGTCAGAATACAGTATGTACACCACATTGATTTTAATCAAATTAAATGAAAATAGATGATTACTAAATGAAGCGGGAAATTTCTAGTAATTTCAATCATAACTTTTAAATTTTAAGACGTTTGTGTTGTTTTCTATCAGAATCAGAGCCGTAATTTTTGTGCGCTCCGTTGTAAAGTATTTGCGCTCGCTCGGTGAGGTGTGTGCGCGCGCACACGCGCACAGCTTAGAGGGAACAGTGCTGAGGGGAGATATGATAGAAGTCTATAAATTAATGAACGGAGTGGAACGGGTAAACGTAGATCGATTGTTTACCTTATCAGAATATAGAAAGACTAGGGGACATGCAATGAAGCTACAGGGTAAACTATTTAAGACTAATAAAAGAAAATATTTTTTAACTCAACGTATAATCAAACTCTGGAATTTGTTACCGGAGGATGTAGTAAAGGCTGTTAGTGTAGCTGGGTTTAAAAAAGGTTTGGACAAGTTCCTGGAGGAAAGGTCCATAAACCATTATTAAGAAGGGACCCAGGATATAATGCTTGAACCAATACAAGCACTGTGGAACCTGTGTCCCTTGGGGAAACTGCTAGGTACATATGACCTAGATTGGCCACTGTTGGAAACAGAATACTGGGCTTGATGGACCTTGGTCTGACCCAGTATGGCATATCTTATGTTCTTATGTTATGTTCTTTAAGGTGCAGAGGGCTAAGCAGGTAGCATCGAAAATTGTTGCTACCCGTTTAGCCCTTTCCTCCGCCCCCGTTCTGCCCCGGAACACCCCCAACGTGCCCCGATGCTAACTGCATAGAATCTGGGCATGTTAGGGATTTATCTGGGATTTTCCAAAGACACTCCTATGTAGGTGCCTTTGGAAAATCCCGGATAAGGCTTTTACACGGGTAACTAAGGCAGTTACCTGTGTAAATACCTTTGAAAATGCCACTCTCCGTGTATTCGTTCTACCTTTTCTTTATCTTCTCAGAATCATTCAACATGGATCCTTGAGCATTTTTTAGCATTCCAATTTGAGGCTGGAATTTTGTCTTTAACTCTCGTAACTTTAGGAAAGCTGATCTTGTTCTTCCTTTAATAGTTTCTGATTCTGTTTCCTTGCATGCATCATTGTAGTACTTCTCCTTGTCTCGTCTTGCTGCATGTTGGAATTCTCTGTTATGTTTTCTGATTTCCTCTCTTTCTCCTCTGGCTTTAGCTTCTCTGTATTTCTGGGCAATTTTTAGAGTTGCTCCCGTCATTCATTTTGGCTGTTTTTGCTTTTTCAACACAAAGGAGGAGCATAGAGGGACCACAGCTACACCAAATGAATCTTTTCTCAAAGAACTTTATTGGAAACCTGACTTGGCCAAGTTTCAGCAAACATGCATGTGTCAGGGGTAAGTGTGTAAATCAATGTAATGGTCACACACAACACCTTCAGTGTGAAAAGGTCAGAGTTGATAGTACTGGGTAAAAATACTGGAGTGCCTGCATACATAACAAGCCACGGGTATTGTTATGTATGCTGGTACTCTCGTATTTTTACCCAGTACTTTTGACTCTGACCTTTTCACGTTGAAGGTGTGACCATTACATTGATTTACATACTTACCCCTGACGCAAGCAAGTTTGCCAAAACTTGGTCAAGTTGTGTTTCTAATAAAACTCTTTAAGAGAAGATTCATTTGCTGTAGTTTTGGTCCCTCTCCGCTCCTCTTATGTGTTGCTTGTTGCCTGTGGATGCTAAGAACATAAGAACATAAGATATGCCATACTGGGTCAGACCAAGGTCCATCAAGCCCAGTATCCTGTTTCCAACAGTGGCCAATCTAGGTCATACGTACCTAGCAGTTTCCCCAAAAGACAGAGGTTCCGCAATGCTAGTACTGGGTCAAGCATTGATATCCTGGGTCCCTTCTTAATAATGGTTTATGGACCTTTCCTCCAGGAATTTGTCCAAACCTTTTTTAAACCCAGCTATACTAACAGCCTTTACTACATCCTCCGGTAACAAATTCCAGAGTTTGATTACACGTTGAGTGAAAAAATATTTTCTTTTATTAGTCTTAAATAGTTTACCCTGTAGCTTCATTGCTTTTTCCTCTTTTCTCTTGTCTCTGTTTTTGCTTTTTCACCTTTTGTAGAGACTTCTCACTTTTTTCGAGCACAATTCTCTTGATATCATCCCATAACTGTTCTGGTGCTCTGTTATTTGTATCCAAAGCAGTGAATTGATTTCATAGGCAGTCTTTAAATTCCAGTGGTATATTCTTAAGGTCATATTTTGCTACATTCATGAGTGGCTTGCTCTTTTTTAACTTTAGTTTGAGTTTGCATACTAGAAGCTGGTGATCTGTACCACAGTCCGCTCCAGGTTTTGTCTTTGTCGATGTTATTGAGTTTTTCCATCATTGACTTCCATAGATGTAGTCAATTTGATTTTTGTACAATCCATTGGGTGAAATCCATGTGTACAGTAGCTTCTTGTGTTGCTGGAAGAAGGTGTTTGAGACAAATAGATGGTTGGTCTTACAGAATTCTATTATTCTTTCTCCAGCTTCATTCCTTTTGCCAAGTCCATATTTTCCTTTGCCTTCTTCTTTATTGCCAATTTTTGTGTTCCAGTCACCCGTGACTATCAGGATATCTTGTTTACATGTTCTGTCAATTTCAGCTTGCACTGTTCATCGAACTGATCAACTTCTTCCTTTTCTGCAGCTATTGTTGAGGCATATACCTGAATTATAGCTATGTTGATGGGCATTCCTCATAGAGAAACAGAAATTAAGCATTTTATTACAGTTCCTGCAAGTCTTTTCTTAATTATAAATGCAACACATTTCTTCATCGCCTTTCATTTCTGGTATAGTATACCATATGATCATCAGATTCAAAGTGACCGATATCAGTCTATTTCAGTTCACTGACACCCAACAGATTGAGTTGCACATGTTTCATTTCATTCTTGACCACTTCCAATTTCCCTTAGTTCATGCTTCATATATTCCATGTTCCAATACATAAGACATATTTGCATCTTCTGACTCTCATTTCACGTGCAGCTACATCAGCAGTCAGATGTCCCGAAGATTTGTTCCAACTACATCATAAAGCAGGCTATACTCTGAAAAGTCTTCAGCTCATCCCCAGTAGTTTGCTGAGGGCCTTTCAATCTCATCTTCTAGCACTATATTGTGTGATGCAGCAAGGGGTACACAGCCTATGCAAATTCAGGTAAAAGAAAGACTTACCTCAGAGTCAGCTTTAGAAAGCAGCACTAGGCACTCTGAGTCACCGGAGCAAGGGAAATTCTTGCTACGTAGCAAACAAAAATCCCATCAGGAACACCTGAGTGAAAATCCCCAGGTCACGTGCAGAGCTAGGGATTACTTAAGGCAAGATTCCAGTCAGTGGAGTAGATTGGGAGTGGCCAGAGGAGGAGCAAGAACACGAACACCAAAGGGAACTGCAGAGAGTAGGACTGCAGGTCGGGTTGCAGAGAATAGCAGGAGGTGTGGCTCTCATCAGCTGAGCAGAAACCCCAGGGGATTGCTGGGAGGAAACTCTTCTCACGGAGAACCAGGAAGTGAGTCTGACTCCAGCTCTCGAGAAGAGAGGTTCAAGGCAAGCTGTTCCAAGAGTAAACCTGCTACCAGAAATAACCTGAAAGAGAAGCTAGGAAGATCCCACTACACTAGAGACCGGTATGTGCCAGTTCAGGGCAGAGGTCACTGTGAAAGGAAAGTGTTGGGGGATGGGCACTCCAAGCACGTCTGCAGCCTAAGAAGTAGGTGTAAAACTAAGTCTCATTATACTCCTGCACAACCAGCCTGGAAGGAAAAAGCCATAAGGTATAGGGAGCCAAGTATTAAGGCAGTCCCTGCAGAGAGAAGGAATCCTCCATATGATTATAGGGAGAAGTTTAAAACCCCTAAGTGCCAAGGGCGTGGTCCTGAATATAACTACAAGCAGCAAGGTGGTTCAGAACTGTTATTCTGGGAGGAGAGCCCAGGCAGAAGATACCACAGGCCAGAGAGGTATAGCCCTGAAGGGAGAAGAGCCTCTTTTGATTATTACAGTGATTTATCACAGGACACTGTGTCTGAGCGCCATTTGTATGAGGAGTCTGACACAGGAAGTTTGGGCACTGCTGAGGAGAATATGATATGGGAAGACGCTACCAATCTTCCGGAGCCCATTCCCATGGAATGCAGCATGTGTTACAAACGCAGCCTTGCTATGTGAATGAATGCAAAGAGAACTTTGTACAGGAAATAAGGATTATTTGTTTGCCATTAATTTGTTGCTCTGTTCATCTTTGAGTTTCTGTTTTCTTGACAAGTCCGAGCGGGACGGGGAATAAAACCCACTTTAAGTTTCATTCAAAAATTGCTCTGAAAGACTCTTTTGTTTATCAAGCCAGAGCAATTGCTTGTTCATAGGCCCTAGGCAACCGCCTATACAGGGCAATAAGGGCTCTAACCACGGGCCCCATCACAATTGTAATTGGTTTTGTTGCAACTATCCATTGAGTTTTCATGGAAAGATACAGAAGTAGATTGCCAGGCCTTTCTTCCACGCATTTATTGCTAGTGTTGTTGCATTGTGATCCCCTGCTGCCAACATTGTCCCATTCGGCTGCTGCCCAGATTGGTGTTTTTTCTTAGTCTGGCACCTCTGCCGAGATCTGTCCATCTTGGAATACCTTGCCAGTAATTAAGTTACCAATAGCTTAGCACTCAGCATCATTGATGCACACAAGCCCTCACAGCACGACAAGCTGCAAATCAAACAAGCGGCAGATGTAAATACAATGGCGACATTTTACATGTGTAAATTCTGCTTGTTTCATGTAAAATTGTCATGCAAGGTTTCTAAAATGACTTCCTTTGTCCCCTACTGGTATTCATCGCATTCTTTCTGGCAAAAATAAATCCAACCACTTCCATACCTGGCCATCCATCCACATTCATAGAATCTTTGCAACATTAGCCTCTGACTGACGGTGTTAAATACTGCAGTTCCGTCTCACATAATTAGACATAGGATTTGTCAGATTTACTGTATTATGTTTCTGTATTATGTCCCACACAGAAGCCTCATTCATGAGCATCCAGTCCTCCACAGATTTCTGTATTTTCTCCCATACTACCTGCTTTCCTTAAAAGGATAGATTTGCAATTGGCTGATAACTTCCAGATTTATTATCCTGAATAGCATCTAACTTAAGCAATGGTCAGATAATTGCCTTTCTCAATATTTCTGGCAAGTAGCCCTCTTCCATAGAGGACTTAACTATTGAGGCAATTGACATGATAGATTTATACAGAAACTACTTACCGTAATTCAAATCATAGGGCTTGCATTCAATTCTTTAAAAGGTGATAAAGGAGATGGGAGGATAACCCTATGAAGATTAGGGCTCTTCAGCTTGGAGAAGAGATGGCTGAAAGGAGATATGATAGAGGTCTAGAAAATAATGATGGAGTGGAACGAGTAAACATGAATTGGTTGTTTACTCCTTCAAAAAGTACAAAAACTAGGGGGACGCCCAATGAAGCTACTAAGTAGTACATTGAAGACTGATCAGAGAAAAGATTTTTTCAGTCAACATGTAATTAAGTTCTGGAACTTGTGCCAGAAGATGTAGTAAAAGCTGTTATTGTAGCTGGGTTTAAAAAAGATTTGGATGAGTTCCTGGAGGAAAGGTCCATAAATATTTATTAAAGTGGGCGGGGGGAAATCCACTGATTATCCCTGGGATAAACAACAGAAAATCTGCCTATCTTTTCAGATCTTGCCAGGTACTTGTGACCTGGAATTGCCATTGTTGGAAACAGGATACTGGGCTTGATGGACCTTTGGTCTGACCCAGTATGGCATATCTTATGTTCTTATGATTTCTTCCTTGACACCTCATAATGTATCTGATCTACTGGTACTGACCAAATTTGGACCATCTTTCCACAGTTTCATCCATCTGGAAGAACTCATTAAAAATCTTTTCTAGGTCAAAAAACTCATTTGGGTCCAAACCATGTCATTCTAGAATGTCCCACTAGGATTTCTGGTTAAAGATTTCACTACTTCAATAGTTCTTTAGGCTTATTCAACACCTTACTAATTCTGTCTAATGCAAATGTGGGCCCAGTATTCAAAAGGATTTATACAGTTAGCATGACCTACTAACCACATAAATCCCATTGATGCCAGTATTGAGTGGTACTAACTGGCTAGTGCCTCGGAATATCTCCACAGAGTAGTAAGCCTGATAGGTAGTGGTA
Source organism: Ichthyophis bannanicus (assembly GCA_033557465.1). Classification (NCBI taxonomy): domain Eukaryota; kingdom Metazoa; phylum Chordata; class Amphibia; order Gymnophiona; family Ichthyophiidae; genus Ichthyophis; species Ichthyophis bannanicus. The sequence goes on from CM066032.1 coordinate 1,350,571,678, forward strand.
TGTTTTTTTAAAAAAATCCTATATACTACTGAGAGCCAATGTTCCTCGGAGAGTAAAGGAGTTATGTGATAATACTTTTTGGCACAGAGCAAGAGTGTCACTGACAGGGGCGGCTCAAGGCAATCTGCTGCCTGAGGCGAAGGATGAGATGACGCCCCCCCCCCCCCCCATCCCTCACCCCCCATAGAGGGGGGCAGGGCTTTTTCATAACTCCAGTCAGGGACTGAAACAAACCAAAAAGCCAATTAGATTATATGGAGGAAATGCAAGATGTTTGCACACCAAGGAAAAGAGAGTGAGAACCAACAGCACAGTTTAAAAAATTAAATTATAACTAATTTTTATTTTGTTGTTATAAACTGCGTTATGGTTCTTGCTTTTTCTTTTTCAACATATATTTTGCGTCCACAGTGGGTGCAGAGCAGAACCAGGACATTCACCCACAGTACTCAATATCTTAAAAACAAAATCTCATTCTGATCATCTCACTAACAACAACAACAACAAACATTCTCCAGTACCAGGCATATTGTGAACTAATACAAAACCCTACAACAAAAAGCAAATCTACCATACCATACCATATCAGCACAAACTTCCAAAACTCACATAAGGAACCCATCCAAAAAGGCGTCACTATAAATACTACAGTGGGCCCTGGAACATCCATACACCTATTTGAAAAGCTGAACAAGTCAAATTACTACAGTACAGTACAGATCTTTATGTACTCCAGGTTAACAGAACACCTGGCCTCAGTCACACACTCAGAACACAGACCCTCACCAAATACAGAATAAGTAACCACAATCTAAAGTAAAAATAAAAATATGTAGACAAACTTTATACGGAAACCCCAACAAGCCAGACTCCGCATGCAATGCAACATCAGATAAATAAGAGATGCAGTACCCCCATACTGTGTAAAATATAAAGATAGCACAAAGTCCAGTCACTAAAATTAAATAAAATTATTTTTTCTACCTTTGTTGTCTGACCATTTTATTCTCTGATCATGCTGGTCCTGATCTGAGGCTTCTGCTTTCCTGTCTTCTCTTAGCTCTCTTTCTGTGGTCTATGGTCCATCTGCCATTTCTTATCTCTTCTTTTGTTTTCTTCACTTCCTTCCATCAGCCCATTTCCAGTTCTAGTAACCCTGCCCAGTATCAGCCCCCTTTCCAGTCTTCCCCTCCCAGTACCTTCCAATATCAACTGCCTTGCATTCCCACGACTGCCACTGGTGTCCATTCCCTTCCAGTCCCCCTCCTTCCCCATTGTCCAGCCCTTTCTAGTCCAAATACCATACCAGGTATCAGCTCACATCCACTCTTAGTGCCTCCCCCCCCAGTCAGCTCCCTTCCAGTCATTCTACCCTCTGTCCATCCCCCTTCCAGTTTCATTCGCACATGTCAGCTCCCTTCCAGCCTCCTCCCCATTACCCAGCCACCTACCACTCCCATCCCCAAGTGTCAGCTCCTTTTCAATCCCCCTTCAGTATATCCCAGGTGTTAGCTCCATTCCAGCCCCCTCCTTCCCCCACCATATCAGCCCCTTTCCAGCCCCGTCCTTCCCCTGTGTCAACTCCCTTCCTTCCCGTGGCAGACCCTGTCAGTATCTGCTCCCTTCCAGTCCTATTCTCCCATCCCCCCGCATCAGCCTATTTGTAACCCTACCCCCTAGTTTTCTTCCAGGGCCAGCAGCACTTTCCTCCCCTCCTCCATTAGCCCATTTCCAGTCCCAGCCCATTTCCGGTCCTATCCCCCTTATCATCCCACTCCAGTCATAGCCCCCCCCCCCATCAGCCCATTACCAGTCCTAACCCTCCAATAAGTCTATTTCCAGTCCTAGCCCCCCAATCAGTCCATTTCCAGGCCTAACCTCACATATCAGCTCGTTACCAGTCCTAGCCCCCCTCCTGATTAGCCTATTTCCATTCTTAACCCCCCATCAGCCCATTTCCAGTAACCCCCACCGATAGCCCATTACCAGTCCTAGCCCCCCTCCCAATCAGCCTATTTCCATTCTTAACCCCCCATCAGCCCATTTCTTGTTCTATCCCCCTATCAGTCCATTTCCAGTCCTAGCCCCCCTCCCCGATCAGCCTATTTCCATTCTTAACCCCCATCAGCCCATTACTATTTCCAGTGCTACCCCCCACCCCAGCCCAGTCCAGCTCAGCCCGAGTCCTTCTCAAGGGAAATTTAAACAAAAAAAACCCCAGTCGGAGAAGCTGCTGCCACGGCAGAATGAAGTGCCCCGCGGACCCCTGCTGCCCCCCAGAAGAGCCCTACCATTCTTTTCCTTGTGCCGGCTCAGCTTTGCAGGCCGTGAAGGGAGAGTGTTTCCCTTTCCCGCGGCTCTGTTAAAGTTGAGCCCGCCGGACCCTTAGTACTTGCAAAACTGATTGTATGTTCATTAAACTGAAGTAACGTGCACAATCGATTTGCACACGTAACATAGTTCTAAAGCAGGCAAAAATAGTTATTAAAATGAATGAATGAATGAAACAAGCAAATACCCGAAAACCAGTGAAAAAAAGCGAAATAGGACATTTCTTTCCAATGCACATCCCTCCGATCGATAGTGAAGAGCTTAGTTGCTGGAATTGCTTCAGTAATGAAACTGGAAGGAATAGATATGAAGCCACTTAATGCACACTAAATAGAAAAATCATGGATTATTTTACACAATGCATCTTAGTTTAAGGCAATGCACATTGCACAATAATGTGATGCAAAGCATGCAAATGCATACAAAGCACTTCATTATTATCCAAATTGAATAACCAGTTTGCATTGAACTTTGCAGGCTGTGTTGTTCATGGAAAAATAGCACCAACTCAAAGTTATAATTCCTTCCTGGGAGCATTGGGCCACTAATACATGGCCTGATGCTCTGAAAAGCCTTCATAAAGGGGCTGGAGCAAAGTTTCCACACTTTACCCCAACCAGCAAGACCCCCCTTCCCCCGCCACCACCTCATAACGGTGTTTCCTTGTCCCCCTACAAGATCCCCCCCCCCCCCACACTTATCCAAAGGCATCTCTCTGGGTGCCCTAACCCTCTCCCACCCCTGGACCTCACTGGGACCTATCATGGTGTTCCCTGGTATCTAGTGGGTAGGGCAGGAGCAGTCCCCCATCAGTCCTGCCCCATCTGGCTCTAGATTCAAAATGGGGTCTGATGACCCCTAATGGTAGTCACATGGTACTCCAACTATAACAAAACCTGCTGAAAACCTTACAAGGTACAAAATTCACAACACACTAATACCAAATAATCTTGTGATATTTTTAACCAGGCAAAAAATGACCTCAGATGTCACAACTCCACATTTAGTGATAAATCACTATATGGTGTTGGTAGACGCTTACATCACCGGTCAAAGCCTCCCTACCATCCTAAAAAAAATTTTATTAATTCAATTCACAATAAATATAGTACACCATAATTACCACTGGGAAAACATCTCAGGAATACCAACCAAACTAGAAAATTACCTAAAAACAAACTTATACATTCACACTCAATTACCATTCAATACCACATACATACAACCGCTCTCACACTGGAAACAGCGTCATGTATCATATACTTGTAAGGCTAAACGTAGCCTAATACTGTCCAAGAGCGATACCTAAAAGCAAAATGAAAATTACTGCAGAATCTGAAAGCATTACTACAAGCAATAAATGCAGATAACTTAGCTTATAATGACGAATTTTCATCCAGCAAAGTTCTAGCTCTTCAACATGCGCTGTTAACCAATTCCAACACCAACACCCCAAAAAACTACTCTAAATCATGCAAATGTACCTCACAAAGAGCAATTGCTTTGGCCGCCCCTTTAATTTGGAACTCTCTCCCTCCTGATTTACGCTCACTGGATGATTTAAAAGACTTTCATAAACAATTGAAAACTACACTTTTCATTGAACAATATGGATCAACAATTGACTAAATATATTATATTTATTTTAATTATTTTAACTAATTTGCCTTATTGTTAACCCTTGTTATTTTTCCTATATTACCATTGTACTGTTATGTTTATACTGTGTTTGTTTCCCTTGCCTATAACCTTTGTATTTCTTGTGACCGCTTTGATTGAAGGAAAAGGCGGTATAGAAAACTTGTTAAATAAATAAATAAAACAAGTGCTTGCTATGATGGAAAATCCACATTTGTTATCATTGTTTGTACTTTTTCCCCATTTTTGTATCGATACAAAGCACATGCTTTGGCTAAAGGAGTGCAAGCTGTTGTCCTTCATCTAAAAATAGACGGGTTGCCAGATCTTATAAGATTACTTTGGTACGTGCTGCTTATCCTATAAAAATCTAATTCTACTGCTTATGGTAGGTAAAAATGAAGTTTAATGACCGATCATGCCAGTAATACCTAATACATGCGATGTCAACGTTAATTTCCTTAGCTCTAGCCAGCAGTGGGCACAGCAAAGAAAACGAGACAGTGATTGAAAAGACGTTGTAAACAAGGAGCCCTGTTTCCTGTAATAAGTGGATTAAACAGAGGAACATAGGCTGGGCAGACATTTATTTTAATCCGCCTTTATTTTTAGATGTAAATGAATGTGGTTTAAATGTCATAAATTATGTTTCCCTAAGTCATACGCAGTTACGCCTATTTCCCTAGTCAAAATAAGTACACAAAATAAACAAGCAAACAGAAATGAAGCCATTGCCAATGATAAAATACAGAAGGGCTTCAACGATGTGGAAAAATACAGCCAGAAGAGCGTGAATGTTTTCTACATCTAGGATCCAGAACCTCTCGCCATCTGCATTTCCATTTCGCCCAGTTGTTCATTTGCTGTTTTAGTTATTTAAGAGTCAAAAAGCAGGAATGCTTTGTCAGGCTTCGCCTTTATATGTCCTTGTCTATCTGCTTTGGGCTTAATTCTCCAACTCTGAGACCAGAAAGGAGGCAACAGGAAGCTGTATGGGAGCTGAACTGTGGTGACGTGTGTGATAATGAGCATATAAGGAAACACTGTAGTCCGGCATTACACTTTCCCTGACCCTCGTTAACCACATTCAGTTATGCAGTCTCTTGGGTAATGGCCGCCCTCTAAAGAAAATGGTGAGGAAATAACTGAGCATGTTCAGGCTGTGACATCAGCGCAACCTAAAGACAAGAAGCCAGTAATGCTTGCAAAGACTGCAGTCGGTGTGTGTCATCTCTGTATGTCTCAGGTCTGAAGGGCAGTTGGAAGGGGGCAATATCCAAACCTTCTGTTGGTTTGGAAAGAATAATAAAATGAAACAAGTGTGATAGTCCATCTAAACGTTAAGGAGGCAATTTTATAAGGAGCTGAGTAAAGCTATGCGCCTTCAATGCATGTAAATGATCTATCTTCATTGACTTGCTTGCGTGACTAGGCCTTTGCGCTCACACAGTAGCTAGTCACTCTTCTGTGAGTGCGCACATCAGGCCGATGACATGTACTTTCGCTGTGGGCATGCACAGGGGTAGAGCATAGGCAGAACTGAAATCTAGACACCTAAGTTCTAAAATACTATAACTTCTGCGCGCTCCTTCTAAATCTAGGCGCGGGCATTTACACCAGCCCTAGGGCTGCTGTAACTGATCACGCCTAGATTTGAAATGCATAGCCAATGGCAGGTCCTGGGCAAGGGGAGGATGGGAGAGAGGCTGGGGTAGGGAGGGCCTGTGCCAGAACAGTGTCCGGGGAGCTTCACGATTCCTCTGTGTGAAGACTGCAACAGGGGTACCAGCGGAAAGTGCAGGCCATGTTGCACATCATAGCAGGGATACCTGTAGGAAAAACTATTTTTTGTTCAGTTTTATTGTTTTCTTGGACTGTATATCTATGGGAGGCCTATCTAGCATACTGATAGAGGTTGATGTACCAAACCACAATCCATGTCCCATCAGAACTTGGAAAGATCATGGATTCAGAAGCCTTTGAAAACCACTTTTGTTCTTATTTTATAACATTAAGTACAGTACATATGTACTTGACTATATAAAATAAGCATGATAGACACATGAAAAAACATGCATTAGCTAGGACAACTTTATAAAATTATCCTCTAGATGTCACTGTGAATACATTTCAAAGGATAGATTTTACAATTAACCACAGGGTGTCACTAGTCTAAGTCCACAGGCACTGTCATGCCTCTGTACTTACCAAGAGCCCATATACATAGTGACCAGTAGCAAACTACATGATTCAGTCATTAAGGAGTTCATTCACAAACGCAGGTTGCAGGGCTGCATGTCCCGGCGGGACGTGCTGCTCCACAAGCTGTCCATGCCCAATTCCCCCTCCGGCTCTCCCTGTACATCTTGTGCAGCAGGATGGGGAGAGCCAGCGGAGTGCAGGAACGGGCAGAGCGGGGGCGGGCCAGCCTGGCAGCATGTACAGGGCCGATTCAGGTCATGTCCCTGTACATGCTGCCGGGCCAATGGGGACATGCTGCTTATACCACACCAAAGGTGGTATAAGCAACACTTTTGGCCCAATCGGGCCTGAGGATTCTCCCCCCCCCCCCCCCCCAGGATCGGGACTGGGTGTGGGGGGTCCCTGCTGCGGCCACGGCTGGGAAATGGGGAGCCAGAGCCATGGATGTCGGGGCGCCTGCAGGGAGGACGTCCCGCAGGCGGAAGGGGCACACTGGGCCATCCTCGAGTGCAATTCTGGCTACCACACAGTCTCTCTTCATCGGGGATGTCTGGACGGCCTGGACTTCCCCCTCCGTGAATCGAGCTCTAAGTGTCACTGTTCCTAGCAATTATTAAGAAAGCTATACAGTTCAGTCACTTCTTCACAGCAGAACTTACAACAAAGAAAATGAACTACACACTAGAATCACTAAGAACTAGACTACCAAAAATAGGGGTGTTGGTGGGGAAAACATTTGAAGCATCTGAATCGGCCCTGTACATGCTGCCGGGCTGGCCCGCCCCCGCTCTGCCCGTTCCTGCACTCCGCTGGCTCTCCCCATCTGCATATGTGTGGATGTGTGTCTGCCTGTCTATGCCTATGTTTTGTTTGTGTGTATATGTGTTTCATTTGTACATGTTTGTAAGTGTGTGTGTGTCTATGTATTTATGTGTCTAGGTATTGGGAAAGGAAATGAGGAGCTGATAGAGTGGCAAGGGAAGGGACAGAAGGGCTGAGAGTGTGGCAGAGGGCCAATGAAGGGAGAGGCAGAAGGGCTGAGAGATTTGCTGGCACAGGAATTGAAAGAGGGGCTGGCAAAGAGGCCAAACTAGCTGTAAATAGATCATGGAGAGGGGAACTGCGATATCTAAGTCAGGACATACAAGATTCATAGAAACATGATGGCAGAAAAAGACCACATGTCTGATCTAGTCCCCTTTTTTCCTTTAGAGATCTTCTGTGTTGGTTATGCTTTTTGATTTCAGATACTGTCCTCATCCCTACCACCTCCACTGGGAAACTATTCCATGCATCTACCACTCTTTCCATAAAGAAATATTTCCACATATTACTCTTGAGTATTTCCCCTTTCACCCTCATCCTATGTCCCCTCGTAGCAGAGCTTACTTTCAATCGAAAGAGGCTCTCCTCTTTCACATTTATGCCATGCAGATATTTAAACATCTCTTATCATATCTTCTCTATTCCATCTTTCCTATAACATATACATATTAAGATCTTTAAGTCTGTCCACATATGCTTTATAATGAAGATCACTAACCATTTTAGTAGCCATGCTCTGCACCAACTCCATCCTGTTTATATCCTTTTAAGGGGTGGTCTCCAGAATTGCACACAATGCTCCAAATGAGGTCGCATTAGAGACTTATACAGAGGCACTATCACTTCCTTTTTTCTGCTGGACATTCCTCTCTCTATGCATCCAAGCATCCTTCTGGCTTTCACCATTGCCTTTTCTACCTGTTTAGCCACTTTAAGATCATCAGAAACAATCACGCCCAGGTCCCGCTCTTCTTTCGTGGACAGAAGTACTTCACCTCCTACACTGTACTACTCCCTTGGATTTTTGCAGCCCAAGTGTATGATCCTGCATTTTTATCATTAAATCTCAGCTGCCAAAATCTTGATCATTCTTCAAACTTAGGTAGATCCTTCCTCATGCTATCTACTCCTTCCTACTCTATTGAAATTTTGGTATCTTCCACAAACAGGCAAACCTTACCAGACAGCCCTTCCGCAATATCACTAGAAAGATGTTAAAAAGAACTGAACCAAAGACAGATCCCTGTGGCACACCACTAATAACTTCCTTCTTCTCAGAGTAAGCTTCATTTACCTGTACCCTTTGTTGACTCTCACTCAACCTCCCACTCAAGCAGACATAAGGATGACATTGAGAACTACAGACCAGTTAGTCTAACCTCTGTGGTTAGTAAATTATTGGAAAGGCTACTAAAAGAGAGAAGCATAGATTCACCAGAGGCAGGTCTTGTCAGACAAATCTGATTGATTTCTTTGACTGGGTGACCAGGGAGTTGGACCAAGGGAGAGCCCTAGATGTGGTGTACTTGGATTTCAGTAAAGCCTTTGGCACTGTTCCACACAGGCGACTTATAAACAAACTGAGCACCTTAGGGATGGACCCTAAAGTTACTGATTTGGTTAGAAATTGGTTGAGTGGGAGACAACAAAGGGTATAGGTAAATGGAGCTCACTCTGAGGAGAAGGAGGTTACCAGTGGTGTGCCACAGGGATCTGTACTTGGTCCAGTTCTTTTTAACATCTTTGTTACTGATATTGCGGAAGGGCTGTTGGGTAAGGTTTGCTTATTTGCAGATGATACCAAAATCTGCAATAGAGTAGACACCCAGGAAAGAGCAGATAACATGAGGAGGGATCTAGCTAAACTTGAAGAATGGTCTAGAATTTGGCAGCTGAAATGTAATGCTAAAAAATGCAAGGTCATGCACTTGGACTGCAAAAATCCAAAGGAGCTGTAAAGTGTAGGGGGACCTGGGTGTAATTGTGTCTGATAATCTTAAAGTAGCTAAACAGGTAGAAAAGATGACTGCAAAAACCAGAAGGATGCTTGGATGTATAGGGAGAGGAATGGCCAGCAGAAAAAAGGAGGTGATAATATCTCTGTATAAGTCTTTGATGCGACCTCATTTAGAGTATTGTGTGTAATTCTGGAGATGGCACCTTCAAAAGGGTATAAGCAGGTCGGAGTCAATGTGGAGGATGGCTACTAAAATGGTTAGTTGTTTTTGTTATGAAGCATATGAGGACAGAATTAAAGATCTTAATAGGTATACTTTAGAGGAAAGGCAGGATAGGGGAGATATGATAGAGACGTTAAAATACCCCCGTGGCATAAATGCACAGGACGAATCTCAATTGAAGACAAGCTCTGCTATGAGGGGACATAGGATGAGGTTGAAAGGGGATAGACTCAGAAGAATTATGTGGAAATATTTCTTTATGGAAAGAGTGGTAGATGTGTGGAATAATCTCCCAGTGGAGATGGTAGACACGAGGGCAGTACCGTGCCTTGTGAACGTATTCATCCCCTATTTTTTTGTCCTGTTTTGTTGCATTACAATCTGGAATGAAAATGGAGGTTCATTTAGATGTTAGGTAATGGACCTAAAAATAGAGACCAAAAACAAGTAAAAACTGAAAAGTTGTGAGTGTATATGTATTCATCCGTTTTGCTATGAAACCCCTAAATAAGATCTGGTCCAACCAATTAATCTCAGAAGTCACATAATTAGTTGATTAGGGTCCACCTGTGTGCAATCAGTGTCACATGATGCCTGTATAAATATACCTGCTCTGAAAGGTCCCTGACTCTGCAACACCACTAAGCAAGCAACATGAAGACCAAGGAGCACTCCAAACAGGTCAGAGTTATGGATAAGTATAGATCAGGGTTAGGTTATAAAAATTCTGAATATACCATGGAGCACCATTAAATCCATTATAACAAAATGAAAAGATTATAGCACCACTGCAAAGCTGACAAGAGAAGGCTGTCCACCAAAACTCACAGACTGGGCAAGGAGGGCATTAATCAAAGATGCTACAAAGACACCAAGGATAACACTGAAGGAGCTGCAAAGATCCACAGTGTAGATGGGAGAATCTGTCCATAGGACCACTTTAATCCAAACACTCCACAGAGCAGGGCTTTATGGAAGAGTGGCCAGAAAAAAAGCCATTGCTTAAAGAAAGAAATAAGAAAACACGTTTGGAGTTTGCACATCAGCATGTGACAGACCCCCCCTAACACATGGAAGAAGGTTTTCTGGTCAGATGAGATGAAAATTGAACTTTTTGGCCATCATGGGAAATGTCATGTGTGGCACAAACCCAACACTTCCTTACCACTTCGAGAACACTATTCCCACAGTGAAACATGGTGGTGACAACATCATGCTGTGGGGATGTTTTTCATCGGCAGGGACAGGAAAACTGGTCACGATTGAAAGAACGATGGATGACTCTAAATACAGGGCAATTCTTGAGGAAAACCTGTTTCAGTCTGCCAGAGATCTGAGAATGGGACAAAGTTTCACTTTATAGCAGGACAATGACCCTAAATATACTGCTAAAGCTACACTGGAGTGGTTTAAAGGGAAACATTTAAATGTCTTGGAATGGCCTAGTCAAAGTCCAGACCTCAATCCAATTGAGAATATTTGGCATGACTTGAAGATTGCTATACACCAATGCAACACATCTAACTTGAAGGAGTTGGAGCAGTTTTGCCTTGAGGAATGGGTGAAAATCCTAGTGGCTAGATGTGCTAACTAACAGAAACATACCCCAAGACACTTACAACTGTAATTGCAGCAAAAGGTGGTTCTACAAAAGTATTGACTTTGGGGTGAGGGGGGTGGAATACCTAGGCATACTCCTGATTTCTTTTTTTTGGGGAGGGGTTGTCTTACTAGCCGCTAGAATGGACCCAATCACACCAATCCTAAAGAAGCTCCATTGGTTACCAGTCCATGGCAGACTATGCTTTAAGATCCTAGTAATGACCTTCAAGGCCATAAACAATCAACCCTCCACCTCCATCACCGAGCTAATCCACCCCACACCCCTGAACAGATCCAGAAGATCCACAGCTGTCAACACACTGATAATTCCAAAGGAAACAACAAAATGCACCCGCATGACATCTCATAGGGCGTTCATGCTCTACGCACCCAGATGCTGGAATGCCCTCCCTATGGCCATTCGAGCAATCACCGACCTGGCCCATTTCAGGAAGGCACTGAAGCACCACCTATTCATACGGCATTACTTAGACGACAGCCAGCCCACAGGTCAGCTCGCAAATAGGCCCACCAATCACCAAGACCCCCCACACCAGCATACCTAAAACACTAGAGGGCAGCTAGCCCCACCGCTGCAACCCCATGTAAATATCTTTATGTACAGTACAGTTATTAATGTAACAAATTTGTAGAAAGTTACCCCAGTTCTCTATCCAAGTTATATTTCCTGTTTATTGTAAATACAATGCAGCCCGACTGCATTGTATAAAATTCTGTTGAATGTACACCGCACTGATATTGAATAGCGCGGTATAGAAGAGACATTAAATAAATAAATAAATAAATAAATATTTGTGTGACAATAAAAGATATTTTGCACATTCAAAGAGGTAGGCATGTTGTGTAAATCACATGGTGCTAACCTCCAAATCTTCATTTTAATTCCAGGTTGAAATGAGACAAAACAGGGCAAACATCGAGGGGATAAATACTTTCACAAGGCACTGTATCTAAATTCAAAAAAAGCATGCGGCAAATACAGAGAAACACTAAAGAAAAAAAGGGGACTATTGTAGTTGACATGGAAGGGCAGACTAGATGGGCCATGTGGTCTTTTTCTGCTGTCATGTTTCTATGTCTCTGACCAATTTCTAACCCAGTCAGTCACTTTAGGTTCCATCCTTAGGATACTCAGTTTATTACTAAGCTGCCTGTGAGGAACGGTGTCAAAGGCGTTACTGAAATCTTAATACACCACATCTAAGGCTATCCCTCTGTCCAACTCCCTGGTCACCCAATCAAAGAATTCAATCAGATTTGTCTGACAAGACCTGCCTCTGGTGAATCTATGCTGCCTTAGATCCTGCAATCCATTGGATTCCAGAAACCTCACTATTCTCTCTTTTATTTATTTATTTAGTACACACTTATATACCGCCACTTCCAGTGATCAGCAGCGGTTTGATTACATCTTTGGGAGTTGTCAAATCAAGAAAGAAAAGTGGGGCAAATATATACATAGAATTGGGGGTAAGGCACAGCACACAGGATTAGCGTCTTGGAGATTGGACTGCACATATTTACATTATTTACATTTATACAAATTTATACATTTATCAGTTCATCAGAGCATGATTAATTGATTGCTTTGCTTCATCTATATTGTACTGAGGGTCACAGCTGATTGTAGTGACTTTTGAATAGATGAGTTTTTAGTTCCTTCCGGAAAGCAGTAATGTCCTTGATTGATCGCAGCTCGAATGGAAGTTGATTCCAGATAGTTGGTGCAGAGAATGAGAACGCCCTGCGACTGGTACTTGCTTTCACAGATCTGATGCTGGTAGGGACTTGTAGTGTGCCTGAGTTGTTAGTTCTCCTGTCCCTGTTTGTTGGTTGCGTGCTGATAAGTGTGGAGAGGAATGAAGGGGCTATGTTATTTATAAGTTTGAACGTGGTTACCAATGTTTTGTATTGGATCCTGGCTGCAATGGGAAGCCAATGTAGCTCGATCAAAACAGGTGTAATGTGCTCAGCAATGCTTGTTCTCATGATGATCCTGGCCATCACATTTTGGGCCATTTGAAGGATATTTAGCGATTTTTTAGGTAGACCTTGTAAGATGGCGTTACAGTAGTCCAGGTGTGGCATAATGAGTGCTTGTGCAACAGACCGAAAATCACAGGGTTCGATTATATTCCTCAGAGGTTGAATCACTCTAACTTATGGAAGATGGCCTTGTTTTTTTTACGCAGGTGCGTTTCCATTTTTAGGTTGCAGTCGAGTGTGACTCCCAGATATTTGATCTCATTTTTTGTGTTGTACGTGTTGTTACACAAGGTGATTGTAGGAGGAGGCTCAAAATTCGGTTTACTGGATATATACATGACTTCAGTTTTCTTATGGTTGATTGTCATGTTGTTTCGCTGTAGCCATCTTAACATCTCGTCCAGGCAGGTTTCGAGCTGGGTATATTTAGGGTCTGTGGTATCCAATTGTGTGTAAAGCATAATATCATCTGCGTAAATATGGTAGTTGATGTTATGCCTTTTGAAAATGTCACAGAGGGGCTGCATGTAAATGTTGAAAAGTAGTGCCGAGAGAGCCGAACCCTGGGGTATGCCTTGAGTTTGAGAGAATGCTTCAGCCGTTTCGCCATTGAATTGGACTTGTGGCATTCTGTTCGTTATGTACGAGGAGAACCATTTGAGGGGGGTTCCCAAAATTCCTATTGATTCCAGTTTGTTAAGGAGGATCCCATGATGGACAGTATCAAAGGCGGCAGAGATGTCAATGAAAATGAGTATAAACATTTTCTTTCTGTCTTCTAGGCCTTTGAGGAGGTTGTTCATCAGCGCTATTAAAAGCGTTTCAACCCCATGATTTCGTCTGAAACCGTATTGCTGTTTGTCCTGGGCTTCACGGTCATCAAGGTGTTCTTGAAGTTGTATGAGCACTGCTTTCTCAATGATTTTTGCCAGGAACGATATGCTGGAGATGGGACGGTATGAGGTTGGGTCCTCTTTGTTGAGTGAGTTGTTCTTTAGGATTGGCCTTATTATCGATTTCTTTAGTTGGGCAGGCATGATTCCTTGACTTAGTGATTGGTTTACAATTGGTTTAGTAGCCTTTCCAATAATTTACTAACCACAGAGGTTAGACTAACTGGTCTGTAGTTCTCAATGTCATCCTTATGTCTGCTTGAGTGGGAGGTTGAGTGAGAGTCAACAAAGGGTACAGGTAAATGAAGCTTACTCTGAGAAGAAGGAAGTTATTAGTGGTGTGCCACAGGGATCTGTCTTTGGTTCAATTCTTTTTAACATCTTTCTAGTGATATTGCGGAAGGGCTGTCGGGTAAGGTTTGCCTGTTTGCCTGTTTGTGGAAGATACCAAAATTTCAATAGAGTAGGAAGGAGTAGATAGCATGAGGAAGGATCTAGCTAAGTTTGAAGAATGATCAAAAATCCAAGGGAGTAGTACAGTGTAGGAGGTGAAGTACTTCTGTCCACGAAAGAAGAGCGGGACCTGGGCGTGATTGTTTCTGATGATCTTAAAGTGGCTAAACAGGTAGAAAAGGCAATGGTGAAAGCCAGAAGGATGCTTGGATGCATAGAGATCTGCCTCTGGTAAACCCATGCTGCTTTGGATCCTGCAATCCATTGGACTCCAGAAACCTCAGTATTCTCTCTTTTAGTAGCGTTTCCAATAATTTGCTCACCACAGAGGTTAGACTAACTGGCCTGTAGTTTTCAACCTTGCCTTTTCTTCCACTTTTATGTAAAGGGACCACATGTCCCTTTCTCCAGTCCTCTGGCACCACTCCCAACTCCAAAGAAGCATTAAAAAGGTCAGTCATTGGAGCCGCTAGAACATCCCCATGTTCCTTCAGTATTCTTAGATTAATCCCATCTGGACCCATCGCTATATCTACTATTAGTTTAGCTAGTTCCTCATGAACACAGTCTTCTGAAAATTGTTCAAGAACCCCATCACTTCTGTTCCTTTTTGGTGTCCATCTATCCAAGAAGGGTCAACGTGTATTCAGTAGCAGACTGGCTAACCTACTGAAGAGGGCTTTAAACTAGATTCATTGGGTATGGGTGAAGAAAACCCTCAGGTAAGTGAAACATTAAATACTTTTATGGAAATGGGTAAAAGGGCTACCATATAGAACGCAGTGTGTATAAATGCCCATAGGATGGGAAATAAGACCACAGATGTTGAGGCTTTAATGGGAGAGGCTGACTTTGATTTAGTGGCAATAACAGAGACATGATTCACGGACAACCATGACTGGGATGTAACTATACCAGGCTATACTTTATTCAGAAAGGACAGGGTAGGAAGAAGTGGAGGAGGAGTGGCACTATATGTAAAAAATTATATTAAAGCTATAGAAATACAGGGCTTAAAAGGGAGTGAGAAGGAACTGTGAGTTAAACTAGAAAGAGGGAAAGAGAAATCTATCTGCATTGGCGTGATATATAGACTCCCTCACAGGGAGAAGAGGTGGACAGTATTAATAGAAGACATACTCAGCATTGCCAGGAAAGGGGAAGAGCTACTGATAAGGGATTTCAATATGCCAGATGTTGAAATCCCTGCTGCAGTATCATCTAGAGTAAGGATATCCTGCATTCTCTAAAGGGAGAACTATTCAGGGAACTGGTAACAGAACCCACACATGAAGGGGCCGTACTGGACTTGGTGCTTACCAATGGTGAAAGGTTTTCTGATGTTATAGTGGGAGATCATTTCACATCCAGTGATCACCAGATGGTGTGGTTCAGTATTAGGACTAGGGCTGATAAAATCCATTCAAAAGCGAGGGTCTTAGACTTTAGGAAAACTAACTTTGCCAAGATGGGCCAATATCTCAGGGAGTCATTAGCAGGATGGGAACAGTGGGCAAAACTGTGGGGATATTTTAAGGGCAACCAACCTTTTTGTTAAAATGGTAAAACAGTTTGTTAGAATGGTAAAAAGGAAAAGGAGACAGCTATGATTTCCAAAAGAAGTATCTGAAAAGATGAAGAAAAAGAGGGAGGCCTTCATGAAATACAAGAGATCACAGAGAGAGGAAGATAGGCACCTGTATTTGGAAAAAACTTAGAGAAGCTAGCAAAGTAGTCAGGAAAGCAAAGGTATAAAAAGAAGAAGAAATAGCCAATAAATAAAATGCAGGGATAAGACATGTTTCAGATATGTTAATGAGAGGAGGAAGGGCAAAAGTGGTATTGTCAGATTCAAGGATGAAGGGGAGGAATATGTAGAAGCTGATTAGGATAAAGCGGAATTGCTTAACAAATAATTCTGTTCTGTGTTCACAGATGAAGAACCAGGAGCAGGACCTCAGGAAACACACACAAACAGGAACAGAAGCAAGGGGCATCTTGAACGATTTTCAGAAGATGGGGTTCGTGAGAAACTAGCTAAACTTAAAGTAGACAAAGCGATGGGACCAGATGAGATACACCCGAGAATACTGAGGGAATTTGGGGACGTTCTAGCAGCTCCACTTACTGACCTTTTCAATGCCTCCTTGGAATCGGGAGTGGTGCCAGAGGACTGGAGAAAGGCACATATGGTCCCTTTACACAAAAGCGGAAGAAAGGATATGGTTGAAAACTACAGGCTGATTAGTTTAACCTTGGTGGTGAGTACATTATTGGAAGCGCTGCTGAAAGAGAAAATAGTGAGGTTTCTGGAGTCCAACGGATTACTGGATCCGAGGCAGCATGGATTCACCAGATTGATTGATTTCTTTTTCTGAGTGATCAGAGACCGAGGGAGAGCCCTAGATGTGGTGTATTTAGATTTCAATAAAGCCTTTGACACCATTCCACACAGGCGACTTATAAACAAACTGAACACCCTAGGAATGGACCCCAAAGTAACTGCTTGGGTTAGAAATTGGTTGAGTGGGAAGTGACAAAGGGTACAAGTAAATGGAGCTTACTCTGAGGAGTAAGAGGTTACTAGTGGTGTGCCCCAGGGATCTATCCTTGGTCCAATTCTTTTTAACATCTTTGTTAGTGATATTGTGGAAGGGCTGTCAGGTTAGGTTTGCCTCTATGCAGATGATATCAAAATCTGCAATAGAGTAGGCACCCAAGAAGGTGTAGACAACATGAGGAGTGATCTAGTTAAGCTTGAAGAATGGTCTAGAATTTGGCAGTTGAGATTTAGGGGTATGTTTACCAAACCGTCTTAATGTGCGCCCGGCGTTAGTGTGCAGGATGCCATAAAAGGAGTGGGCATTTCGGTCTTAATGTAGCAAAATGGGATTATCGTGCGATAATGTGTGCTGTGCACATTATCAGGTGAGACGCCGCTAAGCACGTTAACGCGCGGTAAACTTAAGTAGGCGCGCAGACATGCAAACACAGAAACAGAGGTGTAGCACAATAGTAAATACACTGACTGATGATACAGGGGTCATGAGTTTGATCCCCCAGTATGCATAAGGCTGGCTGAGGCATTAGCTTTTACGTGTAATTAGTGCTGTTTGAGTCATTTTAGTTGTATTCTAATTAGTGCTGCCAGCAAACACACCCTCACGTGCTGTAACCTAAGGTGCCGCATAAGGCACTCCATAGGGCACATTATAAAGTGCACTGTCCGCCAAGGTACCCTATAATGTCCCCTATAGGGCACCCTATAAGGCACTTTAGAGGACACCTTATAAGGCGCTTTAGAGGACACCTGATAAGGCACCCTATAAGGCGCCTTATGGTTACAGTACACTGAGGGTGTTTTTGCTGGCAGCACTAATGTACATTAAAAATAGGCAATGCCTCAGACAGCCCTATCAAATAACCCCACCATGGGTTTGAACCCATGATCTCTGGCTCCACAGGCAGTGAAGTAACCAGTGGGCTACAGCTGCTAACAAACCCCTGGCTGCCTGCAGAAGGACTGCATGTCACCACACAAACTGTCTGCTGTGGTTACCAGGATAGGGTTAACCCACCCATACCCATGATGCACTGCACATGCAAATCAGCAGTCTACAGATGAACACAAGATGGGGTATGCACCCCCACAGCACCTCAGCCTGGTAGGGGGAACTGACCGTGTGCACCCCCACAGCACCTCAGCCTGGTAGGGGGTACTGACCGTGTGTGGTACTGGCGCAGAGTAGCTACAGACCATCACATTGTGCGGGCACTGTGCTCACCCTGAGGGTAGGTGGGGCGCCCAGCACCAGGTCCACAGCACCTTTCATGGTTGAAATACGCCATGCTGCAGGTCCCCATCAGTGCTACTGTGTGTGATAGGTAGTTCCTGCAGACACATCTGTGTCCATCTGTATTTCTCAGTCATGTCTAGCCCTTATGGGCTATGATGCACCCAGAATAGTGCATATCCTGTGTTGGTGCCATGGTTACATGATGTAGCTGAAAGAAGCAAGTAAGTGGGGGGGGTTTGGACCCATAGGTGGATTATGTACCACCACACAACCCAGCCTCTGGGGCTCAGGGTGGGAAACAGGATCCCCCACCAACAGATCCACATTCTACCTCCATGCAATGGTGGCAGTAGAGGGGACCATCAACCCCAGTCCTGCTGGGGAACAGACACCCTAGAGGGCAGGCAATGCAGAGTTGTACACTTCCATAAAGCAATAGCAGACAGAAAACCTGGAAATGCTCAGTTGCCCCCCACCACTATCTGACATTCTCCAGCAGCAAGCCTCCAGCCGCTGCACCCTGCAAGGTGTTCCAGCAAGACACATACTAGCTTCAGACAGTCTGCTAGCTAGTCCATAATGCATGTTCCTGAAGGAAAGGTGTGTACCCAGAACTGGGACATCAGCATACACACCAAGCAGATAAGTCAGTGATTAGGCCCCAAAAGAGAACCCATAAACATCACATGAGAGAAATACTATGTAACACTATGGGGGAACCTAGCCATGCCGTGGTCACTGTTCAGTCAGGGTGAGAGTGACCTCCCAGCAGGACATGCTGTGGCCACCCTGTCTGTGCAGGTGGTGGCTGGCACTACAATGTCCGAGCCATTGCCCTATGCTCTGTACAGATTAATCCAGGCCAGGCCACCCTATCCAGGCTATTCCCACGGTACCTTACTCCTCATTATGCACATTGGCAGGCCAATACTGGCAACAGTGCTAGCAGTGTGGGCTGTGGAGGGAGTTGGCAGCCACCACACACTGGATAGACAGACACACACTCCCCACACCTATGCCAGCATTGTGCAACTGTAGAGGTGTTTGGCAGCCCTGGCCACCGCACTAGTCCTGGACACAGTGCAGGCATGGCTATGGTACGCAATACTGTTGGGGTCACTCCCCAGGGTGGTAAACACTGTCAGACACAAGACCTGTAGCACACTCCACAGACATCAGAAAGGTTGCTATGATGCAGCTCACTCAGAAAATTGTACTTAACTTCGGAATTGCTATCTGCCAGTAATCATAGCAAACATTTGATAGCTGTGTACCGTATTCCCAGGTTTAGGGTGGCATTGCTAAGGTATACAAGTGCTAGTATTGGGAGATGCACGCAGGGCCCAACATCCTGCCTCTCCAGGAGGCATTGGATAATGGAGCCTGTGGGTGCGGGTGTGTCTGCCCCTGTTGGCCTCTGCTTTGGGGCAGAGGTTCCCGACTCCAGTCCTGGTGGGCCAGACACTGTTCAGGTTTTCATGCTGTCCCTCATGAATATGCATGAGATACATCTGCATACCATGGGGGTGGCGCATAGAAATGCAGCACAGGCATCTTTATTAGGTATTGCACATGTTTATGGTGTCTGTGCTCTGTAAGGTAAAATATAGGTGTTTTGGGCATGTTTACGTCATCTGCAATAAAGGTTCTGTCTGTATTAGCACGTTTTAGTAGTGGGTAAAATATGGGGACTGGGTTGGCAGGAACCACAGCTGGGACTTGAACCTGTGACCTTCTGCTTCTGAACACACTGGTTGTGTGCACTGCACCACCATGCTGCCCCAGAGACAGTGCATTCCCTGGTGATACCATGACTGTTCATCAGACAGGGCCTGTCTGTTGCAGTGCATGGCACCCACCTACACAGGGCTAGACCACGGTCTGCTCTGGGCAGCTGCCACTGCCCCCTCCACCACCAGTATCCCTCTGCCACCATGCTGACATGCCCTTCTGCTGGTGGTGCTGGTGGTATGCAGTCTCAGGCCCTCCAGTGTGCGGGTAGGTGGCTGCCTATGGTGCGGGTTCTGGGTTAGGGGTGCCTGCATAGCTGTCCACACTTCCCCCCAGCACTGCCTGCCAATGTTCTGTGCCATTGGGGGGACCTGCTGGGTACTATCCCCTGTGGCACCATGGGAAGTACACTCGTGCCCATGTTGGGCCCTCAGCAGTTGCTGTCTGGCTGCTCTACTGTTTCAGCATTCCTATGGGCCAGCTAGGCATCACTCTAGTCTGCACTGTGGGCCAGCTGCACCGCAGAATGTGCCACCTGAAGCCCTCTGTGTCCCCTTCTCCAGAATGTGCCACCTGAAGCCCTCTGTGTCCCCTTTTCCAGAATGTGCCACCTGAAGCCCTCTGTGTCCCCTTTTCCACTCACACTAAAGGCAACACCCTAGATCTGGTATTCGCCCCACAGTCATTCCTCATTCCATCTCTTGATCCCATTACATCCATAACTCCCGTTCCCTGGTCAGATCACAAATTGATCATCCTCCAGATTCCTTCAAGCAAAATCCTTTCCAAGAGCATCAAGACATCGGCTAACACAGTGAGACCAACCACTAGATCTTTCAAGTCATTTAACAGAGAGCTCATCCTCGCTGAAACTCAACTGCTCATCAATACCACCAACATGAACCTTGAGGACCTAGTTTCTTACTGGAACAGTAGCCTTAGTGCCATTGCTGTGCATCCTCCTTCAAAAAAGCATTCAAGGAAAAGAGAGAATGCCCCTTGGTACACAGCGGACCTTAGAGAATCCCTCATTCAATTACGGAAACTCGAAAAACGCTGGCGTCGCTCCCATGCTATTATTGACCTGACAGCATACAATAGCCATCTGGCTGCTCACCGGAAGGCAATCTCCGAGTCAATGAAACGGTACCATTCTGATACCTTGATGAGATCTCTCAATAAGCCACATGACCTTTTTGACCTAGTTAAGTCCCTATCTAAGGAGCCATCCTGTGGGCCTCAAGTTGAGATACATCCTCAAGACTTTGCATCACACTTACAATCTAAGATGTGCCCTATCAACATAACCACTACTACAACCACCACCCTTGTGCAGGACGTTCCAGGAGCTCTTTCTGCATTCTCTATCCCCTCTAAGAAGGGAATTGAAGACACCATTACAGCCCTCAACATCACCACATCCCAGTCCGATCCATGCCCTGCCTTCTGGATCAAGGAGCTCCGCAGTCACTTCAGCCCAGTAATTGCCAACATAATGAACCTCTCCTTTTCAACAGGTTCATTCCCTTCAGCCCTTAAGCATACCTCAATTAGACCCCTGTTGAAAAACTGCAAGCTTGACCCCCTAAGGGTAGAGTCCTACAGACCCATTTCTAGCATACCTCTACTTGCTAAGATCATTGAAAAGGAGGTCCAACGACAGTTACAGGATCATATTGATACTGCTGCACCGCTAGACCCCTGCCAACACAGCTTCAGGGAATTTCATGGCGTTGAAACTCTCCTCACCACTGTCTTCAGCAAGATAATCACTGGCATAGATAACATCCGCCAAGGTTTCGCCCTCATCTTTCTGGACATCGCCGCAGCGTTTGATTCAGTGAATCACGAACTCCTGTTAGCAAGACTAACTGAGAAGGGCATCAGTGGAACAGCGCTGGAGTGGTGCAGGTCCTACTTATCCGGAAGATGGCAGCATGTCCGCTCAGGAGACAGAACTTCAGAACCCTTCCACCTAGATCAGGGAGTCCCTCAAGGCTCCTCACTTTCTGCCCTTCTGTTTAACATTTACATGCAACCAATCTGTAAGATCATACGGTCATTTAATGTTGACTGCATGCTTTATGCCGATGATGTTCTGCTTTACACCCCTATCTCCACTGACCATTTAGATCTCTCCCCTCTAATAAGCTGTTTCAATGCAGTATCTGACTGGCTTCTCTCCCAAAACCTCCGTATACAACATAAGAAAACAGAAGTCCTCTTTATCACAAGGAATCCTAACTTCATCCCACCACAGTATCTCAAAACTAAGGAAGCTGAATTGCAATCCAAACCCTCAATACGCTACCTGGGAGTCACTCTGGATCAACGCCTGGATATGAAGTCCCACATAGGAAACACAGTCAGAACAATATACTACAAGATCCGTTCTCTGAGGCACCTACGCTCCATGTTGGAGCCAAAAGATTTCAGAACAATCTACCAAGCACTGATCATGCCCCACTTCGATTTTGCTAATGTCATTCTTCTAGGTCTTCCTCAATCCACCTTAAACCCATTACAGCTGGCAATGAACGCAGCAGCAAGGGTCCTTCAGGGAGCCGCCAGGACTGACCACGTTACACCTCTGCTAATTCAATTACATTGGCTACCCATCCAGGCCAGAATTATCTTCAAAACTCTACTTCTCAAGTTCAAAGCTCTCAATATGCTCTCAGCTGCATCCTTATCTGCCCTTATTCACTCTACTACACCAAACAGAGCAAGAAGATCCACGACCATCAACTCCCTAAAGCTCCCAAAGGCCCTTACTAGCTGCTCTTCATCTACAGCCAACAGAGCCTTTATTCTCTGTGCCCCTAGGTGTTGGAATGCACTTCCCCCTGGCATCCGGGCTATCAACAGCTTAATACAATTTAGGAAAGCCCTCAAATTTTATCTCTTCAACAAGTACCTTATAGAGTCAGTGTTACCCATTGACCGCAGTGTTTCCACTCAGTTATTCAATTCCTCGGAGTCTCAATAACACGCCAAGGCTGACTCTCTATAATTATTAAATATATTCTTATCAACTGTTCCTAGTAACATGTTCCCATGCAGTAGTATTACCCCTGTAAATAGACTGTAAATAGTTTCCCCTGTTATCCAAGTTCCTTCCCTTGTTATCTGTAAACTCATGCATGTTGAATGTACTGAGATTTTTTGTTCTATGTGAACCGCGCTGATGCTGAATAGTGCGGTATATAAGAGAATTTAAATAAATAAATATCTGTCCAGTTGCCCATTCCGACATGCCCGCCCTGCTGTTGCAGAACATGTGCATGCCATAGGAAACCTGGCCAATGGGGTCGGAAACCCTATGCAGCGCAATGTCACTGTGGGCTCATTCACCTTGTATGGGGACGGAGCATAGACCCTTCCAAAATTCATATCCTTTTTTTGGAGCTTTCTTGGGAGTGTTTTTTGATGTTTCCCATTGATATCACTATTGCCCAGCTTGGTTATGTTTTTTTTACATTTTCTTCTGTTCATTTTCACTGTTTATTTGCCCTTTTGTTCCATGCACATGTATCACACTTATCACTTTTTGTAAGTTTCCCTGGTTTTGCTGTACATTGCTGACGTAAATGGTTTCTTTTCCCTTTAAATCGGCTCTAACGCCAGGGTTTCACTGGCGTTAGCTTTGAGCCTCGGATTTCACAGCGTTAGTGTGCGGGGAGCCTCTCTCCTCCCACTCTCCGCCCATTGACCCTCTCTCTCCGCCCCTGGGGAGCCTTTCTCCGCCCTCCTGAAGCCTTTCTCCGCCTTCAGCACTCATTTGCGCTGCTGCGCGCCTTATCGCGCGCTAAGGTACCTGTGCGCCTGATAAAGCGCCATTATTGTGCAATAAGGTACCTTATCACGCGATAACATCGCAGAGAGCACATTAAGACGGTTTAGTAAACATACCCCTTAATGTTAAAAAATGTAAGGTCATGCATTTGGGCTGCAGCAATCCAAGAGAGCAATATAGTATAGGGGGTGAAGTACTTCTGCCACAAAAGGAGAGCGGGACATAAGTGTGATTGTGTCTGATGATCTTAAAGTAGCTAAACAGGTAGAAAAGGCAATGGCAAAAGCTAGAAGGATGCTTGGGTGCATAGGGAGAGGAATGGCCAGCAGAGGAAAGGAGGTGATAATGCCTCTGTATAAGTCTTTGGTGCGACCTCATTTGGAGTATTGTGTGCAGTTCTGGAGGCCGCACTTTCAAAAGGATATAAACAGGTTGGAGTCGTTAAAGAGAGTGGCTACTAAAATGGTTAGTGGTCTTCATTATAAAGCATATGAGGACAGATTTAAAGATCTTAATATGTACACCTTAGAGGAAAGGCGGGATAGAGGTGATATGATGGAGATGTTTAAATACCTCCGTAGCATGGAGAAGAGTCTTTCAATTAAAAGCAGTTCTGTACGAGGGGACATAATATGAAGGTGAAAGGGGATAGACTCAGGAATAATATGTGGAAATATTTCTTTACCGAAAGAGTGGTAGATGCATGGAATAGTCTCCAGTGGAGGTGGTAGAGATGAGGACAGTGACTGAATTCAAAAAAGTATGGGACAAACACAGAGGATCTCTAAAGGTAAAAAGGGGACTGTTGTAGTTGTTGATATGGAAGGACAGACTAGATAGGCCACGTGGTCTTTTTCTGTCATCATGTTTCTATGTTTGTTTCTATTAATGGTGAGCACGTGCTGATGCCCATGCTAAGCATAATACAGAGTCAGCACTCACACTCTGCCCTAACCCACCTAATATCCACCCCTACCCGTGCTAAGTGGTTAGCAGGGGATTTTTAGCACACGCTAATGGTTACCAAAGGCACAGTAAACCCCTCACTTTAGTAAACATACCCCTATAAATTATTTTAATTAAAAATCTTGGCATATAGTCTCTATTAAAATATTGCTTTAAAAACTTCTGTTAAAATCACTTTTTAAACCTTTGTATAAAAACCTTTGTATACACATCATTATTTAAAATTTAAAAAATCTCACTGACCAGAGTAGAAAATGTGAGTCTACATGGCTAACTCTGCAAATTGCTTGAGGACTCTGTTAATGATATGGTCAGTTTCTCTCTGCCACTGATCCAATCCATATTTCAGGAATTGTAAAAAACAATAAAAGAGACTATTCGCCTGGTCCCGAGAATCTTCGGCATCCTAAGAGTTCCATTCTAGATAAGAAAGCTACCATACTCATACAAGCACTGCACTCTGCTTACAATTTCATATATGGACCAGTTAAACCTCTTTTCATACATTTTCAGCCAATATTTATTTAGATTTTTTTGATGCTTCACTTTTCTATGTGATGTGTCATTTTAGAAGGGAACATCCAGGAAGAATCTGAGACGTCCAGAGCAAAACATCCAGAAACTTGGGGAGTGGCAGCAGTGCATTCTGAAATCACCCCATCTCCGCCCTGAAAAATGAATGTCCCAGTAACTGGTTCTAGAGATGGGTAATGTGCAGTTAGCAAGGTCAGGTATGTGCATGGGTGTAGACTTTTTACAAATGTGAATGTTCCTGAAATGCACATCCACAGATACATGGACGCCCAGGTACATGGATGCTCTGGCCTAGGTAGGACAGAAGGGGGACATTTATGTTATGAGACTAGTACATCCTGCCCTGACATTTCATATACTCGGTCGTGCATATGTTTGGAGTATGTATTCATGGGAAGGCTTCTTTGACTGGAAAATATTAACTGCTACAATGTAAGTGCAATTTGCTCTTCCCTCTGGAAACATTGCAGCCATGAAGCAAGCACTTTTTTGCATCTTATTCGTGGTCAGAAGCAGGTATAGGCATGGACACCTCAACCAGGGCCTGACGTGCTTGTGCCATTCTGAAATCGCACCATGATGGGCACCTCCCTTGGTCTGCCCAAGGCACACCTCCATCACACCACTGTTCTATCTAGACACGTTCATGCCAGGGATATCTATATACCTGACTTTCTAAAATGGCTCCAGGGACGTCTTCATGATTTGCACACCTAAGTGCCCATTTTAAGATGTCCAACTCACAATTAGAGCTTCTAAAATGACCTCCATAGTGTCCTGGACTTTTTCTTTTATTCTGAAATAATTTCCTTTTTTTACTTTGGGGGTCATACTGAGTCCTGTTTAACGGGGATGTATGTCCAATTTGGACATACATCCACGCCAAAAACCTAGGTCCGATTTCCCATTCATAGCTCCCTGCACATACATAGGAGATGTGCGGAGAGCTCTGAATGAGGGAAGGCTGGGGGCGGGGTGTGGGCAGGCCAGAGGTAGGATCCTGACCCAGACATACAGGGCCGATTCCAGTTGTGGCCCTGTACATATAGGAATGTGGAGCTGAATGGAGAACCTATTCTATCTCCAAGGTGGAATAAGTTACCCTGCAGTTGGTGGGACATGCCAGAGGACAGTCCCAAGCAGGTGAACTGGGCCAGGGGGATCTCCACAGCTCGATCCTAGCTTTGACAGGCCTGAACATGGGTTGGGCTGCAGGGTAATGGTGCATTGATCAGCTTGATGGCAATTGGGGCTCCTGCATGGTGTTCTGGTGGCATGGCAACTGGATGCCATGGTGCCGGGCTCCATTCAGAAGCCTTGGGTGCATTGTATGGAGAGGGGGCTGGACATCCAGAAGTCCAGAATCGGGGCACTGCCTGCCCATTCAGGCCCATTGTACCCAATTCTAATCCCACAGGGATGTTTAGCCCATGTGGGATCAGGATCAGGTGCAACTCCAGCCCATCCAGATTTTGGACATCCAGACAGGCAGGACATGCCCTCTTCTGAATAGGGCTCCATGTGTTTTATTTATTTTATATTCTCTTATATACCACGCTATTCTGCATCAGTGCAGTTTACATTGAACAAACTGAAATTACATTGAACAGGGCATTATAACTTGGAGATAACTATTTTACAGGGAACATGGTCTATGGAGGGTTAAGTGGCTTACCCAAGACCACAAGGAGCACCTGTGGGACTAGAAACCCCAGTCCTTCCAGCCCAAGGTTGCTGTCCTCTAGTGGGATTTGAACCCCCAACCTTCTGGCTTGAAGTACCTTGCCCCAACCACTAGGCCACTCCTCTACTCCAAAGAGGCGGAAAGGAAGCTATAATTTTTTCTCCAAATGTCAATTCAAAGTCAATAATAATAAAGAATGGCAAACACTTTTTTCAAAATTATTTCCTTCAGTTAATATGTTCTTCTATGGCAGGCTGTATAAATCTCATCAGCTTTAAACAGTGGGAGATCATCTCGTATCCAGTGATCACCAGATGGTGTGGTTCAGTATTAAGACAAGGCTGATAACATCCATTCAAAAGCAAGAGTCTTAGGGGTATGTTTACTAAAACCCCGTTAGGTGCGCGCTGCGCTAGTGTGCGGGATGCCATATAAGGAGTGGGCGTTTCAGTCTGAAAAAGCAAACCGGGATTAATCATGCGCTAATGTGCGCTGTGCACCGCGCACATTAGCGCATGAGAAACTTGCGCGGGAAGCATAAGTGGCGCGCTGATGTGCAAGCACAGGAACAGAGCCTCAGTGCAATGGTGAAGACACTGACTGATGGTGCAGGGCTCATGGATTCAATCCCCCACTGTGCCCAATGAAGAAGGCTGGCTGAGGCGTTACCTGTTAAAGGTAATATTGCAGTCTGAGGCATATTAATTTTATTTTAATTACTGCTACTAGCAAACGCACTCTGAAAGCACTGTAACATAAGGCGGCCCTTAAGGTACCCCAGAGGGCACATTTTAGAGTGCACTGTCCGCCAAGGCACCCTAGAATGTTGCTTATAGGGCGCTTTATAGGGTGCCGTATGAGGTACCGCAAGGTCACAGCACTGTTTGTGATGGCAGCACTGTGCAGTTTAAGGAATGAAAATCATAAGTAGGTGCGCTGACATGCAAGGAGGAGTAGCAGTGTAGCACAATGGTTAAGACACTGACCAATGATGCAGGAGTCATGGGTTCAATCCCCCACTGTGCCAAGTGAAGAAGACTGGCTGAGGCATTACCTGTTACAGGTAATATTGCTTCAGGAGGCATTTTATTTTTATTTTAATTAGTGCTGCCAGCAAACACACCCTCAAAGTATTGTAACATAAGGGGTTGCATAAGGCGCCTCATAGGGTACCCCAGAGGGCACATTTTGAAGTGCACTGTCCGCCACGGCACCCTACAATGTTGCTGAAAGGGTGGCCTATAGGGCGCCATATAGGGTGCCCTATGAGCCACAGCAAGGTCATAGCACTGTGTTTATTTTATTTATTTATTTATTTTATTTATTTATCTAATTCTTCTATACCGCCCCTTCCAGAGATCAGGGGCGGTTTACATGGAACAAAGTAAACAAATTTGTACACTAATGTATACATTACATGGAACATAGTTTTTTAACTTTATACAGATAATATTTAGTAACTTTATACAGATAATATTTAGTAACTTTATAACTTTCTAACTTTATACAGATAACTGTGCATTAATTGTTGTAACTATTTACATTTTGTATATAATTATAAATTTCTGTATCGTAGTGTCAAACAGAGTATTCTACCTTGTTTACCGGTAGTCAGGGTCATATATGTGTGCGGAGGAATTTATTTCCTTTTTCTCTTGAGAGTGTTTTGGGGTGTCTGTGATGGGTGTAAGTGGTGGGTGTATGTGTGTGGGTAGTTGAGTGTAATTTTAGGGCTTTGTGTTTGAGTGTCTTGGGATGGTATGTGGTTGGACTTGGGGGTAAGGGATTTCAAAGTGTTCGGAGAAAAGGTATGTCTTGAGTTCCTTTCTAAATTGGGTGAGGTCTTTTATGATCCGAAGGTTTATTGGGAGATCATTCCAGAGCATGGGGGCAGTGAATGTGAAGGCTCTGGTGCTGGTGGATTTTTTAGTTCTTTTGAATGATTTTGGTATTTCAAGTGAGTGTGTTGCGTTTAGTCTGCGGGTTCTTGATTCAGATGGGGCATGTAATAGTGTGGTTAGATATGAAGGGGCGATGTTGTTCAGGAGCTTGAATGTGGTTAGGAGGATTTTATATCTGATTCTGCTATTTATAGGGAGCCAATGAAGTTCTAGCATTATTGGGGTTACATGATCTGCTAGGCTGGCTTTAGTGACTACTTTCGCACAGATGTTCTGAGCTCTTTGAAGCAGGTATGTACTTTTTTGTGGTAGGCCAATTAAGAGACTATTACAATAGTCAAAGTGTGGGGTGATGAGTGTGTTAACAACTGATCTAAAGTCTTGGGTGTCTAGAAGGGGCCTTAGATGTTGTATGGTTTTGAGTTTGTAGAATATAGTTTTTACTGTCTGTTTTATATGCGGTATCATGGTAAGTGTGTGATCTATTATTACACCTAGGTATTTTACCTCTTTTTTGACTGGAATTGTAGTATTTATGATTGAGATTGATGTTGGATAGGTGTCTTCAGTCATAGGTGGTCTTGTTACAAACATTGCTTCTGTTTTTTTGAGATTGATGCTAAGGTAGTTAGATTCCATCCAGGAGGTGGTTTCCACCATGCATTTTGATAAGGCATCATAGGTAGGGTTTTTGGTAGATATGGGGAGAGCAAGCATGATGTCATCAGCATAGATAAAGTGACTGATTTTGTGTTTTCTGAATATTTCTGTAATGGGTTGGAGGTACAGGTTGAAAAGGAGGGCAGAAAGGGCGGATCCTTGGGGTATTCCTTGTCCTTGGGGGAAGGTTTCCGATACTTCCTGGTCTATTTGCACACGTATTAGTCTATTTGTGATGTAAGACTTAAACCAATTGAGTACTGTCCCACCTATTCCTAGATTTTCTAGTCTATTGATCAAGGTAAGGTGGTTGATGTTGTCAAAGGCGGCAGAAATGTCTAAGAAAAGGAGTATGAAGCCTTGACTGCTATCATCTGTGCCTCTAATGAGGAAGTCTATCAGTGTAATTAGTAGGGTTTCTACACCGTGATAGGGGCGGAAGCCAAACTGGTGAGAGTCTAAGGGTTTGTGTTCATCGATATAGTCTTGTAGTTGTAGTTGGACGTTTTTTTCTATTATTTTAGCTATAAATGGAATGCTGGCTATCGGTCTGTAAGAGTTTGGGTCTTTTGAGTCTAGTTTATTGTTTTTTATTATTGGTCGAAGCGTAGTGAGTTTTAGGGCATTGGGCATGATGCCCTGATTAAGGGATTGATTCACTATGTGTTGGATGTTTTCGGTGAGTTCTTCCTTTGTGCATTTGATCCATGACACAGGACATGGGTCAAGTGGGGAAGTTGTGGTGTTGATAAGTGTTATGATCCTGAGTAGGTGTTTTTGGTCTATCATGTGAAAGGAGATCCATGTGTTATTAGATTCAGTGTTTGGAGGCAGTATCATTGGTATAGTGTTGGATTTGTACTTTAGTTTTTCTGCAAAGTGGGTTGCTAAGGTCTGTATGCTTATAGTTGATTGTTTTGTCTCTTGGTTTTTAGCTTTTGTCAAAGTTTTTACGATTGCGAATAGTTCTCTGGGGCGGTTGATAGCCATGTTTATTACTTTGGAGTGGTAATCCTTTTTTGACTTGTTAATTGCATTTTTGTAATTGTTGAGGGTGGTCATATATTGGGTTTTATTTTCGTCAGATTTAGTTTTCCTCCATATCTTTTCTTGTTTCCTCAATTGTTTTTTTAGATTTGCTAGTTCTCTTGTGAACCATTTTTCTGTCTTTTTTATTTGTTTATGCATGGTATGTGTGGGGGTAGCTGCTTTCTGGACTGTTAGATTCCAGTTGTTTACAGTAGAGTCAATGTCAGGGAGGTTTGTGTCGAGTATGGGTAGTACTTTGTCAAGGAAGTTAGCTTTGTCAAAGTGTGCAAATCGAGATATGTGGGGTGAGGAGTTTGTTTTATTCAGTGTTGTCTGAGCTGGGAGGTGGAGTGTAATAAGGTAATGATCAGACCATGGTACTTCTGTTATAGTTGGAGGGGTATGTTGGTGGTGATTATTATGAAGAGAGGAGGGGAGGAAGATGAGATCTAGGGTGTTGCCTTTTATGTGGGTGGGAGCATGTATTATCTGTGTATAACCCATTTGGGTCATGGCATCCATGAAGTTGTCTGATTGGGAGTTATGTAGCAGAGAGTAAGTGCAAGGGTTCTATTTTCTATGTTGATGATGTCTATTCCATCTATATTATTTAAGCTTGTTAAGGTGAACTGTAGGTCTTTTTTAGCGAATATGAGAGCGCCACCTCCTCTTTTTGCATCTCGATGGCAGCTGAATGTGTCATATTGATGTGATGTTAGCTGGTTTAGTAGTACGGTGTCCGTGGGAGTGAGCCATGTCTCAGTAATGCAGATGATTTCAGGGTTTGTGTCTTTTATCATGTCATTGATGATTGGTATTTTATTTCGTATAGATCTAACGTTTATTAAGATGAGCTTTGTTTGGTTGTCTATGTTGGATGTGTTGTTGCTTAAGCCAGTGTGTGGCTGGTGTCTTATTTGGATGAGTCTGCGATGGTGTCTGTTTGAGTTATGGCTTGAGTAATTATTGTGGGTGTGTGTGTAGGTTGAACAGTGTGGTGTGTTTTGGTGAGGATTGTGGGTATTGATAATGTTGTTATATGGGTTTCGGTAATGAGTATGTATGATGGGGATATGATTGTATGTGTTTTGATTGGTTTTGTACGAGTAGATGTGTTGAGTTAGGAGAGTTATTAGGATGAGAGTGAGTGGGAGGTTTAGCTGCCTTGTGGGAGACATTGTGTATATATTCAGATGGGGGAGTGAACTCTGAGAACGTGGTTCAGAGAATGGGGGACTAGTGGATGTGTCAGTGTATTAATGGTATTTAGCTGTCTGACAGTTCTCAGTGAACTGAGTGACAACTGGCAGTAGAAGATGACTAATAGTTTACACTCTATATTGTTGTGGCTACTGGGTTACAAATAATAATATGATAGTTCCTGTGTTACAGATGACAGTATAACAATAAATCAGTATCAGAGGGGAAGGTGAGAGAACTGGTTACTGTTAACAATACTAGCCACTGGTAATAATACAATGTGTGGATTAATTGCTATCAACAGTATAAAGGTTGGCTGCTGTCAACAGCATATAAGCTAACTACTGGTAACAGTATAAAGATCTAATTTACTGGCAACAGTAAGTTGAGGGATTATTACTATCAGTAACCAACAACGGTCACTGACATCAGTAACCAATTACTGACAACGGTAACCGGTAACAGCTACTGACAACAGTAACCAATCACTGACAACAGTAACCAACAACAGTCACCGACAACAATCAATGTCACCAGCAGTGGAATGAGTTTCTAGGATTGGTTTCAGAGACTTGTACAGATAATATGTGGTTATTGGCAATTAGTAGAATTGTACAATTGGATATACTGCTATTGTCTGAGGTACATTTAATTTTAGTTATTGTTAATAGAACAGTTGTACTTGCTGTGTTCTGGTATTTTTTTGGTCGTGTTACTAAAAGGGGTGAACGCAGTTTTCCCGTATCTCTGGCTGTCAGATACTTGTGTTCATTTGCAGGGCGGTCCGTTCTGTTGCTGTAAAGAAGTGTGTTGTTGGGCTCCAGTTCAGCGCTCCTTTTAGCGTGCTGCTGTCTACCCCTGTTGGGTATTACTGCCTGGGGGTGGTTTGACGTTTTGTCTTACTTGACCGGCGCTGTGGGAGCCGCTGGAGAGGCTGATGTGCTGTGTAGGGAGGGTTTTCGTTACTTCACAATTTCAGCGACTGGTAAGGAGGGGTTCCGGGTGGTGGACCTTCTGGTGCCTCCGCCTAAGGGCCACGCCAAAGGGCCCTCTGGCGAGGCCCTCAGGCGCGGGCCCGACCAGGCGCGGGCCCGCCTGGCAGCGGCTTCCTTTTTAATGCCGCCTGCTGCTCCTCCCCCTCCCACAGCCCCGATTGGACTGGAGGTGCTGATTCGGGAGTGCAGGCTGGCCGGGTCAGGCGTCCCCGATCTGGGGCTGAAGATGGCGATTCCCGCCGGCAGCGGCTTCCTTTTTAATGCCGCCTGCTGCTCCTCCCCCTCCCACAGCCCCGATTGGACTGGAGGTGCTGATTCGGGAGTGCAGGCTGGCCGGGTCAGGCGTCCCCGATCTGGGGCTGAAGATGGCGATTCCCGCCGGCAGCGGCTTCCTTTTTAATGCCGCCTGCTGCTCCTCCCCCTCCCACAGCCCCGATTGGACTGGAGGTGCTGATTCGGGAGTGCAGGCTGGCCGGGTCAGGCGTCCCCGATCTGGGGCTGAAGATGGCGATTCCCGCCGGCAGCGGCTTCCTTTTTAATGCCGCCTGCTGCTCCTCCCCCTCCCACAGCCCCGATTGGACTGGAGG
The DNA here is from genome assembly GCA_033557465.1 of Ichthyophis bannanicus. Classification (NCBI taxonomy): domain Eukaryota; kingdom Metazoa; phylum Chordata; class Amphibia; order Gymnophiona; family Ichthyophiidae; genus Ichthyophis; species Ichthyophis bannanicus. Next base: position 1,350,604,689 of record CM066032.1, read on the forward strand.
TGCTGATTCGGGAGTGCAGGCTGGCCGGGTCAGGCGTCCCCGATCTGGGGCTGAAGATGGCGATTCCCGCCGGCAGCGGCTTCCTTTTTAATGCCGCCTGCTGCTCCTCCCCCTCCCACAGCCCCGATTGGACTGGAGGTGCTGATTCGGGAGTGCAGGCTGGCCGGGTCAGGCGTCCCCGATCTGGGGCTGAAGATGGCGATTCCCGCCGGCAGCGGCTTCCTTTTTAATGCCGCCTGCTGCTCCTCCCCCTCCCACAGCCCCGATTGGACTGGAGGTGCTGATTCGGGAGTGCAGGCTGGCCGGGTCAGGCGTCCCCGATCTGGGGCTGAAGATGGCGATTCCCGCCGGCAGCGGCTTCCTTTTTAATGCCGCCTGCTGCTCCTCCCCCTCCCACAGCCCCGATTGGACTGGAGGTGCTGATTCGGGAGTGCAGGCTGGCCGGGTCAGGCGTCCCCGATCTGGGGCTGAAGATGGCGATTCCCGCCGGCAGCGGCTTCCTTTTTAATGCCGCCTGCTGCTCCTCCCCCTCCCACAGCCCCGATTGGACTGGAGGTGCTGATTCGGGAGTGCAGGCTGGCCGGGTCAGGCGTCCCCGATCTGGGGCTGAAGATGGCGATTCCCGCCGGCAGCGGCTTCCTTTTTAATGCCGCCTGCTGCTCCTCCCCCTCCCACAGCCCCGATTGGACTGGAGGTGCTGATTCGGGAGTGCAGGCTGGCCGGGTCAGGCGTCCCCGATCTGGGGCTGAAGATGGCGATTCCCGCCGGCAGCGGCTTCCTTTTTAATGCCGCCTGCTGCTCCTCCCCCTCCCACAGCCCCGATTGGACTGGAGGTGCTGATTCGGGAGTGCAGGCTGGCCGGGTCAGGCGTCCCCGATCTGGGGCTGAAGATGGCGATTCCCGCCGGCAGCGGCTTCCTTTTTAATGCCGCCTGCTGCTCCTCCCCCTCCCACAGCCCCGATTGGACTGGAGGTGCTGATTCGGGAGTGCAGGCTGGCCGGGTCAGGCGTCCCCGATCTGGGGCTGAAGATGGCGATTCCCGCCGGCAGCGGCTTCCTTTTTAATGCCGCCTGCTGCTCCTCCCCCTCCCACAGCCCCGATTGGACTGGAGGTGCTGATTCGGGAGTGCAGGCTGGCCGGGTCAGGCGTCCCCGATCTGGGGCTGAAGATGGCGATTCCCGCCGGCAGCGGCTTCCTTTTTAATGCCGCCTGCTGCTCCTCCCCCTCCCACAGCCCCGATTGGACTGGAGGTGCTGATTCGGGAGTGCAGGCTGGCCGGGTCAGGCGTCCCCGATCTGGGGCTGAAGATGGCGATTCCCGCCGGCAGCGGCTTCCTTTTTAATGCCGCCTGCTGCTCCTCCCCCTCCCACAGCCCCGATTGGACTGGAGGTGCTGATTCGGGAGTGCAGGCTGGCCGGGTCAGGCGTCCCCGATCTGGGGCTGAAGATGGCGATTCCCGCCGGCAGCGGCTTCCTTTTTAATGCCGCCTGCTGCTCCTCCCCCTCCCACAGCCCCGATTGGACTGGAGGTGCTGATTCGGGAGTGCAGGCTGGCCGGGTCAGGCGTCCCCGATCTGGGGCTGAAGATGGCGATTCCCGCCGGCAGCGGCTTCCTTTTTAATGCCGCCTGCTGCTCCTCCCCCTCCCACAGCCCCGATTGGACTGGAGGTGCTGATTCGGGAGTGCAGGCTGGCCGGGTCAGGCGTCCCCGATCTGGGGCTGAAGATGGCGATTCCCGCCGGCAGCGGCTTCCTTTTTAATGCCGCCTGCTGCTCCTCCCCCTCCCACAGCCCCGATTGGACTGGAGGTGCTGATTCGGGAGTGCAGGCTGGCCGGGTCAGGCGTCCCCGATCTGGGGCTGAAGATGGCGATTCCCGCCGGCAGCGGCTTCCTTTTTAATGCCGCCTGCTGCTCCTCCCCCTCCCACAGCCCCGATTGGACTGGAGGTGCTGATTCGGGAGTGCAGGCTGGCCGGGTCAGGCGTCCCCGATCTGGGGCTGAAGATGGCGATTCCCGCCGGCAGCGGCTTCCTTTTTAATGCCGCCTGCTGCTCCTCCCCCTCCCACAGCCCCGATTGGACTGGAGGTGCTGATTCGGGAGTGCAGGCTGGCCGGGTCAGGCGTCCCCGATCTGGGGCTGAAGATGGCGATTCCCGCCGGCAGCGGCTTCCTTTTTAATGCCGCCTGCTGCTCCTCCCCCTCCCACAGCCCCGATTGGACTGGAGGTGCTGATTCGGGAGTGCAGGCTGGCCGGGTCAGGCGTCCCCGATCTGGGGCTGAAGATGGCGATTCCCGCCGGCAGCGGCTTCCTTTTTAATGCCGCCTGCTGCTCCTCCCCCTCCCACAGCCCCGATTGGACTGGAGGTGCTGATTCGGGAGTGCAGGCTGGCCGGGTCAGGCGTCCCCGATCTGGGGCTGAAGATGGCGATTCCCGCCGGCAGCGGCTTCCTTTTTAATGCCGCCTGCTGCTCCTCCCCCTCCCACAGCCCCGATTGGACTGGAGGTGCTGATTCGGGAGTGCAGGCTGGCCGGGTCAGGCGTCCCCGATCTGGGGCTGAAGATGGCGATTCCCGCCGGCAGCGGCTTCCTTTTTAATGCCGCCTGCTGCTCCTCCCCCTCCCACAGCCCCGATTGGACTGGAGGTGCTGATTCGGGAGTGCAGGCTGGCCGGGTCAGGCGTCCCCGATCTGGGGCTGAAGATGGCGATTCCCGCCGGCAGCGGCTTCCTTTTTAATGCCGCCTGCTGCTCCTCCCCCTCCCACAGCCCCGATTGGACTGGAGGTGCTGATTCGGGAGTGCAGGCTGGCCGGGTCAGGCGTCCCCGATCTGGGGCTGAAGATGGCGATTCCCGCCGGCAGCGGCTTCCTTTTTAATGCCGCCTGCTGCTCCTCCCCCTCCCACAGCCCCGATTGGACTGGAGGTGCTGATTCGGGAGTGCAGGCTGGCCGGGTCAGGCGTCCCCGATCTGGGGCTGAAGATGGCGATTCCCGCCGGCAGCGGCTTCCTTTTTAATGCCGCCTGCTGCTCCTCCCCCTCCCACAGCCCCGATTGGACTGGAGGTGCTGATTCGGGAGTGCAGGCTGGCCGGGTCAGGCGTCCCCGATCTGGGGCTGAAGATGGCGATTCCCGCCGGCAGCGGCTTCCTTTTTAATGCCGCCTGCTGCTCCTCCCCCTCCCACAGCCCCGATTGGACTGGAGGTGCTGATTCGGGAGTGCAGGCTGGCCGGGTCAGGCGTCCCCGATCTGGGGCTGAAGATGGCGATTCCCGCCGGCAGCGGCTTCCTTTTTAATGCCGCCTGCTGCTCCTCCCCCTCCCACAGCCCCGATTGGACTGGAGGTGCTGATTCGGGAGTGCAGGCTGGCCGGGTCAGGCGTCCCCGATCTGGGGCTGAAGATGGGAAACCCTGTTTGATTGCAGCACTGAAGATGGGAAACCCTGTTTGATTGCAGCACTGTGCATTTAAACGCATGGAAATCTGAAGTAGGTGCGCTGACATACAAGAAAGAACAGCAGTGTAGCACAATGGTTAAGGCACTGACTGCTGATACAGGGGTCATGAGTTTGATCCCCAGTGTGCCTAATACGTAAGGCTGGCTGAGGCATCAGCTTTTACATGTACATATTGTTTCCTGCAGCACTTTATTTGTATTTTATTAATTGCTGCCAGCAAACATGCCCTCACGTGCCGTAACTGAAGGTGCCGCATAAGGCACCCTATAAGGCACTCCATAGGGCACATTATAAAGTGCACTGTCCGCCACAGCACCCTATAATGTCCCCTATAGGGCACCCTATAAGTCGCTCCACAGGATAATGTATAGTGCACCTTATATGGACGGTAACCATAAGGTGCCCTATAGGGCGCCCTATAAAGGGCCCTCTGAGGCACTTTATGGGTACAGTACGCTGAGGGTGTTTTTGCTGGCAGCAATAACGTACATTAAAAATAGATAATGCTTCAGACAGCCCTATCAAATAACCCCACTGTGGGTTTGAACCCATGACCTCTAGCTCTATAGGCAGTGAAGTAACCAGTGGGCTACAGCTCTATAGCTGCTAGCAAGCCCCTGGCTGGCTGCAGAGGGACTGCATGTCACCACACAGACAGTCTGCTGTGGTCACCAGGATAGGGTTAGCCCACCCGTACCCATGATGCACTGCACATGCAAATCAGCTGTCTACAGATGAACACAAGATGGGGTATGCACCCCCATAGCACCTCGGCCTGGTAGGGGGAACGGACCATGTGTGTTACTGGCACAGAGTAGCTACACACCATCACATTGTGTGGGTACTATGCTCACCCTGAGTGTGCAGTGGGGCGCCCAGCACCAGGTCCCCAGCAGTGCTAATGTGTGAGATAGGTGGTTTCTGCAGAAACACCTTGGATATATCTGTTTATCTCAGTCACATGTAGCCCCCATGGACCCCCAGGAGGATCATGCACCACCACTCTCCTCCTCAGCTGAGGGTGGCAAACAGGGTTTCCCATCAACAGATCCACATTCTACCTCCCTGCAATGGTGGCAGTAGAGGGGGCCATCAACCCCAGTCCTGCTCAGTAACAGACACCCTACAGGGCAGTCAATGCAGCTCTGTACACATCCATAACACAATAGCAGACAGACATTGGCCTGGATATGCTAAGCTGCACCCCACCACCATCTGATATTCTCCTGCAGCAAGCCTTCAGCCACTGCACTGCACTCCATCAAGACACATACCAGCTGCAAACAGTCTACTAACTAGTCCATAGTGCATGCTCCTGGTAGAAATGCATACACCCAGAACTGGGATGTCAGCATACACAACAAGCAGATAAGTCAGTGACTGGGCCCCAAAAGAAAACCCATAAATATCACATGGGAGAAACACTATATAGCACTATGGGGGTGCCTAGCCATGCTGTGGTCACTGCACAGTCAGGTTGAGAGTGATCTCCCAGCAGGACATGCTGAGGCCACCCTGTCTGTGTAGGAGGTGGCCAGGTACTAAAATGTCCCAGCCAGTGCCCTATGCCCTGTGCAGATGCATCCTGGCCAGGCCACCCTGTCCGGGCTATACCCATGGTACCTTGCTCCTCCTTATGCACATTGGCAGGCCAATACTGGCAACAGTGCTGGCAATGTGGGCTGTGGAGAGTGTTTGCAGCCACCACACACTGGATAGACAGACACACACCCCCACACCTATGCCAGCATTGTGCTATTATAGAGGAGTTTAGCAGCCCCGGCCACCACACCAGTCCTGGGCACAGTACAGGCATGGATATGGTACGCAATACTGTAGGGGGTCACTCCCCAGGGTGGTAAACACTGTCAGAGACCAGACCTGAAGCACACACCACAGACATCAGAAAGATTGTTATGATGGAGCTCAATGAGCAAACTGTGCTTAATGTAGGAATTGCTATCTGCCAGTAATCATAGCAAACGTTTGATAGCTGTGTACCGTATTCCCAGGTGTAGGGTGGCATTGCTAAGGTATGCAAGTGCTAGTATTGGGAGATGCACTCAGGGCCCAATGTCCTGCCTCTCCAGGAGGCATTGGCTAATGGGGCCTGTGAGTGTGGGTGTGGGTGTGTCTGCCCCTGTTGGCTGCTGCTTTACGGCAGAGGTTCTGCATACCATGGGGGTGGTGCATAGATATGCAGCACAGGCATCTTTATTAGAGGCAGCATGGAACCTGAACGGTGTTTGGCCCTCCAGGACTGCATTTGGGAGACTCTGCTCTAGGTAATGCGCCTGTTTATGGTGTCTGTGCTCGGTGGGGTAAAATATAGGCGTATTAACCATGCGTATGTTCTCTGCAATAAAGGTTTGTCCTTACTATCACGGTTTAGTTGTGGGAAAAATAAGTGGACTGGATTGGCAGTAGCCCCAGCTGGGCTTTGAACCTGTGACCTTCTGTTCTTACACACACACACTGTCTGTGTGCACTGCACCACTGTGTTGCCACCACCACCACCAGTACTGCTCCATCCTTAGAGTGGAGACAGCATAAACCCTGAAGGATTTGTGGCCCTCCAGGACTGCATTTGGGGGAATCTGCTCTAGGTAATGCGCATGTTTCTGGTGTCTGTGCTCTGTAGGGTAAAATAGAGGTGTTTGAGCCATGCTTATGTTCTCTGCAATAAAGGTTTGTCTTTACTATCACTAGTTAGTTGTGGGTGAAATATGGGGACTGGATTGGCAGGAGCCCCAGCTGGGGCTTGAACCTGTGACCTTCTGTCTCCAAACACGCTGCTTGTGTGCACTGCACCACCGTGTTGCCACAGAGACAGTGCATTCCCTGATGATACCATGACTGTTTGTCCGGCAGGGCCTGTCTGTTGCAGTGCATTGCACCCACCTACACAGGGCTAGGCCATGGTCTGCTCTGGGCAGCTGCCACTGCCCCCCTTCACCTCCAGTACCCCTGTGCCACCCTGCTGACATGCCCTTCTGCTGGTGGTGCTGGTGGTACGCGGTCTCAGGCCATCCTGTGTGCAGGTAGGCGGCTGCCTATGGTGCGGGTTATGGGGTAGGGGTGCCTGCAAATTTGTCCACATGTCCCCCAATCACCGCCTGCCAATGTTCTGTGCCCTTGGAGGTACCTGCTGGGTACTATCCCCTGTGACACTGTGCTAAACACTCTCGTGCCCATGTTGGGCCCTCATCAGTTGCTGTCTGGCTGCTGTTCAGTTTCAGCATTCCTAGGTGCCATCTAGGCATCTGCCTAGTCCGCACTGTGCCCCAGCTGTACCACAGCATGTGCCGCCTGCAGCCCTCTGTATCCCCTTTCCCAGCATCTGTCCAGTTGCCCATTCCGACATGCCCGCCCTGCTGTTGTGGAAAATGTGCATGCTATAGGTAACCTGTCCAATGGAGAGGGAAACCCTGATCAGTGCTATTTCACTGTGGGATCATTCACCTTGTATGGGGACGGAGCGTAGACCCTTCTAAAATTCATATTTATTTTTTGGGGCTTTCTTGGGAGTGTTTTTTGATGTTTCTCATTACTATCACTATTGCCCAGCTTGATTATAATTTTATTTTATTTTGTTGGGGTCATTTTCAATGTTTATTTGCACTTTTGTTCCGTGCACATGTATCACACTTATCACTGTTTTGTAGGTTTCCCTGGTTTTGCTGTACATTGCTGACAGAAATGGTTTCTCTTCCCTTTAAATCGGCTCTACCGCGAGGTTTTCACTCGCGGTATTTTTTGCCTTGAATTTCAGCCCCGCTCGTGTGCGGGGAGCCACTCCCCTCCCACTCTCCACCCATTGACCCCTTCTCTCCGCCCCTGGGGAGCCCTCCTCCGCCCTCCGGGAGTCTTTCCACGCCTTTATCGCACAGTAGCGCGCCACGCACATGAGCGTGCACTTTAGTGCACCGCGCACCTGTGCGGGGCACATTTGTGCCCCGTAACGTGATATTACCATGCGCTAAGGTACCTTAGCGCACGCAAATGTGCGCCGTGCACATTAGCGCAGTTTAGTAAACATACCCCTTAGACTTTAGGAAAATTAAACTTGCCAAGATGGGACAATACCTCAAAAGGTCTGGGAGATGTAGAAAAACTGAAATGGGATATTTTAAGGGCAACAAGGCTGCTATGATTCTCAAAAGAAGTAGCTGAAAATGTGCAAAAAAGAGGGAGGCCTTCATGAAATACAAGAGATCACAGAGAGAGGAAGATAGGCACCTGTATTTGAAAAAACTTAGAGAAGCTAGCAAAGTAATCAGGAAAGCAAAGGTACAAAAAGAAGAAGAAATAGCCAATGCAATAAAATGCAGGGGTAAGACATTTTTCAGATATGTTAATGAGAGGAGGAAGGGCAAAAGTGGTATTGTCAGAATCAAGAGTGCAGGATAGGAATATGTAGAAGCTGATGAGGATAAAATGGAATTGCTTAACAAATATTTCTGTTCTGTGTTCACAGATGAAGGGCCTGGAGCAGGACCTCAGAAAACACCCACAAATAGGAACAGAAGCGACAGCAATCTCGAACGATTTTCAGAAGACTGTGTTCGTGAGGAACTAGCTAAACTAAAAGTAGACAAAGCCATGGTTTCTGATAGGATACATCCAAGAATACTGAGGCAACTTGGGGACATTCTAACTGCTTCACTGTCTGACCTTTTCAATTCCTCTTTGGAGTTGGGAGTGGCGCCAGATAACTGGAGAAAGGCACATGTGGTCCCTTTACACAAAAGCAGACGTAAGGATGGCATTGAAAACTACAGGCTGGTTAGTCTAAACTCTGTGGTGAGTAAATTAATTAGTGAGGTTTCTTGAGTCCAATGGATTGCAGGATCCGAGGCAGCATGGATTCACCAGAAGCAGATCTTGTCAGACAAATTTGATTGATTTCTTCGACTGAGTGACCAGGCAGTTGGACTGAGGGAGAGCCCTAGATGTATTTAGGTGTATTTAGATTTCAGTAAAGCCTTTGACACCTTTCCACACAGCTGACTTATAAACAAACTGAGCACCCTAGGGATGGACCCTAAAGTTACTGATTGGGTTAGAAATTGGTTGAGTGGGAGGCGACAAAGAGTACAGTTAAATAGAGCTTACTCTGAGGAGGAGGTTACCAGTGGTGTGCACAGGCTTGGCGTGAAGGTGCCAGCAGACAGCCTCCTACAGACCTAGTCGGGGTGGGCTTGAAGATGGGGGCAGATGGTCTCCTCCCAATCCAGGGAGTGGAGATGGCAGTGGAGAGACTCTGGAAAGCTTAATCAAGGCTTGGGAGTCCGGCAGCAGATCAGCTTATTGGGGAGCTGCAGCAGTGGATCAGCTTCAGGGAGAGCTGCAGCTGCAGAATCAGCCCGGGGGAGGTCCAGTGGCAGATCAGCTCAAGGAAGAGCTGCAACAGTTGTTCCTGATTTGACAGGAGTGCAAAACCCTCTCTGGCTTGGAGGAGGCAGAATCAAGGCTACAGCCTCAGCAATTGGACAGAACTACAAAACCTCTCTCTTCACAAGCAGCCATTGGTCCAGAACTTCAGCATTGAGTGAGACTTGGGGTTACATAAGAACATAAGATAGGCCATACTGGGTCAGACTAAGGTCCATCAAGCCCAGTATACTGTTTCCAACAGTGGCCAATCTAGGTCATAAGTACCTAGCAGTTTCCCCAAAAGCCACAGGTTCCACAATGCTTGTATTGGGTCAAAAAGTGATATCCTGGGTCCCTTTTAGTAATGGTTTATGGATCTTTCCTCCAGGAACTTCTCCAAACCTTTTTTAAATCCAGCTATAATAACAGCTTTTACTACATCCTCCAGTAACAAATTCCAGAGTTTGATTACATGTTGAGCGAAAAAATATTTTCTCTTATTAGTCTTAAATAGGTTACCCTGTAGCTTCATTACATGTGCCCTAGTCTTTCTATATTCTGATGATGTAAAAAATTGATCTACATTTACCCATTCCACTCCATTCATTAATTTATAGACCTCTATCATATCTCCCCTCAGCCATCTCTTTTCCAGGTTGAAGAGCCCTAACCTTTTTAGCCTCTCTTCATAGGGATATCCTTTCATCCTCTTTACCATTTTGGTGGCTCTTCTCTGTACCTTTTCTAATAACGCTATATCTTTTTTAAGATACTGCGACCAGAATTGCACACAATATTCAAGGTGTGGTCGCACCATGGAACGATATAGAGTCATTATAATACCCTTTGTTTTATTTTCCATTCCTTTTCTTATGATACCTAGCATTCTATTTGCTCTCTTGGACGCCGATGCACACTGGGCAGAGTTTTTTAACATGTTATCCACGATGACGCCTAAATCTTTTTCCTGGGTGGAACCTTGCATCGTGTAACCATAGTTTGGGTTTTTCTTTCTTAGGTGCATAACTTCGCATTTGTCCACATTAAATTTCATTTGCCATTTTGATTCCCAATCTTCCAATTTATCAAGATCCTCTGGCAATTTTCCACAATCCTTATGGGTTTGAACAACTTTGAATAGTTTTGTGTCATCTGCAAATTTGATAACCTCACTCATTATTCCCATTTCCAGGTCATTTATGAATACGTTAAAAAGCAGCGGCCCCAGCACAGATCCTTGTGGTACTCCACTATTCATAAAGATCCTGCCAACTTGCAAAGTCAATAAATTCATTGTTGATGGAGAAGAAATTGAAATAGTTGACAACTTTTAACCTACTTGGATCAACTATCAATAAAGAAATGACATGCATTCAAGAAATCCGATGATGCATTGCTCTTGGCTGAATGGCTATGAAGGACCTAGACAAGATTCTCAAGAGCAGAGGTGTCTTTCTCCATACAAATATTGGACTTGTTCAAGTCAAAGTATTTTCAGTAACCTCATATGGATGCGAAAGTTGGACAGAGAAAATGATAGACAGGAAGAAAATTGATGCCTTTGAATTATGGTGCTGGCGATGAATACTGTGTATACCATGGACTGCCCGAAGAACAAACCAGTCAGTAGGAGAGGAGATCAAACCTAAACTTTCTTTAGAAGCACAAATTATAAGACTTTGATTTTCATACTTTAGACACATCATGCAAAGAGAGCGATCATTAGAGAAAGACATCATGCTTGGCAAGGTAGAAGGTCAATGCAAAAGAGGAAGGCCAGCAATGAGATGGATTAAAACAATAACAGCAGCTATGGGTGCCACTCTATCAACAATGAACCGCATGACTGAAGACCGAACGCAGTTTAGAACAACTATCCAGAGGGTCGCCATGAGTCGACACCAACTCAACGGCACTTAACAACAACAACAAGGCCTTCAAAATCCTCTTAACTTCACAAGGGGTAGCAACCAGTGGCATAAAAAACGCCCAAGCAGCCCCTGCAATGCAGAGTGGCCAGGCCAGAAGGGATGCCCAGTGATCCCAAAATGGCAATGGCAAACTTCTTCACACTTACATTTAAAATTTGCCTTGCCACACCGCACCCCTTCTCTTTCTGTAAAGTGCTGCCCTGCAGCAGTTGAAGACGCAGGAAGGCATTTCCCATTGGCAGGCTAAAGTCTCGCAATACCAAAGAGTTTGGACCCTCAATGGGAAATGCTTTCCCAGGCCTCTGGCTGCTGTGAACAGCACTTTACAGAAAGAGAGGTTGTGTGAGGCAGCGTTGCAGACTTCTTTAACATTAAGTATGTTTGCCAGCTGCCGCTTTTTTCCTAAATTTTCGAGGGGGAGGGAACAGAAAGGGAAGTTGTTCTCCCCCCCCCCCCCTCCTTTTAGCCATCGCCCTTATCTCTTATGAGCATCCCTAAGGAAATTTGCTTGAGTGCCCCTCATTTGAAGTTACGTCACTGGTAGAAATTTTTCATGCAGCAATCAGTCAATACATCTCTAGACTTTAAATGTGGTTCAGTGAGCGCTATTAATGATTTAATTGAGAATCTGGAGAAGACCAGAAATAAGTCTTCTAGTACAGATCATATATAGAATATGTTTGTGTTTTTATTTATTTATATATCGCCCCTTCCAGCAGTTTACATTGAACAATTGTAAATATATAGTTGTAGTTGTAAAAATTCTTAGGGGTATGTTTACTAAATGGTGCACAAGTGCGCGGCGCACAATAGCGTGTGCTAAGGTACCTTAGCGCATGCTAATGATGCGTTTTGTGCCCCGCACACGTGCGCGCCGCACTAACGGGCCCGCTCATGTGCGCGGCACGCTACTGTGCAATAGAGGCGTGGAAAGGCTCCAGGAGGGCGGAGGAAGGCTCCCCAGGGGCGGAGGGAAGGAGTCAATGGGTGGAGAGTGGGAGGGGAGAGGCTCCCCGCACAGGAGCGGGGCTGAAATTCAGGTAAAAAAATACCGCGAGTGAAAACCTCGCGGTAGAGCCGATTTAAAGGGAAGAGAAACCATTTCTGTCAGCAATGTACAGCAAAACCAGTGAAACCTACAAAAAGTGAGCAGTGTGATACATGTGCACGGAACAAAAGGGCAAATAAACAGTAAAAATGACCCCAACAAAATATAAAAAAATTATAATCAAGCTGGGCAATAGTGATAGTAATGGGGAACATCAAAAAACACTCCCAAAAAGCCCCAAAAAATAAATATGAATTTTAGAAGGGTCTACGCTCCGTCCCCATACAAGGTGAATGATCCCACAGTGAAATAGCACTGATCAGGGTTTCCCTCTCCATTGGACAGGTTACCTATGGCATGCACATTTCCACAACAGCAGGGCATGCAGGTCGGAATGGGCAATTGGCCAGATGCTGGGAAAGGGGATACAGAGGGCTGCAGGCGGCACATGCTGTGGTGCAGCTGGGGCACAGTGCAGACCAGCCAGACAGCAACTGATGAGGGCCCAACATGGGCACAAGAGTGTTTAGCACAGTGTCACAGGGGATAGTACCCAGCAGGTACCGCCAAGGGCACGGAACATTGGCAGGCGGTGATTGGGGGACGTGCGGACAGATATTCAGGCACCCTTACCCCAGAACCTGCACCATAGGCAGCCACCTACCCGCACACAGGATGGCCTGCGACTGCGTACCACCAGCACCACCAGCAGAAGGGCATATCAGCATGGTGGCACAGGGGTACTGGAGGTGGAGGGGGGCAGTGGCAGCTGTCCAGAGCAGACCATGGCCTAGCCCTGTGTAGGTGGGTGCAATGCACTGCAACAGACAGGCCCTGCCGGACAAACAGTCATGGTATCATCAGGGAATGCACTCTCTCTGTGGCAACACGGTGGTGTAGTGCACACAAGCAGTGTGTTAGGAGACAGAAGGTCACGGGTTCAAGCCCCAGCTGGGGCTCATGCCAATCCAGTCCCATATTTTACCCACAACTATATCGTGATAGTAAAGACGAACCTTTATTGCAGAGAACATAAGCATGGCTCAAACACCTCTATTTTACCCTACAGAGCACAGACACCAGAAACATGCACATTACCTTGAGCAGATTCCCCCAAATGCAGTCCTGGAGGGCCACAAATCCTTCAGGGTTTATGCTGTCTCCAATCTAAGGATGGAGCGGTACTGGTGGTGGAGGTGGAGGTGGCAGCAGCTGGTGGCCACAGCAGACCATGGCCTAGCCCTGTCCAGGTGGGTGCCGTGCACTGCAACAAACAGTCCCTGTCGGATGTACAGTCATGGACTCCCCAGGGAACACAGCATATCTGTGGCAACATGGTGGTGCAGTGCACACAGACAACATGTGCAAGAGCAGAAAGTCACAGGTTCAAAGTCCAGCTGGGGCTCCTGCCAATCCAGTCCACATATTTTTCCCACAACTAATACCGTGATAGTAAGGACAAACCTTTATTGCTGAGAACATACGCATGGTTAATACGCCTATATTTTACCCCACCGAGTACAGACACCATAAACAGGCACATTACTTAGAGCAGAGTCTCCCAAATGCAGTCCTGGAGGGCCCAAACACCATTCAGGTTCCATGCTGCCTCTAACAAAGATGCCTGTGCTGCATATCTATGCACCACCCCCATGGTATGCAGATGTATCTCATGCATATTCATGAGGGACCGCATGAAAACCCGAACAGTGTTTGGCACACCAGGACTGGAGTTGGGAACCTCTGCTCTAAAGCAGCAGCCAACAGGGGCATACACACCCACACCCACACCCACAGGCCCCATTGGCCAATGCCTCCTGGAGAGGCAGGACATTGGGCCCTGCGTGCATCTCCCAATACTAGCACTTGCATACCATAGCAATGCCACCCTACACCTGGGTATACGGTACACAGCTATCAAACGTTTCCTATGATTACTGGCAGATAGCAAGTCCTACGTTAAGCACAGCTTGCTCATTGAGCTCCATCATAACAATCTTTGTGATGTCTGCGGTGTGTGCTTCAGGTCTGCTCTCTGACAGTGTTTACCACCCTGGGGAGTGACCCCCAACAGTATTGCGTACCATATCCATGCCTGTACTGTGCCCAGGACTGGTGTGGTGGGCAGGGCTGCTAAACTCCTCTATAGTAGCACAATGCTGGCATAGGTGTGGGAGTGTATGTCTGTCTATACAGTGTGTGGTGGCTGCAAACACCTTCCACAGCCCACACTGCCAGCACTGTTGCCAGTATTGGCCTGCCAATGTGCATAATGAGGAGCAAGGTACCATGGGTATAGCCCAGACAGGGTGGCCTGGCCAGGATGCATCTGCACAGGGCATAGGGCACTGGCTGGGACATTTTAGTGCCCGGCCACCACCTACACAGACAGGGTGACCTCAGTATGTCCTGCTGGGAGATCACTCTCACCCTGACTGTGCAGTGACCACAGCATGGCTAGGCACCCCCATAGTGCTATATATTATTTCTCTTATGTGATATTTATGGGTTTTCTTTTGGGGCCCAGTTACTGATTTATCTGCTTGTTGTGTATGCTGACATCCCAGGTCTGGGTGCATGCATTTCCACCAGGAACATGCACTATGGACTAGCTAGCAGACTGTTTGCAGCTGGTATGTGTCTTGATGGAGTGCCTTGCAGGGTGCAGTGGCTGAAGGCTTGCTGCAGGAGAATATCAGATAGTGGTGGGGTGCAGCTTAGCATATCCAGGCCTAATGTATGTCTGCTATTGTGTTATGTAGGTGTACAGAGCTGCATTGACTGCCCTGTAGGGTGTCTGTTCCCCAGCAGGATTGGGGTTGATGGTCCTCTCTACTACCACCATTGCAGGGAGATAGAATGTGGATCTGTTGATAGGAGACTCTGTTTGCCACCCTCAGCCCTGGAGGAGGGGGAAGAGTGGTGGTATACAATCATCCTAGGGGCTACACCTGACTGACACAGACAGATATATCCAAGGTGTTTCTGCAGAAACCACCTATCTCACACATTAACACTGCTTTGGACCTCCAGCATGGTCTATTTCTGCCATGGAAGGTGCTGTGGACCTGGTGCTGGGCGCCTCACCGCACCCTCAGGGTGAGCACAGTACCCGCACAATGTGACGGTGTGTAGCTACTCTGTGCCAGTAAAACACACGGTCAGTACCCCCTACCAGGTCGAGGTGCTGTGGGGGTGCATACCCCATCTTGTGTTTATCTGTGGACAGCTGATTTGCATGTGCAGTGCATCATGGGTATGGGTGTGCTAACCCTATCCTGGTGACCACAGCAGACTCTGTGTGGTGACGTGCACTCCCTCTGCAGCCAGCCAGGGGCTTGCTAACAGCTACAGAGCTGTAGCACAATGGTTACTTCACTGCCTGTGGAGCCAGAGGTTGTTGGTTTAAACCCACAGTGGGGTTGTTTGATAGGTCTGCCCAAAGCATTACCTATTTTTAATGTACATTATTGCTGCCAGCAAAAACACCCTCATCGTACTGTACCCATAAGGTGCCTCAGAGGGCGCTTTATAGGGCGCCCTATAGGTCACCTTATGGTTACCGTCCATATAAGGTGCACTATACGTTATCCTGTGGAGCAACTTATAGGATGCCCTATAGGGGACATTTTAGGGTGCCGTGGCGGACAGTGCACTTTATAATGTGCCCTATGGAGTGCCTTATAGGGGGCCTTATGCGGCACCTTCAATTACGGCACGTGAGGGCATGTTTGCTGGCAGCAATTAATAAAATACAAATAAAGTGCTGCAGGAAACAATACATACATTGCAAAGCTGATGCCTCAGCCAGCCTTACGTATTAGGTACACTGGGGAGCAAACTCATGACCCCTGTATCAGCAGTCAGTGCCTTAACCATTGTGCTCCACTGCTGCTCCTCCTTGCATGTCAGCGCACCTACTTATGCTTTTCATTCCTTAAACTGCACAGTGCTGCCATCAAAAACAGTGCTGTGACCTTGCGGTACCTCATACGGCACCCTATAAAGCGCCCTATAAGCAACATTCTAGGGTGCCTTGGCGGACAGTGCACTTTAAAATGTGCCTTATGGGGCGCCTTATGTTAACACGCTTTGAGAGTGCGTTTGCTAGTAGTAGTAATTAAAATAAAAATAAAATGCCTCCTAAAGCAAACTTACCCATAACAGGTAATGCCTCAGCCAGCCTTCTTCATTGGGTACAGTGGGGGATTGAACCCATGATTCCTGCACTATTGCTCAGTGCCTTAACCATTGTACTGTGGCTCTGTTTCTGTGCTTGTGCATCAGCGCGCCACTTCTGCTTCCCGCGCAACTTTCTCATGCGCTAATGTGCGGGGCGCACTTGAGCGCCACGCACATTAGCGCATGATTAATCCCGGTTTTGCTTTTTTTCAGCCTGAAACACCCACTCTTTATATGGCATCCGCACACTAGCGCACCGCGCACCATAACGGGGTTTTAGTAAACATACCCCTTAGATTGGGTTTAAAAGAAAACATGAGGAAGATAACATAAAGTTTGCCAATTTAATCTAGAGCATTGGTTCCCAAATCTGTTCCAGGGGACCCCCAGCCTGTCTGGTTTTTAGGATATCCACAATGAATATGCATGAGACACATTTACATGCAGTGGAGTTAGTGCATGAACATCTTCAGTCTTTATCATGGATATTCATCACAGATATCCTGAAAAGCCACCTGGCCAGAGGTCTCCAGAATGGTTTGATGACCACTATTCTAGAAGATTCCTGGATGTGCATAATGAAATCACCTTACCACCTGATATTCAAATCAGTGGTTACTCAAACACTGCGGTGGTCAGCCACGACACTTAAATTATCCTTTGTATTTTCAGCAACAATTTTCAGCCACTATTTGGATAATAATTTATCCAGATTGCAATTTAGGCCAGCTTTTCTGATGGCCTGAAATATCCAGATAAATTATCTGGATAGCAGCTGAAAATTTCCATGATCTGGATAATCGCTGCCATTATACAGATAGTAGCTTTACCACCCTAACCCTGTCCAAGGGCCACCTCTGAGCTAACCAGGTAGTGCCACTGAATTTCTCTCTCACCACCCTTATCTGGATAATCTCCGTGGTTATCTGGATAAGAGTGTTTAAATATCAGGCCCTTGGTGTTTACAAGAGTAAACTGAATGCAGTAGGGTACATAGATGTGCCAAAATGCTGAAGTTTGCAATAATTATTTATATGTTTGCTCTAGAAAATGGTACCATATCGATAAAGGGGTGCAAATATGGAAAACAGTTAATGTGCATACTATGCTAGTGGAGGAGGAGTCTAGTGGTTAGAGCAACTGCCTCCTACCCAGAAGATCAAGGGTTCAATTCCCACTGGCACTCCTTGTGACCTTGGGCAAGTCACTTTACCCTCCATTGCCTTGGAAGAAAAGGCTGGCAATCTACTTCTGGTGATACATTTCCAAGAAAACCCAAAGGTAGCTGGGTCACTATGAATCAACACTGACTTGATGGCACTTAAAAAAAAATGCTAGTTAAAATAAATGAACAAATTGACATTTACAGGGCAGTGGAAATATGTTTCTGACTGGAAAGTGAAAGAGTGGAAGCCTAATGCGAAGGGATTAAGTTTCTTAGGACTACTTTCAATACTGTATGAAAGAGCCTATGCATTAAAACACAGCATGCCTATCTTGGCCATTTAACTTGCATGAGAACAGTGTGCTATGGACCAGCAGTTTAGAATACACATTAATCTAGTCTGAAAAGAAATTAGTGTGGGTGTGCCAAAAATTAGCCTGCACACATTTTTTGTAAATGATTGTATATAAAAGAGGCTTTAGCAGGTGTATGTGAAATAAGATATGCTCTCCTCCATGAGCTATATTGCTAGCACTTATAAAGCCCTAAAATTTAACACCTGCCTTGGACCATAAGAACATAAGGGGGGGGGGCATTTTAGAGGCCCTATTCATGATTTGGACGTCTGAAAATGGGCATAGAGACATCCAAAGCATGGAGACGTCTCCAGAGGCATTTTAGAAGCTGGGTCTGTGGACATTCAAGTCTGAATGAGGGCACGGTGGAGGCGTGGCCATGGTGTTCCTAGGTTAGCTGGACATCACTGCCTGATCTCAGAAACTTCTTGGATGTCCAGAATTGCATCTAAGGTTCTATCTGCTCCAGGCACGAATAGGCATCTGGAAAGTGTTTATGACTGTGCAGAGTATTGGGGATGGTGGAGTGCCATCTTCTCTATGCCCTCTTGATGATTTATGGCCAAAACAATGATAGCAGCAGTGGGATTCGAAGCATGGCTTCGCTGCATCTAGCCCATTACTCTAATCAGTAAGCTATTCCTAGATATTCGCAGTCTGGAATACTATTCTGGGGATGTCTCTGTGGAAGCCCCTGCAGGCATCCACGTTTGTGAAATGGTGCCTGAGCTTGGACATGCCTGCTTTTTTTTTCAGACATTGTGGCTTGGACGTCCCAGATTCAACTTGAATGTCATTTGTAAAATTCCACTTTATGATGTGCCATACTAGGTTGGACTAAATGTTCATTAAGCCCAGCATCTGAGCGGCCGTTTCAGATCACAAGTATCCGGCACTCCCAAGAAATAGGTTCATTCCTTATTGTTCATACCTAGAGATACAGTGGCTTTCTCAAGTCTACATGACTAATGATGCTATACGAACTTTTCCCCCAGGAAGTTGTTCTCTACCATTTTTAAACCCATCTATACTAACAGCCTTGACCAATATTTCCAGCAACATATTCCATAGCTCAACTGTATGTTGAGTGCAAAAATACTTTTTCCAGTTTGTTTTAACTGTGCTACCTAGTAGTTCTTGGAGTGTCCCCTCGTCTTTGTAGTATCTGAAAGGGTAAACAGTCATTTCCTATTTACCTTTTGCACCCCACTCATGATTTTATAGATTTCTATCACATCTCCTATCAGCCATCTCTTCCCTAAGCTGAAGAACCCTAACCTTTTTAGACTTTCTTCTTGGGAATGCAATTTCATTCCTTGTCATTCTGATCACACTTCCCTGTACCTTTTGGAGTTCTGATATATCTTTTTTTGAGACAGGACAATCAGAACTCCACACAATATGTGTAGGATTACACTATGCAGCAATATTATTCTTCATTTTATTCTCCATCTCTTTCTAAATAATTTCTAATATTCGCTTTGTTTTTTCAATGAATTTCAACATACAGTATTGTCCACAATGACTCCAAGACAGTTTTCCTGAGTGGTGACTCCAAATTTGGAACCCAACATTTTGTACTTCTAGTTGGGATTATTTTTCCCTATATGCATCAGTTTGCACTTGTCCACATTCATTTGCCAATTTGACACCCAGTCCCCAAGTTCAACAGGTCCTCCTGCAACTCCTCACAATCTGTTCAAGACTTAACAACTTTGGATAACTTTATGTCATCTGTAGATTTAATCACCTCACCTGCCATTTCCTTTTTCAGACCATTTATAAGAATTCATTATTGGCACCCTTGAATTTTAGGTATGTTATGTACAATATCTTGATAAATAACACAGGTACACTACCAAAAAACTGCCTCTAGTTTTGCAACTGATTCTTATAGAGTTTGGGGTGCTGAATCCAGGAAAAATAGCCAAAATGTTCCATCACATCACGTTTTCTTGCAAAATTAGATTTCTTACCCATATAAGGAATGTTCACATAATTTCTTTTTAGCCGACTGCAGTTTATTTTCTTGGCCCAAAATAGAGGTTGTAATGGTTAACTAACTAGAAACACTCCCTCATGATATTTTAGAGTGTTTTGTATTCATTTTATACATTAACAGGACAATTGGGAGGCGGGGGGCTAAATCCAGTACTCGCGCTGGCGCATGTTCTTTCCTGTTCGCCTCGCCTCGTTCGCTCGCTCAAACACGGTGGTTGCGACATGAACGTTCCTGTCAAATTTCAGTTTCTTGCAAGTTCATTATTACCTTTTGTTTGCTCAGTCGTAATCCAGCTTTATTCCAAAGTGGTTCACTACAGTTGTAGTTTGCAGTGCTGTGTATTTGTGATGGCTCACAGAGCCAGAGGTTGCGTCAACTCTCCGGACAGTTTTTGTTTTATTTGTGGGGAATATACCGTGAAAAAGCGGCAGAGGAACATTTCTGCATTTATTAAAAAAGTATATTTCGCCTATTTCGGTTTGAAGTTAGGCGATCAAGACAAACCGTGGGCTCCTCACAAAGTGTGCAAGACATGTGAGGAAGATCTACGCTTATGGATGAAAGGTAAAAAACAAGCATTTCGTTTCGGAATACCTATGATGTGGCGTGAACAAAGAGACCACAGCAGTGACTGCTATTTTTGCTCTTGCATTGTGAAGGGATACAACTTAAAAAATAAGAACGTAATAAGTTACCCCAACCTTCCCTCAGCAATTAGGCCTATGCCTCATAGCAACGAAGTACCTGTGCCTGAACCACCAAAATCTTTGGATCATATTTGTGTGGACGGTTCTGATCATGATGAGACTCATCAGATGGCTTTTCCCGATGAGTCCAGTACTTCCGAGTTTGAAACTGAACCAGATCCGAAACCTGAACTTTTCTCTCAAGCTGAATTGAATGATTTAGTCCGGGATTTAGGACTCCCAAAAGATGCTACCCAACTGCTAGGTTCTCGGCTTAAACAGAAAAATCTATTGTCACCAGGAACAACTTTTTATTGGTACCGCAACCGCGAGACACAATTTTTGAAGTATTTCAGCAAAGAGGAAGATTTGGTATTTTGCAACGATATATACGGAGTGATGGAAAAGTTTAAACTCAAGTATGATCCTGCTGAATGGCGGCTGTTCATTGATTCGTCAAAAGACAGCATAAAAGGTGTTCTTCTTCATAATGGCAACACATTCGCTTCAGTTCCTATTGCTCACTCTGTTATTCTCCAAGAAAAATACGAGAATTTGGCCCTGATTCTTCAGAAGATTCGTTATGATGAGCATAAGTGGATGATTTGTGGAGACTTTAAAATTCTATCCATGCTATTAGGGCAGCAATCCGGTTTCACCAAATATCCCTGCTTCCTTTGCTTGTGGGATAGCCGGGCCCGCGACCTACACTGGGGGAAAAAAGACTGGCCAATTCGGGAGTATTTGAGACCCGGTGAGAAAAATGTTCTTCATGAGAGCTTGGTACCTCGTGATAAAATTCTATTACCACCTCTCCACATTAAGTTGGGTCTCATTAAGCAATTCATCAAGTCCCTTCCAAAAGATGGTGAGTGCTTTCGGTACCTTTGCTCAAAGTTCCCCCGACTTTCTGAAGCAAAGCTAAAGGAAGGAGTGTTTGTTGGCCCTGATAGAAGGAAACTCATTTCAGATGGAGCATTCGCTGAAACGATGTCTGAGAAGGAAAAAGAAGCCTGGGATTCCTTCAAGGATGTTGTTCTCAAATTCTTGGGGAACAGGCGGGATGAGAACTATAAGGATATTGTTGCCAGGATGCTCAATGCCTTCAAAGAACAAGGCTGTAACATGAGCCTGAAAGTCCATTTCTTGCACTCCCATGTGAACTACTTTCCCGAAAACTTGGGGGCGTACAGTGAAGAACAAGGTGAAAGGTTTCACCAGGACATCAAGGACGCAGAGAGAAGGTACCAAGGAAGATGGAACACCACTATGATGGCTGATTTCTGCTGGTTGCTGCTGCGGGAAACCCCAGATGAAAAATACGCCAAGCAGCGCACCAAGAGAAGCATTCGGGGGAAGAAGAAACGGGCCCACCAGGAGATTGATTGACCCAAGAATGACTTTAAAATCTAAACTGTGTTGACAAATATCATGTTTTTACTAAACTTTGAAATAAAAATTTGCTAGTTATTACCAGTGTCGGATCTCATTTATTAGAATTTTATTTTCACACCATCGGGTGTTTGTCTTCATGTATTGCAATGGTGCGGTTTGCGTTTTCTATTCTTACATACATACCTGTACAACATTTTTTGCACATTTCTTTGCTTTGCTTTGTGTCTAACCTCGCTCTTATATGCTCAATGTTTGTGCACATGTATGTGGCTGTTTTAAGTGCAGACAATTTGCTACCATCACAGTGTGTTTTGTTGACATTACTCTATTCTTATGTGCTGCCTTGTTACAATTTTCTTTATTCTTATTTGAATAACTACTAAACAATTAGTATAAAGAATTCATCCAAGAAACCTTTATCTCGATCGCACTCAATCTGAAACGTTCACCTCAAACTGCTAACCCAATGTAGCAAAAATCTGTACGTGATGGAGCAAATTGGTTACCAGATTTGGATTCAGCGCACCAAAAAACGTAAAAATCAATCGAAACATTAGAGGCAGTTTAAAAAAAAATTTTTTTAGTGTACCTGTGTAATTGGAAATATTCCAATTGTATGTCATCATATTTTAATAGTATGTTCAAAGGTATATAACATAAAAAAGATGTCTGTGCAACTTAGTAATTTCTGAGAAAAAACACCTGGACAGTTTTAATGGCACCCTTCACTAATATTTGGTTGCATAACCCTTGGCAGTGATGTCAGCGCCCAAATGTTTCTTGTAGCCATCTATAGGTTTCATACATCTGTCCGCTGGTAGTTTCTCCCACTCTTCAACTGCAGTTTGTTCAAGCTCATGAATGTTTCCAGGATTCCTTTTACCAAAGGCAGATTTCAGTTCTTTCCAAAGGCTCTCGATTGAATTGAGATCAGGACTCATTGTTGGCCAGTTTAAAACAGTACATGATTTCCTTTTTAACCATTCTTTTGTACGTTTAGATGTATCTTTTGGGTGATTGTTCTACTGGAGGACCCATGACCTTCAACCCAGAACTAGCTCTCTGACACTAGGTAGCACATTTCACTCCAAAATACCTTGGTAGTCCTCTGACTTCATGATTTCTTTAATACGTTCTCGGCCTCCAGTTCCTGAGGCAGCTAAACAGCCCCACAACATTATGGAATCTCCACCATATTTAACCTTAGGAAGGGTGTTTTTTTCCTTATAAGCTTTGGGCCCAATATTGAATTATGATAGCTATGCACCGCTACGGCGCATAGCTATCTGTGCCATCCCTTAACACTGAATATTCAATGCCGGGGTCATATACGGGCCTGACATTGAATATCCAGGAGTGCTGCACAGCCTCCCAACTGCAGGTAGCTAACCAGGCAGCAGTGATGTTGCATGCTGCCCGGTTAGCCCCTGTGGCTAAACAACAGGTGAGCACGCCTATCTTTTAGTCACAGGTCACTAACTGGGTAACATGGAATATCGCCACTGCCCAGTCAGCGACTGTCACTGCCTCCGCTCATCCCTGGAATGCCAACGGCACTCCTCGATGCTAAGTGGTCAGCATTGGGGCATGTAGGGGAGAAAATCAGGGATATTCAGAGGCCATTGAATATCCCGCTGAGCAGCATTTACATGATATACAGGGCCCTTCATTTCTTCACCTGTAAATGTATCTCTGGTCTACATTGCCAAAGAGCTCAAGTTTGGTTTCATCTATCCACAGAATATTTTTCCAGAAGGATAGTGATTTCTCAAGGTGGATTTGGGCAAAGATCAGGTGTGCCTTTTTAGATCTGTCTTTGAGCAGTGGGGTCCTCCTTGGCCTTTGCCAATGAAGTCCTTCTTTGTTAAGTGCATTACGCATGGTGCGGGTTGAAACCACCACTCCAGATTGCTCCAGGTCAGCCTTAAACTCTTGGAATGTTGTACTGTTTTCCCAACAGTTCACACTAACCTTCAAAGACTTACGATTTCCTCTTCTCACTACGATCTGGGAGGTTCTTGACGGTTCCATGAATAGAAAACCTCTTAGTAACATTGTGAACTGTATACACAGGAATCCCAAGGTCTTTGTAGATGGCTTTGTACCACTTTGAAGTTTGATGTTTGATGATAATAGCTTTTCTGACGGTCTCAGGCAGTCTCTTGTCTTCACCATTGGGAAAATGGAATAGGGAGTAAATGTGGCCATTTGAAACATTAGAGCCATCATTCACTGGTTGATTCAAGTCATGTGAGTACTGACAATTGATCACAGGTGCGTCTAATTTTATTGCAATGGGAATGTGCTTCTTCTGTTCAAACTGGTTTGAATTGTTTATAAGAGTGCCAACGTCTCAGTTTTTGTACTATTTCCTACTACTTCCTTTTTTCATTGGTCTTGTTTTATTTGATTATTTTATGTATCAAATATGTGTGCATAAATATTCCAAAGCCATTTCACTGGCCACTTTTTTTTTAGGAGATATTGGACAGTAAGGGGTTGAGCTGAAAGGCTGCCAATAATGTTGACCACAACTGTATACCAATAAGCACCGATCCCTGTACAGATCTGTGGAACACTCTGCTATTCACCCTTTTCCACTGAGAAAATAGGCCATTAAATCTTACCTTTGCTTTCTATCTTTTAACCCATTCCTAATCCACAGTAGCACATTGCCTCCTATCCTAAGACGTTTTAAATTTCCTTAGGAGTGTCTCATGAAGGACTTTGTCAAATGCCTTCTGAAATCCAGATACTCCAGATCAACTGGATCACTTTATTCCAATGCTTATTGACACCTTAAATCTAACGGATTAGTAAAACAACAATCCATGTTGGCTCTGCCCCATTAAGCCATGTCTGTCCACATGATCAGTAATTTTGTTTTTCTACCATCCTCAGGGGCAGTTTCTGAGGGGTAGTAAAGAGCAGCAGTAGTCAAAGCAAAGCGATAGATCCCGACATTCACATGAACTCAAGGAACCATCAGTACATTCTTTTATCTGCAGGGCAAGTGGGCACGCACATGCATACAAAGCAAAGTTTAATATTTAAAAGTATGCTGTGCTATTATGCATTTTTACAGGATTGTGGGAGGGGTGATGATGGAATGATCGTGACCTGGAAATGGGAACAATTTGCAGACAGCACAAAATTATTCAAAGTTGTGAAAAAATTGCAAGAGAACTTTGAGAAACTGGGAGACTGAGCGTCCAATTCGCAGATTAAATTTAATGTGGGCAACTACAAAGTTATGCAGTTAGGGAAGAACAACCCAAACTACAGCTACACGATACAAGGTCCCACACTAGGAGTCCCCAGCCAGGAAAAAGAGGTAGGCATCATGGATAATACATTGAAATCCTCTGCTCGGCGTGCAGCAGTGGCCAGGAAAGCTCATAGAATGCTAGGAATTATAAAGAAAGACGTGGAGAATAAAATAAAAGATATCATAATGACTTTGTATTGTTCCATGGTGTGAATGCACCTTGAGTATTGTGTACCGTTCTACTCGCCACCTCTAAAAAAAAGCTATAGTGGAATTAGAAAAAGTACAGAGAAGGGCAAACAAAATGATAAAAGGGATGGAAGGATACCCCTATGGGGAAAGGCTCAAAAGGTTAGTGTTCTCCAGCTTGGAGAATAGACAGCTGAGAGGAGATATGATAAGAGGTCTATAAAATAATGAGTGGAGTGAAACAAGTAAACGTGACTTGGTTGTTTAGTCCTTCAAAAAGTACAAAGACAAGGAGACACGCAATGAAGCTACAAAATAGTACAATTAGCATCCACTGGAGAAAGACAATTTTTTTTATTTAACACGTAATTATGCAGTGGAATTCATTGCCAGAGGATGTAGTCAAAGCTGTTAGTGCAGCTGGGTTTAAAAAGGTTTGGCCAAGTTCCTGGAGGAAAAGTTCATAAACCATTATTAAAGTGGACTGGGGGAAATCCACCTCTTATCCCTGAGATATGCAGTATGGAATCTGTCTACATTTTGGGATCCTGCCAGCTACTTGTGACCTGGAGTGGCCAATATTGGAAACAGTATACAGCTTAATGGATCTTTAGTCTGACCTAGCTTGGCAAATCTTATGTTCTTATATGATTGAGTTTAGTTATCAAAATCTTGGGGGGGGGGGACATAAGGCTGAAAGTTCTCTTAGGGCACACAATACCCTTGCACAGGCCCTGACCATCAGTAGTATTGCACCTGACAAGGGAGGATTCCAGCATCATAAAGGTTATTTAGGTTATGCTATCCTCCATAATCCTCTCAAAGCCACATCATAAATTCCCATGCCTTTCCCAGACTCTCAGGCCAATATGGGTAATAAAAAGGAGATTGAAGCTTTTTCCTTAATCCTTTTTCAGTTCACAGTACACAAACTAATATACAGTACAGTGCGAACCAACAAATAAAACAAGTAATACTTCTCTGAAATCCTTTTTCCGTTGTTCAATTGCTTAGTTGCTAACCTCTTTCTCCACCTTTGAAGCAACATACCGCTATCTCTTCTGTGGCTTTAAGGTGATTCAGTCTCCAGCCAGTTCCTCAACATTGAAGTCCAGTTGTTCACCTCCCAGCAATCAGATTTTGGAAAAACAAAAAGTCTCTGGGACAGGGGTGGTTGGGGAGCAAGGTGAAATTTTCCATAGCTGTTAATTTCCTTTCTTTGATTTTGCTAGGCCAGTCCGGACAAGTGGGTTATGCCTGGTCTGATAATTGCACCCTGTGTTACTTACACATCTGGTGCACCCCCCTCCCCAATCTCCCCCAATCTCCCCATCTTACCCATACCTCCATGTCCAGCTGGCTGCCTGCCCTTGCCTACCACTGCCACTTTTTATTTTCTCGGCTGCGCCAGCAGCAACAGCAGAGCAAACCTGACTTTAAATTTTTTTAAAAAATACATCATGAGGGTCTTTTGTCTCCGTGCTTGTACGCAGATCTGATCCCTCCCTGCTCTAACATAGGTTCACGTCAGAGGAAGGACCAGACCAACCATTCAAATGTGGGTCTTTGCAACTCCGTACTTGAATGGTTGGTCTGGTCCCTCCCTCCTCTGATACGATCTACGTTAGAGAAGGGAGAGAGGGACCAGACCTGCATACAAGCATGGAGTCAGAAAGACTCTTGTGGTGGTGGTTTTTTTGGAATTTAAAGGCAGGTCTGCACCGCTGTTGCTGGTGATGCTGCCACTGCTGAGAAAACAAAAAGTGAGGGCATCAGGGCAACAGCAGGCTGCGTAGGGGAGGGGGGGCATCAAGGCCAACAACCTGAAATGCGGCCCTAATCCTTTGCGGCCTGTGGGCTGTACCACTCGCATAGGGCTAGGTACAGTGCTGAGCTATGCATTCCAGCCAGCAGATGGAGCCAGAGCATAACAACTTTCAGTGACACTGTATCATTGCCTGTATAAGTGGTGGTACAGCACTGGAACTTGCCAGTATGATGTTTCCCAAACAGATAATAAAAAGCCTAAGAAAACTCAGGTCAGAAAATTAACAAGTGAACGAGCTTAAGAAAATGTAATCTTTGTGGGGAAACAATTTCAGTAATATTCAGAATACAAAAGCTTCAGTGACATCAAGCAGTAGCAAAACAGACAGGAAGATCTCCAGGAACCACAATCAGTTTTCCCTGGGTAGGTCCTGGACTGAATCAAGGAAAGGAAATTAGGAGATATGGAAAATTTCATCTTCCTATTCATTCTGCTAGACATACCCAAGTAGTTAGGATCCAGAGTGGGAGGAAGACAAGATGCCTTTAAGGATACCCTCACAAAAGTGCACTCTTCACAACACCCACTTTGAATCTGTAGTTCTTCACGAAGGTAAACTAAGATGACCATGTCGCTTCTTTACAGATATCTTCTGAAGTCACAGAATCAGATTCCACCCAAAAAGGAGCCTGAACTCTGAAAATGAAGCCCATCTGGCACTCGCTTATGACTCAAAAGATAAGTGGAACTAATGGCCTCTCTTTAATCCAGCAAGCAATAAAAGTCTTCACCATTGCCTGACCCTTTCAGGAATGAGCAAAAAAGGACAAACAGATGATCCAAAATGCAAAAGGTGTTTGTAAATTTCAGATTTTTCAGGACAGTGCTGCAGGCCCTCTTAGAAAAGACCAGCAGGCATCCCTCCTCATTAAGGTGAACAGACAGGACCTTAGGAAGAAAGGATGGCACCATCTTCAAGGAAACCGAGCCAGCAGAAAATGACAGGAATGGATCCCTGCACAAGGCCTGCAACTCAGAGAGCTGCTTATCTGAAGAAATATCCACCAAGAACACAGCTTGAACAGTCAGAACACACCCTAACCATCTTCTAGAGACAGAGAATACTGGCAAGTTCTAGTGCTGCACCACCATTTAGACAGGTGATGATGTCACTGAAAGTTGTCATGCTTTGTCTCCATCTGCTAGCTGCAGTGCATAACCTCATCTGGACTGGTCTATCAAGATGAGAAGGAACTGGTTCTTGGCTGACAGTATGAAGAGAGACAAGGAGTGAAAAACCAGAAGAGCAAAGTCAGAGAAAAGCAAGTTGGGGGACCTGCTATGGAGTGGGAGAGAAAATAGGGGGCTGAGAGTTCAAGCTTTGGGAGGGATTTAGAGAGAGCTGGAGGTCTTGCTGGAAGGGAATTGGGAAGAGAAAGCAGGCATGAAAGCTTTAAGTCTGGAAGAGGGAAACCCAGTGTAATAGGGAGAGAGAAAGCCAAGGAGGGGATAGAGATGGAGTGGTGGGATCTGCAGAAAGAAGAAGGAAGGTTTGGATTTATAATGATGGAATTCTGCACAAAAAAGTCGATTTGTATATCTTTGAGTAATGTTTTTCAATATTACATCTTGAATTATTCATGTGGAGGCCAATTCCATAACATGCACGTCCGGGCCATGGGCATGTCCAAATCGAAAATGGGACCGATTTCACCCTGATTCTGCAGCCACAGGCATAGACATGCCCGTTGTTCCAGAAACAGAGACAAAGATGTTTCCGGCGTGGCACAAGCAAACCACTATGGAAAAACATGGGCCCCGCTGTTATGACGAGACACAGGTATATGCAGCAAACAGTCTGGATGTCCGCACACTCACCCTGTGCTGAAAAGATGGACGTTTCTGATCCTGCCTCTCTCTGCCATATACCCATGGACATCTCTGATGGCCGTGCCTCCTCTGTTAAAACGTGCATCTCCTAAGCTACTCCTCTCACTGACAGTGTTGTGCTGATGCAAGCTACACATAAATACTAATGAGACATAATGTTGATGCAAACTAGAGTCGATATACTAGTCTGTTGCATGCTCAGAACAATGCAAGGTTATCTCAGTGCACTCAAAGATATAATGACAGCGAGTAGAAAGTGATATGTTTGTCATGCTATACTTTGCATGAACACAAAAAGAAAAAAACCTTTTATGGTTTTGGACAAATAAGATAGCAGAAAAAACCAAAACAAATGAACAGCGACCTAATAGTAATTAAACAAAAATTTTTGTCGGAGCTAGCCGGAGGATGGTCGCTATGAAAAAACGACCCACACCAGGCGGTCAGCTACTTTTTTTCTCATAAGGTTCTTCACCCCAATAGTTAAATCTAATAAAACTTTATTTCACTTATCTAAGTTCAATCCCAAGTTGCTAGTAGAAAATAATCTCTCTGCACGACGTGCACGTTTCGGGCACCTTGCCCTGTCTCAAGTGCAATATCCAAGAGTTAAAGAATGAATTTCCAGCAACCGACATCCAAAACGCCATCAATGCAGCTAAGGTCTAATTTGCAATGGCCGAAATGCTATTTAAAGAAGAACCACCCAATCAGAAAAAGAGAATACCCCACATGTAGGGGAATCCCTATTGTGATTGGAAACCGAGGTAATGACGACAGCAACATTCAGAGAAGACTCTGCCAATCTATTTCACGGTTTACCTTGCATCAAAACATACATGGCAGTAGAAGAGATCCGTAATTATTCCTTCATTGGTCATCTCTAAAAACAATCTTTGCAATGCTAAGTATGGACCCTTAACAACCTCACACAAAATGGTGCTTTTGGGCATGTTTCAGTGCTGTTTGCACTGTTGAATGCTCTTATTCTGAGGGTCTCTTATTATTGACAGGGATATGTTTTGGCATTTAGCTATGAAGAACCTTTTGTCATTTTTCCTGCCCTATTGCACTGGCACCTGGTGATGCTGTGGTGATCCGTACAGTCCAAGTACTGGCCAGGCATTCATGTCCTCGCTTAATTGCCGATGAGTATACCAGATCCTCCAATGCAACCCTCAAACCACACACACACGCACTCTCACTTTCAGTCACGAAAAACCTAAATCTGCCAAAAAGATGCCCTGAACCTATAAATAACAGCTGGTATAACAGAATAACATAAGCGAGTGCTGGATGAGCTTCATATTCAGAGTTCAGGCTCCTTTTTGGGTGGACTAATAAAATGACCTCTGTTTCTCACCCAAACAAGAATCCTTTCCATACTCACTTACATACTTTTCCTACATCAGCAGGCCACAGGAATTGTTAGGGTCCCTTAAATTAGCTTCTTTAGCACAAACAGCAAATGTCAGCATGGCCAGAATAATTACTATTGCTCTTCTTCATATTTCTTTCAGGGTAGTTATTAATGCCTCTTAAGCTTACAAGCTTCCCACACCGCTGATTTCTGTTCTTTATAAATGCTTCTTATGGTTTTTGTCCATACTGCAGTTCACCATTTCAGAACAGACTAGTCACCACTTTTATACAAACATAGCAGAATATTTTCAAAGTACTGCCTTATTCCATGTCTCCGGCAGGTATAATGGGCATGTCTGCAGGGAACTTCCCAAAACATACATGGGTCATTCCTAAATACGCTTTATACATCTCTGCAGCAAACCACACCCCCATTCCGCCCCTCCCGGACACATTCTGAGATCCCCATGTTAGCAAGATAAACATCAATGGCGCTATGTACCAGAATACGCTCGTAGACATTTTCGAGAGATAAACGCTCCCGACGCACGTACACAGCCTTAATCACTTTCTGGAATGATCTCTTTAGTGATTATTATTGTGTTATTTTTTATTTTTTTATTTTTTTTTAGTCTCTTCTATACCGCGCTATTTGATATCAGTGCGGTTTACATGTAACAAACGCGTTATGTGGGCAAAGTCTTCAGAGCTTTTCACAGCTCAATCTCATCTCTGCCGGACCTGCACCCTGGAAATACTTATGCATCCACCATGTAGAAGTATGCACTATGCATTGGCATTACACTTTTATGCATGTGTAATTATGCAAGTTTAATTTTCCTGTTTAATGTATACCCGTTATTATACCTGTTTCACTGTAAGCACAAATCACGAAATTGAGATGTGCAACTCTTATGTTCATTGTAAACCGCACTGATGTCGAATAGCGCGGTATAAAAGAGACTGCAAATAAATAAATAAAATAAATGTGTACCCCCAAGCAATTTTATAAGTGCCTATGTCTGTTCATAAAACACTGTTTTATGTGCAAAAGAAGGCTTATAAAATTCCTCCCTTAGTGCATAGCCTGTTAACGGCCATTTTAGTGTTAATGTTACATTTTTAGCAACATGGATGCTAACACGTGTTCTATGTTTTAGTACATAGGCTCCTTATTGTTTGATCCAGGTTTAGAGACCCGTTGAGACGAACTAAGGTCTTTCATGCGAAATGTAAGAAGTGGGAAGAAATGTTTGGATGACAGAATCCTCTCAGAAGTCCTCTACATTCAACTCATGATGCCAAATGCTTGTTCATTGATAAGCTCGCAGTATATAGTTTTAGTATCAGCACTTTGGTTGCCGATACTAAAACAATTTTGTATCAGCTTATGTTATAATCAGCCGGGATAAAATTTGATTTAAATATGGGTGTTTGGAAATCCGAACAGTAAGTTTATGTGGGAATGATGCCTATGTCTAAATTCAAAGTGGCATCTCTGAATATGAATGCGACAAATCATCCAATTATAATGACGTTGTTCAATTATGTTAATAAGGAAACCCCTGATGTCGCATTACAGGACATGGATCTCTCTTGTGAGGAATCTCTAAGGTTGAGAAGAAGTTGGATGAAGGAACGTGCCTCTTTGCCAATATCGAGGAAGAAAAGAGAGTGGCTGTCATGTTTAAAGAATCTTCAGACTTCAAAATTTCTCAAACAAAGGGATGTGGATTCTAGAAGTTACAAAAAATATTATTTTCTGTGCTTGGAGATACAAGTATATGTGCCCCAGCCAAAGGCAATGCATGGTCAGCCCCTGTGGACACCGCTCCATAATAATAATAATAATTAATACTTATAATTTTATAGCACTACTGGACATACACAGTGCTATATAGTAGTGGTAAGTATTCAGGTATAATATGTCTAAGTGGGTACCTGAGGCAATAGGAGATAAAGTGGCTTGGCCAAGGTCACAAAGAGCGCCAGTGGCAGAAGAAGGTTTTGAACCTTGGCATCCACTCAGGTTTTCAAGATATTCCAAACAAGTGTACATAAGAGAGATTCAAGTGTGTGCTGCTTCAATTCTAAGCAAATCAATTCCAGGCACATTTATCAGAGATATTCTGAAAAGTCAAGCAGATTGGTGTCCACAGGGACTAGGTGTTGCTTATCTCTGTTCCTAACAGAGGATTCCCTGGAAGTTTACAGTTTTGCAAATCATTCTTCCCCTTTAGGAGATAGTCTAATTAATGGACGTAGCTTCAGTAATCACTAGGGGGGCATATTCAAAGGGATTGACACGGTTAGTAGACCTGTTAACTATTTATCCCACTGAGTGGGATATTGAGCAGCACATACCCAGCTTGTGCCACTGAATCTCCCCCCTTAGTGGCACTGAACCCCCCAATGCTAAATGCTTAGTGTTGGGCTATTCCAAGGACAGAGCAGGGCAGCGCCAAGGGTTAGCCAGTCAGCAGCAATATTGAGCTGCTCACTGACTATCTCTGCTGACCAGATAGCAAATTCACTATCCGGCCAACCCGAATCTTCAATGCTGCTGGCCAGATATCGCCCCAGCTTTGAATATCCAAGGTTTTTTTAATTTAATCTTTATCATATCCAGATTTAATGAAAAGTAGCGATGGCCAGCTGCTTCACTCACGCTGGCGGCCACCACTGAGTACACTCCCTAGGGTTTCTGATAGTCTAAATATCAAAGATAAACATGTGGAAGATGGCTTTGGGGTATGTTTACTAAATCAAGCTAACCGTTAATCCGGGCTATCTGCAACTACATTCCATATTATTTAATGGGACCTAATTACAGATTGCCTGGTTTAGTAAACATACCCCTTTGTATAGGTTCTCTAGTTTGGAAAACAAACGTTTAGGTCCTTGTGTTTAAAAAAAAACCCTATTTTAGAAAAAGCCCAGTGAATAAATACAAATGGTGCCACACACAATAGGAACAGCTATTTTAGCAAAGAAGGCATTTGAAAAAAGAGCAACATCACTAGGGAGTTTACATGTGTAATTAGTACTACATGCATGTATAAGTGGCAGTTTTGCTACTAAATTTAATTTAATTGGTGCTCACATTTTGATTTGTTCCAGCAGGATACAAGGTGGATTACATTAAAAATGAAGATTTAAAAAATTCATGTGAAGGCAAATTTTAGATCGTACATGGCAATCAGACCTGAGACACTGAGGTCGGGACATATACAATTCTGGATGTGTTTTAGAAAAGGCTCTGCAAAACATGGAGCCTTTTCTACCATAATGCAGGACTGCAAGTGTATTTGCCGATATGTGAAAATGGAGGGCCCATGTGGGAAAAATCAGCGGAGGAAACTGTATGTGAGCCATTTCACAAATCTGCAAGTATAAATGCCACCAATTAGCTAAAGATGCTGCTATCTTTACAGTTTAGAGGGTGAAATAAACAACGGGTGATTAAGGAGGATAATCCCGATAATCCATCCTTTAAATGGCTAGTCAAAATGAGCACATGGACAATTTTGGTCCTACATGTGCATTCCCTATATGAAATGGGGAATACACATGCAGATTTTTGACCGGCCCATGCCACGCCCACTTGAAATTTCTCCTCATTATGGACATCCACATGTACAGTGAATGTAACCCATTCTAAAATTACCATTTACATTTGGATGCTGGATTTTCCATGTGAAAATTGTGAATAAGGCTTATAAACTAATCCCACTTTGCACATTCGCAAGAAGCCATCCTCCAAAATTCCAACTTTAAGCTGTTTCAGGTGACTCTGAATGACAGAGAGGTAAGCACAATTCCCTCTTCGAGCTTTCCTCCACGATCCAAGTCCAAACAAGACGTTAGCCAAGAGTTATGGGTGACTCAAAACAAGTGTAAATGCCAATGGGGAAATGTTCGAGGATATACCTGTATTGCCAGTATATAATACAGACGGCATGGATACTTTGAAGGACCTAAACCATGCCTAGTATATGCCTCCTTGAAACCTCTGCATGCCACAGCATATACCAGTGCCTGCTTGTAAACCACTCTAATGCCTTTCAGCCTGGGTGATATCTCAATAAATAAATAAAAGATAAAGATGAAGAGTGTAGGAGTAGTCTAATGGTTAGAGCACTGTTGGGAACCCAGAAACCAAGGTTTGATTCCCACTAGCACTCCTTGTGGCCTTGGGCAAGTCACTTAACCCTCCATTGCCTTAGAAAAATCCAAGTTATCAATGTCCCTGTTTAATGTACATTACCAAGTTTTAAATTTCAATGTAAACCACTTGGATTGAAATGATAAAGCAGTATATAAAACCTGTTAAAGAAATGAAATGATTTGGAGCCTATGCCAGAAGGCATAGGAGAAGAGACTTGAAGACTTAAATATGTATACCCTGGAGGCAAGGAGGGACAAAGGGGATTTGTTACAGACATTTAAATACTTAAAGAGTATTAATGAATAAACAAACCCTTTTCAAAGGGGGGTGGGATTGGGTGGGGTGGTTCAGCGATGTGAGGTAGTTGTAGGGGTGGAGCAGTTTGATGGGATGGTGTGGTTGAGGGGGTTGCATTCGGATAGGACAGTTTGGAGAGGAGTAGAGTAGTTGCATGGAGCAGTTTTAGCAGAGGGGTAGTTTGGGATGGTGGGATAGTTAAGAGGAGTGGGGCTATTTGGAGTGTTTGTGAAGTCTGGGGCTGGTGTAGTAGTTTTGGGGGGTCATTTTAGGGGATGGGGCAGTTTGGTGGTGGGATAGTTATGAGGGGTAGTTTTAGGATGTGAGAGCACTTTGGGAGGTAAAGGGTAGATATGTGGTGAAGAGTGGAAAACACAAGAGAGACAATTTAAAAGAAGGAATTCCCTAAATGCTATGTTTCACTATCAAACTTTGTTGCAGAAGCTGGAACTATTTCTTCCATAGAAATATATAGCACCATTTTTTGGGAGTCTTATTTCTCTGGAATCTCCAGTTCGATCTGGCCCATTTTTTAACTCATGTCTGTCTTTTACTGTTTTTCCCCTTACTAGATTTGATCCCATTCCATTGTATTTGCAGATTTATTATTCCCACTGGCAGACAGACATTCTCAACTGCTTTCATAGAATTCTTTCCAACTTCCATTGGGTTGGAAAGAATTAAAAGGGTAACTCAATTACAGAGATTATGGAATCTGTATATAGTACTTTAGATGGAGTCAGATTGGAATAATGAAATCAGTGCGTGTTGAACCATCATCCAATCCCAAATGGGAACTATTTGTGATATACAGAGAGGAAAATCCCTTCCAGAACTTTCTTTCCTATGACTGGAGGCACCATATAAGACTGGTGAAATCTGCCCAAGGGAGATAACATCAAATTGGTCCCAGACCCAAGTATGAAGAGTTTACCCCAACCAAAGGGATGTTACACAATCTCCTCTTCACTGGTCCACTACAACCATTTAACAGAAACTATTCAACTGCCAGTTTACGCAAACCAGATCTAACCGGCTCCTGCACACTCCTGGTCTTCCTATTTTATGGAATAAATGCCTTCTAATAGTTTATGGTGCCACTAGATCCAGGTCATTTCTAATAAATTGGTCCAGTCCTGGTTTTGGTCCATGTCATCTGTGGACTTGCAATCTTGTTTTTCTTGGAGAAATGGGAACAAATCCATAAATGCACTGGGATTGAAGCTCTGCAGGGTTGATGTGGTTCAGGTGGTAACCCTGTTTTTTTTTAAATTTAGAGAGCTATAATGTGTGCATTTGAAAAGAACGAAGCACTCTTTCATTGCATGGTGCATCACTTAAAGCATTTAAGTCCTCTCTCGCTCCAACCTGTGCTTGTTTGCCTTTCCTTGAAGGACTGGGTGGCTCTTTTGGCTAGGAAACATCTTTAATTATCAGCTCAAACAACTTCTAACTTCTAATTTCTAAAATTTTAACACTTAATCCCAGCCTCAAGGGAGGCGCCAATTCACCTTTAATTTTGAACAAGAATAAAATGAAATCGTAAATGTATCTGCCTACCATGCACGCCCGGATGAACATCTGAGCAGAGCTGAAGAGACTAGCTTTGTTCAGGGCTCATTTCTTACACAGTACCTGAACTTTTCACAAGCATAAATTACTACCAACATAGGCCTCCATTCAGCTCTGCCTGTTCCATGGCTGTTTTCCATGGAAAATAATGGGAGAATGGCCACAGGAGAAACATGTGGTAACAGAGCCAACAGAAACTGAAATTGTGAAGAAGGCTGGAGACAAAGTTGCATGCTTTAGAACAGATTTATACTAAATGGACATTTTACAGTGTATTAGTGCTTTTATTGTACAGCTTCTTTTGAATTAGGCTTGGAAGCCTCTGCATACCTGGAATGAGGTACCAGAAAGACAACTGCATTCTCCAAGACCAGTAGCTCCTGCGATCTCTGTGACTGCCAAGTAATCCTTCCCTGCCTCGGGTGGGCTTTGATGCATGACGACAGAGGCCAAATGCATTCGGCACCAGAGCAGAGAGTAGATATATCTTTAGAACCAAAGAATCTGAAATGTCCGTTTACGTAGAGAATATCATGTATTTTCTTAGAGCTACACTGCATATTTTCTTTGTAAATCTGGGAAATTTATGGAGCACATTAAGACTGAATGAAGAACAATCCTAGAATTCCTTTAATGTGTGTGTTTATTTTGGGAGCAGTAGTTCTGTCTTGCTCCTTTGGAATTCTGGACTCTAGCACTCGAGTCTTCACTTGTGGCTACTCTGATGTTCCCAGGCAGCTGGGCGGGAGTCTGCCCTGGCAACACTGCTGCCAGTGAGGGGAGATGCTGTGATACTGTGCTTCTAGTCATCATGGGCAGGCCGTGCCTGATGCCTCCTCACGGTGTCTAAGAGCACACATTGAAGAGTGCGCACTTGCAGTGTGACACATTGGCACGTTTCCCTCATTTTCAAAATGTCCCAAGAAGTGTCGGGAGGTGTGTGCACGTGCATGTCTTTCTGTTTAATGGCGACCGTCAGGACTACAGGTGTGGGTGTATAATGGAGAATGTCTTGGGCTGCCCGCCTGTGTGTGAAGGGCTGTGTATGATCATATCTGTTGGGAATTGTGTGTATATGTGAAAAACCACACTTACAGTGTGATAAAATGGTGCATTTCCCCTTCCTTCATTTGCAAACTCATATTAGTCTGGGTTGGGAGAAGAAGTTTGAAGAGAGATGCTAAAGTGTGTCTCATTACAGTAGCAGGGACTCTATGAGGCATCTTTATAACTGGCATAATCTATATGTTTCCATCTTCAGATGGGGGGGTGGTTTGGGGGGTGGGGTGTTTATGTGTCTTCTGGAGGGGTGGGGGCTTGCAGCTCTTAGAATATACACATTGTGGCATTTTTGCCCCATAAATTCATCTCTTCGGCCACCAACCCCTTGCACGTTCCCTCCCCTTCCAGCCCCTCTTCTGCTGCCCCCCCCCCTTGCACTCTCACTTCCTGCCTCCATTCCCTTCCCACCATCTTTCTTTCCCCAAACCACTGCCCCTTTTTTCCTGCCTTCTCTGCCTCTCTGGCCTTAGCTTCTCTTCTGCAGCACTTTTGGCTGTGATTGCTGTCTTGCTGCTCTCTTCTTCCTGCAGGAGAGGCTGCTCCCTCAGGCACAATGGTGGCCTTCCTCTCTTCTTCTGCCTGTGGGAGACATTGCTCTTTTGAGCAAACCACAACACTCCTGGCTGCGATCGCAACCTTCCTCTCCTCTTCCGTTGCTGGGGGCTGGAAGGCAACTAACATGCATGGATATATCGGCGAATAGATGGAGATAAAGCCAGTGCTGTGGTCCCAGGTAAATCCATTCTGCTTATTCTGTGGATCACCAAGGTATCCCTAGGGCCAACAGACATGTCTATAGCCGCAAAGTTAGCAGGTTTAAAGAATGGTGCCATCCTTTCTTACCAGGGTCCCCAAAACCAAACTACTCCCAACTTTATTCCTGGCATAGTCTCCCAGTGTGAACAGGACAGGAAGGGAAAGCCAATTGACTAAACCAGAGCTGAATACTAGATTAACTCATCCAAGAATATAAGAGCATATGTGTAAAAACAGTAGATTCAGAAAAGTGAGAGTGATATAGCCAAAGGAACTTTCTCTCTGGACGAATTAAAAAGAAAAAGAGATGGGGTTCTAGGAATTTTAATTAATTGTCAACTGAATTAAAAAAAGACTTTATTAATGCTACTATTTTAATATTGACTGACAAAAGCAGCATTTAGGTCAAATTTGTTTATTAGAATAGCAACACCAATACCAACACAGGTCAGAAACAGTACACAAGTATGTTGTACAAACATTAGACCAAAACAAACATCAGTTTTACTTTTACAACCCACCCAAACAGGTACTGCTAGCCCCAAGGACACACACATAGGCTAGAACAGAGGCTAGAACCCCCCCCCCCCCCACGACCCTCAATGAGACCCAAAGAAATCCTCAAAATCCGTACCCACCTCCAAGTCAGGTGTGGTCGTGTGGGTCCGCAAGAGCAGGAGTGACAGCCCTCACCCCCCTGCAAGGAGACTTTGCAAGTACCCCTCCCCCCCCCAGCCCCCCACTCCCCAATAAAACCACAATCGCCACCACGCCCAGCACAGGCAGGCTCGGGGTGTGTTCTTCGCCCGAGCCCATCCCTTATCTCCAGTATAGACAAGGAAAGAGAGAAAGAAAAGAGAAAAAAAGGCAAAAAAGAACAAAAAGAACTAACCTCCCCCCTACCCCTCCCCTTTCCCCACCTCACCCCCCCCCCTTACCCCCTTAAACAGGACTCCCCACCGATCCCCCCGACCCCCCCTCAACCCCCACCCCCCCCAGGACTGAAATAGCCTCCAGAAAGATGGCGCACCTATCCAATGAACCGACTGCCCACCCGGAGTGGATCAGTCAGTGTCCACCAAGAATCCGACTACGGGTAGTACGGGGTAGAAAGTTCAAATGTGGCCCCCACGTCAACAGAAACCTCTGCCAGCGCCCAGGATGCCCGCTAGCTCGGAGGCGTTCCATAAGCAACACCTCATGCAGTCGTCCCCTCCACAGCCCATACGTCGGCTCCCTAGCATCCATCCATCGGAGCAGAATAGTCATCCGAGCTACCACCAGCACCAAGCGCACCCATGACCAAACCACTCGCCCCAGCTGTTCCTCCCAATCACACTCCCACACATCCAGTACTACATTCACCGCCGTAAGGGATATCGTACTGCCCACACAACCTGCTATATATGCCTGCACCATCTGCCAGAAGGCTTTAACACGGGTACAACCCCATAGCATATGCCCTAGGGTAGCCCTCCCTTCTCCACAACAGGGGCAACAGTGAGACTCAGCAATCCGAGCCTTCCATGCTCGTAAAGGGGCGTAATAAAGCCGGCGCAGCAATTTGTATTGCATGTCCCGGAAGGACACCGACACACATAGTTTGGGGATAGCAGCCAGGCTTCCCAGCAATCCATCACTCGTCACCTCCTCCCCCAGCTCCCGAGTCCAGGCCGCCGCCAGTTCGTCCAGAACTATCGGCAGTACCAATTCCCATAATAACTTCTGTAACCAGGCCACGCGCGCCCCCTGCTCCTCCCCCCCAATAGGGACACCTCAATCTGGGAACTAACCTCCCCCCTTAATGCCCCAATGGGTACCGTGCGGACATAACTCCGAATCTGCACATACGGAAAAACATCCCGCCCCTCGAGGGGATAGTGCCAGCAGAGCTCTGGGAACGTCATCATAATACCCTCAGATGAGACCACATGCTCCAAATTAACGATCCCCAGCCGTGCCCAGCGTGTGAAAGAGCTACCCTCCAGCCCGGGCAGGAAATCACCATTACCCCTAATGGGGAGATAGGGCAAATGAGATGCTAAAAGCCGCCGACTGTTGCAAAAATGACGCCACCCCGCCCGGACCGGGTCCACTATGAAAACACGAAGATCCCGGTCCAGCCCGGAAGGCCCCCTCGCATGCAAGAGATATTGCAAGTGAAAGGGCTTCACTGCCCCCTGTAGTAGCCCCAAGGGGGTATATTCCTCCAAATCCCACAACCAGTCCCGGGCATACCGCAGCAGGCAGGCCACATTATACTTACGTAAATCGGGTAGTCCCATACCCCCCGAAGACGAAGGCTGGCACAAAACCTCCGCCCGCACCCGAGGCCGCCTCCCCTGCCATAACAAACGATTTAACAAACCATCCATTTTTCTCAGGTCTGACCTTTTCAACAGCAACGGCAGTGTCTGCAACAAATACAAGACCCGAGGGAACAACGTCATCTTATAGAGGGCAACACGACCACCAAGAGGTAATGGGAGATCCCGCCACTTGTCAACGCTAACAGCCACTGCAGCCAGCAATTTATCAACATTAAGCTGATATAGCTCGGCTAAATCAGCTGGAATAAACACACCCAAATACTTGAAATGCCCCGTCTCCCACTTTAAAGGAAAATCCCCCCGCCATCCCTGCGGTGCACCCACGCCTAATAACATCGCTGCCAATTTGTCCAGATTCAGACGAAACCCGGAAGGTACCCCATAGTCACCAAAAAGCTTTAAGAGATGTGGGAGCCCCATCTGAGGGTCCGCCAGATGTACAAGGAGATCGTCTGCAAAAGCTGCAACGCGAAACTCGGAGCCCCCCACCTGGACACCCCTAACATGAGGATGGACCCGAATCCTCTGCAGCAGAGGCTCCAGAGTTAAAATGAATAAGAGGGGGGACAAAGGACAACCCTGTTGGGTCCCCTTCTGGATGGGAAACTCAGTGGACATGGATCCATTGATCAGAATAGCCCCTTTCGGGTCTGCATATAGAAGCCGCACCACTTTGACATAGAAACCCGTGAACCCCATGGTGTCCAACACTTGGTACATAAAATCCCAGTTGACCCGGTCAAATGCTTTCTCAGCATCGAAACTAATGAGCATGGACCTCAACTTGGCAGCCCTACCTGCGCACATAGAGAGCAGGAATTGTTGCAAACTATAAGCTGCATGGCATCCCCGCACGAAACCCACTTGGTCCCCATGAATCAAGGTTGGCAGGATGGACGCTAACCTATCCGCCATAATCTTAGCTAGGATCTTGATGTCGACATTAAGGAGAGAGATGGGTCTATAAGAACCCGGGACCAACGGGTCCCTCCCCGGCTTCGGCAAAACCGTAACCAGCGCCTTATTCGCTTCATACGGGAAGCCGCCCCTATTGACCAAGTCCTCAAAATAACCCGCGAGAGGAGCCACCACAACCTCCCCCAAGGTCTTGTAAAACTCCCCCCGCAAGCCATCTAAGCCGGGAGCACGTCCATTTTTCAAATTCCTAATCCCTTCCTGTACTTCCTTCAATGAGATAGGAACGTTCAAGGCCTGCACTTGGTCCTCGGTCAGTTTCGATAAGGCACAGCCCGCCAGAAAATCCCTGCCCTCCTCCACTCCATCTCCATCACGGGCATAAAGCTGCCGATAATAATCTGAGAAGACCTGTTGGATCGCCGCAGTATCTTTACGAAGAGACCCATCCGGGTGGCGAATCACTCCTATGTGTCGGGCCCCTCCCGCCGGCCGCACCAAAGCCGACAGTAGCTTCCCTGCCCGATTCCCATGCTGGTACAATTGATATCTGTAATACATCATGGATTTTTGGGCACGTTGATGAAGGAGCATCTCCAACTCTTGCTGGATTTCTCGCAGTTGGCGTCCATGTACAGCAGTTTTGTCTGTCGCTAGCCTCCTCTGCGCTTTACCCAATTCTCGCTCCAAAAAAAGAATTCGGTGATTCCGACGCTTCCGTAGGGAGCTATAATAACTAATAATCTCCCCCCGCATGACCGCCTTACCCGCCTCCCATAGAAGGGCCGGAGATGTCTCTGGGTTATCATTAAGGTCTTCATAGTCCCTCCACCGATCCTTAAGATATCCCGCAAATTTAACATCTCCACTTAGCTCCAAAGGATAACGCCAAAACCGATGGCCAAGCTGAGCACGATTGCGTAATTCCAGAGTAATCATTGCATGATCGGAAATAATAGAGGGGCCAACCGCCGCATCCACCACACGGCTGAACAAGGAGGCCGATATCAAGAAGTAGTCAATGCGTGACCAAGTGCTGTGGGCCCGAGACAAGTGGGTGTACGCTTTTTCTCCGGGATGCAACACTCTCCAAATGTCTAAGAGTTGATGCGCTTCACAAATCCCCAGCAGCCGCCGCTGACCCCTGCGGTCCCTTCCCCCAGCCTGCCTAGACCTATCCATACTATCATTCAGTACGGTATTGAAGTCCCCGCTCAGTATTACCTGATAGCCATCAGCGGCAGCCAATAAACGTTCAAGAGTACGATAAAAGCAAGTCTCATACACATTGGGCGCATACACAGAGCCTAAAACAACCTTGAGCCCCTCAAGCAGTCCCCGTACCAGAACATACCGGCCGTCTGGGTCGATTTCAACCTTCTCCTCAACCCACCCCACATGCTGGGCTATTAATATAGCCACCCCATGCTTCTTTCCGACTGCCGGGGCCCCATACACCCGAGCCCTGTAGCGGGTGTCTAACTTTGCATGCTCAGCTGCGGCCTGATGGGTCTCTTGCAACAGTGCGACTCCAATCTTCTTACGTTTAAGTTGCTGCACTAGTTTATATCTCTTTATTGGGGAGCCTATACCACAAACATTCCAGGAGGCAATCTTCAAGCCACTAGTCATTACACCTCACAGAGAGAAGTCTCCAGTTATGGACAATCAACCTCCTATGGTGGCGAGAACCCCCCCCCCAGCCTAGGGTCCCCCCCCCTCATACCAGCTACCCGTACAATCATCAACCATTCCCAAACACACTCACATCCGCAACGCGCCCCATGCAAGCCCGCAAAATCAGTCATATACCCTATCCCAGTCCCCCCCACCCCCAAACTCGAACAACTGTCTCCACCTCCAAAGACAGCATAGAATCCCCACCCCTCCCCTACCCCCCTTGCCCCTATCCCTCCCCAAGCCAACCATGCTCGCAGACCACTTCCCACCTCTATACCCCTCCCCCTCCCCCCACCACCATCCTCTCCTCCCATCCTCCCTGCCCTGTACCCTCCGGCCAGTCTAAACCCTGGTCGGTCACCTCCTATTGGTAACGGGTCCCTACCCCCTGAACCCCCCCTCAATACCTTCAAACGAACACTCACATCCCTAACCCCTTAACAAATACAAGAATCCCCTCCATCCTCTCGTCATAGCCAAAAGCACCCCTCAACCTCCCCCCTCCCCCTTTCCATCTCCGGGGACAGAGGTAGCCATGGCAAAAATGCAGGAGCGGTCCTCCCACGCCATTATACACCCCCCCCCCCCATCATTCTGTGGTGCAACCCAATGCTATACAAAGGAAAGGGAACCTCTCCCCCCTCCCTGGCCTCACACCCTCCATCGCAGCCCACACCCCGGAACCTCCCAACCGGGCAAGCTCGGGAAAGGCAAGAAAATACGTTGAAAGGCCACTGAGGTGTCAACGGTTATGGGGTAGAAACAAACAAAAGTATACGAAGGAGAGCCCACGACAGCCCCCTCCCCCTAAACATTCCTATAAGCCAGGGGCAAAGAAATAAATAGCCCACTTCCTATATCTCAGTGGTGGGGGCCAAAGGAACCAAAACCCTTTGGGGCTAGCGCTCACCACAGAGTACCCGTGGCGGGTTCAGGAAAGCAAAACTCAGAGGCTCCACTTCGCGCCAACCCATCAGTCCCGGTGCGTAACAAAAATAGCACCCAGCAAAACTGAAAGGCAAAACAAACATGCCTATCCCCCTGCCCCACCGCCCCCTCCCCCCAAGAGCAGTCACAGTAATCATGTCATAGGAAGCACACAACAACAAACAGCATGTAAAACAAAAAAAACAAAAACAGCATTTAAAACAGATATCATATAGTACATAAACTGTTAAACATAAAGAGGCACCCTCTTCTGCCCTTAATACCTGCCCTCATCCAGCCCCCCTGGGGGGCGAACAACTAGGGCACCGGGATATTTCTCAAGCGGGCAAACCTGCAAACCCAGTCCCGGGGCTATTGCCCTAGTCAGTGCTGTCCTCCCGGATGAGACACTAGGAAGGAGGGCCACTCCCCCAACAGCTTCTTCTCACAGCCATCAGGACACGCAGCTTCAAGGAGCGGCCACTGATGCCCCAGCCAGTCGATCTAGGAAGGCCCCAGCCTCTTCGGGAGTCCCCAAAAGATGTGCCTGCCCCTGATGCTCCACACGCAGCCGGGCTGGGTAAAGAAGTGAAAAAGCGCAGACCCTTGCCCGCCAGCTGCGCGCAGATGGGAGTTAATGCCTTACGCTGCTGGCTAACCAGCGCGGAGTAGTCCTGAAAGACCAAAAGCTGCTCAGCGTCCCCCGACTTCCTTCGATGGCTGCGGGCTGCCCTTAAAATCACCTCCTTCTGG
This sequence comes from Ichthyophis bannanicus, assembly GCA_033557465.1. NCBI lineage: Eukaryota > Metazoa > Chordata > Amphibia > Gymnophiona > Ichthyophiidae > Ichthyophis > Ichthyophis bannanicus. Next base: position 1,350,649,216 of record CM066032.1, read on the forward strand.
CGGTAGTCTAAAAATCTGGCAATGACTGCACATGGCCGCCGGGCCTGCTCCCGCCTGGGGCCAAGTCGGTGCACCCTCTCCAAAGCTATAGGCGGTTCCGCTTCACCGGGCAGGATCTTGAACATCCACGCAAGCAGGTAATCTGGGAGAGCACTATCTGCAATATTTTCGGGCACTCCCACAAAGCGGAGATTTTTCCTGCGGCCCCGATTTTCGAGGTCGTCCAGCTTCTCCCCTTGCTGTTTCACAGTCGCCTCCAAGGCCTGCACCCGGGCCACAAGGGAATGCTGCTCATCCTCCAGGCCTGAGATCCGGTTTTCAGCATGCTCCATGCGGTCTGTGAACTCGGTAATGCTTTGGGCCACCGAATGTATCTGAGCTCCCAGCTCCCGAAACCGACCATCAAGGGGACCATCAAGGGCCCGTGCTACCGCCGCGCTCACTTCTTCCACCATGCCCTGATCTCCTTCCGATCCAGGGCTCCGAGGCGCCCCCTCCGCCATCTTAGGGTCTGGAGCACGAGTCTTTCGGGAGGGTTTCGTGGCCATCCGAGGCATCCCGTTGTTCGGAGAAGGCACTAGGGTAAACTGCCCACTCTCCTTGTTGCCCCGCGTTGGAATAGAGGGCATTCAATCGCGATATACTAAAAGATTAGGGCTGTTGGCGGGGTATGGAACCCGGAGCTGATCAGCACACAACCGGTCAGCTCATTACCAAACCGGAAGTCCAAAAGCAGCATTTAATTGTTTTTGGTTAACAGTGTTTAATTTACAACTGTCTAATGTCTACTTCCGGTGACACTGCCAAGAAAATCCAGGAGCTTCTGGGTCGCCAGGAGTCAGGACTGACTCGAAGGCACACAATTTTTTTTTTTAATGTAAAAACAAAGGAGCAGAATGAAAGAGGGAAAAGAATCCCAGACAGTGGTAGCATAAACCAAATAAGAATTCAAGAGTGTCATCAAAGGAGTGGAGAAGTCACCTAATGGTTAGGGTGGCAACCTACAACCAGTGTTCAAACCCCACTGATGTTCCTTGTGGCCTTGGGCAAGTCACTGTAAGCCCTCTGGGGACAGGGAAAATGCCTACTGTACCTGAATGTAACTCACCTAATTCTAGAAAGGCATGAGCTAAATAATAATTACAGAATTCAGAATCTCATAGGTGAGGCTGCTAACTGCTGAACTTCAAGGATCAACAACCACCTTGTAAAGCAAAGGGACCTTCAAAAGGTCTTAATATAAGCAACTATATTAAAGTGGCAAAGGGACTACAAATACCCATATACATATCTAGGTTAAATCATTAAACTGCACCAGAAATGGATGTTAGCACATCCTCAGCTGACCAATCACAGATATGCCAACATCCGCAATGTCTTTTAACTTTTCCCATTATTAAAGTAGTTTCAAAAAGTGATTACAAGTTCAGATTTTTTTCAGGATGAGATCCACAATTATGGAATGACCTGACATTAGATTTAAGAAATCCTCAGACTTTGATCACTTTAAACCTCTTTAAACCACAGCTGCCACAATGCCCTCTTCCATCCACCACTCCTCGCAAAATATGTTGGCAGCCTCAGGTAATTCAAAGAAGTGGCTAGTGCCGTTACACTGCATGCGGAGCTTTGCCAGGTATCGCAATACACAACAAACTGACCTAGCACTGAGGAGAAACCTTACAACTTTGCAGCTCCTGCCGTGAATAGTACTGGAATATCATAATTTTCTTGCCTCATGCTGTAGTGATCTCTCTCTTTGCATCGTACACAGAACTTTCTATGTCTGGATAGGTGATAACCGCTTACAGTCTCCCTCTGGGCTCATGCCATGGGCCCATGCAGTGTGCAAACTCTACTTGTATTGGACCCAAGGTTTGCCCCAACTTTACGCCCAAGGGCTGCCTTGTCTCCAGAACTCCTCGCAGCTCCGAATCTGCAATGTTCTCTGGTACACAGATTATTGCGCCAGGACTGGTTCTTGTTCATTTATCTTTCCTTTAATAGGGTCAGATCACTAACCATCTGCTGTGCCCCATCTTTGACCTCGCTCATGGGCTGTTCGAGCGTGGCTGCATGGATCTGAAAGGACTCCATCATAGCAGTGAGATCATTCATTTTTTTATACCATTTCTCAAAACTTGAGTCCAAAGCCTGCATTACCAGCGCTGTACTTTCATCCACCAACATGCATGTGGTATGGCTAGAGCTCCCTCCATTCTCTTCCTGATCCATCTAGACAGCTAAGGCTTTTGATTTCTCTTTGTCTTTCCTCAGGAGTTTAGCTGCCATCTGGGTTGGCATGCACTCCTTGCAAGCTTTGTAACTAAAGACTGCAGTATCGGTCTAAGAGGCATTCTCAAGCCCTCAGGATTCTCACATTTAAATCCTTATTTGCAGGCAGGTCCCAGGAGCTCCAAGAAACTGATTCTTCCCTTTGCTCACCACATCACGTGACCTCTGTTTTTTCCTTTTGAAGCTTAAGCGCAAAGATCATGTAAAGGGATCCCCCCTTGTCGCTGGAACCTGGGGCCAACATAGCAAATGACAATCGCTCAGTACGCTCAGATGAGACCTCAGGCGGGTGCTGCAGCTGTATGAGTGCCAGGACAGGCTTCCAACCGTGGGAGAAAAGTTTCATTCAGCCCACTAGGCCCAGTGATGCCTGTGGGCAGCACATGCCCAGAGAAGAGATGTTGATGTCATGCTCAGATGAGAGGCAGGGAAGCTTGCTGGCAATGGGGAGTCCAGCTGTTGGGAAGAACACTGTTTGGCCCCCTTGTGCAGCTCAGGATATAAGATGGTTGCTGGATGGTCAGCTGAGAGGGAAACAGAAGGGCGAGCATGCAGAGGGAGCCTCTGGAGGTGCAGAGAAAAGGAATTTGGACACTGGTGCAGGGACACTCCCACCTCAAGTGAAACCTAAAGAAATCACTTTGGATGTAATATGGATTCTTCTGGCCTTACTTCATCAGATTTGCATTTTGTATGTTAAGACTTCTTCAAGTAATACTGATAAGTATAGCCTTCTGAGACCTTATGAACTGCACAAAACTAAAGGACAGAAGAAATACTGCCCCGGATTAACCAGGTTAACACTGTCCAGTCAGCATTGGCTCAAGATCAATATACAACTCTCAAATCCAAAGAATCACTCCACTAAATGCACAAAAATTTCATCATAGGTGCATCACAAATACAACATTAAATACAACTTCAATTAAGAGGAGAAAAAGGCCTCAGAGTACATGGAGTAAAAACTGGTGCATATATCTAGCACCTATTTGCTCCCACCACATCAATGGCCTGAAAAACTCCTCCCATTTACATTGTATGATTTCTTAAAATTCAATTCCATTTAATTTAATTTAACTTTCTCGACTCTCCCCTAGAGCGTACCACTAAATACTATCCCAGATGTGTTTGTATTCTGAGTGTGTGACTGAGGCAGGTATTGTGTTGGAATGGAGTTTCTAGGTCTGGATAGGTAATAATCTAGCTTGCTCAGTTTGCTGAATAGGTTTATGGATGTTCTATGGTCCACTGCAATATTTACGGTGCTCCTCTTTTCTAGATAAGTCTCTTATGTGAGTTTTGGAATTTGATGTTGTTATGGTATGGTAGATTTTCCCTATAGGTCTTGAGTAATTTTTGTAAGGTTTTGTATTACTTCACAATATATGTTTACATTAAATAATAGGCTGGTCCAGTGTACAGTGTCAGGAGCTTATGGGGGTCATTCCGAGTTGCATTTAGTGGGGATGGATGCCCAGGAGGCCAATTCCCAACACAGAATTCCCCGCACGTACAGAGGAGACGTGCAGGGAGCTCTTTATGGGGGCAGGAGGAGGTGGACCGGAGGCAGGACTCTGACCTGGATGTACGAGGCTGATTCCAGTCATGGTCCGTATCCACCAAGCTAGATGGGAATTTATTCCACCCCGGGGATAGGGGATCGCCACCAGTCGGCTGCCGATGGAAGGAAAGGGACAGCAGGAGTTCCCCGTCACTCTATCCTGGCCTTTGCAGGCCAGATTGGGGTTGAGTGGCAAAGAAATGGGCAGAGGAGCTGCATGCTGAAAATCAGGAGTCCTGCATGGTGATGGGACACCACGGCACTGGACTCCATGCAGGAGCCCTGGGCGGGCTGTGCGGGGAATGGCCTGCACATACAAGGGCCCAGAATCGGGGCACGTCCTGCCCATCCAGGCCGGTTGCACCTGATTCTGATCCCGCGGTGATGTCTAGCCCCCATGGGATCAGAATCAGATGCAGGTCCAGCCCGTCCAGATTTTGGATATCCGGACAGGCCAGACATGCCCCGCTGGGAATGGGCCTCCATGTGTTTTTTATATTAGATTCCCAGGCTACATTAAACTGCTACATGTTTTGCTGAATATACAGTAAACGTCATTGCAAAGTTTTTAAAAAATTATATAGGCTAGAAATACATTGTTTTCTCTATTCTTGGGGCAACCACCTGACTAGTGTCCTGAGTGAGGGGAACCCCTCTTCTCTGACTAGATTCCATTTTGGCTGCTGAGGCAGGGGAGGGGTGCCATCTCATCTCTCGCCTCAAGCAGCAGATTGTCTTGAGCTGCCCTTCGTGCCACTGACTGTCCCCAGATACCACTGTTATATGCCTCAGCGCTAAGTAGTTAGCATCAGGGCATTTATTACCTGCCACTAACAATATTGAGCTGCTGCCCAGTTAGCAAGACCCTGGCCTAGCTTTTACCACATTAGCTAACCTGGTTAATCCTTTGTATATACCCCCCTCTATTCAGCTGCTATACCCTATTTTCTTTTATCCATGCCTTTCCAGGAGTAACTCAAGGCAAATTACAATCAGGTACTGCAGGTATTTCCCTGTCCATGGAAGGCTTCAATCTAAGTTTGTCCCTAAGCCAATGGAGGGTTAAGTGACTTGCCCAAGGCCAGAAGGAGAGTCAGTGGGATTTGAACACTGGTCTTGCTAGTCCCAGGCTGCTGCCCTAACCACTCCTCCACCTCTAGCGTTGCAGTTTACTTTAGGTCTGCTTTTCAGGGTTTTTTGGCAGCCTCAGTTTATCAGTAAAGGTCATGTTCTGTCATGGTACAAATCCCGAGCTGTCACTTGAAATCATGCGCAGCAGCTGCTGCTGGACAACGAACAAAATCATCTGCATGAATACATCAGTACGAATTCCCAGGATTACTGTGATTACAACTTGTTTATATCACATTACAGGGCAGGTTGTAGGCCTGAACGGTCCTCCTCTTGGTTACACAGACAGCTGTGGCCTGTCGGAAATCTTAAATGTCTGACATTCCGCAGAGGAGCAACATGACTTGCTGTTCTGCATGTGAATGGAGATTTTTCATGCCAAAAAATAGTCGCTATGTACATGCTGTAGGATGGATGGGAACACTTCACTTCCATTTTCTGTTCTTAAATCCTGGGAACAAAATATATCAACTTCACCAATTTATTTCAGAATCAGACATTTTACATGTTGCACATTCAAGACCAGGCCCTGTCTTGCCAACATTGCATGCTTTCAGAGTGCCGTAAACCAGTGTGCTATAGATCATAACATTGTATTTCATGGTGAAGGAAGCTGCGCTGACTCTACTCATGATGAAATACTTATTGACCTTCTCTGCACTATACACGGCAAAACAGGTGTAAACCATTATAAATGAAACTGTAAATGTGATATTATTTTCACTTTTAAACTGACAGGGTTTGTTTTTTTAGAAATTTGAAAAGGAAACAGCTGTTTGTGAGTAAAGAAGCATCTGGAAAGTAACCAGGATACTGGCTTTCCTACAGATTGATACCCCCAGATATTAATTCAGAATTATTAGAGTAGTAACATAAAAACACAGAAAGTGGTGGCAGATCAACACCACCAAGCCCATCTAATCTGGCCTCTCTCTTGTCTTGCTCTACTTATAAAAGGGCCGATATCCAGCAGGGCTTTGGTGGTTAGCAGCACCTGCTGACCGTGATATTCAGCAACAGTATACAGATAGTCCTGCTGAATATCTCATCTAACCACCACAGCACTATCCAAACAGTGCTGGGGCTATACCTGGCAGAGCAAGGACAGTCTCTGGAGTCACCTGATTAGCTATCTGCATTCCTAATGATTGAATCGTAAACTACAACTGTCATCTTAACCTCTCTCTCCTGGGCTCCAACCTCTGGAGACACATCCTCTGAGAATAGATATTATATTCCCAGGTCATGGCTTCAGGATCACTTTTTGCCACATCAAGGTGATACATTCCTTCCAGGTGATCTTTCTTCCAAGAGAGAACAGAGGCTGCAAGACTGGAGGTTCCACTTCTCTACTATGTGCCTCAGCCAGGAGCTCTTTGCACCAAAGACACACATATGATATCTCCCCAAATGGGAAATAATCATACATGTGGCATTCTGTGCAAAAGACCGGAGAGGCTGCATCCCATTGCTATACAGTACTGCTGTCTGCATTTTATGACTGGTGAGTTGTTTTTCTAAGGGAGTAGGGATACTTAAACTAATATAAAGTCCTTAATGAGCCCTTTTACTAAAGTGCTCTGAGCAGTTAATGTGTGTTTTCACACATGGTAATTGTGTGAAAGGGACCACGGTAAAAGTTACGATGGGGGGCATGATAGTTACCGCACACTGATTCATGCGCCAACTGCCAATTGCACATTGAGGTGGTGAAAGGGTGATTTAGGGGTTGATAAGGGGTGTGGAGTGAACATTGAAGTTAGCGCATGTTAACTGCCGGGAACATGTTGGCTATACCCTCAGTAGTTAATGGATAGGCTTTGCACTTAATGCAAGCTAGTTTTAGCACTAAATGCATGCTAACCACAAAAACTTAACTCACTTTAGTAAAAAGGTTCCTAAGTTTGTTAGGTATATTTTATGCTATCATTTTATGTTTACTTTTCAATATTCTGCAAAGGACCTTAAATTATCTATTGCTAAGGTTTAAGCTCTCCCTACACCCCTTCTTGGGAACTTTGCTCTTCTGGCAAATCACTTCTATCTGCTGCTTCTTTGGCCTGCAACAAACTACCTGAGTCTGTACGTCAGGCACCTTTACTGACCCTTTCAAATCCAGGCTAAAAGATCACCTCTTCGCTGCCACTTTCGGATCTTGACTCACCTGATCTCCTTTGTGTTTCCTTACCATTCCCACTAGCTATATCCCATGTCTACAGCTACTGTATTGTCTGTCTTGACTAGATTGTAAGCTCTGATGAGCAGGGACTGTCTTTTATATGTGTCTGTGCAGTTGCTGCATACGTCTTGTGGTGCTATACAAATGTTCAGTAGTAGTAGTAGTAGTAGTAATAATCTCCAGTTAACCTTTGTGGAGAAAGATTTCCTTTTTATCTTAATTAGCTTAAAAGTATAAATCAAACACTGAGCTTGGAATGGATGAGAATATTAAAAAAGAAAACTAAAAGCTTTCAAACTAGCCTATTGCTTAACTTAGGAGTATGTTTACTAAACGGCATTAAGGGAGCATGTGTGCCGTTAACGCCCCTTATTGGCACCCTAGCTCCCCAAACGCCGCCAAAACGCTGCTTTAAGGGGTGTTAAAGGCACCAGCAGCGTTAAGGGTGCAAGAGGCAGAGAGTGGACGTTAATGGGGCAAGGAGTGGGCGTTAACAGCCATTAACAGCGTGTGCTTCTTTACCGCTGATTGCGCAATCACCTAAAAAGCCCTTTAATGCTGGGAACCCGCTCGCCAAGTAAAACCTCATGGAAAGGGTGTTTGTAGAGTGGAGAGAGACAATTTAAGCGTCAGCAATGTGATGTGCTGACCAGGACCAGGGAGCCCAAAAATGTGATAGTAGTGCTCCATTTGCAGTAACAGCTTGGTGCTCAAGTAGGAAAGGGCACCATGCTGATGGTGCAAATGGGGCACAGAGGGTGGCACGGTGGTCATGCAGTGGGGTGTGCTAGTTGACAGGGCAGACTAGACAGCTGCCCAGGTGGCACATAAGAGCATAGGAACATAAGTTCCAAATATGTGCCACACTGTGTAAGACCAAGGCCCTGCAAGCCCAGTAACCTCTGTCCAATAGTAGCCAATCTAGGGCACAGGTACCTAGCTGGGTCCCTAAAAGACACACATGCCCATCAATGCCTGTATTTTGGCAAGAATCTGACCCTCAGTGGCCCCTGAATAATGGTGTAATGACAGGAATCTGACCAAACCTTCCCTAATCCCAGCTAGACGAGGAGCCTTCCCGACATCCTCTAGTACTGAGCGCCTGACTGTGTCTATGCATTGAAGTAGCATCATTGTCTGATCCTAGTCTCCCCATAATGTTATGGTGTAAACAATCGAGCTACGTTTACCCGTTCCATGCCATCTAATGTGTAGACCCTTATCATATCTCCCCTCAGTCATCTAACATCCAGGGTGAGGAGGCCAAGCCTTTGCACCCTCCTCACATAGGGATATCCTACTATCTCCATCACCATCTGTGATGGCTGTCACGATCGTACAGTGACAGTGGTGGAACACAGACATACTGCTGCTATGGAAAGGTGATGTGCCACATGAGGCAGTCCAAGGGACATTTCAACCTAGATAGATATCTCAGAGGGTCCTCCCCAAAGCCGCTGTCCCTGGGTGTGGAGGATGAGGCCAAGAGTGCCTGCAGATGTAGCTCTCCAGGTAGCTGCAAATGTAGGCACCTGGGCCAATACCACAGCAGTGCCTGCCATCCTATCCCCAAAACTTATCGGTGGCAGGCAAGGACGGGGTCCCTAAGGCAGCAGATGTGGTGGGGGAGTTCTATGTGGCCATCCATGTGTGCCTCCATCCCCCATCCGAGCCCTGTGCCCTAGGCACCCACCCAACCTAGATGTTGGACAGGCTGGGACTGTGCACCACCACCACCACTGACAGCATGTGGGCATGTCAGCATGATATGGTGGTGATGATGGCATTGTCAGCAGCACCTGCCTGCAGCAGACCAAAGCCTTATCCTGGTCCTGTGTGCCATGTGCCAAGGTCTGTCTAAAGGGAAGCATGTCAGCAACAGGGGCAATCATCCCCATGTGGTGCAACACACATGTTCAGTATACAGATGTGCAGAGGGTCATAGGTTCAAGTCTCTGCTGGGGATCCTGTATTGCATATCTATGTGGCTAAGGTTTAGCCAAGGGTACAGCACCAGCATGTGCAGCCCCCAAGGAATCAGCTAGCAAGGGTACAAACACCCATCAGCAGCACAGACAGGCTCAACTATCTACAGCTGGCTGCAGAGGGAGGCCAATAGCACACTGAGCTGGGGCTAACAATGTGTGTTGAGAGAATGGGGTGCTAAATAGCTCCTACACATAGAGCACACCTTAACAATCCTTATGGAGACATGAATGTCAACATCCCCACTTGTGCACAGCATGCCAATGTGAGCACGTGCTGTGGCTTTCTGCACTTCACTTTGCCTTGCACTGCACTTCACTTTGCCTTGCACTGGCCAAGCTTTACCCAGCCTTTATCTGCAAATATGCATAACGAGAAGTAGAGGATTTTGGGTATGGCCTGAAACAGGATGGATGGGCTAGGACATGCCTGCCTTGGCAATAGAGTCAATGACTAGGACTTCATTGTGCCCGTCTGTCATGTGCATGGCCCGGGTGGCCACAGAATGTCATGATGAGGTGGCACACTCACTCTGACCAAGAAGTGAACATGGCAGGGCTATGTATACACATAGTGCTATATAATGTCTGACTCCAATGATATGGATGCAATCTTTGTGTGGTGATACCACTCACTAAGCCAAATGCTGGGTGTCCATGCTGAGTATCACATGCAGTATGTGCTGACCAGTGGACCTGTTGCAGTTGGTATGTACATGGCTGGAACCGCCCAGTGGTGGGCAGTAGGTACAGTCTGACTGCGCTCACTGTGGTGGAGTGTTAGTCCTCAATGGTTGGGAACAACAGTAGTTCATGGCCTACTCGCTGTGGCAGAAAGTAGCCTGAGCCTATACACCCCCACTGCATTTTCTGTCCCTGTCATTAGTTTGTTTTAATGGTTCTGGGAGTGTTCTTGTCTATTAGACAACTTTTTAGTGGTGGTGAGAATCAAGGAGGAATGTGACAAATTCTAACTAACCTTTTTATGTCTAGGACATCTGTATCTTGCCCACTCACAATCTTAAATGACAGAGGTATACAGCAGGGGTCTCCAAATCCAGTCCTGGAGGGCCACAAACCAGTCAGGCTGGCAGGATATCTCTAATGCATATATATCTCATGCATATTCATTAGGGCTATCTCAAAAACCTGCCAGGATTGCGGCCGTCCAGGACAGGGTTGGACACCCCTGGTGTATGACAACCATCCAGACATATGCTGCATCACAGAGTCTTGGCTATCAGAATCTGACACAGTACTAACTAATTAGTTGAAAGTCCCTGGATATGACCTAATTCACTGTCCCCGAATGACTAGTCATGGAGGAGGTGTTCTCATAGTAACAAAGCAGCATCTCAAAACATTCCTACACCAAGCAAAAAGCATTGATGGATTAGATCTCCTCCAGATGGAAAACACTAGGCTATCGATTTGCCTCATATACAGATCACCGAGTCCCAACTCCGATAACCTCATCCCAAGCTTTGAAACGGTATGTTCCACCTCCCTAAAGAAACCCTTATTACTATTAGGTGACTTTAATCTCCCATCATTACATCAATCACACTCCATGAATTTTATCAACTCTATGGCTGATAATGGGTTTTCAACTGATTGTAAACTCTCCCAACACATATAAAAGATAACACACTTGATTTAATATTCATTCCCAAAGAGATCATTCACCATTCTCTCTACTTCCCCCCACATGCATCACAAGTACCTTGGACTGAGCACTACATAGTTGAATTTACAATGCCGCAAACACTGCCCTCAACCCCGCCTAACAATAAAAATTCCTGGTCCAAATGATTTAAAAAATTTGATAAGGACAACTTCCTTAATGAGATTGTTCCACAGACAATCCTCACGCAGTCTTAGAAGACAATCTGGCATGTTGGAACAACTCTATACATAAAGCTGCTACTGAACCAAAATCTCATAGCATAAAAAGCAAAAGAATTCCGAAAAATGGTATACCCATGAACTAAGAAAACTAAAACAAAAACTAAGAAGGCTTGAACATAAATGGAGACTTACTAAAACCACAGAGGACAGAATGAACTACATGAGCACCTTACAACAATACAAGGATGCCATAGTACAGTAAAAGAGAATATCATACAAATATTCTAACTAAATCCCTAAACCGGCCAAGAGAGCTATTTGAAATCGTCAAATCACTCACACTTCATCAGACCAAAGAATTAAATAGCTCAATAATACCAGACACTTGTCTTACACTATATGAACAAGCTGAAACTCTCTGATACAGAGTCCACCCTAGAGCTTGACAATACTCCATCATTCTCTGATAAAAAAATGGGATGAATTTCATGTAGTTGACCTAAAACACCTTAAGAACATAAGAACATAAAATAAGATATGCCATACTGGGTCAGACCAAGGTCCATCAAGCCCAGTATTCTGTTTCCAACAGTGGCCAATCTAGGTCATATGTACCTAGCAGTTTCCCCAAGAGACACAAGTTCCACAATGCTTGTACTGGGTCAAGCATTGATATCTTCGGTCACTTCTTAATAATGGTTTATGGACCTTTCCTCTAGGAACTTGTCCAAACCTTTTTTAAACCCAGCTACACTAACAGCCTTTACTACATCCTCCGGTAACAAATTCCACAGTTTGATTACACGTTCAGTGAAAAAATATTTTCTTTTATTAGTCTTAAATAGTTTACCTTGTAGCTTCATTGCATGTCCCCTAGTCTTTCTATATTCTGATAACGTAAACAATCGATCTACAATGACCTAGATTGGCCACTGTTGGAAACAGAATACTGGGCTTGATGGACCTTGGTCTGACCCAGTATGGCATATCTTATGTTCTTATGTTCTTATGTACGTTTACCTGTTCCACTCCGTTCATTAATTTATAGACTTTTACCATATCTCCCCTCAGCCGTCTCTTTTCCAGGTTAAAGAGCCCTAACCTTTTTAGCCTTTCTTCATAGGAGTATCCTTCCATCCCCTTTACCATTTTGGTGGCTCTTCTCTAAACCTTTTCTAAAATCGCTATATCCTTTTAAAGATACGGCGACCAGAATTGCACACAATATTCAAGGTGCGGTCTCACCATGGAACGATATAGAGGCATTATAATATCTTTTGTTTTATTTTCCATTCCTTTCCTTATCATACCTAGCATTCTATTTGCTCTCTTGGCCGCCGCTGCACACTGGGCCGAGGGTTTTAACATGGTATCCACAATGACGCCTAAATCTTTTTCCTGGGTGGTGGTTCCTAATGTGGAACCTTGCATCGTGTAACCATAGTTTGGGTTGTTCTTCCCTAGGTGCATAACCTTGCACTTGTCCACATTAAATTTCATCTGCCATTTGGATGCCCAGTCTTCCAATTTATCAAGATCCTCTTGCAATTTTTCACAATCCTCTTGGGTTTTAACAACTTTAAAAAAGTTTGGGTCATCTGCAAATTTGATAACCTCACTCGTTATTCCACTTTCCAGGTCAATTATGAATATGTCAAAAAGCAGTGGACCCAGCACAGATCCCTGGGGTACACCACTATTCACCTTTCTCCATTGGGAAAATTGGCCATTTAGCCCTACCCTCTGCTTTCTATCTTTTAACCAGTTCCTAATCCACAATAGTACACTGCCTCCTATCCCATGACTCTTTAGTTTTGCCAAACGTCTCTGATGAGGGACCTTGTCAAAGGCTTTCTGAAAGTCCAGATACACAATATCAACCAATTCACCTTTGTCCACCTGTTTATTCACTCCTTCAAAAAAACATAACAGATTAGTAAAACAAGATCTTCCTTGTCTAAAGCCATGTTGACTGTCTCCCATTAGGTTGTGACTATCTACATGCTGAGTAATTTTATTCTTTATGATGGTTTCTACCATTTTTCCCGGTACTGATGTCAGACTCACCGGTCTGTAGTTTCCCAGATCACCCCTGGAACCCTTTTTAAAAATTGGTGTTACATTGGCGATCCTCCAATCTTCAGGTATTAGAGATGATTTTAATGATAGTTCACAGATTACTGATAGCAGGTCTGCAATCTCATATTTCAGTTTTTTCAACACCCTTGGATGTATACCATCCGGCCCAGGTGATTTGCTACTCTTCAGTTTATCTAATAGTTGTAAGACATCTTCCCGATGTATCGATATTTCCTTCAATTCTTCCGCACCTTTAAATACCACTTCAGTCATGGGTAACATCCCTACATCTTCCTCAGTAAAGACCGAAGCAAAGAATTCATTCAGTCTCTCTGCTATCGCCTTATCGCCTCTTAGTGCTCCTTTAACCCCTTTATCATCTAATGGACCAACTGACTCTCTCACAGGTTTTTTGCTACGAATGTACTTGAAAAGGTCTTTATTTCGCGTTTTTGCTTCCGCAGCAAGCTTCTTCTCAAATTCTCTCTTTGCCTGCCTTATCAATGCCTTGCATTTGACTTGCCAGTGCTTGTGCTGTTTCCAGGTTTCGTCGTTTGGCTCTTTTTTCCATTTCCTGAAAGATGCTTTTTTGGCAACAACAGCCTCTCTGACCTCACCTTTAAACAATGCTGACAGTTTTTTGGACTTCCTTCCACTTTTCTTAAAGCGTGGAATACAGCTGGTCTGGGCTTCCAAGATAGTATTTTTCAACAACACCCAAGCTTGATGTACGTCTTTAACCTTTGCAACTGCTCCTTTTAGGTTTTTCTTAACTGTTTTCCTCATTTTATCATAGTCTCCCTTTCGAAAGTTAAAAGGTAGTACTGTGGATTTCCTTACTATCCCTCCTCCACTAATTAAATCAAAGGCGATCATGCTATGATCACCATTGCCAAGTGGCCCCAACACCCTTATCTCTTGCACTAGATCTGGTGTTCCACTAAGGACTAGGTCTAATATGGCTTCCCCTCTGGTCGGTTCATAAACCAGCTGCTCCAAGAAGCAGTCATTTATTTCATCTAGGAACTTTATCTCCCTAGCATGTCCTGACGTGACACTGACCCAGTCGATACCGGGGTAATTGAAATCACCCATTATTATTACTGCGCTGTAACTTTTGTTAGCTTCCTTGATTTCTTTGAGCATTTCATCATCCATTTGGTCATTCTGGCCAGGTGCTCGATAGTACACCCCCACTGCCATTGCCTTCCCCCTTTTATATGGAATTTCAATCCATATAGATTCTACAGCAGATTTTGTTTCCTGCAAAACTTTAATCCTTTCTGAGTCAATGCCCTCTCTAACATAGAGCGCAACCCCTCCACCAATTTGATCAGCTCTATCATTACGATATAGTTTGTACCCAGGTATCACAGTGTCCCACTGGTTGTCCTCCTTCCACCATGTCTCTGATATTCCAATCATTTCTAACCTTTCATTTAGTGCTATATATTCTAACTCTCCCATCTTATTCTTTACACTTCTAGCATTTGCATACAAGCATTTTAGAGAATGTACTTTATTCATGTTAATTTGGCTATTGTTAGACATGGGTAAATTGGGATCTTTAAGCTCTGTCTGCTCCATACTTGAGGGAATTTGGGCTACTTTACTCTTTTGTGGAACCTCTCTGCTTTTGGTAGTATCCTTCAAGGATACATTCTTCCGAACCATCCGCTCTTGGGTGACTGTCGGCTTTCCCCTAATATCTAGTTTAAAAGCTGCTCTATCTCCTTTTTAAAGGTTAATGCCAGCAGCCTGGTTCCATCCCGGTTAAGGTGAAGCCCATCCCTTCGTAAGAGCCCCTCCTTTCCCCAGAATGTTCCCCAGTTCCTAACAAATCCAAAACCCTCATCTCTGCACCATTGTCTCATCCATGCATTGAGACTCCGGAGCTCTGCCTGCCTTTTGGGTCCTGCGCGTGGAACAGGAAGCATTTCGGAGAATGCTACCATGGAAGTTCTGGATTTCAACTTCCTACCTAAAAGCCTAAATTTTGCTTCCAGAACCTCCCTACCACATTTTCCTATGTCATTGGTACCGACATGTACCAAGACAGCAGACTCCTCCCCAGCACTATCTAAGACCTTATCTAGGTGGCACGTGAGGTCCGCTACCTTCGCACCAGGCAGGCATGTTACCAGGCGATCCTCACGTCCACCAGCCACCCAGCTATCTACATGCCTAATGATCGAATCACCAACTATAACGGCTGTCCTAACCCTTCCCTCATGGGCACATGGCCCTGGAGAAACTTCCTCGGTGCGAGAGGGTTTTACATCACCTGGAGGACAGGTCCTAATTACAGGATCACTTCCTGCCACACCAGGGTGATGCTCTCCTGTCACGTGACCTCTCTCCTCCATGGCAACCTCCATGGCAATATGTTCCCTGTAAAATAGTTATCTACAAGTTATAATACCCTGTTCAATGTAATTTCAGTTTGTTCAATGTAAACCGCACTGATGCAGAATAGCGCGATATATAAGAGAATGTAAATAAATAAAATAAATAAAATAAACAGGGGTGCTGCCAGACTGGAGGTGGGACTTCAGGACTATATCCCTGTAGGTCTCGTCTATGTACCTCTCTGTCTGTCTTATGTTTTCCAAGTCTGCTACTTTAGCCTCTAGAGAACGGACTTGTTCCCTGAGAGCAAAGAGCTCCTTGCACCTAGTGCACACGTAAGACCTCTCACCAACTGGGAGAAAATCATACATGTGACACTCAATGCAAAAGACTGGAAAGCCCCCATCCCGCTGCTGGACTGCTGTCTGCATCTTAGTTTTAAGTTTGTGTCTATATCTTTAAGTTCTTACTTACTAGGGGTTGCTATGGGTATTTATACCAATAAAACTGTACCTAATACGTTTAATATACCTTGTTCACCTGAAGCTTAATTAATCTCAGGTCCTTAGTGTATGACTGATTTGGATAATGAGCTTCACCTGAAAGCACCTCCTGTCTTTTAAGATGTGTAAGTACCTATAAAGCTATGATTATCCCAGGGGTGGATGGGTGTGAGGAGGGAGGGAGGTAAATAACACTTATTAAAAGAGGGCTGCTACACAGTACCCTGTCTTGTGCTGCTGAGGTAAGCTAAATTCTGATTTGATTTAAATTATAGCTCTTAGCTGCTGCTAGGCTCTAACTTCTTATGAAATTTAAACTACAAGCTCTCTGTTGGTTTCTAAATTTAAGCAGAAAGCTCTCTTCTGTGTTTTAAAACTAAAAGTACTTTTCTGATGCTAGGCCCTGAGTGACTATTAAATGTACACTACAAGCTCTCTGCTGGGTTCCAAATGTAACCAGAAAGCTCTCTTCTGTGTGTTAAATTTAAACTAAAAGTACTTTGCTGTTACTTGGCCCTGAGTGACTATTAAATTTAAACTACAAGCTCTCTGCTGGGTATGAAATGTAACCAGAAAGTTCTCCTCTGTTTTAAATTCAAACTTTAATTGCTGCTACTAGGCCCTAACTGATCCAACAAAAAACAGTGGGTTCACAGATTAAGTAGCTTTAATACAAAGAATTCTTTTTAGAAAATTACCAGAAGTATATACTCACAGTTGCAGATTTCTCTCCAGAAGTAATAGTCCCCCTTTCTAGTCCTTCAAGACAGAGGATCACAGAGCTCTGGTTGAGCTATTTATGCCTCTGCTGCTGAGGTAATGCTGTGACCAACTTCCTGGGTAATTAACAGTCCTTATATTATCTCCAAAATTAACACTACAACATCTAGGTTAGACCCCTGCCCCATCCATTGGATAAAGGCAACTAAAACAGAGTTAGCACCTTTTATACTCAGAATAATTAACCAATCACTCACTCAAGGAATTATGCCCAATGCCCTCAAGCATGCAATGATCAGACCAATTCTAAAACATAAATCATTGGAGAAAGATAATCCTAATTCATACAGGCCTATATCTAGTCTGCTGTTTCTTGCTAAAGTAATTGAAAAAATTGTCCAGATTCAATTTCAAGATTTTATTGATCTCAATTCCCCTTTAGATGAGCAACAATATGGCTTCAGACCATTTCACAGTGTAGAGACTTTACTGCTAACTCTATTAGATAACCTAATTTGAGGGATTGATAGCACAATACAAGCCTTTGTACTATTATTTTTGGATATCGCATCTGCATTCGATAATATTAGCAATAAGATCCTCCTCTCAAGGCTTCAACAAATTGGACGACATGGTAATGTTTTAAAATGGTTTGAGTCATATCTTATGGACCATATTCAACAAGTTAGGATAGGTCAAAAAACGTCTAATTCTTATAAACAAGAACAAGGTATACCTCAGGGTTCTTCCCTTTCTGCTTTACTTTTTATTATTTATCTACAACCTATATGTTCCATCTTCAAGAAATTTAAATTATGCTACCACATCTATGCGGACAATATAATGCTTTATCTTCCTGTAGACATTACCAAACCAAACTATTACCAATTAAATGCATGTTTGACTGAAATAACAAAATGGCTGAACTTACACAAACTGAAGATAAATTATAATAAAACTGAGGTTTTATTCATCTCAAGGAGCCAAACTTTTATACCTCCCCCAAAAATCACTTTACAACAGATTGACTTAACTGTAAGGCAGGAAGTGAGATACCTTGGGGTGACCCTTGATCAGACTCTCAGTATGGTCACCCATATAAAGAACATTACCAAATCAGTCTACTATAAATTACGACTCCTACAACACCTTAGACCGCTACTATCCAACTTTGATTTTCGTTCAGTTTTACAAGCCATGATCCTCCCACACTTTGACTTTTCCAATAGTATCTTACAAGGTCTCCCCAAACAGATGCTGAAACCCCTGCAGTTAGCACAAAATGTTGCTGCCCGTCTGATAAATAAGACAAATAGGGCAGAAAATATCTATATTATATGGTCTACATTGGCTTCCTATCATAAGCCGAATAAAATATAAAGTACTAATGACTACTTTTAAAACACTAAAGGACATTTCACCAAGCTATCTGAACACCTTCATAAATATCTCCCCTACTGAAAGAATGAGAAGAGTATGTACCCAAAATAATATTACAGTCCGCACTCAATACAGATACACAAACCAATCCACGATCAACAGAGCATTTTCATACTTTGCCCCAATCTTATGGAATGCCCTCCTAGATAAACTAAGAGCTATTAATGACTTCCAACTGTTCCGTAAGGAAATTAAGATATTCTTATTCATTGAACATTTTGGAGATAATCACAATCGGGATCAGCTCTACCCAACATAGTTCTGATAGTCACTTCCCAGCCCCTGCCCCTAACCCCTCCTGGAACTATATCTCCCTTCTTTATTCACAGACACATAAAGAACAGCCTTTACCCGCCCTTATAATACATAAATTGAGACACATAACTCCTATAGGTATGTAATAAATGTAAATATGTTGACTGTAAATATGTTATATGTTTTAGGTAATTCATTCTTACACACATGTACTAAAAAGTTCAATGTACCTGTTCTGTTCATTTTAAACCGCCCTTGATCTCTGGAAAGGGCGATATAAAAAAAAAACTTTTAAATAAATAAAAAATAATTTTTAAAAAAGGTCTGAATCATGTCTCCCCTGTCCCTCCTCTCCTCCAAAGTGTACATATTTAGATCTTTGAGTCTCTTCTTATAAGTCTTCTGACGCAGGCTCCAAATCATTTTGGTCACCTTCCTCTGAACCACTTCCAGCCTTTTTATATCCTTTGCAAGATACGGTCTCCGAAACTGAACACAGTATTCCAAGTGAGGCCGCAACAGTGACTTGTACAGTGGCATTAGTACCTCTTCCTTTCTGCTGGTAATTCCTCTCTGTATACAACCCAGCATCCTTCTGGCTTTTACCACCACCTTGTCATACTGTTTCGCTACCTTGAGATCCTCAGAAACAATCACTCCGAGGTCCTTCTCCTGCTCCATGCACACCAACATCTCACCCCCTATCGCATACAATTCCCTTGGATTTCTGCCTCCCAAGTGCATAACACTGCACTTCTTCACATTAAATCTTAACTGCCAAGCATTAGACCATTCTTCCAGTTTTTTAGATCTTTCCTCATGTTATCTACTTCCTCAGGGGAGTCCACTCTGTTACAAATTTTCGTGTCATCTGCAAAAGGATGGACAGCAATATCACTCATTGAACGGTATTGGTCCCAGGACCAAACCCTGGGGCACACCACTAATCACCTTCCTTTCATCCGAGTAAGTTCCATTTACTGTCTGTCAGTCAACCAATTTCTGATCCAGTTCACCACATTGGGACCCGTCCCCAGACTGTTCAGTTTATTGATACGCCTCCAATGAGGAACAGTATCAAAGGCTTTGCTGAAAACTAGATAGATTACATCCGTTACATGCCTTTGATCTAGTTCTCTGGTCACCCAGTCAAAGAACTCAATCATATTTGTTTGGCAAGATCGTCCTTTGGTAAAACCATGTTGCCTCAGATCATGCAACCTGTTGGTTTTGAGAAAGTCCACTATTCGCTCTTTCAGGAGCGCCTCCATTACTTTTCCTGCCAATGAGGTAAGGCTTACAGGCCTGTAGTTTGTCATTTCTTCCCTACTGCCACTTTTGTGAAGAGGTACCACACCAGCCTTTCTCCAGTCCTGTGGAACATTTCCTGTCTCCAAGGATCTATTAAAAACATCCTTTAATGGCCCTGCAAGAATCCCTCTGAGCTTTTTCAGTATCCTGGGATGTATCCCACCCGGTTCCATGGCCTTGGCCACTTTCAGTTTTGCAAGCTTCTCTAACACATCATCTTCTGTGAATAGTGTGGTATCTACTGCATTCCCATTTGTATATTTGTCAATCACAGGTGGTCCTTTTCCAGGATTTCCTCTAGTAAAAACAGAGCAGAAGTATTTGTTTAGCATTGTCACTTTTTCAATGTCACTTTCCACAAATCTATTCCCAGCACTTTTGAGTCCTGCAATTCCACCTCTGATTTTCCTCCTCTCCCAAATATACCCGCAAAATGTTTTGTCACCACACTTCACATCTTTAGCCATCTTTTCTTCTGCCTTGGATTTTGCTATCCTTATTTCTCTTTTTGTCTCTTTTAGTTTTATCCTGTATTCCTTTCTCTGTTCCTCTGTTTGTGAACGTTTGAATTTTGTGAAAGCTGTGGGTTTTGCCTTTATTTGTGCAGCCACTTCTTTGGAGAACCAAATAGGTTTCCTTTTCCTCTTGTTTTTATTTACTTTCTTTACATACATATCTTTTGCCCCTTGCAATTACACTTCTCTTATCACCTCTGACCCTGCCAACTCCTCCTTCAGGTTCTTGGCCATTTTTCTGAAGTCAGTGTTTTTAAAGTCTAGGACTTTGAGCTTGCTATGATTGGATTCTACCTTGGCTTTTATCTCAAACCACACCATGTGATGATCCATGCTACTCACATGGGCACCTACCTGGATATTCGACACACTGACTCCGTTGATGAGCACTAAATCCAGCACCAACTCTCTCTGGTTGCTTCCATCACCATTTGTCTGAGTAACGCATCTTGGAAGGCATCCACAATTTTTTTACTTCCTTCCAGATTTTCAGAAGGAATACTCCAATCCACATCGGGTAGATTAAAGTCACCCAACATGATCACGCCCCCCTTCATGGCTATCTTTGCAATATCAGCAATCAATTCGCTATCCATTTCTTCAGTTGAGTTGGAGGCCTGTAGACTACACTAGTATTGATGACAGTGCCATCTCCTCTTTCCAACATAATCCACAGTGCTTCTTCTTTTCCCCACGTCCCCTGCATTTCAGCAGCTTTAATATTGCTTTTGACATATAGGGCTACTCCTCCTCCTTTCTACCCTCTTTATCTCTTCTAAATAGATTACAGCCAGCTATGGCTATATCCCATTCATGCGACTTGTTAAACCATGTTTCTGTAATGATCACAATGTCCAAGTCCATTTCCATCGTTGGGGCTTCCAGGTTGGGAACTTTGTTGACTAGGCTTTGAGCATTTGTGCTCATTGCTTTCCAGCATTTGTTGACTGGCTTGCCTGTGTTTTGCATGGATTTTGTTCTACACGCCCCTTCTCACTTGCCATTGATATGTGGTTTAAAATTGTGGCTGTTTCTAATGATATTTTGTATTTGCTGGGAGTGACGTTCTGAATTTGTCCGTCTCCGTCCATCACTCCCTTTCCCTAGTTTAAATGCCTGTCCACATAATGCCTGAATTTTTCACTTAGGATCCTTTTCCCTGTGACAGAGAGATGTAGTCCATCAGCATAGTATAGTTGATCCATCTGTTTCCCCAGTCGCCTATATATCTAAATCCTTCTCGTTTGCACCAGATTTGGAGCCATGTATTAAAGTTGTTTATGCGATGCAGCCTTGAACATGTGTCTGTACAGCACACACACCAAATGATCTTGGCCAGTCAGATCTCATACATCCACCCAGCACAAACATACCGAACTCTCTGCTCGGAACCTCCATGGTACAAATCTTCAACCAACTTCTGGCTGTCAGGTGCATTCCTGTATTTGCCAGTCAACAGCTCTACTATGGCCTTTGAGGGTCCTTTGCAACAGTTAGGCAAATCATACACACCTCTCCTGTGACTGCTTCACATTACTACTCATGGTCAATCCGCACTTTGCTGCCCACATCAGGTACCTGCTGCCTCCACTCAGACACTGTTCAGGCCTATCTCATGCCAGACACTGACAGTACTGATGGATATCTGTCCTCACCTCACAGACATTATACTGTAGCTTACGGCAAGGCCTAGGCTTTCAGCAACACCTAGGACTTCATGCCATGCACAGCGTCCCCTGCTGCTGCCACCCCTCTGCTGGCTCCACTACTGCCACCACCTGACCATGATACTGCCACTATCCACACTGGCCAGCATCTGTAGGCAGCTGCCTATACTGCCTAGTCAACAGCACAGCCCAGATATTAGGTCCAACATGCTCATCACACATACTGCAACAGAGGCGGGCAACAGGTCAATCAGCTCCATCAGCTACTACCACTCCTTCCATCCATACCTTTTTCATTGGCTTCCCTGCCCCCTTTCTGCCTTACAGAGGTTTTCCTGCGTTGGGGTGCATGCTTGACACCTTACTGCACGCTATCCTGTTAGCACACACTAAGGGGTCTGTTTACTAAATCGCGTTAGTGCAGTTCGCGGTAGGAGACGCGGTAGTGAAAGAAACCCCAAATAAGGACATGGGCGGTACATCGTTACCACTACCGCGCGTTAGCAAAATTAACGAGCATTACCGGGCGCCGTGCCACGTTACTGCGCGGTAATCATAAGAAGACGTACAGACACAAAGCACTGAAACAGAGCTGTAGCACAATGGTTACGGTACTGACTGCTGTTACAGGCAGCATGGGTTTGAGCCCCCAGTGTGCCTAACACAGAAGGCTGTCTCAGGCATCACCCTGTACATTACAGAAGGAAAGAGGAGGCATGCTTTTCGTTACGCTGAGTATTGGTGTCAGAAAAACACCCTCGGAATGTGCCTAGCCACGTACGTTGGTACGTGCGTAGCTACGCGCGTACATGGGTACGTGTGTTTTTACCAGTGTGGGCATCTTATATTACAGACTTTGTAGGGTGTCCTGCACCTATGCATTATGCTAACAGATGTACGTGTGATGGCCTATGGTTTATCAGAGCCTGTGAGCAGGTGCTGGTGTTTCACAGGGTTGGATTGGGCCAGTCACACCCATGATGCACTGCACATGCAAAGCAGCTGTCCACAGATACACACCATGGGGAATGCACCCCCACAGCACCTCGGCCTGGTAGGGGGTACCGACTGTATGATGTACTGGCACAGAGCAGCTACACACCGTCACATTGTGCGGGTACTGTGCTCACCCTGAGGGTGCAGTGAGGCGCCCAGCACTAGGTCCACAGCACCGGCCATGGCGCAGGTCCAAAGCAGTGTTACTGTGTGAGATAGGTAGTTTCTGCAGGAACACCTTGGACATCTCTGTCTGTTTCAGTCAGGTACAGCCCCCATGCACCACCACCACACCCCTCCCCCAGGGCTGAGGGAGGCAAACAGGGTCTCCTATCAAAAGATCCACAGTCTACCGTGCTGCAACGGTGGCAGTAGAGGGGAACATGAACCCTAGTCCTGCTGGGGAACAGACACCCCACAGGGCAGTCAATGCAGCTCTGTACACAGCCATAACACAATAGCAGACAGACATTAGGCCTGGATATGGTATGCTGCACCCCACCACTATCTGATATTCCCCTGGTGCAAGCCATCAGCCACTGCACCCTGCAAGCCACTCCAGCACAACACCTACCAGCTGCAAACAGTCTGCTAGTGCCCAGTGGAGATGCCTGCACCCAGAACTGGGATGTCAGCATACACAGCAAGCAGATACATCAGTGACTGGGCCCCAGAAGGAAACCCATATGTATCACATGAGAGAAATACTAGATAGCACTATGGGAGTGCCTAGCCATGCTGTGGTCACTGCACAGTCAGGGTGAGAGTGATCTCTCAGCAGGATATACTGAGGTCACCCTGTCTGTGTAGTTGGTGGCCGGGCACTACAATGTGCCTGTCACTGCCCTATGCCCTGTGCAGATGCACCCTGGCCAGGCCACCCTGTCCGGCCTATACCCATGGTACCTTGCTCCTCATTATGCACATTGGCAGCCCAATACTGGCAACAGTGCTGGCAGTGTGGGCTGTTGAAGGTGTTTGCAGCCACCACACACTGGATAGACAGACAGCCACCCCCACACCTATGCCAGCATTGTGCTACTATAGAGGTGGTCAGCAGCCATACCCACCACACCAGTCCTGGGCATAGTACAGGCATGGATATGGTACACAAGACTGTTGGGGGGTCACTCCCCAGGGTGGTGAACACTGTCAGAGACCAGACCTGCAGCACACACCGCAGACATCAGAATGATTGTTATGGTGGAGCTCAATGAGCAAAATGTGCTTAACGTAGGAATTGATATCTGCCAGTTATCAGAGGAAACGTTTGATAGCTGTGTACCATATACCCAGGTGTAGGGTGGCATTGCTAAGGTATGCAACTGCTAGTATTGGGAGATACAGGCAGGGCCCAATGTCTTGCCTCTCCAGCTGGCATTGGCCAATGGGGCCTGTGGGTGGGTGTGTGGCCCTGTTGGCTGCTGCTTTACGGCAGAGTTCCCCAACTCCAGTCCTGGTGTTCCACACACTGTTCGGGTTTTCATGCTGTCTCTCATAAATATGCATGAGCTACATCTGCATACCATGGGGGTGGTGCATAGCTATGCAGCACAGGCATCTTTATTAGAGGCAGCATGACACCGGAATGTTGTGGGGCCCTCCAGGACTGCATTTGCGGGACTCTGCTATAGGTAATGTGCCTGTTTCTGGTGTCTGTGTTTGGTGTGGTAAAATATAGGCCATGCGTATGTTCTCTGCACTACAGGAGTGTCTTTACTATCACTGTTTAGTGGTGGGTAAAACTATGGGGACTGGGTTGGCAGGAGCCCCAACTGGGATTTGAACTTGTGACCCTCTGGTCTTACAGGCACTGGCTGTGTCTGTTGCACCACACTGTGGCCACAGAGACAGTGCAGTCCCTGGAGTTAGTTAAACCGGCCTGACGAGTCAGAAACCCTGCTCTGCAACAGGTTTACTGTGGCCTCATTTACCTTGTATGCAGACAAAGGTGCACATAAACCGCAGAAATGACCTCACAAAAGGGGCACACACCCATAACCAAGCTGGGCAACAATGATATCATTGGGAAACATTACACCACACACCCAGGACAGCTCCTTTACAATGTAATGCTCTTTGCAAGGGTCTGCGGAGCGTAGACCCTTCCACACATCATTTCCTTTTATTTTGATGCTTTCCAGGGAGTGTTGTTCCTTGTTGCCCATTGCTATCACTGTTGCCCAGCTGAATTCTGCTTTTTAAAATGTTTCTTGTGGTCATTTTTTAACGTTTTATGTGATATTTTGTTCTGTGCACATGTATCACACTGCTCACGTTTTGTGGGTTTCCCCGGTTTTCTGTACATTGCTGACGTAAATGGTTTCTCTTCCCTTTAATGCCTTTAACGACAGGTTTTCATTTGCGTTGGAAGTGAGCTCTGACACTCCGCGCGTTAGTATGAGGGGAGCCTCTCTCCGCCCACTCTCCGCCCATTGACCCCTTCTCTCCGCCCACTCTCCACCTTCTGCGCTGTTTTAACGCGCCGCGGAGCTTTACGATCGTTAACTACGGTTAACGCGCGTAGTATGACGTTAACGGTCGTTAGCGCGTCGGTACGCGCATTATACGGCACTTACGGTCGTTAACGTCATACTACGCGCGTTATTCACGTTTAGTAAACATAGCCCTAAGTGTCCAATAGCACCCTTAATGCCGGAACACCTCCAACATGCCCAGCACCTTTTCCATACGGAAAACCCTTATCGCTGCCCTTAATGCTCACTAAAGTGTGCTAGCTTTGCGCCTTTTAGTAAACATACCCCTTAGTTTTAAATAAATGCAAAATTTATCTCTTTAATGCACAATCTCCCCTTTCCTTAATTTTAAGGCATAGTATCCTAGCAGGTCACTACTCACACACACAGATTCCTTACCAGCAGTGGCAGGCTCTCTCTCAGCACTCCATGAGACAGTGATTTTTTTTTTATTTTATATTTATAAATTTTACAAGTATACCAAGCAGAAAAAAAAAAAACCCTTGAACAGTAAAGGTGCTACTTGCGAAAAATACATGAAGAAATACACTCAAATATCAAAGTGCAACAAAAGCATCAATAGTCCACAATGGGGGAAATAGCTATCTGGAATCCATTGAGGGAAGGAGAACCCACAATATATTAAGGAAACAATTTAACAAAAACAAAGAACGGTGACAGGGGGCCGATAACCCAATTAATACATAAGAGCCTACCTAGGAAGGCGAAAATGTTACAGCATGAGTATTGATAAAGGAAGACAATTCAGTTGGTTGAAGAAAAACATATTTCTGTGAATGATAGACAATAATGCATTTGCAGGGAAACCTTAACACGAAAGAAGCCCCCATCTGAATCACCCCAGGTCGCAACAATAGTAAGAATTTTCGCCTTTTCTGGGTTTCTCTCGACACGTCGGGAAAGATAGATATTTTTTCCCATAAAACAGTTTAGCTTTTTTTTTATAAAACTATTTTAAGAGCCAATCTCTGTCAGACGACAGAGCAAAGGAAACGAACAGGGTGGAAACTAATATCTCATCTTCCTTAGGTGACTGAAGTAACGCGGAGACATCTAAAGAGTCCATCTCTATATGTCCAATAACTGTTTTCCCCTCTTTCTTCCCCACAGGAATATAGTAGCATAGTAACATAGTAAATGACGGCAGATAAAGACCAGCATGGTCCATCCAGTCTGCCCAGCAATACGGCAAGAGTAGGTGCACCTGTCGCTCTGTGCAGGCCACCCCTCCCTATGTCTTTGTTTAGGGGTGGACCCACCACTCCATGTAGGACACCCCTATTTGTTGAGAAGTTGGATGGTTCAGTTTATTTTGTTTTTGTCCTGTTTTGTAAAGGGATCCGCTGTGCTTGTCCCATGCTGTTTTGAATTCCGTCACCGTGTTTGCCCCCACCACTACCATCGGGAGAACATGCCAAGCATGCACCACCCTTTCAGTGAAAAAATATTTCCTGACATAATTTTCACTATTGGAAGAATCAACTCAGAGGGCACTGATAGTGAATCCTGAAGATACTTCTTAAATAGGGCCACGGGAGCCACCATTGGAACCACAGGCAAATTAAGAAGACGTACATTCGATGCCCTGGTGGCATTTTCTAAGGACTCCAACTTCATTTTTAATCCGATATTATGAGACAGTGATTTTGAACATGTGTCTATACAGCACTAGATATGCCTGATAGCACTTTAAAAATGACTACACTGTAGTAGATCTGCCTGTTTCTGCATATCTACCCTTCCTGAACTTTGGGTTCCTTTTCTGTCTGACGTAACTATGCACAGCATCTGGACCCAAAGAGCATAAGAGTGGTTTAAAACTCAGTTTTCTATGACAAAAATAAACAGTAATGCCCACCTGTGCTTCTTTGTCCTTTCCTGTTTGAGTTCCTATCTATAGTATTTGGGTTCCTTTTCTCACTGAGTTCAGTAAGTAGCTGTCAGTACCCAAAGAACCTAAGGGGTATGTTTACTAATCTGCGCACGCGTGCGTGGCGCACAGTACCACACAGCAATGACACACTTAAGTGCTCTTAAGTGTCCCGCACGCATGTGCGTCACATTAACGGGTCCTCGCACGTGTGCGGTGCGCTGATGTGCGATAGAGGCGGGGAAAGGCTAACGGAGGGCGGAGGAAGGCCCCCGAGGGGCGGAGAGAAGGGGTCAATGGGCGGAAAGTGGGAGGGGAGAGGCTCCCCGCACAGGAGCGGGGCCGAATATTGAAGTGAAAACTACCGCGAGTGAAACGCTCGCGGTAGAGCGCATTTAAAGGGAAGAGAAACTATTTCCGTCAGCAATGTACAGCAAAACCGGGGAAACCTAAAAACCGTGAGCAGTGTGATACATGTGCACAGAACAAAATAGCAAATATAATATGAAAATGACCATAACAAATTCTAAGAAAATTTGAATCCAGCTGTGCAACAGTGATATTAATGGGCAACAATAAAAAGCACTCCCAGGAAAGCCCCCAAAAAAAGAAATGATGTTTGGAAGGGTCTACGCTCCGTAGACTCGTTCAAAAATCACTGCATTTTAATGGAGCTGTCCTGGGAGTGTTTTTCATGTTGCCCATTGATATCACTGTTGCCCAGCTTTGTTTTTGGTTTTTTCCCCTTTTTTGGAGGTCATTTTCTGAGGTTTAATTGCACCCCTGTCCCCATACAAGGTTAACGAGCCCACAGTAAAATTGTGCAGAGCAGGGTGTATGACTTGTGCGGCCAGGTTTCCTATCTCCAGAGACTGCACTGTCTCTGTGGCCACATTGTGGTGTAAGGGACACAACCAGTGCCTGTAGGACCAGAGGGTCACAGGTTCAAATCCCAGCTGGGGCTCCTGCCAACCTACTCCCCATAGTTTTACCCACCACTAAACAGTGATAGTACAGACACTCCTGTATGGCAGAGAACATAAGCATGGTTCCAACACCTATATTTTACCCTACACCGCACACAAACCATAACAATGGCCATTACCTACAGCCTAGTCCCCCAAATTCAGTCCTGGAGTGCCACAACTCAATCAGGTCATATGCTTTTTCCAGATAGGAACATGTCTGCATGTTGGCGGAAGGGTACAGGTGGTGGAGGGGGCAGTGGCTGCAAACCACAGCAGACAGTGGCCTAGGCCTGTGCAGGCTGGCACCGTCCACCGCAACAGACAGGCTCTGTCGGATGTACAGTCATGGACTCCCCAGGGAACACAGCACGTCTGTGGCAACACGGTGGTGCAGTGCACACAGACAGTGTATGCAGGAACAGAAGGTCACAGGTTCAAAGCCCAGCTGGGGCTACTGCCAATCCAGTCCACATATTTTTCCTACAACTAAACTGTGATAGTACGGACAAACCTTTATTGCTGAGAACATACGCATGGTTCATAAGCCGATATTTTACCACACCAAACACAGACACCATAAACAGCCGCAGTACCTACAGCAGAGTCTCCCAAATGCAGTCCTGGAGGGCCCCCACACCATTCAGGATCCATGCTGACTCTAATAAAGATGCCTGTGCTGCATATCTATGCCCCACCCCCATGGTATGCTGATGTAGCTCATGCATATCTATGAGGGACAGCATGAAAACCCGAACAGTGGTTCGAACACCAGGACTGGAGTTGGGACACTCTGCCGTAAAGCAGCAGCCAACAGGGCCAGACACACCCACACACACACCCACAGGCCCCATTGGCCAATGCCTCATGGAGAGGCAGGACATTGGGCCCTGCCTGTATCTCCCAATACTAGCAGTTGCATACCTTAGCACTGCCACCCTACACCTGGGTATATGGTACACAGCTATCAAACGTTGCCCATGATAACTGGCAGATATCAATTCCAACGTTAAGCACATTTTGCTCATTGATCTCCACCATAACAATCATTGTGATGTCTGCGGTGTGTGCTGGAGGTCTGGTCTTTGACAGTGTTTACCATCCTGGGGAGTGACCCCCAACAGTAGTGCGTACCATATCCATGCCTGTACTGTGCCCAGGACTGGTGTGGTGGGTATGGCTGCTGGACTCCTCTATAGTAGCACAATGCTGGCATAGGTGTGGGGGTGGCTGTCTGCCTATCCAGTGTGTGGTGGCTGCAAACACCTTCCACAGCCCACACTGCCAGCAATGTTGCCAGTATTGTGCTGCCAATGTGCATAATGAGGAGCAAGGTATCATGGGTATAGGCCGGACAGGGTGGCCTGGCCAGGGTGCATCTGCACAGGGCATAGGGCACTGACTGGGACATTTTAGTGGCCGGCCACCACCTACACAGACAGGGTGACCTCAGTATGTCCTGCTGAGAGATCACTCTCACCCTGACTGTGCAGTGACCACAGCATGGCTAGCCACCCCCATAGTGCTATATAGTATTTCTCTCATGTGATAGATATGGGTTTCCTGTTGGGGCTCAGTCACTGATTTATCTGCTTGCTGTGTATGCTAACATCCCAGTTCTGGGTGCATGCATATCTACTGGGAACATGCACTGTGGACTAACTAGCACACTGTTTGCAGCTGGTATGTGTTGTGATGGAATAGCTTGCAGGGTGCAGTGGCTGATGAGTTGCTGCAGGAGAATATCAGATAGTGGTGGGGTTTCAGCACACCATATCCAGGCCTAATATCTGTCTGCTATTGTGTTATGGATGTGTATAGAGCTACATTGACTGCCCTGTGGTGTGTCTGCTCCTCAGCAGGACTGGGGTTGATGGACCCCTCTACTGCCACCTTTGCAGGGAGGTAGAATGTGGATCTATTGATGGGAGGCCCTGGGGGGGGTGATGGTGGTGGTGCATGGCCCACCTGGGGGTCCATGCCTGACTGAGTCAGACAGAGATATCCAAAGTCTTCAGTGCAGGAACTACCTATCTCACACATTAACACTGCTTTGGACCTCCAGCATGGCCTCTTTCAGGCATGGAAGGTGTTGTGGACCTGGTCCTGGGCGCCTCATTGCACCCTCAGGGTGAGCACAGTACCCGCACAATGTGACGGTGTGTAGCTACTCTGTGCCAGTAAAACACACGGTCACTACCCCCTACCAGGCCGAGGTGGTGTGTGGGTGCACATGGTCACTTCCCTCCAACGGGCCGAGGTGCTGTGGGGGTGCATTGGCCATCTTGTGTTAATCTGTGGACAGCTGATTTGCATGTGCAGTGCATCATGGGTATGGGTGGGCTAACCCTATCCTGGTGACCACAGCAGACTGTCTGTGTGGTGACGTGCATGCTCTCTGCAGACAGCCAGGGGCTTGCTAGCAGCTATAGAGCTGTAGCCCAATGGTTACTTCACTGCCTCTGAAGCCAGCGGTCATGGGTTCAAACCCACAGTAGGGTTATTTGATGCGGTTGTCCAAATCATCTTTTTTAATGTACATATTTTGATGCCAGCAAAAACACCCTCAGCGTACTGTACCCATAAGGTGCCTCTGAGGGTGCTTTATAGGGCGCCCTATAGGGCACCTTATGGTTCCCGTCCACATATGGTGCACTATACAATATCCTGTGACGCAACCTATAGGGTGCCCTATAGGGGACATTTTAGGGTGCTGTGGCGGACAGTGCAATTTCTAATGTGCCCTATGGAGTGCCTTATAGGGTGCCTTATACGGCACCTTCAATTACGGCACGTGAGGGCGTGTTTTCTGGCAGCAATTAATAACATAAAATTAAAGTGCTGCAGGCCAAAATATGTACAATGCAAAGCTGATGCCACAGCCAGCCTTACGTATTAGGCACACTGGGGAGCAAACTCATGACCCCTGTGTCAGCAGTCAGTGCCTTAACCATTGTCCTCCACTGCTGCTCCTCCTTGCCTGTCAGTGCACCTACTTATGCTTTTCATCCCTTAAACTGCACAGTGCTGCCATAAAAACCAGTACACTGACCTTGCGGTACCTCATACGGCACCCTCTAAAGCGCCCTATAAGCAACATTCTAGGGTGCCGTGGCTGACAGTGCACTTTAAAATGTGCCTTATAGGGCACCTTATGTTAACATGCTTTGGGAGTGCGTTTGCTAGTAGTGATAATTAAAATATGAATAAAATGCCTGCTAAAGCAATCTCCCCCTAAATATGTTATGCCTCAGCTAGCCTTGTTCATTGGGCACTTTGGGGGATTGAACCCCTGATCCCTGCACCATTGGGCAGTGTCTTAACCATTGTGCTGTGGCTCTGCTTTTCTTCCTATACATCAGCACGCCACTTATACCGCCCAGTATTATAATGCCTCCATAAACATCAGCGCGCCGCCGTATGCCGCCCAGTATTAATATGCCGCCAAAAACATTAGCCCGCTACCTTATGACGCCCAGTATTTCTGCGCCTCATAAATTAATGCCTCAGCCAGCTGTCATCATTGGGCACTGTGGGGGATTGAACCCCTGATCCCTGTACCATTGGTCAGTGTCTTAACCATTAGGCTGTGGTTCAGTTCCTCTGCTTGTACATCAGCGAGACGCCATATGCCTCACAATATTAAAATGCCCCCAAAAACATTAGCGCGCCGCCTTATGCTGCCCATTATTTCACTGCCTCCTAAATTAATGCCTCAGCCAGCTGTCTTTATTGGGCTCTGTGGGGATTGAACCCCTGATCCCTGCAGCATTGGTAGGTGCCTTAATCATTGTGCTGTGGCTCTGCTCTTCTGCTTACCCATCAGCGTACCACATATGCCTCCCGCGCAGCCATCTGATGCGCTAAGGTGCGGGGCGCACAAGGGCGCCGCGCACCTTAGCGCATATTTAAATTCCGACTTTTCTTTTTCAGGACAGAACGCCCACTCCTTATATGGCATCCGCACTCTACCGCGGCCCGCACTTTAACGGGTTTTAGTAAACATGCCCCTAAGAGTTTAAAACTTTCTCTGGCATAGAGAGAGAAACAACAATTGCCTGCCTGTACCTTTTTGCTTTATCCTTCTTGAAATAATTTTCACTCTTACTATATTCTTTCTGACTGTGGACCCACATTTAGAGAGTCTGAGAGATTTTTAGAGAAAAGTCTGTTTTCTCTGACACTGAGAAAACCAGTGCTGCTACATTCTTCTCTTTCTCTCTCTCTTTCTTTCT
Organism: Ichthyophis bannanicus; assembly: GCA_033557465.1. Taxonomy (NCBI): domain Eukaryota; kingdom Metazoa; phylum Chordata; class Amphibia; order Gymnophiona; family Ichthyophiidae; genus Ichthyophis; species Ichthyophis bannanicus. Next base: position 1,350,681,618 of record CM066032.1, read on the forward strand.
CTCTCTCAATCTCTCTGAGCCTTGTCTGTGCTCAGTGGATGATATCTCTATTTTTTTACATGTTTTTGACTTCAGCAAAGTAATTTCTAAAGCTAGCACCTCTCTCTGTAACCTCTCTTTGAAAGCAGAAGAGAAAACGGTGCTCTGGTCCTGCTTTCAATTTCCTGCTGAGTTGCTGGCATCATCATGGGATTGAGAGAAATAAGTCAATGATAGCTTGTTTAGCTGCTTGTCAAAAAATGTCAATATGATTTGTGAAGTGACATGCTTCTGCCTTCTCATTTTCGCAGAGCAGGTCTGCTATATCTGGATCCATAGGCTATATTGCAATGGTGCTGAAAACAAATATATATGAATAAGGATTTGGCTCATGCTAGCCCTGTGGCCATTCACTTTCTTTAACTGTGCAAAACTAAAATACCTTCATGCATCATTTTTTGCCATTCATCCAAAAAAGAATGCATATATCTGCTTTCCTGCCATTGTTCTTCCAAATCCCTCGAGTCCCCCCTTGCTGATCCAAAAGGTGGGATGTCACTTCCGGGTTTTCAGCTTTTAACCCAGGAGACCACTCATAGCTATTACTTTGCATTAATGCTTTGTATTTTGTGTTTTAACTGAAGGCTTACTGGCTCTCCTCTACTTTTCTGCCATTGCTCCTCCAACCCCCTCAACCCCCCCCTCCCCCCGCTGATCCAAGAGGTGAGACATCCCTTCCGGGTTTTCAACTTTCAACCCAGGGGGCCACTCATGGCAGTGCTGCGAGCACATGCCATAGGAGCATGACCAAGGAGCAGGTTCTGCTCCTTGTGCGCTCCTTGGGGTGCCTGGGGGGGCCCAATCTGTGTTTTCTTTTCATATTTCTGTTTCTCTTTCAGCTTATCCTTGGTACCCCTTCTCCTTCAGTGGATCTTTGTCTTTCTCCCATGCCTGAGACCTGCCTAATCCCAGTCTTTTGGGACCATCACCCATTGCCCCCCATCACTTCAGGTCATCAAACCCTCTCATCCCTTCATCTGCCCCCTCATGCTGACTTCCCCATCTAACCTCTCCTCTCCACCCCACCAACATTATCTCCCCTTGGCTTCAGTCTGTTAAACTCTTGCTCTCTTTGCCACAAATCTTCCCTTCTTGCTGACCTTTTCCCCTCTCATTGCCTGTCTGTTCTAGCAGTCATCCAGACCTGGCTTTGCCCAGGCGATCTGGGTCATCTGACCTATGGCTGTCCTCCAGGCTTCTCATTTATTCATAGGGACCGACCCTCCAGACATGGTGGTGGCCTCACCTTTTTTTCCCCTTCTCCTGACATGTAATCTCCATCTCTCTCCCAGATCCATCCTCCTGTGAGTCTCTCTTGGCCCACATCCCCTTCTCTGTTTTACCATTCTGTATTCTCCTTATCTAGAGACCTCCCTCCTCCTCAGTCAATGTTCTGACTAACTTTATCTCCTTTCTGGTTTACCTCTCTCTCCATTTCTCGCTGCTACTTGTTCTAGGTTATTACAACTACCTCCCTGTCAGCTGATCCACATTCTGATGTCATCTACACTGTGAGCTCTCTTGGCTTTACCCAAATAGTCTCTTCACCCACTCACTCAGTTGGTTGTGTGTTAGAACTCATCTTTCTACCCCCCTTTCTGCAGGCTTCCCCCCTTCCATCTCCATTATCCCATGGTCGGATCACTTTTTACTAACCTTTTCCTCTCCCTCTCCCTCTCCCTCCCCCTCCCGCTTTTCACTCTTTGGTCCTGATTCATCCTCCTTAGCCTTTGCACCACTGACAGACTCTGTTACTAATCATCTCACATCTCTGAGAAAGCCTCTTTCACCTTGCCCCCAGCCTTTCTCAATGTGCAACTCTTAACTTGGTGCTCTGTTCTTTCCTCTTCCTTGGATGCTGCTGCCCCCTTATCCCTTTCTAGACCCCACCAGTTGGCAACAAAACTCTGGTTTCACTCTAGTTTATCCTTCCTTGGTCACCAGACCTGCCACCTCAAAAGACACTGGTGCAAATCGCACTCTCCATCTGATCTCACCACTGGAAGGAAGCCTCCTCCTTTACAGACAGTCTCGCGTTCTGTCCATGCCACTTTTGTTCAAGCATGTCTTTCTGCCTCTTCTAACAAGCCTTACCAGCTTTTTAATCTCCTTGATTCTTCTCTCCATCCTCCTCCCCTTTGGTTCCCCCCTTTTCCTTCTTTCATCTCCTTTGCCTCTTTTCTCTTTGATAAGACCGCTTCCTTTCATGTTTCTTTTCAACAGCCTTCCTCTTCATAGCCCTCTTCTTCTTCTCGTCCCCCCTCTACTCCTCCCAACCAACCCCCTTTCATTTCAATCTGGTAGTCTTTTTCCACCCTCTATCTATCTCTCCTTGATCAGGCTTTTAAAGCCACCCACCCATCCTCTTCTTTTCTTGACCCTTGGCTAGTGCACTTAGTCTCCAGGCTTGCCCCCACCCTTTCCCATAGTATCCTTCCTTTGCTTCACGCTAACCTTTCTACAGGATATGTCCCCCCCCCCCTCCCTTAGAAATCCCTTATTATTTGTCCACTCCTCAAAGAGCCCTCTCTTGACCCTTCCTTTCTTGAATTTCCACCCCATCTCAAATCTGGCACTTCTCTCTAAACTTCTCAAACAAATTGTGCTCTCCTTCCTCCTTCCATTTCTGAAAAAATCTCTCACCCTTCACCCTCGACAGGCTGACTTTCATTCTCTTTCATTCTGGACACTCAGCAATCTTTGCTTTGTGCCCTTATGAATAAAATTCGGTCCTCTTTAGATCATGATAACTTACTCCCCCTTGGTTCAATGTCTCTATTGTATCAGGAATGTCATTCTGTGCTTAGTTGGTTCTCCTCTTACCTGTTGGACCATTCTTTCCAGGTTTCTTCTAAATTTAGACTGTTCACTTCTTTTCCTCTTCTTTCCAAAGTCCCTCGGGGCTCTCTTCTTGCTTCTACTCTGTTTAAATTTTTTTTGGCTCCTCTCTCCCTCCTGATTCAGTCCCTTGGCTGCACAGCCTTTCTCTATGCAGACAATATCAGATTTGCTTCATTGTTCCTTCCCCTTCTTCAGATATCTCTCCTCTCCAATTATGAATCACAGCAGTTCAGCAATGGCTCTGCAATAACCAAAACTAGTAAATGTGAAGCTTTTTTGTTTCCCTCTCCATCTGCTTCCTTACTTCTTTCCCTGGATATAGCTTCCTCACGACTCCAGTTCCATGATTCTATTAAAACCTTGGGTGTTATCCTTGACTCTATCTTTCTTTCAAACCCTATTTGGACTCCTTATCCAAATTCTAATTTTTAACCCCTGTCACCTTTGCTCTGCCCGATCCTCTTTCACTCAGACTCATTTTGCTCAGCTAGTTCTGGCTTCTGTTATTCCACATCTAGATTACTGCAATTCCCTGTTCCTTGGTCTTCCCCAGTATTCTCTTCATTGTTTACAACTGATACAGTCCATTGCTGCCAGACTTATTCATAAGGCCCATTGGTTTGATCATGTTTCTACTACTACTACTACTACTGCTATTAATCATTTATATAGCACTACAAGGCATACGCAGAGCTGTACAGATACACATCTTTATACCGTCTTCCTATCTCTTTTCGCAATCGCGAATGTGGGCAGTTATTTGCTAGGCTATTAAGAGCTTGGCTGGGAAATGAAACTGTAGCTAGTATCCTTGGAGGCAATGGATAAGTAAAGCCTTTGATACTGCCCAGAGATTTGTAGAGTATTATATACAACTATATGCATCACAACCTTCTAGATACAGTGGCTCTTCCTAGTTTGACAGCAGAAGAGATTGAAGCACTGAACACCTCTATGGCAACAGAGATACGGGAAGTAATCCAAACTCTTAAACCACATAAAGCTCCAGGACCTGATGGATTTGCAGGGGACTTTTATCAACTGCTGAATATTCAGCTCTCTGGACCCCTCAAAGATTATTTTAGCAAGGTGATTGTGCAAGTCTGTTCCCCCTCCTAGAGCCAATTTGGCTATGATAACAGTTACTCCAAACCTAGGTAGAGAACTAGCAAGTGTGGAATCATATCGCTCCATTTCCCTATTAAGTGTTGATTTAAAGCTGTTAGCAAATATTGTTTGGCTGTTCTGATCCCTAAAATAATACAGGAAAATCAAGTGGGGATCATGCAAGGTTGCATAATGTTTGGAAGATTCTGATGGTAATAGAGAGGTGCAAGGAGTCTGGCAGCGAGGTCTTGGCAGTAGGTTGTAATGTTGAGAAAGCATTTGATCAGATAAGCTGGAGATTTTTGTTTGCAGTTCTCCAGAAGGTTAGGCCAGGTAGATACTTTTGGGCTGCCCTGCAAGCCTTATACATAGAACCCAAAGCATCTGTCCTTGTTAATGGCAGATCCTCTGAAATTTTGCCAGTATGTCGGAGTACTAGACAGGGTTGCCACCATCACCCTTCTTATTTCTTCTGTTCCTAGAGCCTTTTCCACAGCATTTGAGAGTCAATGAAGGAATTAAATGGGTAAGGATAGATTGCCAGGAAATCAAGGAGCTGGCATTTGCAAATGATATTTTCGTAATACTGACAGAACCAAAGTCCTCCCTGCAACAGCTAATGATATAGTTGATGGCGTTTGGACAAATTTTATGGCTAAAGATAAATATTACCAAATCTGAAGCCATCCTGACAAATACAAACAATGCAAGGGATGGGAAGAACAGTTTTCTCTTAAGAAAGCAGGCCAGAGATATGATATTTGGGAATTACCTTCCTGAGAGAGCTGTGAGACATTGTAGAATTATCACCGAGAGACGCTGAGTGATACTAAACACGTTTTACAAAGTTGGATGGATTTCCCTGTATCCTGATAGTCAGCCTTGCCAACTGCCTCCAGATGCACCCAGCAGGCTTGATCCAGTCCTGGGTTTACCCCCATTGCATGCAGGGAAATGTAGTTCTGATTTCCTATTGCACTCCATAAGAAAAATAAGACTGCAAGTCCCTGCGTGCAATGGGATAAACCTAGGACTGGATCAAGCCTGTCAGCCGCATCTGGAACCAGTTGGCAACCCTACTGAAGGGCAGGGCCTTTCTGTTTGAGATGGTGATTTTGCCTAAGTGGCTTTATGTAATGCAAGTTCTACCATTTTCCTACAACAAAGAGACATCCTAAACCTCCATAGTATGCAAGGACAATTCCTTTGGAAAGATAAAAAGGGTAGAATTTGTTTAATACTTCTACAAAAAATCAACAAAAGGTGAGGGGGGTAGGTCTGCCAAATTTGCTATACCATGATCTAGCTAGCAGCATGAGATACGTTAAGGACTGTTTACACTACAGAATACCTCTAGTTATTCTCCCCTCTTATGGGAAAAGGAGTATATGTTCTGCATGCAAAGGTTGCCCAAATCCCTGCAGCACAGTGTGGTAATGAGGCCTCTTCATCAAACCCGAGGCTGGAAATATACGTGAAAAGGCTGACATTGTAAGAGAATGGAGATTTTCAGGCATGAATAGATAATGCATCTTCCAGAACTGGGCAGCTAAAGGGTCAGTGCAGGTAACAGATATGTTAGATGAAGGAAAGGTGCTCCCATACCAAACACTGTTGGAGAGATTCGGATTATTAAATAAGGAATTTTTTGCTTATCTGCAGGTTAGACATTATATCCAGGCATGGTCACGAGGAGACTTAAGAAAAGAAGTTCAAGAAAAACTAGAGGACTGTTTTCTGATGGCACAGGAGGGTAAGAGGAGGATATTGCACAGAGAATCTGTCAGTGTTAGCAACTAAAAGGAGTATGGAACTAGGAGAACAAATTGATCAAAGTGCCTGCCTTTACAGACTCAGTACTACTGCTGGAACAGCAATGCAAATTTCTTTTGAGAGCATTTGTTTCCCTTGAGCAAGCAGTGAAATCGGGGATTACTATAGATGGAAGCTGCTTGAAGTGTGAAGCAGTGGAGGCAACTCTGGGGCACATGTTTTACGAGGGGGGGGCTGATAAGTCTCTGGCCTTGTAATGAAACAAAAAGCTACGGGCACACTTCAATTCCAAACTATTTCGTTACAAGGCCAAAGACTTATCAGCCCCCCTCGTATCAGTGTGAGCATATATATAGTGTTTTTGGCATGGAGTACATAGCTATTTAGAACGGATTTTGGAGAACGATTTACCACACGCAGTGGTTGTGTTTTATTTCACAGTTCTGAGTCCCTTAAAGGTTTTGTAAAGGGGAGAAACAACTGCTGGGGAAAGTTCTGCTCTAATTTAATCCACTGTAAGACCAAAGAGACTCCCTCAACTACGCTATGGGAAAACCTAATGTATGATATGATGCGGATGGAATGTGTGAAGGCAGGCCGCCAGGATTCCTGTAGATGGCCAGCTTTTCAAAGAATCTGGGAGCCACTGTGGAGTCACTTGCCTCATTGGGTTCAAAGTTTATTCTTAAACTGCTGAGTCCAGGAACACATGGAGCTATGGATATTGATTGGAGTAGGACCATCAGAGAGGCCGTGAAGTGAGCGGGGCAAGGAACAAGGATGCTGGATAACGATGGAGATGTGTAGAACAGAATCCACTGAGAACTCAGGACTAGGAGGGAGAGAGGAAGAAAAAACAAAAGTGCAATAAGAACATTTACTATTGTTATCTTGTATAATGAGCATTGTCAGTCGTTGTATCATTTGTATGTTGATATGTTGATCAATTATAAAAAGAAAAAGAATACATAACTGAAAAGGAATACGAGGTATATTTGTAAAACTACCTTAACATTTGTGTTGAAAGTATCTTTTTGGAAAACTGAAAAATGTTTTAAAAGAATTAACAACTGTCAGAAAACTTTAATAGTTTTAACTATATAAAACAAACTGCTTTTACATTTTTTTGAAAAAGTTAGAATATTTCTGCAATTATCTTTTATGCATTTTAATTAATTTATAATTGTGGCAAATTCAATCATTTTACTCTGTGTTTTCCATTGCCACCCCAGAATAGACTGGGTGGGTATAGGCCCCACATTCCAAAGAACCCAGTCGGAAAAGGAGGATTTACTATAATTGCACTATTTCAGATTTTAACATCTAAGGAGGCCCGTCAATATATTTTTCAACTATAAGAGCCCTAATCCATTTTGTCGTGGAAGATCCTGGGTCTGAGTGGCTTATATAAGGAGTCCATTCTCCTTCTAGTTCAAAGCCTCAAAAAATAGATCAGCTATGTTCAAATGGGTGGACTCAGCATGGAACTATGCAAGAGACCTGACACGAGGCTACTGGGTGTGTTGTGGAAGGAGTAATCACAGCCCTCAGGAGGAAGAAATATTGCTCTGAAGTGGTAACTACTAGCCACTAGATTGTGATGGGAACTGTGGTCCAAGTTGTTTATATGATGACTGTATTGTACATGTGGCTTTGTTAGCCACTTTGAATGTTTTATTGAATAGAAAGAGTGGAATAAGAGGGTCCAATATTTGGCCTGTGGCTATCAGAATTTTTAAAACACTGGCTGAGATATAGCAGAGGTGCCCGGATGGCGGCCTCCACTGAATATCCGGTTTCAGTGGTGATCGTCACTGGCTATCCTGATGGCAGCGGTTTTCAGCCACTATCCGGATAACCAGACTGCATAAAGTTAGGCCTCTTTTTCTCATGACCTAGCTTTATGTGGTTATGAGGCAACCAGAAAGGTAACTGTGAGGGTAACCCCTCCCCTCTCAGCCTGAGTTACAGTGAAACAAAGCTTAAACACATACCCTTTCGCCCAGAGTCCAGCAGACTGGAGCATACCAGTTTAGACAGGTCATTTAGGCATGCTATATGATAGCCCACAACCCCCCCCCCAGGGGCTACTGATTGGTGGAGAGGGGATACCTGAGACAAATGAGAAGCTAGTATGGGTTTGAAAACTTACTGTATATAAGACAGTGTGTGACACTACTGGGGGTCTCAGATCGTTTTGTTCAGGGTGCCGGCTCTGCCTGAGACTGTGCGGACAATAAACAGCATGTGTTTGCATACCGGTCTGTCTCTGTATTTTCATCTGAGGGTTGGAGGGACAGACTTTGAATAGATAATAGATCTCCTGCTACATTTCCTGGTGCATTGGCCAGGAACCTCTGTCTGTCTCCTCGCACCCCCAGGTGAAGGCATCGCGGTTTGCGCAACCAGGACTCACCTGATCCGGGACCGACTTCCTGTTCGTCGACGGTTCCCAGCGCCACTGGACCCTTTGTTCCGGAGGGATCCCTCGGCGTATCCTGCGCACTCGGTCCTGGACGGCCGACTCCCTGGGTACAGAAATCCGGCTTGATAGACTGGCATCCAAACTCTTCAGGACGGTGAGTACTCACTCTCTTAATTTTCTGAAACGGGTTGAAAAGTCTGGTTTTCTGAAACGGGTTGAAAAAGTCTGGTTTTCTGAAACACGTTGAAAAGTCTGGTACGGGATTGGCCACCCCCTACGGGCGGTCCGAGTAAGAACCGTAGACTGAGATATTGGGTTCTGAAACCACCGCCTGTCCTGGTGTCTGGATTCGGGAAATGGGAGTCTGGGAGGGTATATATATATATATTATATATGTGTGTCTGTCTGTCTGTGTCCCTGCCTGTTGTCTCCCCTCTGCTGTCTCGTTCTGTGTTATAAATGCGAGTGTTGTATACGGATCAGGAATAATTAAAGTATGGGGTCTAGTGGATCCAAGAATAGGACTCCGCTGAAATGCATGCTAAGCCATTTTTAAAACTGCCTTTGGGGGTGACTATGGAGTTAGGCTCACTGCCCCCAGACTAGTTGTACTGTGTGAGCGGGAGTGGCCAGCCTTAGTGCAGCTGGCCACCTGAAACAGTGAAAAACATCAGGTCTACTGACTGCAGGGAGAGGGACAGTTTAGAAAATGTTTACAAAGAAATCCAAGGAGAGGAATGATAATAAAAAGGGGAGCAGGGTTTACTGTATATAGACTGTTGTACTAGTATAGAAGTGAAGGAAGACAATTGCTTTATTTAATGCATATCCAGTTTCATTACTATGTTTCATGCATAATCAATAGTCAAAGAACCAAATTTTGATCATACCTCTCAGCAGTAAGTAAGGAGCAGTTGAAACTGCTGAGATAGGGGTACTTGAAACTGTTGAGACAGTTTGCATAACTACAGAAAGATACTGGGAATGAAACTGGGAGTGAAACTGTTTGCATGGCTACATACTGGGAGATCAAGGAGGAGTTCTTCTTCTAGCAGAGAATGGTGACCCATTAGAGAGGACAAAAGAACAATTCACCTAGCCTCCAAACAATCCTCTTGTCATCAATTTTAATTGTAGAATTTTGAGCTTCTAAAGCCATGGGGGGTGTCTTCTTTGAGCATCCTCAGATGTCTGACCAGCATCTTGATTGTGTAAGACTGGGATCAAACAAAGGCTGGTCAAATTGCTATTAGCAAAGATGTATGGGGTGGGGAATATCTGTAGGGCAAAGCTCATGTGTAAGAGCTAGCCTGCAAACCATTTGTTACAGTCTAAAAAAAAAAGAGAGAAAAATCCTTATAAGATTATGAAGAAATAAAGACTTTTTTACTTTTTTTAAGGTCCCTGTTTTTCCCAAGATGTTCTTAAAGCATGTTACTTTTCAGAACTACCCAGGGGGGAGGGTTTAGTGAAATTTCTTATATTCTGATCAGATAGGCTGTTAGACATAAAGCACTTGTAAGCTTTGATATGTCCTGTGTTTAAAAGTGAATACTATTTTTCTTTCATTGCTGGCTACTCAAGTGCCCCTTGATGCTGAAGTAACTAGACCAAACAAACAAGGCATGAAACTAAGAAAAACTGTTTTTGTTTTTCTTTGACCTTCAAAGTAGAGGTTAAGAGCCCTGACAGGACAATGGGGCATCCTGAGCCAGTTTGCAAATGATTTAAATCCTGAGTAAATAAGAAGGTAATCCTGGTTAATCTTTATCATTAGTATGTTATGCATCTATTCTTTGTCTTTGACTATATATGCTATCAAGCAAACTTTAAAGTTAAAAGGAGATTTTATATATTGTGGCAAGCACCTCAAAGAGGGCATAGTTATTGTTTATATTTTACAGAACCATAAACAGTTATAACTATAGGTTAATTGTTCAGCTACATAGTAATCTGCATTTGCCTGAAAGAATCTGGACACAAGAGAGACCTATTGTTTGTTCTGCTGTCTGTGTTGAAGATAACATTTCAGATCAGTTTGATACCAGTTTCAGGTATAAGGTTTTAATTTAAATGTGGCAAAGCATGATTTTGAATTCACCTCTTTGCAGTTTCATGTCATTTGAGAATGCCTGTTCCCTGAACTGTAAGATTCAAGGTAATTACTTTGCCTTGTTAAGCTCTGTGCTGATGACTGATGAACAGGACAGTAACATCACAGTTTTATTTGTTACAATATTGGATTTTAGGATAAATTCACCTGTTTTTCTGTATTTGAATTTTACGTGTTGGTGTCCAGAGAAAAAGTGTACTTTGTTTTGAAAGTCTTTATTTCAGTTTCAGGAGTACAGTTCCTGAGAAAACAGATATATATTGCAGCACTGTGAGATATTAATGTTCTGTAGTTTATACACTTGCACTTATGTTACCAAATACACTTGTTGTAGTAGTACATTATGCAGAGGTCCAGTACACACACAGCAATTACAAGATGAGTAAATATTAATAAGTTTGCTGAAATTTTGGAAAGAGGCTGATCTGAAATTGCTTTATTCCCAAGTATATATAGCACATTTAGTGGAAAGATGGAACTGAGGTCCCAGAAAATATGAGAATATTTGTAAAGTTAGTTACAAATAAAAACAATAACATTAACTTGAGTTGATTGGACAAAACCAAATCTTGCTTGTTAGCAATGATCCAGGAGAGGTTTGAGAAAAAGAATGAGAGAGAGAGAGAGAGAGGGGCAGAAGGTGAGTGATGATCTGGGCCACCAGAATTCTGACTGCTCTAAGACTCCTCGAGGACCCACAAGGCCTGAAGAACATGAACCTTGTATATTTATGCCTCTGAAGAGACATGAATAGGCAGGGGAGAGTAGGCCAAGAAGAACCCGAGGACGTATCGCCATGAGGCCCAGCCACAAATGCCTTGCAGGCCAAGAAGAATCTGAAGAAGTATCGCCATGAGGCCCAACCACCAATGCCTTGTACCCTCTTAGGTCTCTAACCTCAAAAGGATCTCTTTTGACACCATAATTAATGAATAGCTTACACAAATCCTTGTGGACACTGCAATTTCAAGATTGGGTTTGATATTATAAAATGTTGCAAAATAATAGTTTTATATTGTAAGGACTTTACCTAGATTGTTTAGATAGTTGCTATTAAAAATGAGCACATATGTCCATTTAGAACTACACCAATACTAAGTTTTTAACAATTGTTTGATATTCTTAGCAGCCTTGCCAAATAAGGATACATTAGTATGGTATAAAAAACATGAAAAGGACCTATGTATGTAGTTGGTGGAATGATGCAGGTGATGAAGGAGTGTTGTGAGGGATGAAGTGGGATATTAAGAGGAGGGACTCTGATGGACAGTAAACTGATGAAGGTAATTTAGTGATGTGAAGTGATGTATCTGGCTAATGAATATGTAAACAAAAAAAAATGATGATCACTTTATTCAACTATGCCGTCTCCAGAATCTTCAATTTAGGAATTCATCTAAGCCCCAACACATACTCAACAATTAGAAATAGACACCTGGAGACAGGCTAGGTGCATCTTGCACCCTGATGAGCTTTGGAAAACCTACACTGGCCATGTGGTACTTCCAGATGCTTTTCTGCCTCCTTTTTGCCTCTGTATGTCCTGGCCAGGCATGCATGGGCAAAGGGGGATAAATTGATGACAAATTCTCACAAAATTGGTATAATTCTAAAACTTGCCAAAATTGCAGAACACGTGTGTGCAACTTGTCTGATCTGTAAACATGTAAAGATCAGTCAAGGGCATAATGGAATATTTCCTATCAGCAAATGAATCTCCAGTGATAGAGAGACAAGGAGTTAATCAAACTGCGAGACAAAATTGACACCATACGAGATAGTTACTGGTAGACCATTGAAAGTTTATAAAGCAATATTTATAGGATATGATCTTAGTAAATATGGATGAAATTAAGTTTGTCGCACTGCATTGTCTCATTGTGAAATCTAATCTAGAATATTTAGTCTTTTCACTTAACATTGGTACTGCTTTTCTGAATGAGGCCTGGAGCCATGCCACCAATTGCAATCCAGACAGTCCAGCAGAAGAAATTGGCCAGAGTCCAGATGGAACAGACCATCCCAAGAACTCAGAAATACACACCACAGAAATGTGTGAAGGAGTCCCTACCTGGATCCGTGTGTCACATTGAAAGAAGGGAAAAAATATTCGCCTATGACAGGGTTTTTCAACCACTGTGCCGCGGCACACTAGTGTGCCGTGAGATATTGTCTGGTGTGCCGTGGGAAAAATTCCAATTTCATCCGTAACATGTGGCCTCGGCTCACAAATTAGGGTTGCCAACCGGCCGTTTTTCAGCCGGCCTGGCCAGTTTTTCCATGGCCAGGCCGGCTGCCAGCACAGTTGTAAAACCGGCCATTGAAAAGCCGGTTTTTTGCTCTGGCCGCAAGATCGGGAGCGGCCAGAGCAAAAAACCGGCTTTTGTGCCGAAGTCCGCGGCGCGAATGCGATCGCGATTCCCTATAGCAGTGCAGCCGCTGGTTCTGCTTTGTACAGAGCAGCGGCTGCACTACACTTACATTGAAAAGTAAAGAGAAACTGTGTCAGGAGCCCTCTGATCATGCAGAGCCCGAGGGAATGATGTCATGGGGGCGGGCTCCTCACAGGCTGTCTTTCCTTTTCAAATTAACTTTAGCTGCAATAAAGTTAATTTGAAAAGGAAAGACAGCCTGTGAGGAGCCCGCCCCCATGACATCACTTCCTCGGGCTCTGCGATGACCGGAGGGCTCCTGACACAGTTTCTCTTTACTTTTCAATGTAAGTGTAGTGCAGCCGCTGCTCTGTACAAAGCAGAAGCAGCGGCTTGGGCAGAGGGGGGGGTGTGTGTGTGAGTGAACCAGCAAGGGGGGGGGAGTGTGAGTGAACCAGCAAGGGGGGGGAGTGTGCGTGAACCAGCAGTGGAGGGGGGGGGGTGTAAGTGAACCAGCAAAGGGGGGGGCGATGGTGTGAGTGAACCAGCAGGGGAGGGGGGTAAGTGAGTGAGTGACCCAGCAGGTGGGGTGAGTGACAGGGGGGTGGGTGAGTGAACCAGCAGTGGAGGGGAGGTGGTGTGAGTGAACCAGCAGGGGAGGGGGGTTGGTGTGAACCAGCAGGGGAGGGGGGTTGGTGTGAGTGTTTGATTCCTATTCAAGAGAATTACTTTATATATAGTCAATATAGGCACAGAGGTAAATTTTTTTAACATTTTCTAATGGTGGTGTGCCTCGTGATTTTTTTTCATGAAAAAAGTGTGCCATTGCACAAAAAAGGTTAAAAACACTGGCCTATGAGAATGAGAGGTCCAAATTTTGAGAAAAACAGAACTTAAACTTCAGAGAAAGGTGAAGCACACTGCGAGGTCCTAAGGAACTGCTGAGAGGCAGGACCAAATTGCCTGAGAATAGGAAGAGGACTATTGGACTGATTGGGGGCTTTTGGGGGCTTTTGTGAATGATTGTATTGTTATCCTTTTATTATTGTTTTCTTAGAAAGTAACTGAAATCTACAAGCCATTTGGGTTCAGCAATTGCAATACCCCCTTGCGGCCTGCCTCTAGTACTGCTGCCCTCTATCGCCCTAGCGGTTGAGGTCCAACTAAAAAGGGGGGAGTGAGGCAGCCAGGAAGGTAGCTGTGAGGGTAACCCCTCCCCTCTCAACCTGAGTTACAGTGAAACAAAGCTTAAACACATACCCTTTCGCCCAGAGTCCAGCAGACTGGAGCATACCAGTTTAGACAGGTCGTTTAGGCATGCTATATGATAGCCCACAACTCCCCCCCGCCCCCAGGGGCTACTGATTGGTGGAGAGGGGATACCTGAGACAAGTGAGAAGCTAGTATGGGTTTGAAAACTTACTGTATATAAGACAGTGTGTGACACCACTGGGGGTCTCAGATCGTTTTGTTCAGGGTGCCGGCTCTGCCTGAGACTGTGCGCACAATAAACAGCATGTGTTTGCATACCGGTCTGTCTCTGTGTTTTCATCTGAGGGTTGGAGGGACAGACTTTGAATAAATAATAGATCTCCTGCTACAGTTACTGATCCAGTTAGAGGTCTGAAAAGCACTGCTAACCAGATAAGTCCTTGCACCACCCTCACACTGCCTGTGGACCACCACAGCACTATCTGGATAGTGCTGTGGCAGTTAGAAGGACATTCCGTGGCACTAACTACATAAACTCTTTTGTTCAGATGAGCATCACTGAAATGGCTTTTCTGCTAATAGTAGTGGAGGGATTTTGAGAAGATTATACCAATTATTGTTGACCTTATAGTGCCTCTGATTTGGACACATCCCCCCCTCCCCCCCCCCCCCCCCACACACACACACCATGTTCCCCAGTCTAAATGATAGTAAAAAGGATTGATGCAGGTTCTGAGTGGGTTAGAATGTTGGAGGTTGGTGAAGACATTCTGTTAAACACAAAACACACACACACACACAAAATATTGCTGCCATTCTTAGAGGGAAGGACAGACTAGATAGGCCATGTGGTCTTTTTCTGTCATCATGTTTCTATGTTTCATTGTAATCTAAGTAATTACTGTGGCTCTTGAATACAAACGCTCTGCCTAAAAGCTCTTAAAGAGAGCTTTTTTCATTTTTAATAGCTAACTTTTTCTGCTACATTGTCTAGTGATTTGTAGCTATATTGCAAAAAGGGATTTTTTTGTGTTCTTAGGCAATGGTTTTTTTTCTACTGCTAGAATTCTTTTTCTCCTCCTCTAGCCTTTAAGTTCAAAGAGGTAAGCAAGTTCTTTGAAGTCACTGCCCTCCTCAGGTGTTAGAAACTCTCAGGTGTTATGCCATGGAGATATTTAAACATCTCTATCATATCTCCCCTTTCCTGCCTTTCTTCCAAAGTATACTTATTGAGATTTTTATGTTATTTATTTATTTTATTTAACTAAATTTGATATACCACTATTCGATTTGAAATACTCTTCACAGCGGTTTACAAAAATTTTTAAAAAAATTGGTATAATATAACTTTCATCAATATGAATACAGAACAGGATGCAGTAGATCAGGACGTGAATAACACAACACAAAAAAGTCCTAAGAACCAATTGTTTCCATATACATTGTGACCTAGACCATTGACCATTTAGTAGCCATCATCTGCACAAACCCATCCTGTTGACGTATATCCTTTTGAAGATGACATCTCCATAACTTCACACCATACTCCAAATGAGGTCCACCAAAAACCTCTACAAAGGCACTATCACCTCCTTCTTCCTGCTGGCCATTCCTCTCCCTGTGCATACAAGAATCCTTTTGACTTTCACCATTGTCTTTTCTACCTGTTTAGCCACCTTCAGATCATCAGAAACAATCACAGCCACATTCTACCAATGAAATTAAAAAGGGCTGCTCCTGGGGTAGATTTGGTTCAGAGGAATATACAAGCCATATGCAACTCTTGGTAAGTAGGTTCCAATCCCCACCTGAGTTACTGGGTTCTCCAACACTTTATATTGAATAAATGATTCAGTGGACTACCCGAGATGAAACACTCATAGGTCAGAGCTGATTTGACCCCTCTGGAGACTGACAAGCTCCACTGCAAGGCACAAACCTTAAGAGGGTGTTCTTATAACAAGAAGCTTAGATTAAGGCAGCCAAAATGTGCCTATTTTATAAATACAAATAGGTGCCTAATTTTTGTAATAATAGCTTAAATGGCAGAGATCAAGCCTTAAATTCAGACACAGAATTTACACCTGCTCTATAACAGGGGTCATGCATAAGGTTCACCTGGCCTCATTTACCTCTGAGGGGAACACGGAAGTCCTAGTCTAGAAGCTCAATGGAAAACTGCATTTCAGCCTGATTTAGGAAACTCACGAAGGAACCTGTTTACATGGGTTTTATCATATGTTAGGTGGTTAATCCACATTAAAATATCCTTAATGCAAGGTCAAAAGCATTACAATGTGTTATGTACTGGCAGTATGCATTAGCTGTTATTAAATGAGATGAGGAGGACAGCACAGAATGAACTTGTATTATAACAATGCATGTCAACTGTAAGACAGACCGTTACCTTGGGAATCGTAATTATACCTCAAGCAATGTGTGGTAGTGCTGCTACAGGCATCTTCTTAGCAAGGTGCAACAGGAAGTAGGCTTCTTTTTCCATACAGCCCTAGGTATTCCAAGGTTGTCACCCATCCATGTACTAGTCAGGCCCAACCCTGCTTAGCTTTGGAGATCAGCCAAAAGTGGGTTTCTTCAGGACAGCAGAAGACTCAAGGGCATTTAATTGCTTCTGTGATAACAGCCACCATGTTACTGTGTGATAATGCAAATTAATATGGCAGTTTATCTCCCCGTATTCTGGGCACACACCCGTTTACCTATAAATATCACCATGGAGGTTTTGCTGCTAATGTGTGTTAAACCATGAAGCCTCATTTGGCATAAGACATTGGGATGTCCAGATCAGGGCATTCACAAATCTCCTAATATTAAAACGTAATGTCAAGCATGGACCCTATTGTAAAATATGTAAAAAAATGCCAACAAATGCATGTATAGCTGCCAGCACTTAGAGCGGAAGCTACATGTGCAGAAAAAAGAGCAGCTTCGCTGTGCGTCTTCCACATAGAATTACCGGGAATTATATAGGGAAATACTGATTTTCACTACTTCCATGTGTAAGAGTCATATTCTAGGCACTTACATGTATAAATGCAGCCAATTAAGCAGTGAAACCCCGAAATGTAAATTTTTACATTTTAAAGGCTAAAAAAAATAGGGGTTAAGCATAGTTACCCACTCAATCACTCATTTCAAATCTTGGCCGAAACGAGCACTTTGCAGGAGATGAAAAAGCCAATAGGGTAATTTTGAGCACTAATATATTCCCACTGTAAAATTGGAATTACACGTATATTTTTTGACCTACCCAAAACATGACCCCTTTAATTCTGTGCATTCTGAGCCATCTCATGTATAAACAGCAGCTTTCTGAAATCTCCATTTACATGTGCATGCAATCTCCATGTCTAAATGCTGCAGCTTACACGTGAACATGCCACAGGTTATAGGATCCCCCAAGTGAGGTGTTTCTCCTTCAGCTTCCGTAGACTCTTCCAACTCTCTGGAGAACAGACCTCTAGAGGTATCAATGCAAAACACAGAATGAGCCTACCATGATGTTTCACAGGGGCGTGCTGAAATATATTCCCTGTTGTGCATGTTTTCAGACTATATGGAAGCACCTGCTCACATTGTGCCAGGGGGCTAGCTGCACGCAAGGACATTTTCAATATTTTGCCTCCATTCTCCTGCCTGTAGAAATAGTGGGCATGTTGTACTCATGTACCTTGTAAACAATTTTCAAAGGAAAACTGCTTAAGTTCTATATGAGGTGTGACAAAAAAGAAACAAGACTGTGGCAGCCCATGACTCAATGCCAATCAGCTAACCGCTTATGTCACTGTGTTGTGCAACATCTCGCCACTACTCTGCTATAATATTTTTCATCTCTCTCACTCTGTTTTTCTTTTTCAGGTTATTTGTAGCACACTGCTCCATCGCTTTGTCACGCAACTCGAGGTGGCAGAAATATGGAGCAAAGAATCAACTTTAAATTTCTGGTTAAGTTGGAGAAGGGCTCAACTGAATGTCTCCAACTTCTTCAAAAGGCTTATGGAGAAGATGCAATGTCAAG
The DNA here is from genome assembly GCA_033557465.1 of Ichthyophis bannanicus. Classification (NCBI taxonomy): domain Eukaryota; kingdom Metazoa; phylum Chordata; class Amphibia; order Gymnophiona; family Ichthyophiidae; genus Ichthyophis; species Ichthyophis bannanicus. The sequence goes on from CM066032.1 coordinate 1,350,699,539, forward strand.
GCCGCAAATCTTTGAGTGGCACAAATGCTTCAATTCTGGCCGCGAGAAGGTGGAGGATGACTCCAAGTCAGGATGGCCTTCCACGACAAAGATGGCAGAGTGAACCAGCTGGTGCGGAGTGATCACAGATTGACGGTGCGGATGATAGCTGAGGAGCTCAGCTTGAACAGGGAATCAGTGTGGACCATCTTGGTGCAGGAGCTGGGGATACGGAAGGTGTGTGCCAAGGTGGTGCCTGAGCTTTTATCGGACGAGCAGAAGGAGCACTGGTCATCCGATAAAAGCAGTTTGTCGAGACTTGCTAGGGAAGATCGGAGAAGATCCAGAGTTCGTTGGCTGAGTCATCATAGGAGATGAGACTTGGGTCTTCCAGTACGACCCTGAAAGCAAGAGACAGAGCCTGCAGTGGAAGACTCGACTGTCACCCAGACCCAAGAAGGCACGCAAGTCCAAATCAAGGATCAAGGTCATGCTGATCGCATTCTTCGACCAGAAGGGAGTGGTCCATCATGAGTTTGTGGACACCAACAAACAGCACGCTGCCACGCAGGGAACAGCAAACAGTGCAAGAGACGTAGGCAGGTGTAGGTCCTTACCAATACTTTATTGTTCCATATATGAAAAAAAGGGGAGACCTGACCCGACACAGGCCGTGTTTCGATAAAATCTTCCTCAGGGGTTGGCTCACCTTATACTAAAAACACATTTAAATAAAATAAAATGAAAACAAAAACAAATGAAACAACTGAGCACAATTAAACTAATTACATTGCATATAACAACGTGAAGAACGCGATAACAAAGGTAATAAATAATAAAATCATTAAAGAATAAAACTTAAAAACGTAAAATATAAATAATATGCATAAGCTTATAAATGTGAATAATAAATTAAAAAATCACACTCAAATACATTAAAAGCAACATTAATAACTTAATTAAAAGTTAAAATCAAATGGCTCCCTCTTAAAACTAAAATATACATAATAGATGTGTGAACATTAATGACAAACAGAAGTCAATTATATATTAATCATAATGTGAAAGAAATGAAACACATAAATAATATTATCTGCACCACATGAATAAAATCTATAAATTGTACAAACACATCACTATGAAACAGAGAAATAAAAGCAAGGAGCAAAACCTAGGAAAAACCAGCCAGGAGAAATTCAAGGAGGAGGAGGACAAAAAAAAAAGGAGCAGGAGTGAAAATGAGTTTACCTGACCACCTTATTGGGGGCTATATCATTGCATATATTGTATGAACTGGGATTGAACCACACTTGTAAAACTGCAGAGGGGAGAAAGAGAATATTTAAAATAAACAAAACAAAATGGTCTAAAAAGATTTTTTATTTTCTTCAAACGTATGAAGCCTATTGAGCTTAATGGGGGCTATATCATTGCATATATTGTGTGCACTAGGACTGAAACCACATTTGTAAACTGCAAAGGGGAGAAAGAAAAATTAAACAAAACTAAATGGTCCAAAGGGTTTGTTATTTTCTTCAAACCTATGGAGTCTGTTGAGCTTTAGAAATACCATTATCTCTTAATGTTCCTGTGTATTAGATGGTCCTATAAAAAAATTGTAACCAATGAGACACCATGATCGTAAAAACAATAATTTGTGTAAGCTAAAGGGTTTTCTGAAAAACTGTTCATCAAACAGAGAACACCGTGCTCTCTTAGAACTATCGGGTGCTTCATGGCTTAGCGTTTCAAATGTACGAATCATCCTATACAAAAAAATTATTAATTAAATAAAATAGACACCGTGCACGCTGAGCAGAGGAAAAAACAAACTTTCACTGTGGCAAGGTCTACTGTGATGTAAAAACCCGCACTTGCGGAGTTATTTCTTAAGGACTTCTCTAAATCGTGAACCGTGCCAATTCAATACCATTATAAGTAGAAGAATAATATAGAGTCCCCATTGCAGTTTACAAATGTGGTTTCAGTCCTAGTGCACACAATATATGCAATGATATAGCCCCCATTAAGCTCAATAGGCTTCATACGTTTGAAGAAAATAAAAAATATTTTTAGACCATTTTGTTTTGTTTATTTTAAATATTCTCTTTCTCCCCTCTGCAGTTTTACAAGTGTGGTTCAATCCCAGTTCATACAATATATGCAATGATATAGCCCCCAATAAGGTGGTCAGGTAAACTCATTTTCACTCCTGCTCCTTTTTTTTTTTTTTTTTTTTGTCCTCCTCCTCCTTGAATTTCTCCTGGCTGGTTTTTCCTAGGTTTTGCTCCTTGCTTTTATTTCTCTGTTTCATAGTGATGTGTTTGTACAATTTATAGATTTTATTCATGTGGTGCGGATAATATTATTTATGTGTTTCATTTCTTTCACATTATGATTAATATATAATTGACTTCTGTTTGTCATTAATGTTCACACATCTATTATGTATATTTTAGTTTTAAGAGGGAGCCATTTGATTTTAACTTTTAATTAAGTTATTAATGTTGCTTTTAATGTATTTGAGTGTGATTTTTTAATTTATTATTCACATTTATAAGCTTATGAATATTATTTATATTTTACGTTTTTAAGTTTTATTCTTTAATGATTTTATTATTTATTACCTTTGTTATCGCGTTCTTCACGATGTTATATGCAATGTAATTAGTTTAATTGTGCTCAATTGTTTCATTTGTTTTTGTTTTCATTTTATTTTATTTAAATGTGTTTTTAGTATAAGGTGAGCCAACCCCTGAGGAAGATTTTATCGAAACACGGCCTGTGTCGGGTCAGGTCTCCCCTTTTTTTCATATATGGAACAATAAAGTATTGGTGAGAACCTACACCTGCCTACGTCTTTTGTACCATCATGAGTTTGTGCCTGCGGGTCAGACAGTCAACCAGCACGTCTACCAGCAGGTTCTCAATCACCTCCATGACTGGGTTCGGTGCAGCAAGCAGGCTCTATGGAGAGACAAGTCGTGGCTGCTCCACCACAACAATGCGCCGCACACACCGCGCTCAGTGTGAGGCACTTCTTGGCCAACAAACAGATCACAGCTCTCGACCACCTCCTTATTCCCCAGATCTCGAACCATGCAACTTCTGGCTTTTCCCCGGGCTGAAGACTGTGCTCAAAGGAACTCATTTTGCCTCTGTAGAAGAGATCAAGGCCACTGTGATGAGGGAGCTGAGGGACCTCAAGGAAGAGGACTTTGCAGAGTGCTTCCATATGTGGCAGAAGCGAATGCAGAAGTGCATTAACTCTGGGGGGAGTTACTTTGAAGGGTACAATGCATAATTTCTCTGTAGATTTTGTAATAAAACATTTATGGGACCGTATTGTTTCTTTTTTGTCACACCTCGTATAAGTGCCTAGGCCTCATTAACTGCATTATCCTCAGCTGCAGTCAACCTACTAGGGCTTCACTTCTACATAGCCTTACATTTCCTTTGACCTGTAGTCTCTCCCCTCCTCCTCGCCCCCCTACTCATAAGGCTCCACATCACCGTGTCCTCCTAATACTAACTCTCCCTATCTTTTCCCTTCATTCCTGCAACTTCAAACCTTTAGGCCTAATCATCCATTCTCTACTCTTTTGGCTTCTGCCATTTTTTCATCTACCTTATCATCTTCCCTTCTTCAACTTCAAATTTTTCTTCCTCTCATTTTGCCATCCCCACTCTCTCTGAGAAGACCTTCCCCTGCCTGCATTAGAAAAGTACTTTTAGTTTTAAAACACAGAAGTGAGCTTTCTGGTTAAATTTAGAACCCAGCAGAGAGCTTGTAGTTTAAATTTCATAAGAAGTTAGAGCCTAGCAGCAGCTAAGAGCTATAATTTAAATCAAATCAGAATTGAGCTTACCTCAGCAGCACAAGACAGGGTACTGTGGAGCAGCCCTCTTTTAATAAGTGTTATTTCCCTCCCTCCCTCCCCTCACCCACCCACCCCTGGGATAATCATAGCTTTATAGGTACTTACACATCTTAAAAGACAGGAGGTGCTTTCAGGTGAAGCTCATTACCCAAATCAGTCATACACTAAGGACCTGAGATTAATTCAGCTTCAGGTGAACAAGGTATATTAAACGGATTAGGTACAGTTTTATTGGTATAAATACCCATAGTAACCCCTAGTAAGTAAGAACTTAAAGATCTAGACACAAACTTAAAACTAAGATGCAGACAGCAGTCCAGCAGCGGGATGGGGGCTTTCCAGTCTTTTGCATTGAGTGTCACATGTATGATTTTCTCCCAGTTGGTGAAAGGTCTTACGTGTGCACTAGGTGCAAGGAGCTCTTTGCTCTCAGGGAACAAGTCCGTTCTCTACAGGCTAAAGTAGCAGACTTGGAAAACATAAGAGAGACAGAGAGGTACATAGACGAGACCTACAGGGATATAGTCCTGAAGTCCCACCTCCAGTCTGGCAGCACCCCTGTTGCCATGGAGGAGAGAGGTCACGTGACAGGAGAGCATCACCCTGGTGTGGCAGGAAGTGATCCTGTAACTAGGACCTGTGCTCCAGGTGATGTAAAACCCTCTCGCACCGAGGAAGTTTCTCCAGGGCCATGTGCCCATGAGGGAAGGGTTAGGACAGCCGTTATAGTTGGTGATTCGATCATTAGGCATGTAGATAGCTGGGTGGCTGGTGGACATGAGGATCGCCTGGTAACATGCCTGCCTGGTGCGAAGGTAGCGGACCTCACGCGCCACCTAGATAAGGTCTTAGATAGTGCTCGGGAGGAGTCTGCTGTCTTGGTACATGTCGGTACCAATGACATAGGAAAATGTGGTAGGGAGGTTCTGGAGGCAAAATTTAGGCTTTTAGGTAGGAAGTTGAAATCCAGAACTTCCATGGTAGAGTTCTCCGAAATGCTTCCTGTTCCACGCGCAGGACCCAAAAGGCAGGCAGAGCTCCGGAGTCTCAATGCGTGGATGAGACAATGGTGCAGAGATGAGGGTTTTGGATTTGTTAGGAACTGGGGAACATTCTGGGGAAAGGAGGGGCTCTTCCGAAGGGATGGGCTTCACCTTAACCGGGATGGAACCAGGCTGCTGGCATTAACCTTTAAAAAGGAGATAGAGCAGCTTTTAAGCTAGATATTAGGGGAAAGCCGACAGTCACCCAAGAGCGGATGGTTCGGAAGAATGTATCCTTGAAGGATACTACCAAAAGCAGAGAGGTTCCACAAAAGAGTAAAGTAGCCCAAATGCCCTCAAGTATGGAGCAGACAGAGCTTAAAGATCCCAATTTACCCAGGTCTAACAATAGCCAAATTAACATGAATAAAATACATTCTCTAAAATGCTTGTATGCAAATGCTAGAAGTCTAAAGAATAAGATGGGAGAGTTAGAATATATAGCACTAAATGAAAGGTTAGATATGATTGGAATATCAGAGACATGGTGGAAGGAGGACAACCAGTGGGGCACTGTGATACCTGGGTACAAACTATATCGTTTGCGCTCTATGTTAGAGAGGGCATTGCGCTCTATGTTAGAGAGGACATTGACTCAGAAAGGATTAAAGTTTTGCAGGAAACAAAATCTGCTGTAGAATCTATATGGATTGAAATTCCATATAAAAGGGGGAAGGCAATGGCAGTGGGGGTGTACTATCGAGCACCTGGCCAGAATGACCAAATGGATGATAAAATGCTCAAAGAAATCAAGGAATCTAACAAAAGTTACAGCACAGTAATAATAATGGGTGATTTCAATTACCCCGGTATCGACTGGGTCAGTGTCACGTCAGGACATGCTAGGGAGATAAAGTTCCTAGATGAAATAAATGACTGCTTCTTGGAGCAGCTGGTTCATGAAGCAACCAGAGGGGAAGCCATATTAGACCTAGTCCTTAGTGGAACACCAGATCTAGTGCAAGAGATAAGGGTGTTGGGGCAATAGTGATCATAGCATGATCGCCTTTGATTTAATTAGTGGAGGAGGGATAGTAAGGAAATCCACAGTACTACCTTTTAACTTTCGAAAGGGGACTATGATAAAATGAGGAAAACAGTTAAGAAAAAACTAAAAGGAGCAGTTGCAAAGGTTAAAGACGTACATCAAGCTTGGGTGTTGTTGAAAAATACTATCTTGGAAGCCAAGACCAGCTGTATTCCACGCTTTAAGAAAAGTGGAACGAAGTCCAAAAAACTGCCTGCATGCTTTAAAGGTGAGGTCAGAGAGGCTGTTGTTGCCAAAAAAGCATCTTTCAGGAAATGGAAAAAAGAGCCAAATGACGAAACCTGGAAACTGCACAAGCACTGGCAAGTCAAATGCAAGGCATTGATAAGGCAGGCAAAGAGAGAATTTGAGAAGAAGCTTGCTGCAGAAGCAAAAACGCGAAATAAAGACCTTTTCAAGTACATTCGTAGCAAAAAACCTGTGAGAGAGTCAGTTGGTCCATTAGATGATAAAGGGGTTAAAGGAGCGCTAAGAGGCGACAAGGCGATAGCGGAGAGACTAAATGAATTCTTTGCTTCGGTCTTTACTGAGGAAGATGTAGGGATGTTACCCATGACTGAAGTGGTATTTAAAGATGCGGAAGAATTGAAGGAAATATCGATACATCGGGAAGATGTCTTACAACTATTAGATAAACTGAAGAGTAGCAAATCACCTGGGCTGGATGGTATACATCCAAGGGTGTTGAAAGAACTGAAATATGAGATTGCAGACCTGCTATCAGTAATCTGTGAACTATCATTAAAATCATCTCTAATATCTGAAGATTGGAGGATCGCCAATGTAACACCAATTTTTAAAAAGGGTTCCAGGGGTGATCCGGGAAACTACAGACCGGTGAGCCTGATGTCAGTACCAGGAAAAATGCTAGATACCATCATAAAGAATAAAATTACTCAGCATGTAGATAGTCACAACCTAATGGGAGACAGCCAACATGGCTTTAGACAAGGAAGATCTTGTCTTATGTTTTTTTGAAGGAGTGAATAAACAGGTGGACAAAGGTGAGTCGGTTGATATTGTGTATCTGGACTTTCAGAAAGCCTTTGACAAGGTCCCTCATCAGAGACTTTTGGCAAAACTAAAGAGTCATGGGATAGGAGGCAGTGTACTATTGTGGATCAGGAACTGGTTAAAAGATAGAAAGCAGAGGGTAGGGCTAAATGGCCAATTTTCCCAATGGAGAAAGGTGAATAGTGGTGTACCCCAGGGATCTGTGCTGGGTCCGCTGCTTTTTGACATATTCATAAATGACCTGGAAAGTGGAATAACGAGTGAGGTGATCAAATTTGCAGATGACACAAAACTATTTAAAGTTGTTAAAACCCAAGAGGATTGTGAAAACTTGCAAGAGGATCTTGATAAATTGGAAGACTGGGCATCAAAATGGCAGATGAAATTTAATGTGGACAAGTGCAAGGTTATGCACCTAGGGAAGAACAACCCAAACTATGGTTACACGATGCAAGGTTCCACATTAGGAACCACCACCCAGGAAAAAGATTTAGGCGTCATTGTGGATACCATGTTAAAACCCTCGGCCCAGTGTGCAGCGGCGACCAAGAGAGCAAATAGAATGCTAGGTATGATAAGGAAAGGAATGGAAAATAAAACAAAAGATATTAAAATGCCTCTATATCGTTCCATGGTGAGACCGCACCTTGAATATTGTGTGCAATTCTGGTCGCCGTATCTTAAAAAGGATATAGCGATTTTAGAAATGGTTCAGAGAAGAGCCACCAAAATGGTAAAGGGGATGGAAGGATACTCCTATGAAGAAAGGCTAAAAAGGTTAGGGCTCTCTAACCTGGAAAAGAGACGGCTGAGGGGAGATATGATAGAAGTCTATAAATTAATGAACGGAGTGGAACGGGTAAACGTAGATCGATTGTTTACCTTATCAGAATATAGAAAGACTAGGGGACATGCAATGAAGCTACAGGGTAAACTATTTAAGACTAATAAAAGAAATATTTTTTCACTCAACGTGCAATCAAACTCTGGAATTTGTTACCGGAGGATGTAGTAAAGGCTGTTAGTGTAGCTGGGTTTAAAAAAGGTTTGGACAAGTTCCTGGAGGAAAGGTCCATAAACCGTTATTAAGAAGTGACCGAAGATATCAATGCTTGACCCAGTACAAGCACTGTGGAACTTGTGTCTCTTGGGGAAACTGCTAGGTACATATGACCTAGATTGGCCACTGTTGGAAACAGAATACTGGGCTTGATGGACCTTGGTCTGACCCAGTATGGCATATCTTATGATCTTATGATCTGCCCCCGCCATCACCATCGTGCCCTTCTCTTCTTTCCCCCACACCCTTCATCTCCTGCTTCTTTCATCTGGAGATATCAATCCCAATCCTGGCATCACCCTGGGCATTTCACTCACTCCCTCTGCAACCCTCTAATCTTATTTCTATCCTTCTCCTCCCTCCTCCCTCTCTCCCCTTCTCATGTGTCCTGTGGAATGTTCACTGCCTCCAGCAAACTTCCCTTCATTCATGGCCTCTTTGCCTCTAATGCTCTGCATCCTCTTCTCTAACAGAGATTTGGCTGCACTCTCATGCTGATTTCTTCTTCTCCCATGCATAAGGTTACCAGATTTGTTGAAAGCAAATTTGGGACACTTATCCCGAGAGGGTGGGGGGGGGGGGGGAGGAAAGGAAGGGACCTTAATTCCAGGTTTGAACATGAAGGCATGAAGGAGGCAAGAGGAGTCATTATCCTGCCCCTCCATCCATCCCATGACAGCAAAAATATCACTTCAAAGCAGACAAATCAACAGAGAAATAGAAACAGTGATGCGTTTCCCCCGTGCTGTGCAAAGCATAGAGATAATGGATGTAAATTCTAAAAACTAATATATTCAAATCACTAAATTGAACATAATTAATTTTCTGCTCTCTCTGTCCCCATTGCTGGAATCAGGGGCAGGAGGCTCCCAAAAAGCTGGGAATTGGGGACACAGCTCTAAAATTGGGGACAATCTCTGAAAATCGGGTTCATCTGGTAATCTTACACATACACCTCACCCAGTTGGCTGTGGTGGTGGTGTAGGATTGCTACTCTCTCCCTCCTGTTGCTTTAAATCCCTCCTTCCATCTCAGTCTCCCTCCTTTTCTTCTTTTGAAGACCACTTCATCTGTCTATTTACTCCACTACGTCTCTGGATAGCTGTCCTATATCCACCTCCTGACAAGCCAATATCTTTTCTCAAATTTTGACTCCTGGCTTTCCTTTTTTTCTGGATTCATCTTCCCCTTTCCTCATTCTTGGAGATTTTAAAATTCATGTCGATGACTCCTCTGACTCATGCCCAGTGGCCTAAATTCCACCCAAGCAGCCCCTGCTATGCGGAAGGAAGGGGGGGAGCCGGGCATAAAGGAAGCCCACACAGCGGTGGCAGCAGCAACGATGCAAATTTACTTCATCATCTTTGCCACACTGCTCCGCTCTCGTAAGTCTGCCACCAGCAGCTCTTCCTCACCGGGCTGAAGTCTCGCAATAACAGCCACACCACGAGACTTCAGCCCAGCAGGGAAAGTCGCTGGGCCCACAGAGAATTTACAAAGCAGAGCAGCGCAGCAAACACAATGAGGTAGGTTTGGCACCACTGCTTCCAAAGCATGGTGGTGTGCCACTGCAGCGACAATGGCGGGGCCCTCATTGTAACTTAGGCCACTGCTTATGCTCCAAAGCTTCTTGCCTTAACCTCCCCATTCAACCACCATCTGTATTCTACAGCCCCTATGCACCCACATGACCACTGCCTCGATCTTGTCTTCTTTTCCAACTGCTCTCCCTCTAACTTCTCTATCTCAGTTCTTCCCTTCTCTGACCATCATCTTCTGACTTTCACTCTTACCCACCCCCCGCCACAATTTCGGCCTGTCTCAAGCAACACATTTAGAAACCTTAAGGCTATGGACCTCTCCACTCTCTCTCCACTGCTGTCTCATCTCCTCTCTGTAATCTAGGTCCGTCGATAAGGCAGGCTCTTCATATAACACTATACTTTCCCCCAGGGCTGGTGCAAGGAGATGAGGTGTCTTTGTGTCCCACCCCACCCCCCCCCCCCCCCCCCCGCACAGTGCCCATTTCTGCCACAGCCGCCCCTCTCCGGGACTGACAGCTGCAGCAATAGCCACAAACAGCCCTGCAGCACTTACTTTCAAGCTTCAGTGCTGCAGAGACCCTTGGCCAGCCCTGCGTGTGCATGTGTGTGTGTATGTGAGAGTTTCATGGGAGTGTCAGGAGCTGTGTGTGTGTGTGTGTGTGTGTGTGTGTGTGTGTGTGTGTGTGAGAGAGAGAGAATTTCATGGGGAGTGTCAGGAGCTATGTGTATGTGTGTGTGTTTCTTGGGGAGTGTCAGGAGCTGTGTGTGTGTGTGTGTGTGTGTAGTTTTGAAGGACTACAAAAAGGGACTGCTACTTCTGGAGAGAGATCTGCAATTGTAAGTATTTACTTCTGGGAATATTTCTAAATCTTGGGGAAAAAGGAATTCTTTAGATTAAAGCTGATTAATCTGTGAATCGAGTGTATTTGTTAAATCAGTCAGGGCCTAGTATCAGCAAAGAGCTTTCAGGTAAATTAAAAACAACAGGTAGCTTTCAGTTTAAGTTCAAGACCCAGCAGAGAGCTTCTAGTTTAAATTTAATACTCAGTCAGGGCCTAGCAGCATCAAAGAGCTTTCAGTTTAAATTTAAAACACAGCAGAGAGCTTTTTGGTTAAATTTAGAACCCAAGACTCCCTCAATCCAAGCAAGGGCTGTGTGAATCACCCAGGAAATTGTCACAATTTACCTTAGAAGCACAGGACAGGGTACTGTGTAGCAGCCATCTTTTAATAAGTCTTTCCTTCCCTCCCTCCCTGACACTCACCACCCCTGGGATAATTGTAGCTTTATAGGTTCTTAAACCTCTTAAAGGAAAGGAGGTGTCATATTCACTCTCAGATGCAGTTGTTTATCCTCATCAGGCATACATTAAGGACCTGAAATTAATTACGCTTCAGGTGAACAAAGTACATTAAACATATTAGGTATAGTTTTATTAGTATAAGTATCCCCAGCAACCCTTAATAAGTAAAGAACTTAAATGCCTAAACACAACCTTAAAACTAAGATGCAGACAGCAGTCCAGCAGCAAGATGGGGGTTTTCCAGTATTTTGCATTGAGTGTCACATGTATGATGTTCTCCCAGTTGCTGAGGAGTCTTACATGTGCACTAGGTGCAAGGAGCTCTTTGCTCTCAGGGAACGAGTCCAATCTCTGGAGGCTAGAGTAGCAAACTTGGAGGACATAAGGAAGACAGAGAGGTATATAGATGATACCTACAAGGATATAGTACTGAAGTCCCACCTCCAGTCTGGTAGCATCCCTGTTGCCATGGAGGAGAGAGGTCAGATGACAGAAGAGCATCACCCTGGTGCAGCAGAAAGTTATCCTGTAGCTAGCACCTGTCTTCCAGGTGATGTAAAACCCTCTTGCACCAAGGAGGTTTTTCCAGGGCCATGTGTCCATGAGGGAAGGGTTAGGACAGCCGTTATAGTTGATGATTCGATCATTAGGCATGTAGATAACTGGGTGGGTGGTGGATGTGAGGATCACCTGGAAATATGCCTGCCTGGTGCAAAGGTAGCGGACCTCACGTCCACATAGACAAGGTCTTAGATAGTGCTGAGGAGGAGACTGCTGTCTTGGTACATGTCGGTACCAATGGCATAGGAAAGTATGGTAGAGAGGTTCTGGGGGCTAAATGTAGGATTTTACTTAGGAAGCATTCTCCGAAATGCTTCCCTTTCCAAGCGCAGGACCCAAAAGGCAGGCAGAGCTCCGGAGTCTCAATGCGTGGATAAGACGATGGTGCAAGGATGAGGGTTTTGGATTTGTTAGGAATTGGGAAACATTCTGGGGAAAGGAGGGGCTCTTCTGAAGGCATGGGCTCCACCTTAACTGGGACATAACCAGACTGCTGGCATTAACCAGTAAAAAGGCAATAGACCAGCTTTTAAAATAGATAATAGGGGAAAGCTGACCGTCGCCCAAGAGCACATGGTTCATAACAATGTATCCTTCAAGGATACTAGCAAAAGATTGAAGTTAGGGCATATCAGCAGAGAGGTTCCAACAAAGACAAAAGTAGTCCAAATTCCCTTGAGTATAGAGCAGACAGAGCTTAAAGATTCCAAATTACCCCTGCCTACCAATAGCCAGATTAATATGAGTAAAATACATCGTCTAAAATGCTTGTATGTAAATGCTAGAAGTCTAAAAAAATAAGATGGGCGAGTTAGAATATATAGCACTAAATGAGATGTTAGATATGGTTGGTATTTATTTATTTATTTAAGCAGGTTTTTCTATACCACTCTTTCCAGAGATCAGGGGCGGTTTACATTAAGCAAACCATTTTACAGAGAAGATGAGATAACTATGCACAGTTAAAGAAAACCATTCAACTATATACAATGTATCCTCTTGCCTCTGGACAATTAGGATATCAAGGGTAAGGGTTGCATCTAGACAGGGTGAACAATTGTACATCAGTCATTGTTGTTAAAATGTTCAAGAAAGAGAAGTGTTTTTAGTTCTTTCTGGAATGTCTGGAGGTCTTTTATTGACCTGATGGTGTCTGGCAGAGAGTTCCATAGTGTCGGAGCAGTGTAAGTAAAGTCTCTGCTATTGGTTATCTGCTTTGTTTTACAGATTGTAGATGAAATGGCAAGTATGTTCTGGTTGTTCTTTCTTCTGTTCCTAGAATCTATTTGTATGTGAATCCTAGATGAGAGGAAGGAGGGTGAGATGTTATTGAGTAGTCTGAACGTGGTGATTATTGTTTTATATTTTACTCTGCTCATTATTGGAAGCCAATGCAGTTTCTTAAGAACAGGTGTGATGTGTTCTGTGAGCGAATTTTGGAAATAATTCTAGCAGTCACATTTTGGGCTAGTTGTAAGGTATTGATGGTCTTTTTAGAGAGGCCTTGCAGTAAACTGTTACAATAGTCCCAGTGTGGGGTTATAACAGCCTGGGCAACTGTTCGGAAATCACTAGGTTCTAAGAGGGGTCTGAAGTTCTGGATGGTTCTTAGTTTAAAGAATATAGTCCCGACTGCTTGTTTTATATGAGATGTCATACTGAGGGATCTATTTAGTATGATACGCAAGTATTTCACCTCCTGCTTTACTGTAAGTGTGGTGTTTTGGTATCTCAGAGATATGGTGGAAGGTGGGACACTGTGATACCTGGGTACAAACTTTATCGTAATGATAGAGCAGATCAAATTGGTGTAGGGATTGTGCTCTATGTTAGAGAGGGCATTGTGTTACAAAGGATTAAAGTTTTGCAGGACACAAAATTCATTGTAGAATCTCTATTGATTAAAATTCCATGTAAAAAGGGGAAGGGGAAGGTGATGGTAATGGGGATGTACTATCGACCACCTGACCAGAATGAACAAATGGATGATGACATGCTCAAAGAAATCAGGGAAGCTAACAAACGTTACAGCACAGTAATAATAAAGGGTGATTTCAATTACCCCAGTATCGACTGGGTCAGTGTCATGGCAGGACATGCTAGGGAGATAAAGTTTCTAGATGAAATAAATGACTGCTTCTTGGAGCAGCTGGTATATGTATCGACCAGAGGGGAAGCTATTTTGGACCTAGCCCTTAGTGGAACACCAGATCTGGTGCAAGAGATAAGGGAGTTGGGGCCACTTGGCAATAGTGATCATAGCATGATTGCGTTTGATTTAATAAATGGAGGAGGGAGGATATGGAAATCCACAGTACTACCTTTTAACTTTCAAAAGAGAGACGATGATAAAATGAGCAAAAATACTTAAGAAAAAGCTAAAAGGAGCAGTTGCAAAGATTAAAGACTTACATCAAGCTTGGGTGGTGTTTAAAAATACTATCTTGGAAGCCCAGACCAGTTGTATTCCACGCTTTAAGAAAAGTGGAAGGAAGTCCAAAAAACTGCCAGCATGATTTAAAGGAGAGGTCAGAGAGGCTGCTGTTGCCAAAAAAGCATCTTTCAGGAAATGGAAAAAGGAGCCAAATGATAAAAACTGGAAACAACACAAGCACTGGCAAGTTAGATGCAAAGCATTGATAAGGCAGGCAAAGAGAGAATTTGAAAAGAAGCTTGCTGTGGAAGCAAAAACACATAATGAAGACTTTTTCAAGTACATTCATAGCAAAATCCCTGTGAGAGAGTGAGTTGGACCATTAGATGATAGAGAGGTAAAAGGGGAACTAAGAGGGGACAAGGCCATAGAGGAGAGACTGAATGAATTCTTTGCTTCGGTCTTGACTGAGGAAGGTGTACGGATGCTACCCATGACTGAAATGGTATTTAAAGGTGATGAATCAGAAGACTTGAAAGAAATATCGACACACCGGGAAGATGTATTATATTTATTTGATAAATTGAAGAGTAGCAAATCATCTGGACTGGATGGTATACATCCAAGGGTGTTGAAAGAACTGAAATATGAGATTGCAGACCTAGTAATCTTTGAACTATCATTAAAATCATCTGTAATACCTGAAGATTAGAGGATGGTCAATGTAATGCCAATTTTTAAAAAGTGTTCCAGGGGTGATCCGGGAAATTACAGACCAGCGAGCCTGATGTCAGTACCAGGAAAAATGGTAGAAACCATCATAAAGAACAAAATTACTGAAAATGTAGATAGTCATGGCTTAAAGCAGGGGTCTCAAACTCAAATTGCTTTGAGGGCCAAATGAGGACTTGTAAAGTAACCCGCAAGCCGCATAAGACGCGGGGCCTCATTTGCATAAATATTTGCATAATGTTACCATACAAAGCGCAGACATTAATGATGCACATTTCCCAGAGCTGACATATTCCAGTTAATAAATTCAAAATAGATATTTTTCTACCTTTTGTGCATTATTTTCAGTTGCAATTGTTCCAGCCACTTTCTTCTGGTTTCTTCGTGTCTTCTGCTAACTCTCCATCGTCTGCTGTCCATTTGTCCTTTCTTCTCTCTTCTAGTTTTTTTTCCATTCTCTCTCTACATCTGCTTTAACATACTAATCTTTCTCCTTTTGCTCCTTCCTCCTTCCTCATTCCTATTTCATCCACTCAAATTTTACCCCTCCATCCTCAATCACCACTTACTCTCCCAATACCCAGCCAATTGTAGATTTTTCTTTCCTCCCACACAAAATATTTTCCCCTCTCCATTTCACTCTCCCAGCTCCATCCCATTCTAATCCTCCCCCAGCATCAGCTCCCTTCTAGTTCCAGCCCCACCCAGCATCCTCTCCCTTCTAGTCCCCGCATCAGCCCATTTCCAGTCCTATCCTAGCCCCACCATCAGCCCATTTCCTGTCCTAGCTCCCCCCCACTAAGCCCATTTCCAGTCCTAGCAACCCCCCCAGTCCATTGCCATTTCTAGCCCCCCCATAGCCCATTACCAGTCCTAAGCCCCCCAACAGCCCACTTCCAGTCCTAACCCTCCCATCACCCCATTTTCATTCTTAGCCCCACAATAGCCCATTACCAGTCCTAACCCACCAATCAGCCCACCTCCAGCCCTAACCCCCATCTGCCCATTTCCAGTCCTAGCCCCCACCATAGCCCATTACCAGTCCTAAAACCCCCCCTCCGCTGCCATTAGCCCACTTCCAGTCCTAACCCCCATTACCCCATTTAAGTCTTAGCCCCTCCGTAGCTCATTACCAGTCCTAACACCCCCCCCATCAGCCCACCTCCAGTCCTTCCTAACCCCCATCAGCCCATTTACAGTCCTAACCCCCCTCCCCCCCATCAGCCCAAGTAAATAAAATTTTAAAAAAATTCTGGCTTCTGCTGCTGCCGCTGCCACCGTGGCAGCAGCAGAATCACCTGTCAATTAAAAAAAAAACTGGCTTCTGCTGCTGCTGCTGCAGCCGTGGAAGCAGCAGAATCAGCTGTCCCGCGGCCCCTTCTCCTCTGCCCAAAAGAGCCCTGAGTCTGTCCATCAGCGGCGGGCTTTTCAAGCCGCGAAGAGAGTATTTCCCTCTCACGCGGCTTAAAATACTCTCTTCGCGGCTTGAAAAGCCCGCCGCTGATGGACAGACTCAGGGCTCTTCCGGGCAGAGGGGAAGGGGCCGCGGGACAGCTGATTCTGCTGCTGCCATGGCTGCAGCAGCAGCAGCAGAAGCCAGTTTTTTTTTTTTTTTTAAATTGACAGTTGATTCTGCCGCTGCCACAGCGGCAGCAGCAGAAGCCAGGGTTTTTTTTTTTGTTTCCCTCCATCGCGGGCCGCACAAAGCTCTCTCGCTGGCCACATGCGGCCCGCGGGCTGCGTGTTTGAGACCCCGGGCTTAAAAGATGACAGCCAACATGGCTTTAGACAAGGAAGATCTTGTCTTACTAATCTGTTATGTTTTTTTGAAGGTGTGAATAAACAGGTAGACAAAAGTGAGTCAGTTGATATAGTGTATCTGGACTTTCAGAAAGCCTTTGACAAGGTCCCTCATGAGAGACTTTAGGCAAAATGAAAAAGTCATGGGATAGGAGATAGTGTACTATTGTGGATTAGGAACTGGTTAAAAGATAGAAAGCAAATGGTAGGACTAAATGGCCAATTTTTCCCAATGGAGAATGGTGAATAGTGGAGTACCTCAGGGATCTGTGCTTGGTCCACTGCTTTTTAATATATTCATAAATGATCTGGGGGAGTGGCTAATTTCCAAGATGGCAACAGTGCAGCAGTGAGTTGGAATGCCTAAACGGAAGGGTAGACGGAAGGCTTCTCCCGCAGAGCCTGCTCCAGTGAAACCCTCTCCTTCTGCTAGTGCAGGTCCCATGGATCACTTTGTCCAACTAACCAAGCAGCAAGTTGGGGAGATACGAGGGGTAATTGAGGTGCCGGCTGAGGACGTTTTGGCTCTTCCTACCCTGGAGGTTACTCTCTCTCCTGATGGGCGTGTACCACTCTCGGCCCCGAACATACCGGTATCTCCTCTTTCAGGTGCAGCCGAGAGTCCTTCCGAAGTGGTGGGACCAGTGGTACGTGAGCGGGGCCTCTTGGAGGGGAAGTCTGGTAAGCAGCCGGTTACAGCTTTTGCTGCTAATGCCTCGGTGGTGTTGCAAACTGCAGAGGGTGAAATTGCTACTCCGGGAATGACTGAGCCTAGTGCAGAGGAAGTTCCCCTGACCGCGTTGACTGATTTGGAGACGCCGTTGTGTTTATCTTTGCCGCGTCCAACTGTTATTTCCCTGGACAGTATCTGGGACGCCATTTCCCAATTGGCCTCAGTGGTGAGTCAACAATTGGTGCTGGCTACTTCTCGTGTGTCAAAGCTTGAAGATTCCTGTTCTAAATCTCAAGCTGATGTGGTGGAAATTAAGGCACAGGTATCTTCTGCTGAACAGAAATTGTTACAGGTTTCAGATGTAACGGAGTCCTTAGTAAAGGAACATATGGCTATGCGGCTGAAGCTTGAGGCCTTGGAGAATGCTACTAGATCCTCAAATGTTTGTTTGCTAAATTTTCCTATTGTTCCTTTGGTTTCTCCTGTGGATCTCTTTAAGAAATATCTCCAAGAGACATTGAAGGTGTCAGCAGAGTTAATTCCCCCAATAACTAAAGCTTATTTTTTACCTTCTGGTAAGAAAACAGGGGAGAAGGTAGCTGGTTTATCGGATATGGACTTTTTGGATGTTTCAGCCTTACTTCAAACTCCTAAGGATGATGAGTTACCAGTTTCTACGTTGATTGTTTCATTGGCGTTGCCATTGGATAGGGACTGGCTTCTCAAGCTTTATTTCAAAAACCGTGTAAATTTGTATATGGGTAAAAAAACTGCGGTTTTCCCAGACGTGTCCAGGGAGACGCAAAGAAGGCGCATATCTTTTTTAATCTTGCGACCTGGGGCGACTCGAATGGGTGCATCTTTTGTGCTTAGATATCCCTGTAAATGTATTATTGTATTTCAATCTCATAAATATGTTTTTTTTTCAGCCAGAGGATCTGTACTCTTTTATTAGTGCTCATATTATAACTTCTTCCCCCATTGAGTAGTAATCCCCATCGATAATAATGTGCTTGGTTCTCTTTCCTACTCTTGGCATTTCTTTTTGAAATTGTTTTTTTTTCCTTTATGTTCGCAGGGGAGTTCCTAACCTCTGTATACTTTGTTGTTCCTCCTCCAATTTTTGGGGACTAATGATAATCTTGTCTGTTTATTTGTGATTGCTTAGATGTTATATTGGTTAAATTATAACGACAGGTTTATTGCTGTACAAGTGTGATGCTTGATTCAATGTAAAAATGCATAAATGTGTGTGTGTGTGTGTGTGTGTGTGTGTGTATTTCATGGGGAGTGTCAGAAGATATGTGTGTGTTTGTTTTATTGGGAGTGTCAGGAATTGTGTGAGTGTGTTTCATGGGTCTTGTCAGGAGCTGTGTAACTGACCAGATGGGGGCTTTGTGCCACCACTTTGTTGCCTGCAATAGGCTATGTGTTTTGGCACATATAGGCTGCTGTTTCTGATCCCACTCCAAAGCAACTTACTGTCAGAGGGGGGTCATAAGCGGCCGGTGATGTGTGCTGAAGCACATGGTCTGCCGCAGGCAACAAAGTGGTGGCATAAAGTTGCTGCTTTTAGAACACTGCCGCCTCGACTCGCCTCCCCACAAGACAGAATCGGTGGCAGCAGGGGGTGGTATGGCTGGGTTTTCTGCCTGGGACAGTAGAAACCCTTGGGCCGGACCTGTGTGTGTGTATGCAGGGTCGGCCTGTCCACTAGGTAAGCTAGGTGGCCGAGTTTGTTCCGCCATTTTGTTGCCTGTGGTAAGCCATGTGCTTCCGCACACATAACCTACCACTTCTGATCCCCTTCCGATGCAACTTACAGAGGGGAGAGGCGGCCGGTGATGTGTGCTGGAGCACATGGTCTGCCGTGGGCAACAAAATGGTGGCATAAAGTGGCATAAAGTTTTAAGAACTAGGAGGCATTGATTATGCCTGATGTTAGAGATTCTTTGAGAAAATTGTGGCGAATAATATCTGGTAATCTTTATGAGACCTGCATTACTGGAATCCCTGAAGAAGACTAGCAGGTGAAACAGAAGCTTTTGTTGGGCATTGCTGTGATAACGGAGGATATTCACTAACTATATGATGGCGTATAGCTGAGATGAAGATTGACGTCTGATTGACGGCGCAGACTGGAGTATCTACAACACTCAGATAAGTGGATTAATACTAATGGAATGTTGTATATTACTATTTTGAAGAGTATTTTGTGTCTTTCTCTTTTAGGAATTGACTGAGTGATTTGAGAGCTTCGGTTCTATGCAAAAGTGCAGACGATTTAAAATAAAAAAGATTGTATATTTTGAGAATCCCTAAAAGTACTTTTTTGGATATGGGTGATTTAATTAGATTGTTAATTTTGTGGAAAATATAATTAAAGTGTAGAAGAGTTGTGACCCATGATGTGAAGTCTGCCATTCAACCCTATGGTGATGTATTTCTCCACATGTAGAGGAAAGGCTATCCTGAGGTCAATATACCTTAATGAATTATGTGATAGTTATTTGTTAGATTGGAAAAAAAATTATCTTTGTAGATTGGTGTTTCTAAGGGTATTTATATGCATTATATTATTTGAGTTTACCCTTTGGCAGTAGGTTCTAGTAGTAGGCATGAAGTGGCCGCCACTTTTAAAATATTTCCGCCGCCACCCACCTTCCCCCAAGATGTAATCGACAGCAGCGGGTAGTGGCCCAGGAAGGGGGGCAGCACAGCTTGGGTTTCTACCAGCAGCGTCAGAAACCATAGGCCAATCCTGTGTGCGTGTGTGTGTGTGTGTATATGTGTGTTTTATGGGGAGTGTCAGGAGCTATGTGTGTGTGTGTGTGTTGGGAGTGCATGCATGTGTATGTATGCATCGTGGGGAGTATCACGGGCTCTGTTTCTCTGTGTGTGTGTTCTGTGTATGTGTGTGTGTTTCATGGAAAGTGTCAGTAGCTATGTGTATCATGGGGAGTGTCGGAGGCTGCATGCGTGTTTATGTGTGCGAGTCTCTTTCTCTTAACCCCCTCAGCCTTCCACCAGTCTCTCTCTCTCTCAGCCAGTATTTCATTGAAACAGAAAAATGGTGGCAGACAAAGACCATGGGCCCAATATTCGAAAGGCATTTACACAGTTTACAGAACTGTAAACTATGTAAATGCTTTAGATGGGAATATTCAACGGCTCCTACATGGTTAGTGCTATTGAATATTCCTGTCTATGTTCCCTATGTGCCCCGATGCTATCCGGTTAGAATCGGGGCATTTTGGAGCAGAGCGGAAGCAGGGAGTCCCAGTAACTGGGTAGCAGCGATATTGGATCCAGTTATCCATCCACGGCTAAAACTAGGCTGTGGATGGATACTGCAGGCAGTAGTGAATATCCAAATAGAGCGGAGAACAGCTGCGTTATCTGGATTGCGGCAATATTGACCTTTTGGCTTGCCTAGTTCTAGCCATGGATGGTTAACCGGGTAGCTGTCCAATATTGCCGTTACCTGGTTAGGCTCTGTGGGTGAATCCCCTCGGTGCATATCCCAAATATTCAATACCATCACTGCGGCATTGAATATCTGGGTTTAGAAGTCAGCGGACAGGGCTATGCGCTGATATGGCACATAGCCCACCCAACTGAATATTGCGCCCCATTTGTCCTATCCAGTTGTCCCTTCCATACCAGCTATTCTGAGATGGGGTGTCTCTCTCTCTCTCTCTCTCATAACCTCGCCCCCAGGCTTCACCCAGTCTCTCTCTCTCTCTATCTCTCTCTCTCTCATACTCCTTCATCTAGTTGTTCTCACACTCAACAATTCTTTTGTCTGCAGTTCCTGAAATGTGGTGCTTCAAACTTCCCCACTGTGAGGTTTCAAGTCTTGCGAGACTTCAAGCTACAAAATCAGCCTGAACCTCCTCCAGTGCGTGAGAAAGATGCACACAGCCAATCACAGAGGGGGAAAGTGTGAAACGCTGCATTTCAGGAGCTGTGGCCAAATTGCTGGCTAGCATACACATGTTTGCTTGCGCATGCCAACAGGCTAAACTGTTTTGAAAATGCCCCCCACTGTTCTTTTTAAAAAGAGTTTCTGCTTCAAGCTGAAATTAATCTTCTAGCTTTACATACCAAGGATCATAAGATCTGCCAGGCATAAGCAGTTTACGTCCAATTTGTTATAGTTTTTCCCTGATTTCAATTTAAACCTTTCTCTTCAGAGACTCAGAACATTTTCAGCTTGTCAGATCTTTTAACTTGTTGCTGGTATAGTTTATTTCTTTTAGCTGGTTCTGTCACCAGGTATCAAAACAGCAAAGCCATAGACCATATGCTAGGTTTCATCACAATCCCAAACAGGCTTTCCTTACAGCAAATCATAAAATAAATCCTTTTTTTCTTTCATTTCTTTTATAAATGAACAAGTTTATTCCATTAATACTTCCACACTTCATAACTTTTCAGGCTAAATAATAAAGTTAAAACCATTCATTCAACCATTCATGTTCTAAATTTTTTCCCACATTAAACACATGTGTCTGATACTGAAACTCCACGGTGGATACTGCAGGCAGTAGTGAATATCCAAACAGAGCGGAAAACAGCCACGTTATCGGGATTGCATCAATCGTGAGCTTTTTTGCTGTCCTAAAGTTTTCCAGATAGTTTTCTGAATGGCAGGCTGAAAATCACTGTTCTCCAGATAACTTCTTCCTCCACCTAAATTCCGCCCTTGTCCGGCACTATCGGGATAGGGCCAAGGCAATCTAGGAGGACATTCAGTGACAGTATTCATATAGCCATAGATAAGGCCACCAAATGCAGATAATATTTGCCATTATCTGGATATTTGCTTCTGAATACTGTGCCGGTATTTTTCAAATATTGTCAAATATCAAATATTTTTGCAAAGGTTTCTAAGTTCTCAAGTATTACATTTCATAAAAGCCTTAGACATTGATTACTTTTCAGCACATTTGCCTTACACAGAAACTGTAATCCCAACTGTCTACTAAAACAGTTACTTTAAGTACGTTCTTAAGCTGTTAACAGGCAGCAATGAGTATTACTCCCTCCCTTCTACCTCAGTGCTAAGGTGACAACAATCACAACCATGGTTTTGGCCTGGGTGAGCAACCTATGAAGTTGTTAATTTCTCTTTTGAGATCATGTTTTGTTCTTTTACCTCTTTCCTGCCTTAATTTCACATCCACCAACAGGGTAAATATTTCCGTAAGGATGTAATGAAGCTACTTCATCTTTAAAAACCCAAAACAACTCTTACTCTTCTTTCAATCCAAAATTTAATTCAGAGTTTGAAATATAGCCAGCTTCCTTGTGTAAATTCATCAACACAGCCTGATATTTTCCAGTCAGCCTCCACCACAACAGCAGCGCCTGCCATTCGATTATACCTTTGACACTTTTTATTTGTCTTTTAAGGTACACGCTTAGACGATCCCAGTTTCCCTTCCCCAGCAGATACCTCACCTCTCTCACTGCTTCTTCTGCGGCTCTACAGCATTGCCTCAGCACCACTGCTTTCCCAAATACCAGCCCCCAGCCACCCCTGCTCATACTACTCCTGCTGCCTCTCAGGCAGCTGCACTTCCCAAGAGACCCTGCAATTCAAATTTTTTAAATTAGCAGCCTTTCCCCGTTTAATGTCATCAGAACATGCTCTACTGCTCCTACTCACAAGCATGGCCACTGCCTTAACCTCGTCTTCTCTTCCAGCTGCTCACCCTCAAACTTCTCCACTTCAGTTCTGTTCTTATCTGACCATCACCTGCTAAACATCACCTTTAACCACCCCCCATCTTGGTCTCGCCCGATCTCCACCAACATATTTAGGAATCTTCACAATGTTGATCCTCTAGCTCTCTCCACTGCTGTCTTATCATCTCTTTCCTCCACTATGTCATCTGAGTCCATTGATGGGGCAGTATCCTCCTATAATCCTATACTCTCCTCTGTTCTTTATGCTTTTGCTCCTCCTATACCACGCCCTGTGAGGCCTACCATACCTTCAGTCTGGCTGTCCTCGACAACCCGCTGCCTACGTTCCTGTGCCCACTCAGCTGAAGGTCTTTGACTTAAATCACATACCCATGCAGACTGCCTACATTTCAAATTCATGCTCTTTCCAGCCAGCCATAGCACTCGACAAACAAGAGTACTTGACTAAATCTCTTGTCTCTGGCCCTCACCATCTCTTTGCTACGCTCAACTCTCTCCTCAAAGTCTCTCCTCCCCCAAACCCTCCACTGTCTGCCCAGACCTTGGCTGACTATTTCCATGACAAAGTCCAGAAGATTAGCCTTGAATTCTCCACAAGGTCACCTCCACCTCATCTTCCCCCCTTCAATCCTAAATCCTTCCCTCACCTTCGGTCACCCATTCTTCCTTTTCTGAAATCACTGAGGAGGAGGGTAAAAGGTATAATGGCGGATGAGGGAATACTGGAATGGCTGAGATGTATGATGAGTTAACATCACCAAAGTTGATGCGTGACCCTTTGGACACCTTAAAGCAGGGGTCACCAACCTGTGGCCCGCAGGCCGCATGCGGCCCACGAGGTCCCTTCGTGCGGCCCGCGAGGCTCTACCCCAGTTAACATTACGTGCGGCCCGCCAAGGATTCCTGCCATTGTATCCACACGTTCGCAGCTCACCGACGACCACCTGCAAGCGTCCCTTCTCCTGTCAGTGTCATCTGTGAAGCCGGACTTTAAGCGTTTGTCTGCTAGCATGAATCATCAGCCATCTCATTAAATTCAATAAAGGTGATCAGCCATTGTTTTCATAATTTTGCGTTTGTTGTTTTTTTTCGCGGGGGCGGGGAGAAGGGGGGTGCGGCCCGCGAGGCTCCCGGTAGTCGGCTGTGCGGCCCGCGGCCCTCTGGAGGTTGGTGACCCCAGCCTTAAAGTCTTCTCCCTGGTATACTATGGAGCTGAGGTTACAGAAACAGGAATGTAGGCAGATAGAATAGTGTTGGAGGAAGGGAAGGGGAGAGGGTTGTTATAATTTATAGAAGGAAAAAATAGAATTATATCAGAAGGAAGTAAAGAGAGTAAAAGAATATTTTAAAGTCAACTTCAAGCTGTAATTTCTAGGCCAAAGGTTTTATTTCAGGAGGTATGGGCCTTTATGCTTCCGAAGAAGTTGCTAATTTCCCCAGACCTTTCTTGTAATGATTTTGAGTGCTTTTTTAGGAATAAAATTACTTGCTTAGTTAATAAGGTGAGTAGTGAAGGAGTGAGGATTCAGCAAGTATGGCAGTTTTGTGAGAATATGAAGTGGACTGAATTTAAACCCATAGAGGAGGTCAAGATGGTGGCTCATAGTGGCAGCAGCTGATGAGTGCTGCGC
This sequence comes from Ichthyophis bannanicus, assembly GCA_033557465.1. Classification (NCBI taxonomy): domain Eukaryota; kingdom Metazoa; phylum Chordata; class Amphibia; order Gymnophiona; family Ichthyophiidae; genus Ichthyophis; species Ichthyophis bannanicus. The sequence goes on from CM066032.1 coordinate 1,350,723,898, forward strand.
TGTCCCAGAGCAAGAACTCTACCCACCCTTCCAGGCAGGGTTCAGGAAGAGGGAAGCAGCTTACCCTCGAACAGTGTGGTGCTTTGTCGACATTGAAGATACAGCATAACCCGGACCATTCTGCATTTTTTTCACTGGAGTGGAGCACCAAAGGAGCATCTCTTAGCCCCAAAGAACATCCACTTCCTCAGCAATCTGGAAGCACTCCTCAGGGGAGGGGGGGAGTTCTCTGAGGGCTAACCGGCTGGATCAGCATCCAGAGATTTGCTGGGCTCCCCCCAGCTCAGTCTTCCCCTGGCATTCCAGGTTTGAAGAAAAAGGGGAATAAGCCTAAGGTTTATCTGCCTGGAGAGAATGGTGGGGGTCGAATGTCTGAAACCTTGGAGGTACTGTGTGAATCCATTAAATCCCTAGAGGCATCTCTCAACAGGTCTATGGAGCAGTTAATGTTGAAAGTTGATTCCCTGACTGGCCTTGCTTCAGCTCAGAGGCAGGAACTGACCCACCATGCTGCTAGGTTGGAGCAGTTAGAATTTGAAGTGGAAGAATTGGGGTCAGTGAAGGACACGGGAGCTGAGGAGAGTTTGGGACTATGGAAAAAACTGGAATACCTAGAAAATCAGTCCCAGAGGAACAATCTGAGGTTCCTGGGTTTCCCTCGGTCCCTTTTACTAGGCCCAGTGGAGTTGATGAGGAAATCTATGAAGGAGGTCCTGGGTCTGATTTCAGATAATCTTCCTCCTATAACCAGAGTTTATTATTTGCCCTCCTCTAGGTCAACTGGACCTGATTAGGTTTTTGGAAATGTCCTTGGAGATAGTGACTGCATGAAGCACATTGTTGGTGACATTTCCTTTTGAGCAAGATAAGACCTCTGTAATGCACTTTTACTTCGAACATTTGCAGGAGCGGTTTTTTGGCTGTACCATTAGAATATTTCCTGACATTTCTAGATAAACCCAGACCCATTGTAAGGCGTTTTTGGCCTTAGGGCCTAGAGTCCTTGCTTTGGGAGCTACCTGTCCTTTGAAATTTCCTGTTCTTTGATATTTTTGAGGGCAAGTCTTATTTCCTTACTAAGCTGAAGCAGTTCCTCGCTTTGATTTCTTCTCAGGAGGGACAGCCTGAAGGGGCTCCTGGGAGATGGGTTTCCTTGGATTGTGCTCTCTCCTCAGCCTTTACATTGTTTGATGTGTATTTTCTTGTTTTCTGTGTTATCCTCGTCTTATAAATTAGTGGTTGAAAGGGCAATGATTTGTCTATTTCATAGTGTTGTTTTGTATTATTCAAAACTTGATAAATAAAAAATTAACCCCATAGAGGTAGGTGAAATGTATGAGGTGTTACAAGGTCTTAATTTAAGGAAGTGTGATCGTGACCCTTTCCCTGCAGCATTAGTGAGGGTTGGGGGATCTGAGTTGGAGTGTAGTCTTTGTGAGACTGTGAATGCTTCTTTGCAGGAACATGTATTTATTCCAAAGGGGGGTAACAGTAGATCTTGGAAAGGTGGTGAATAATCGCTCCATTTCTAATATCCCGGCTGCGGCTGCGCGTGTGCTCTGTGGTATAGCAAGATCAGACCATATCACCCCGATACTTAAGGAACTCCACTGGCTACCAATTCATTGCAGATTAACATACAAAATCCTTCTCATCATTTTCAAGATCATCAATAACCTAGCCCCCACGACACTCAGTGACCTTATCACTCTCACCCCGAAAAACCGAATGCGAAGGTCGATAACTGACAACACCTTGATCGTCCCTAAAGAGTCCATCAAGTGCACCCAGACGACCAAGAAAAGAACCTTTGCCTTCTATGCCCCAAAGTGCTGGAACGACCTTCCACCAGAAATATGATCAATCAAAGACCTTATTCAGTTCCATAAGGCAATCAAACACCACATTTTCCTACTTCACTTTGCACAATCATCCACCCCGCCTCTGCTCACCCACACACCAATGCCCACAAACCTTTCTTTCTCCACATAAATAACTCTGTCACAAGTATTTTTGAGATTGCCTTAGCTCTTCTTGAATATACCAACCTGATCTAATTATGTTTATGTACATATGTATATAGTTACCCTGTTGATCCAAGTTTAAACTCCTGTTTCAATGTAAGCACAGAACAGTCTTCTGACTGTGCAACCTTTGTTATATGCAAACCGCACTGATAACAAATAGCGCGGTATATAAAAATTGTTAAATAAATAAATAAAAAATAAATCCCTTTCTTGGAAAAGTTAGTTGAGAAAGTTGTGGTGTGTCAACTTTTGGATTTTTTGGATTATCATATTTTGGATAATAAAAACAGAAACCCCTTTCATAGCATTGGCTGACAATATTCACGGCCCGTTAGACCAGGGGTCCACAGGTATATTGATACAGCTAGTGTATTGGCTGTCTTTGATAAGGTCAGTCATGCGCCGTTGTTAAGACGTTTCTGCCATGTTGCAGTAGGTGGGGTGGGGGTTGTTTGGACTAGTCTGAATCCTTTTTTGTAACAGTGAACTCAATTGGTTCGGATTCAGAATGAAAAGTCAAATGTGTGGATACTGGATCGGGGAATATGGCAGAGCCACAAGGATCTGCTCTGCCCCCATATTTTATTTGCATCTTTTACCTTTATGCGTGTTTAAGCACACCTAGGGTATGCAATTTTATATTTATTCAGAGGATGTGCAGGTTTTAGTACTCATACTCAAAGGAGGAGAGAAGTAAGAGTAATTTTGTGGTTATCTGATTTGGTGGAGGAGGTGCCTTCCTTTCTGGAATGCAGACTGATTTAAAGGTTTTCAAACAGGGGTTAAAACTCACCTTTTTGGCATTGCGTTTGAGTAAGGTTGGATGACAGAAAGGTTTTAAAGACGGAGTAAGACGGGGGATTTGTTTGGGGGAGAAGTGTTTTATGTGATTAATTGAAGGAACATGTATTCTATATTTTACTTGCTGTGGTATTCCCCATGGTTCAGTTAGATGGATATGCAGTATAAAAGTGGAACTTAATAATAATAATAGTTTTGGATGGTGCTGCTAGAGTTATTTATGGGTTCACAGCTGCTCTTCCAGTTCTGACTGCAGCTTTCCTTTTATTTTAAAAAAAATGTTCTCTGGACCTCTCCTCCACAATGGCAGCCAGAAAATGGCTGACCTCACTTTCAGCACCATGCCAACCAGACCCCCATTGCCCCAGAGCCATATCGACCACCAATGTAAGTACCTGTTTTTCCACCTATTTTCACTTAATTAACATTTATTTCAACAAGCTTAGGGGCTCTTTTCCTAAAGGTTTATTTATTTAACCAGTTTTCTATAGCACCTTATCCTTCAATCAAAGCAGTTTACATTATGTAATCACTACAAACAGATACTTGGTATATTCCCTTGTCCCCCAAGGGCTCACAGTCTATGTGTACCTGAGGCAACAGAGGGTTAAGTGGCTTGCCAAGGCCGCAAGGAGTGCCTATAGGACTAGAAACCTCAGTCCCTCCGGCCTGAGATTGCTGTTCCCAGGTGGGACTCAAACCCCCAGCCCTCCAGCCTGAGGTACCATGTCCTAACCACTAGGCCACTCCTTCCACAGGTTTAGGTTTAATGGCCGTTCATGAATATTGACATGCATTAAGTGCCCACAGCCCTCATATTTCTAGGCAGGTATTTGGCTAATAGGCGTTAGTTCGCGGCATGTGTTCTGGTGAACAGTAAAGGCACACCAGAATGCAAGTAGACAGCAAGCGCAGGATGATTCCTACGCTAACTGTGCAACCAGCGCTAGGGATGCAAGTGTGATAGTTAGGGGTCATGGTGAGCTCAGTGTAGTTACTGCTGTGTTCACATCACATACTAACTGCATTAGCACAGGGTCACTTAATGCCACCTCACCAGGTGGCACTAGGTTGCCCATGCTAATGCTCTGCGTTAACTGCTGGGGAAATGCTTTCCGCACCCCTGACAGTTAACACATCGGTGTTGCACCTAACGCGTCATATAGTGTGTTCAATGCAACACCTTAGTGCTCATTAGTAAAAGACCCCCCTATGGGCGCAGTGGCACGTAATGCACATTAACATTTATTAATGCCTTTTAACATTTAGTAAAAGGGCCCCTTCGTCTGCAAATGGTATAAAACTGAAAGGCCTTCCAACTTTCTGATACTGTAATTCCACAACTAGACCCAATAACCGCTTTAAATTTAGAAAGCATCACTTACCTGCGCATCGTCATAACTCGTCTTCAGGGTCTTGTTAAAAACTCTGAAGCCCTTTTACTGAAAGCCTCCAACTGGTTTGCATGTGTTTTAGTGTGCATTAACTGGCAGCCAGAAGACAGCTCATGTGGAGGCCAGGTACTGGTCGGGTAAGATGGTAAGTGTCATGCGTTAACTGCCAAGAACTTGCTGGGCACACCCTCGACAGGTAGCGCACGGTGGTTGCACTTACCATGTGTTAGTTTTGCCACTAATCACATGGTAAAAGGGCCCTTCTGTGTTTCTAACGTTTATTTTAAATCCTAGAAAACCAGAAACCTAAAATGTAATGGAGCTTCAAAAAAATAAACAAGAATCTTAAACAACCTTACAAAATAAATTCTGTGAGACCAGAAGGCCTTAGAACAAATGGCATCAGATTCTGAGTCTAGCAAATACACACTCCAATCACAGGAGCCCCAGTCATGATCCAGAGTTTGTAAATAAAGCGCGAATGACTCATTCTGTGGCTCGTGGCGAGCATCCATTTAATTCTGTCAGTGCTGGTGAAAAATAGCTGTACCAGAAAAAGAATTAATTTAAGGTTTGAGGATTTTACTGTTTGATGCTGTCCATAGAGAATGCAATTAGGATTTGTTAAAAATGATGCTGATTGCAAACTATGCTCTTTGAGTCAAGCCAAAAATGCATAGAATAAAAAACAACTCAAAAGCTAGAAAAAAGATCAAAGGAGCACAAAAAATGCATTAGATAAATATTTTATTTTATTTATTTTTAAAATCTTATATACCGTCCCCCTATGACCAAAGGACGATCAAGGTGGTTTACAAAGCAACAAGATCCATCAAATGATCAAGAGGGAACCAACCTCCCACCATTATTAGCCCACCAGAAACAAAAGAGCTTTCAAGTACTCCCCTCTCCCCATATAGAATGCTGCTTTGGACAGAAATATACTATCTTGGCCTAAAAAATGTTTAATTTCACCCCAGATCCATGGAACATGTCAAAGAACAGGAAAGACTAGAGATTTAAGAATATATATGTTCTTGTTGTGAAGGCCTGCAGCACTTTCAGAGTAGAGTTGGAGAAGAAAGTACAATCTTTCATAAAGGACTGTAAAAATATTATATGCATTATAATGAGACATCTCACAAACACCAATAAAATGTTGGAATCATTCTGCCACAGACCCTATTTCAAAAGAGTAAGGCTGCTACTACTAAGTATAAATTCTAAAGCACTACCGGGTATGCCTAGCACTGTACAGGCACATAGAAGAAACATATACAAGAAAGATTCCAGGAGAATACACGTATTATAGAGAATGTTCAAGACACAAAAGCAAGTAGGAGTAAATTTGGTACTTAGTTATCTTAACCATGATTCAAATCCAGTTCTAAAATCCAATCACAATTTTTGAGGCAAATAAAATCTGCCTATGAAAAACACAGAGGGGGTTATTCTGAGACACGAATAGCGGATTGGGATGTCCATCCCCACTATTTGTGCCGGCTGCAGCCCCTGACTAACTTCCCCGCCAGTTGTGCGGGGAAGTTAATTGGGGGCAGGGAAGAGGCAGCCCGGGGATGGACAGTGGGCGGGCAGTGGGCAGTCGCCGGCCCTGGACGTACAGGGTCATAGAAACATAGAAACATGATGACAGAAAAAGACCACATGGCCTATCTAGTCTGTCCTTCCATAACTACAACAGTCCCCGTTTTACCTTTAGAGACCCTCTGTGTTTGTCCCATGCTTTTTTGAATTCAGTTACTGTCCTCATCTATCAATTCAAAGGGTCAATTCTAATGTCGGCCCTTTACGTCCAGGGCCGGCGAAATGGCCAGGTAAGTTATTCCACCTCTGAAGTTGTTTTATTTTAAAGTCGGGGCGTGGAAGGGGCTGGGGGGGGGGCAGGGTTTCTTCCCCACAGCCCGACCTTGGCCTTAGGAGGCCGGATCGGAGGTCAGGCTGTGGGGTAAAAACCTTAATTGTTGGCAGCCGGCATCGCAGCATTTAAATGGAGCCACGGTGCCATGGCAACAGGATGCCATGGCGCCACGGCTCCATTTAAATACCTGACTGAGCTATCCGGGCAGTGCCTGTGCATGCAGGCCGGGACTGAATCGCAATGCCCGCCCGCACATACAGGCCTGATCGTGATTCTGATCCCGCAGGGCTACATATGCCCCATGGGATCAGAATCGCGATCCCCTTTGTACATCGGGCTCAGACCAGATGTACAAAGGGGATAGCCGTGCGGGACAGACTCAGGCCCAGAGTGAGGGAATAGCCTAGTACCCAAGAGATCAGGGTTTGATTCCAACTGGCACTCTTTGTGACCTTGGGCAAGTCACTTTACCCTCCATTGTCTTGGAAGAAAAGGCCTAACAATCTACTTTCAGTCATATCTTGCCAAGAAAACCCAGTGGCTACTGAGTCAGCATTGACTTGACGGCAGGTAAAGAAGAATGAAAATACACAGGTAGGGCACTTCCATTTTTGGATTTTGTCCCTTTCCATTTAAAAAACAACAACTTATCTCCAATTATGAATTCAGCAATTTGTATCAGATGAAATTTTAACACTGTGGCTCCTATAATATCAGAACAAAACAGAAATACTCTAGATCGGTATTTCCTAACCTTCTCAAGCCCAGCGCACACCTGCATTTTCAAAGTATTGTGTGGTATACCAGCCTCTTTAGTGTACAGTAGTGGCCAAAAAATTAAGGCAGGTATCTTTTTCTACAATTTATCATTAAATAATGTACTGTGGAGATGTCACACGTGCTTACTTATTTAATCAGCATGGCGATTAGTCACACCATGCATCTGGCGTCCATTTTAGTTTACTTACACTCTGTAGTAGGTTTCTTGGATGAAGTTTTGAATTTTACAACTAGGAAAAGATTGAAATTTACATGTAAAATATACAATCAAGATGGGTAGAAAGTGCAATATTAATGACTTTGTAAAGGGACAAGTTGGCACACTCCATGCTGAAGGATATTCGCAATGTGCTATTGCAAAACATTTGCATATATCAAGGTGTGCAGTTCAGAATGTTCTGAAATCAGGTGGCCGTATACGTCGTTCGAAATGTGGGCGCAGACGGATAACTACTGGACGAGATGACTGATTCCTCAAAAGCATTATTACATCTAATCCACATACTTCATCTCAACGTTTGGCTCAGTTAGCTAATGATCGAGGAATAAAGATAAGTACCAGATCTGTCCGATGACGGCTGGTGGATGAATTCAAACTCGTGGCCAGAAGACCCGCCAAGAAGCCTATGATGACCAGGAAACAAATTGCTGCCCGCATACAGTTTTGTAGCAAGATGAAAGACAAATCTGCTGAATGGTGGGAGAGGGTAATGTTCACAGATGAAAGTACATTTCAACAAGTACATGGGAGTGGTTACAACTACGTCCGTTGACCAGCAGGTGAGAGACTAAATCCGAAGTACACGATCAAGACTATTAAACACCCACCATCGGTCATGGTATGGGGTGGTATCTCGGCGAATGGACAATGTGGTGAAAGAGTAAATGCTGCAAAATACATATCTGTGCTGAATAGTAAAGTTAAAATACACATGAATGTTTCTGGCACAACTATATTTCAGTAGGACTCGGCATCGTGCAACACTGCAAAAACAGTCAAAAAATGGTTCGTGGACAACAAGATCGAACTGCTACCAAGTTGGCCATCAAACTCTCCAGATCTCAATGTAATTGAAAACTGTTGGAATCTTATGAAGAAAAAGATGGCAGCACACCGTCCAACTTCAGAAGCAGATTTAAAGGACATACTCAAGCATGTATGGGTCAACAAAATCACTCCGGCATACTGTAAAATGCTAGTTAACAGTATGCCTACAAGAATCCAGGCTGTGCTGAAAAATCATGGACACCCTATCAAATACTGACACATATATTGTTTCCTGAATAAAACTTTGAAAATGACATATATATCTTTGGTTCTTAAAGCTTTTGACCATGAAAGTGACAATAACACATACTTTTCTAATAAAATTCTGATATTTTGGACTCTGCCTTAATTTTTTGGCCACTACTGTAGGCAGTATGGACATGAGAGAGGGCTCATATGACTAGCAAAGAGGCCATGGAAGCACTGCAAATCCCACCAGAGGCTAGAAGAGAAGGCTGAGGAAGAAGAGGTGGAGGAGGTGCTACGTGCAATGTGTGTGCTATGTAGACCTAGATTTGGGCACAGGCGACTGCTTTCAGTGCCACATTTTAATATGCTCAAATAACCGAAAATCTTAATCAGCGGATGACATACCAGTCATTAGTCAAAACCCATTAAATCCATGTGTGCATTCTGGATCATTTAACAATTGGTATGTCATTTCTGTATCAGAAGCTTTGGTTGTTTGATTTTATTATATGATCCAGAATGAACATATGGATTCAATGGATTTTGTCTAAACATTTTAATAAGTGTCAGAGTGTCACTGCAGTCGATGTACATCAGTATGGGCCTTCCATCGTGGCATTCATCCTGTAGAGTAAGATAGGTCTGGCACCATTGCAGCATCTCCTTCTGACAATTTATCATGATGCTTAACTGGCCCTATGTATCCTAGCCTGAGCATGGATTTTAAAGGTGACGGGGGGCTGTGTGAAAGGTGAGGCACTGCAGAGCTTCTCAGCATGCAAAGGCTGGAAGGCTTCATGTTGAATTATCTTGAGGAGATGCTGCAGTGGAACCAGATTGATCTTACTTTACAGGACAGCATTAAGGTGAGGAGGGATGCGGGGCTGATGGGGGAAAGGAAGAACCTCCTTCCTCTCAACCTTCCATCCTCATTTGCCTCTCTAGGAACGCACAGTTTAAATCCAGTCCTGGTGCTGCACAAAGCAGGGCCCGGTTATCCTTGCCCTATATTCTACCTGTTAGTTCCCACACTATGGGGCCCATGTTGTAACTGAATGAAAAGGAAAACAGAATTTGCCAAATCTTCATTTGTACCATTCAGTTGGTGGCAAAGCATGGCTAGACGCAGTGGAGTCACTTTGGGAGGGGAGAAGGCAGAAGTACCATCAAGCTTAAACTTGTTGAAAACAACCAAATAAACTGCTCTCTTTCCTGCTTTATCTGAAATCCCATGGGTGATGATGTCAGCTGCAGAGCACTATTTTCTATCAGGCATCCAGAGAGGGAAAGTGATTCTTTACTGCGTCAGAAAAAAATTTGCTTTGCTGATATACAAAAGGAATAAAAAAAATAAAAAATTAAATCATCCAAATAGTATACAGCTCTGTGAGTCAGACTAGTCTGTTTTTGAAGCAGAAAAAAGTGACTAAACATTTTTTCAGGCTTTCTGCCTATGGTTGGCTGGCTGATAGTGACTGTGCCTGTCTAGTAGTAACTAGTAGTTACAGACTAAAAGTAATAGGAGAGATAATCATAATGCTTGGGAGGGAAAGGCATGAAAATGATAGTAAAGCCAGCGGAGAAAAAGTGGTTAAGAGATCTAAGGCCAGCAGCAGCATGAGTGCAGAGAAAGAGAGAGGGCAGTCTATGAGAAAGACCCTTTGTATTCCACTAGTCAAGGATAAAGATACAGCCTTAAAAGGCAAGTAAAAGGAGAGATCCAAGATGGTGCTTTGAGAGGACACACCTGAAGGATGTCCCGGAGTGTTGCATTGTTGGGCAGCTTGCCTGAGATCATTATGGGCAAAAGGAAAGGAAAAAGCAGAGTGTACCCCCTTGAATTCTGCGCGACCCAGCTGCTGCAGCAGACACTTACCGAACTCCTTCTGTCCCTGTTTTGCTGTCTTCTTCAACCTGGCCCAAAGAAGTTTCAGTGAGCAGCAGTGTAGATGGAGTTTTGTTAAGACCCCAAGAGAGGATGCCTCCTCCAAGACCCAGAAGTCGTTTTGCTGCAAGACAGCAGTATGCAGGGAATCCTGCGGAGGATACGTTGGTCTCTCCTTTGCTGGGGGGGGGGGCTCCTGATGGCAATATCCTCCCCTCTATCCGAACAGCTAGAGGTGGACTTCTTGGAACAACAATCATTCCGAAATGTGAGTGATATTGCCTGTGGTAGGGGATATACTGCTTCATGTTTGGTGGTGCAGGAGATGAAAAAACAGGCATTGTGACGCTTGAGTCCTTTGGGATGCTATACAAGGTCTTAACTCTTCTATGTTGACATTGTCTGGTGCATGACTCCTGGCCAGGGTACCTGCATAACCTTATTGCTATGTATGATACGGTCTGTCCTCTGTGGTCTTCTCTGGCCCGTCTGCTTGAAGTCCTAGGGTTAGAGACAGTGCGCCAAGTGTCCAATCATGAGCAGGCCTTTAGGGTGGCCCACTAGTGAACAGTGGAACATGCTGCCAGTAGAGCTTCACAGCTTTCCATCAGTGCTGGCCTTCCAGAAAGCTCTGAAAACGTGGCTCTTCTTGGCTGGTTGAGAGAGGGCAGGGTTGGAATGGGGAAGGGTCCTCTGTGAGTTGGGTGCTTATTGCTTTATGTTTTGATTGTTTTATACACCCTTTCGATTGATGTACCATCAGAAAGGTGGTTTTTTAAAACTCTTGTAAATAAATAAATTTGTGGGGGACTTGACTGTGGTTTTCAAGGCTGTTGTGGCCCATTCTCACATGCTGGCACAGTACGAGTATTTGCTAAATGTGACTCTTTAGAATTCAAAGTTAACAAAGTGCAAGATCTGGGGGAAACTTTGATAAAGGGCAATAAAAAATAACTTAAGATTCTTGAGTTTCCCAAGATCTCCCTTAATATCATCAATAGATATGGTAAAGAAATACTTGGTTAAAGTTTCGGAAATGCCATCGGAATCTCTACCTCCAATTGTTAAAGCCCAATATTTGTCTGTATTGGGAATATCTAATCAGTCTGCTGAGCAAGGAGAGTCTGCATTTATGAACCTTACAGGCTTTTTAGAATCATCTTTGGAGGTAGTAACACAAAGGACCACTTTAGTAGTTACTTTTGCCCTAGTATTTGACCACAATGCTGTGTTTAAATTGTATTTCCGTCATATGAAAAAGTTGTTTTTGGGATCAAAAATTTGTGAGTTTCCAGATTTATCTAAATTTTCTCAAAAGTGACATCAGGAGTTCCTGGCTGTTGCTCTGGGAATCAGTTTTTGTTACAATTTCCTTCTTATTGTTTAATTGCTTCTGAGGGGAAGAACTGTTTTTTTAACCCAAACAGCTATTGGACTTTTTAGTGGCAAAGGAAGAGTCGAAGGTTCAAGTTTTTAAACACTGTTTGGGTCGGCTGAATACTCCAATTTGGGGAAGCTTCCTTGGAATATTGCTTTGGTTTCTATCGTTTTTTTATTTCCTGGATCTTGGATCTTAATCCTTTCTCTTAATTGTGGACAAATGTTTTAGTTGCTATTTCCTTTATGTGTTCTTAAATTTACCTTATGAATTATATTATTTTCTGTTTTGTTTGAGAGTGAATTCTGCTGATAAAAAAAGCAAGTAAAAGCCTGTGCTAAGTTTGAGTGCAGTTTCTTACATTGGGTGCTTTTTAAAATTCATTATTTTGCATGTAATTAGCATGCTCACTGTGCTGCACTTTAGCATAGTGGTTTTGCTGGCGTCTTTCCTGCACTAGCTTGATTCCTGCATGGGAGAGCAAGACTAGCACCAGAAAAAGCACAAGCAAAATGCTGCACTAAATGGTTGTAGCGAAAGAATCAAACCTAAACAGCTTCATGACTGCCTCATGCTGATATTCCTGGGAAGGTTCCTGGCATAATGCTACTCTTCACTATACCATGGTTGGTACTGCTTTACCCTTTTTGTTATATCTTGAGGTTTTTATCCCTCCAAGTACATAGAGGAAATGATTGTTGTACACCATAGTCCCAAATTATCAATGGGGGCTCCAGATAACATTTCCTCCTAGGGAAACAAATATTGTGACCCAGTTTCCCCAGAAGGCATTGAGTATTAAGCTACCTGCAGAGCTGACCTGCCCACTGAATCCCGATGGTGAAATCTTTGGGGGATAAACCCCCATCCACTGAACACCAATGCCCAAACTTTTCATCCTCCTTGCCTTTGGGTCTTTCAGCTAATGTTGGTGCTTTGACTCTTTCCCATTGATTTAGGTTCTTCATGCCATTATTTCTTTATTTATTGATTTCACATGTCATAATCATATTGTCCCAGAATCTGTCTGGGTCTGGTCAAATAGCTCCTTTGTAACAGCAGAATAGCACAGATGAACGTTTAGGCTGCATTTCAATCTTATTTTCAAAGTAGAGGCAGTGAGTTATTTCCTGTGATCTTCCTGGCAGAACAACAGAAAATAAACTCTTGCTATCAGATTTTTCTGGGCAAACCTGTCTATGGAGACAATCAGATACGCCCTCATGCATCCCAAACAGGCTCAATTTCCCACAAAAATCAGACTCAAACCTAACCCCCCTTGGTGCTTCTTTGCCTGCTGCCTGGGTGTTTTGAGGCCTTCCAGCCTATTTTGGTGCTGTGTTGACCCTCCTCAGATGTGTTGGGCCTTCCAGCCTAACTTGGTGATATGTTGGCCCTCTTCTGCTCTTCTGGACTCTTTCAGCCAATGCTGCTACTGCTTTAACCCACCCCCACTGCCTTTGGGTCCTGTGTGACAGCACATCATCTGCACTCTATTCAGATCCCACAAGATTTCATCCAAGCAATCCATCAATGCATCTCATTTCCCCAGCCTTGGGGGGCTCTTCAGTACAGATTCCCATGCTGGGACAAAAGTATCCAGCACCAGGAATAGGACTTAGAGTCATGCAGCTTGGCTGTCCTCACACCTCTCCCTTTACCTGGGCTCTTTGAGCCCACCTTCCTATATTGACCCTCTTCAGGTGTGATGGGGCCTTCCAGCCTAATTTTCTGCTCTGTTCTGGTGCCTTCCAGTCATTCTGGGTACTGTGTTGGCCCTACTTAAATATTTTGAAGCCTTTCAGCCAAGGTTATTGCTCCTTTACCCACTCCCGCTGCTTTGCAGTCGTCCAGCCAGTATTGGTCTTGCTTTACCCCTTCTCCTGATGTCTTGGAGTCTTCCTGTCAATGTTGGTGCTGCTTTACACTTCTTCCAGTACGTTGAGACTTTTTTATTCCACTATTTGCGCAGCTTTGCCTTTCTGATGGTGATGTGGTGCCAGTGTTAGCAGCCTTTGCCCCTCTTTCGGTGCCCTGGGCTCCTCGTGCCACACTTGATGATTTATGGTGATACTGCCTCTGTTCCAGATGTTTGCTTCTGCTATAGAATAAAATTGCTTGCCCCACTGACTTTAATGAAAGTGAATGAAATGAAGATGATAAATGATTTGGCATCCAAAAATGAATCAAAAGGTTGCTTGAACCAAATAGGAATCAAGCCAAAACATTTCCCATGCACATCCCTCATATCTAGGAAGGAGGGAGGCATGGTGTAATACACATGAGCTCAGAAAGGAGCTACTTCTGTTGTATTATGCTGAGAGCAGAACCCGTGTGCTGATTGGACCCTGAGCATCGCGCAGTGGTGACTTTTTTCTATACATATCTGATCAGGTCTGGAGGCACACACGTTGAGAAATACTGCTGTAGACAGAAACAACATAACCGCAGGATATCATTTTAAGAGGCATCAAATGTATACTGCTGTTCACAATATACTGTAAATATGTGGAATGAAACGGCATTCTCTTAAGGAGTTTGAGTTTAATTTCTGAATCAACAGCATAAAATAACATTTTTGTATACAGATATGTTCCTCTCTCCCCCTCCCCCCACATGACTGTGAACAGGAAAAGAAGATTCTGTCCCTTTAAAATTATACTGATGATTTTACAGTGAACGGCAAGCTCATTCCTAGAAGAGGTCAAATGATCAAGTATCCGATTTATCCTTCTTAGCAGGTGTCGGAAGTTTATAAAGCTGGGCTCCACCAGGGACTGAGGGGGGGGGTGTTTGACAGGAGCCAGATGCAGTAATTGTTCACAGCTGGGAAGCTTTGGCAGTTCCCAAGGAGAGCAGCTTTGCACTGATACGCAGGCCAGAGGCAGGCAGGGAAGAGTTGCCACCTCCTTCCATGCATCCTTTATTCCGGCGGAGATGACTGAAGGAGTGCGATTCATGATTCACGAGCCTTAACAGGATCAAGTTAAACTGAGGAACAGTTGTCAGTGGGCAAACTGGAAGGCCAGCGGATTGAGAGATTTGAGGGAGGCAAGAAAAAAAGACAGCGAGAGCAAGACGCTGTACAAATCATGGCATGAAGAAAGGAAAATGATTGATAAGCTCAGTGAATGTGCTGAAAGATCTTAAAGAGTCTCATAGATCCAGAGGAAAAGGCATCTGACCTCTCCAATTCACAAAAACAATTTTCATAGTGGGACAAAGATAAGGTGCTTCTTCTGAGCTTGTAGTGATTAACAGCAATAGCTTTCAAGGATGGTCAAAGAACAGTGCTGAAATTCATGAAAGAGCTTTGGAAAGAATTCTCTGTGACCAAACTGCAAATACTCTTCAGAGCTTATAAGGATGGCTTCTGATTTTAGGTTTTAATCTATAAATTCCAAACACTTTCTTTTCAAACAGATATCCATGGCAGCCCTCACATTGAAGTACTATTGCCGTGCATTGCTGTTGGAAATGGCAGTCTTGACACTCGCAACGCTTATCCTTCACTGTCAACCAAACCCAACCCTGCACTCTATAGGGGGTATAGATCACACCAGGTAGGGACATGGTGATTCAGTGGGTACTCAGTCACTGGACACAAGAGCAGCAAGCAATGCCCTTGCAGATCTAGAGTACAGTCCCAAAATAGGCACTGTGTGAAGTTCTCCACAACTCTCCTAATTGTGGCCCCATACTCCTCCAAATTTGTTGCCTTTCCAGCAGCACTATCCATAAGAATGGATGTGGTCATAATGCCAGTTCCCTTAGTTAGGGAACTCATGAAGCTGTTTGCTTCTACTGGCTGTAGCAGCAGAGTAGCCATCCTTGCCCTCATCGAGGAAAGCATGGTGCGTTGGTTCCAAGCCTTGTATGTGGTCACAATATTCTCTGACTCAGAGCTGAGACTTTTACTTGTGCTCTATCTCTCTTTGGCACACCATGTACACATCCTGCTTTGGATCATCATTGATAAGCTTGCAGGCAGTATGATCATCAGCAATGTCCTTCCCGTGCATAGTACTCCCTTTCTCCTGGCAGTTTCTCCTGTCCCCCTTCACAAGAACAGTAGCCATTTTGAATGATTATATAGGCATTTTCACTGATTTTTCGTGATCATCAGCAAAGGTTTCAGAATTCGAAAAATTTCTGCTTTCACCCCAATTTCAGGGTTTGCGCCTCTGGGCTCCACATTGGGCACCATTTGTAAAGGATGTCTCATCATAGGGTTGTGCATCACCCAAAGGACCCTCAAACAGCTTTTTCTTCTTCTGGTCTTTCCTTTCTCTGTCTCCATCACTGAGCTCACACACACTCTTATCTGAAGGGGTGGGTTCTCCATGGGGGGAAGAGATTTTCCTTCAAGACCCAGATACAAAAGTCCAAAACCACTCTAGAGACCAAAAGCATCCTGATGCTCCTCATTTTCTTGTCCACTACGTATGTGTATCTAGCCATACTCTAATCCCCCGGTTGCGATGTTTCTTCATCTTGATTAGACTGTAAGATCTAGTCAACAGGGACTGTTTCTTACATCAGTATGTACAGTGATGCATACACCTTGTAGTGCTATACAAATGATTAATAGCAGTAATAGTAGGGTGCTCCAACTGACTTTACTGTTTAAAATTGCAATTCAAATATTGTCCCACTAACAGTCCTTTCTTCTGAAGAATATCTAGCATTTAGTAATACTTGCTATATCAGCTTCTCTCATACACCTTCTGTATTTGTGGCTGTGATCCTAATTCACTGCTTGTCAATCCAGAGATAGGAAAGAGGTGGATGACTTTGGCCATTTCTTTCTCGACTTGTGTGCTCAGCATGCCAGACTACAGACTTGTGTGCCCAATATGCCAGCGAGCCAGGTCATGGCCTCAATGAGTTCTTCAGGACTTCTTGTCACAGAAATAGATGCAGTGGTTTCAATTCCAGTGGACTGATGCTGGTCTCTGCTGCTTATTACTATAGATATGGCCTGTGTCAACTAAGTACTACTTGCTGGCATGCTCGCTCTCTCCCCTGCTGCCCATCTGCCTCTCGTGCTCCATTTTATCCACCTTGACCGTTAGCTTATTCCTCCGTAAATTAGTGTGTGCACTGGAAGGTGATACTCCATTTCACCCACAGGTTGCACAGGATAGCTATCATATAAGTGGCTCCCTTGCACTTCCAGTTACAAGTAGTGCATCAGTACTAATACATCTCATCTCAAACCCTCTTGCTGACAGAACTCCTCTAACTTTGCTTCTAGGATATTCATTAATGGGAAAACAAGGTTCAGGGTGGCCTTTCTTGAAGTCACTTCTTCCACGGCATCCCTGAGCAACTTTAGGACTTCTGGTTTTGAAATATGCACTGGAGGAGAATGAAACAGACATACTACAGGGCAGCAGAAACCACGGGGCAACGTCAGCGAGTTGAGATAAGCGCTGCACTGTATTTTATGAGCCATTGCCGCTGCTGCAGGCCCCAGAGGGCTGTCACCCTTGTTGACCATCTAGTTTGCCTGATGGCAGCCCTGGCCCTGACTGGAGGCCTGCTCGCTGCTCCACTAACCTTTCCAGCATAAGATAGTGGAGTTCCACCTGGTGCCAACATCCTGAATGAGCTGGTGCACATGTGCCCACACTGGCTCCTGCTTCTCAAGCACTCTTCACCGTCCAGTAGAAATGCAGTTTCTTGTCACTTATCAATCAATAGTTTCAGAGCAGTCTTGCCACTCCTCTTGCTTTTCTAGGCCTAAAGATTTTCTTACTGTCAGTTGCAGCAAGCATGCAAAGCATTGGATGCCATCAAAGCCCCTCCCCTTCATTGCCTTAAGCATGTTCTTCCCACCATCTGTTAGAAAATAGCCAGAAACCACAATTCTCTCTCTCCGGACAAGCTGCTAGCCCTCCATGAATGCCCTTATTTCCGTTAAGATATGGAGTTCATCTATTATCTGGATGTGCAGCATAGCCCACCTGTACCCTGTTGCAGTCTGCTGCTGCCTCACCCAGCTGCCACTAGGATGCTGGCAGGGAGAGGCTGGTGCATATGGCATTCTGACTACTCCTGATATTCCTTGTGAAACACACACTATACCCTCTGCCTTGACCAGCTGTGCCTGCTACCAGACATACTACTGATACAGGCTGGGGATCACTGACCTATTATCCTGGAGGACACTTAGTAACCTGGAGGACACTTAGTAATTGGGGAGCTAAGGGATATAGTGCTCACAGACCCCATGTTCAAACCATCTCCAGGGGTAGATATCCAGGGCAATCATTTTTCTGATGCACTATGTCATCACTTTTGATGCTGCATGTCACTTGCTCTGGGACATAGATGCCAAGCACCACCCAGATCTCCTCCAGGGTGACTTGCTTAGGTGAGTGTGGGGCTACCCTTCTGCTAACTCGCTGGGGGAAAAGGCTGGAGGTTTAGCTGGGGAAATGGATTTCCTCTTTTTTTGTAGTTTTACCATTGTTGTTGCATGCAGTGCAGTATCAGTGTCCTCCCTTGAGAGCGTGACAGTGTATAGTTTCTGCAAATGATGTAACATGTCATTGTTGGAAAGATGACCCTTTAGCTTTTCTCTGCTAATGGCCTTCCTATAGTACATGCATTCTACATGTGCTGATTCTCATGTGCTTTAAAATGCCTCCTCACATCTCATTCTTTTAATGGGACTTCTCTGCATCCTTAGGGGGGAAATGCTGCTGCTGCCAGAACCAGGGCTGAGGGCAGATCAGAAGAAGAAAGTCAAGGGCATCCTTTACACCAGGGTAGTGCAAACGTTTCAGTCCAGAGACCACATCAGGAGCCAAAATTTGGCTTGGGACTGGTGCAGTCACATGAACTATATTTAGTGTACAAATTTCCTCCATCACCTGTATTTATGTTTATAGTGATAGAATCATTATCTGCCAATTTAATTAATGACCAAGTAATGATTCTGACACTGCAAACATGTGGCACTGGTAATTTGATAAAGCCTACAGTACTTTCCCTTTCTAGTGACTGCGTCCCGCCCCACTCCTCGCTCCTGATCCCAGTGGACAGCATCGTTGCAAGGAAAGAAGAGGCAGGAGCATGTGAGTGGTCCAGTCAGTTGCTCTGCAGTCACCACTCAGAGCTTTGCACATCCACCTTTAATGACACGCTGATATCGTAGCATCATTAAGGGCAGACATCCAGGGCTCTGAGGGATGGCACCAGCAGAGCAACTGCCAAGAGCACTAGCACATCTCTGCCTCTGCTGTCATCACGGCCACGGCAATGGCAGAGAAGGAAGTGGAAGCAATCAATGGGCAGTGGCGGGACGGAAGTAATGCAGATATTGGTGGTGCAGAGCAAGTCAGAATTTAGATCCCTGTAGGCTAGGATTAGTACACAAAACATAGTTTGCCTGCCCCTGCTTTACACTCTTCACCTCTTGCTCTAGCTATAGGTGCTCTAAGCCTTAGCAGTATCACTTCCTTCCTCCACCCCACTTATCATGCTAACAATTAGATTTTCCAGAGCCTCCTGAGCTACGAGACTTTCGGTATCTGATGATTCTGTAAATCGCTCACATGCTGATTTATCAGATTCTGTATCTGCCAAAACCTGCTTCATACACTTCACAATAGGGAACCAGGTGTGCCTGCTGCTGGTCTTCTATCTCACTTCTCACCCCTGCATGGACTCTGTCCTCTTTTGTCCCAAAAGGAATATGCACGAGAGAGATTTGCAAACAATGGAGGCAGTGCGTGCAAATCTCTCTCATGCACATTCTTTGTGGTTATTCTGAAAACCCGACTGGCTTGGTGTATCCCTAGGACTGGGGTGAGAACCCCTGGACTAGATCATTCTCTCGGTGGGGCAGGGATTCTCTCTTTTATGTGTCTGAACAGAGCTATATGTGCTGGTAGTGCTTTAGAAGAAGCGAATAGTAGTAGAGGGCTGTCTGGCTGCCTCTGTCTATCTGCATTCTTTGTGTTCTTTAGATTCTTTTTCTCGTTGATTTGACTATGTGGTTTCTCTGGCTCCGAAGCCTGACAGAGTTTTAGGCACATTTCACTAAGCCATAACAACTATTGTTGAGAATTCAGTGGCAGGGAAATTGTCTGTCCATATGCACGTTTGTATACACATTTATAAACATGCACAAACATGCAAATGCAAGCCTATTCAAAATGCCGCAGTTCACACGTCCCCCACCATGACTGGCTCTCTGCATGGTGGAGCTGCATGGTACAGGTGGTTCAGGCTGATCTCTCAGTTTGATGCCTCGCGAGACTTGAAATCAGGAGATCAGCCAACTTCCTGCATCATGTTGCTCCACCATGCAGAGAACTGATCACAGTGGGGGAAGTATCAACTGCTGTATTTTTGAAGAGCTGTAGCCAGAGACAAGAATGTGTGAGTGAAAGAAGGATTAGATGAAGGGTGGGGTATGAAACAGAGATAGATAGAGAAAGAGAGAGAGAGAGAGACTGGTTGAAGTCTGGGGGATTATGAGTGAAAGTGAGACACTGGGTGAAGCCGGGGGGGAGGGTAAAGAGAGTGAGACTGGGGGAAAGCTGGGGGTAGTTAGGGGAGAAAGAGAGAGACTGAGGGATAACTGGGGATGATATGAGAGAGAAAGAGAGAGAGACTGGAGGAAGTCTAGGAGGGGAGTTATGAGTGAGACACATACGCATGCAGCCCCCAACACTCCCCGTAACTCATACACACAACACTTGCAATAAGCCCCCGACACTCCTCATGAAACACGCAGCCCTGACATTCCCCATGACACACACATGCATATAGCCCCTGACATTCCCTATGAAAAACACACACACTCACACATGCACCCTTTGACACACACACACATGTGCACTATCCTGACACTCCCAATGACACACACACATACACGCACCACTCAACACTCCCCACAAACACACTCACACACAGTGCATGACACACACACACACATGCAGCCCCCATACTTCCTATGAGATACATTTATGAAACCCCTCCCCTCCACCCCACATGCCTGATTCTGGAAATGGGGGAAATGTGCTATTGTCTCACACTGCTAATATAAACTTTTCAATTTGTTATATCTCATATTTCTCTGGCACGTAGTTAAAAGTGTGCTGTTTCTCTCAGAGTCCCGTCTCTGCTCTTTGGATGATTTTCTTTCTCTGTGTCTTAACACTTTTTTAACTTCTGCAAATTTAACTTTCTGAAGCTTCCATCTTTCTGCCACCTTCTTTCTCTGAATGCAAGAGAGATAATGATGGTGGACAAAGCTCCTGACCTGGAAGCCCTAATGGTGGAAATGGACTTGGACATTGTGGCCATTACAGAAACATGGTTTAACGAGTCACATGAATGGGATATAGCCATAGCTAGCTATAATCTATTCAGAAGAGACAGAGAGTGTAGAAAAGGAAGGGGGAGCAGCCCTGTATGTCAAAAGCAATATTAAAGCTGCTGAAATGCAGGAGACGTGGGGAAAAGAAGCAGCGCTGTGGATTGTGTTGGAAAGAGGAGATGGGAGATGGCACTGTCATCCATATTGGTGTAGTCTACAGGCAACCAACTCAAACCGAAGAAATGGATAGTGAATTGATTATTGATAATGCAAAGATAGCCATGAAGGGGGGAGTGATCACATTGGGTGACTTTAATCTACCCGATGTGGATTGGAATATTCCTTCTGCAAATCTGGAAAGAAGTAAAAAAATTTTGATGCCTTCCAAGATGCATTACTTAGACAAATGATGATGGAACCAACCAGGGAAAACTCGATGATAGATTTAGTACCTACCAATGGAGATAGCGCGTTGAATATCCGGGTGGGTATCCAGATGAGCAGCAGCAATCATCACACAGTGTGGTTTGAGATAAAAGCCAAGGCAGAGTCCAATCACAGCAAGCTCAAAGTCCTAGTCTTCAAAAACACTGACTTCAGTAAAATGGCCAAGTACCTGAAGGAGGAACTGGCAGGGTGGGAGGGGATAAGGGAAGTGGAATTGCAATGGGCTAAACTAAAGGAGGCAATAAAAGGGGCAACAGATACGTATGTAAGGAAAGTAAATTAAAAAAGGAAACCTATTTGGTTCTCCAAAGAAGTGGCTGCACAAATAAAGGCAAAAAACACAGCTTTCAAAAAATTCAGACGTTCACAAACAGAGGAACACAGAAAAGAATACAGGATAAAACTAAAAGAGACAAAAAGAGAAATAAGGATAGCAAAATCCAAGGCAGAAGAAAAGATGCTTAAAGATGTGAAGTGTGGTGACAAAACTTTTTTCAGGTATATTTGGGAGAGGAGGAAAATCAGAGGTGGAATTGCAGAACTCAAAAGTGCCGAGAACGGATTTGTGGAAAGTGACATTGAAAAAGTGAAAATGCTAAACAAATACTTCTGTTCTATTTTTACTAAAGAAAATCCTGGAGAATATCCACCTATGATTGACAAATATACAAATGGGAATGGAGCAGATACCCCACCATTCACAGAAGATGATGTGTTAGAGAAGCTTGCAAAACTGAAAGTGGACAAGGCCATGGGACCTGATGGGATACACTAATGCCACTGTACAAGTCGCTAGTGAGGCCTCACTTGGAATATTGTGTTCAGTTTTGGAGAGCATATCTTGCAAAGGATATAATAAGACTGAAAATGGTTCAGAGGAAGGCGACCAAAGTGATTTGGAACCTGCATCAGAAGACATATGAGAAGAGACTTGACAACCTAAATATGTAAACTCTGGAGGAGAGGAGGGACAGGGGAAATAGGATTCAGACCTTTCAATACTTAAAGAGTATTAATGAACAAACAAACCTCTTCCAAAGATGGGGAAGCTGTAAAACTAGAGGGCATAACATGAAGCTGCAAGGGGGTAAACTGAAAAGCAATGTCAGGAAATACTTTTTCACTGAAAGGGTGGTGGATGCTTGGAATGCCCTCCCGATGGAAGTGGTGGGGGGAAGTGATAGGGGCTAAGTGGTGGGAGGGAAGTGGTGGGGGCAAATACAATGACAGAATTCAAAATGGCATGGGACAGACACAGTGGATCCCTTTATAGCAACAGGATAAAATCAAAATGTGCATAACTCTCTCTTATATTTGAACAAATAGGGGTGAACTACACAAAGCGGTGGATACACCCCTAAACAAAGGCATGGGGAGGGGTGACCTGCATGGAGCGGCAGGCAGGTGCACCTACTCTTGCCGCCTTGCTGAGCAGACTAGATGGACCATACTGGTCTTTATCTGCATCATATACTATGTTACTATGTTACCCTTACTTTCAGTGTCCTAGTGATCTACAGACAGCATCGGTCATGGGATTTAGGAAAAGTAAAGCAAAGAGGGGTTGATTTGGCTGCTTGTCAAAACGTTTATACATAGTTACTAAAGTGACTCCTGTTTCTTCCTTCCCCCCTCAGTTCCACCCCCCCACCCCCCCTACAAAAGTGGCTCCACTGTGTCTGACCCCATAGACCACAACAGTGCTAAAAATCAAATGAGCATGAATGAGGATTTGGCTCATTCTAACCCTGCAGTCATTCAGTTCATTTAAAAAGAGACAAACCGAAAACATCCTCATTCATTGCATTTTACGCTTAGTTTTAAAATGAATGCACATACACTGATGGCGGTATTTAAAGCTCTTTGAATTTCAGGCAGCTTATGTCCACACTGTCAAGAGTGCACTTTGCAAATTCCAAGTGTAAAATTATTCCATAAAACCAAAACTTGCTTTCATAGTTTTTCATTTGTTGGCTTTGCTCTGTGGAAGGCACCGGTCCTAGAACTGGATCTTGAGAATGACTGATTTGAGCTTAGAAAGAAGGCAAAGGTTTAATTTCTGTGAATAAGCATTCGGAACTATGTCATGAGAGGCTTAGGGTGTTTTCTGAAATCAGTGATCAAGTCGCATACTTTTGTGGGGTTTTGTACTGTAACTGTAATGGCATTTTTACGATGTCATATGCTTTCTGTGTGAGTAGCCTAGCATTTTAGATTCACAGCATATAAATAATTCTAAATAAGTAAAGTGCTACAGATCTGCCCCTTTCGGACATGGCCTCTAGTGCTCCACTGTAACTGCCCTCCTTCTCAGAAGGTGGTTCATTGGGGGACGAGGGGGAAGCAGGAGCACTGTCCCTGCCGCCTAGACACTGATGTTCCTTGTCACAGTCCAGCCATCAGTCTCCCACTGCAATTCTGCAGGGACTGGGAAATACTGACAAAAGGGCCAGATTATACGATTCTTTACATGAACACAAAATCACAGGAGACCAAGGATCCTGATCATTTACATCTGGAATAGGAACGGAGGAACCACACTGAGCATGCTCAGACTCTGATGGCAGCACAGCGGAAAGGCACAAAAACAAAAATGGATGCTTGCACTCCAGCCCTAAACATTCTCTTTACCTTCTTACGAGCACGGCTCCATGGGAATCAATGGGAAAGAGAAGAGCATAAGGCGGATCTCAGATATTCTTTATACTACGTATGCAACATTTACAAAGGTTGTGTGGAAAATCTTGCTCTACGCAAATATCTTTTAAGAATGGAATAGTAAATTAGTTACTGCTTTATCCTCTTAGAATATTTTGCAATGCTTTGAAGTGGAAAACACATTTAAGATGGCCATTTCAATCGAAAACAGCACATTTTTTCATTGCATAACTCAGAATCATCATTCCTCGGGTCCTCTCTCTAGTGGCATCCTTAGACAGCGATCAGCAGAAGAAACTATGACAAGCTGAGATGGCGGCTGGAGAGAGATGTTTACCTGGTTAAGAAGCCAGTCATCTACTGAATAATTTACAATAAGACCTGAATCACAGAATCAAAGAAGCTATTCCATTAGGAAATATACCACTATAACACACATTCAGACAATCATTCTTACTTATATAAAGTTATGCTGACCAAGAACATTCTCTTTCATAGCAGCCTAGAGCAATGATCTGCACTATTTTTCAAACGGAAGCCACTTTGGAAAAAGACCTGCAATGTGGGAGCTAGGATTACTGCAGGATAAAATGGAGATCATCCTGTGCAAGGGGGAGGGGAAGTCCTTCATCAGTCACCAGGCTGTTCTGGAGGGACTTATGTAACTCAAACCTGCCCAAATTGTCTCTCTATCAGCCCATCTCACCCTATACACTCTTTCCCCAAGACTCTCGCCAGCTCATTTCCCCCAATACATACTCCCCTAACCTCATCCCAGTCAGTCTCAACTCCCAGTCCCACCTACCTCTCCCACCAGTCATCCTCCACCAGACTCTCTCCACCCACCTTCTCCTCCAAGCTGTCTCTCTCCCCCATTTCTTTCTCCCAACCCTTACCCAACCTTCTCTGAAAGATTACTGCTGATGCTGCTTCTGAAAAGAGCTGTTCTGCTTTCTTTTGGCACTATGTGTCTCTCAGTGCGTTTGAGCCACACAATCTTGGGGGACTAGCACAAAAGAATACAAAGCAGCTGTTCCGGAGACTGTACCAGTTACATGCTTCCAGAGAACGTAGGGGAGAGAGTGTGTTGGGAAAGAGAGTCAGGATGTTGCTCTTAGGGTCAACTGAGGCTGCCATTGTCTCTCAAGCCTTGCAATGAAGAACCCTGCCTTAGAAGGACTTCTCAGAAGTCCCCTTCACACATGCAGAAATCTTTGTCTTAATATATAAGCATGATGACAAGACCACCCAGGATGGTTGACCATCACATCGGTTACCAGCTATTGGTGGTTATAGCATGCCGGCATGTTTAGATTATAGCAGCACCTAATAGTTATATTAAATGTTTTCGGGGACATAGAATTACTAGACCCACCTGAAAGCACTTCTCCATGTGATAAAAGCTATCTTATGTATGCCCACTTGCATTTTCTGTTTCCTTGACACCATAAGAAAATTATTGTGCATCCGAATTGATTGCACATAGTATAGAATCCATGTCAACTCGTTATGGTACATTATTCATGCAGAATTACTTATCTGTATCATTACTGGCAGAGCTTTCAAGTTACTCCATTCCAAAAGGGATATTTTAGGCCAATCCAGGATTTCAGGCAACCCTATACTGATGCATTATGGGAGGACCAGGTTGCAATGGAGCGGATCAGTCCTGAGAACAGGTTCATGGGCAGAGTGAGAATGCTACTGGAGTCGCTACAGTGATCCCTTCTCCTACATAGCAAGAGCATCTTTTTCAAGTTGCGGTGATTATGTTTTTTCAGACTGAATATATGCTTGTACAACTGATATTCATTAAACCCAGTTATTTTCCACTGTTTTCTGTCTTCTGCTCAATAATAATTTGGGTGAACTGATTTCCATGGTAAGTAGTAAGTACTGTTTTTAAATAGTTACGTGAACCAAAAATACTCCAGCAAGGTGATGATTTATTATTGTACCAACTACAGCTCTTGTTACAGAAAAGCCTCTCTAATCAGGACACTGAAACGTAAGGTTAGCTCTGTGATGAGGACATGTTTAATGTTCCAAGTGATACCTTTTATATGAACTGGTACCTTCCTACTAAGGACACCTTTATATAAATAACAAAATGTCTGGTTATGATATATATAAAGCATTTTACATTCTGGGACCAAGTTACTGAAGTTTAGTACTCAAGCTGCTGTGCATGAAGATCTGAGCATGCATGTATTTTATTTTAAGTCTTTTCTATACCGCGCTCTTTAAAATCAGCTCGGTTTACAGTTAACAACAAATTTGTACAGTGCAGGTAGGGCCTGTACTGTATTTACAATGAACAGGTTATGCAATTTGGGCTAATAGGGGTAACTATGTACAGACTGCGCAACATGCCGTGGGACAATGTGTTGACCAGGTCATCTTGGCAGCTCGTTTAAATAACTATATACAGGCCAGGCAGTCAAGTTGCCTGTAGTGGTGACATGGGTTGCTTGGCAACTATATACAAAGTTAGGAGACTATATACAAGGGCATACCCGGGGGTCAGATAGTGCTAATGTGCTGGGCTGCACCTGTGGTGTGGTGTAGGCTGGGCCTGTGGTGTGTCCTCATTGTGAGAGTAGTGCTGGAGGAAAAGGTGGTGCTTCAGGGCCTTCCTGAATTGGGCAAGGTCAGTGATGGATCGGATGGTGTGCGGGAGGGCATTCCGACATGTGGGTGCACAGTACATGAAGGCTCTGTTCCTTGTTGCTTGAGAGCACTTTGTAATTTTGCTGGGGATTCTCAGTGTGTTGACAGCGATTGACCTTCTGACTCTGTTTGGGGGAGTGGGGAGGACGAGGTCCGTGATGGAGCGTAAAACCCAATCTGCAAATACATTCATGTGAGTGCCAACTTAACATTGTACATACATATGTACAAATGAAGGAACATCATATGGAAACGAGGCTCTAGTTCAGGGGTTCTCAACACATCTAGCTGGTGAGGTTTTCAGGACAGCTATAATGAATATACATGAGAGAGATTTTCATCCAATGGAGGCACTGCATGCAAATCTCTCTCATGAATATTCAATGTGAGTATGTGACTGGGTTGAGAACCACTGCTCTAGTGGATGCGTGCAAGTAGCAAGCTGTACTCTCCTCCATGAGCTATTTGGCTCACATTTGGTCGTTGATGTTTGCAGGGCTTTAAGTTCCGTTGTTGGTGAAATTGTTCTTCAATGGGTGCCCGTGTTTTTCTGAGACCTATACATTTTTGGTTGATACAGTTACAAGTCTTGAAGAGGATACATTGTTTACTTTCTTAGTTTCATTGCAGAGTATTATTTGTAATAGTTTCATTATAACTCTGGCATAAGAGACCGCAAAGGAATTTGTAAGTCACATTTGATAAAGCCTAAAATTCAGCAAATGCTTCAAACCGGGTGTTAACTTTTTAGTGTGCATATTATTTGAAGGGCTCAGCTAGTGAATATATTGATGGAGGGATGGGACTATTCTAGCTGGAGCTGTTGCGAGAGAAAGAGAAGAGGAAGAGACCACAACAAATGTGAGCTAAATAGCTCATGTAAGAGAGCACAGCGTGTTATTGACACACATCCACCAAGGCCTCATTTGCATCTGTAGATTTTTACTCTATAATATCAGTAAAATTTGTCTCTTCCTTTCCGAACACACTACTAAGACCTTCATCCACTCTCTAGTCACTTCCTGTCTTGACTACTGCAACCTGCTCCTCACTGGTCTCCCCGTAAATCATCTCTCTCCTCTTCAGTTTGATCAAAACTCAGCTGCATGACTTATCTTCCACCGGTGTCACTATGCTCATGTAATCCCTCTTCTCTTGTCATTTCACTGGCTCCCTATCCATTTCTGTATCCAGTTCAAACTTCTCCTACTGGCCTTCAAGTGCCCTCATTCTGCTGCTCCTCACTATCTTTCCTGTCTTATCTCACTCTACACCCCTCCTCGGGAACTCCGCTCCTCTGGCAGATCCCTTTTATCTGCACCCTTCTCTGCCACTGCCAACTCCAGACGGCTCATTCCTTTGCTGCTCCATATGCCTGGAACAAACTACCTGAGTCAGTATGTCAGGCTCCTTCTCTGGCTCTATTCAAATCCAGGCTAAAAGCCCACCTCTTGGAGGCTGCTATTGGATCCTGACGCCCCTCACTCTCTTGTTCACCACTTACGTGTATTCCCCATATTCCAGTCCCCAGTTTTGTGATGTTCTTTGTCTTGATTAGATTGTAAGCTCTGATGAGGAGGGACTGTCTCTTACATCTGCATTTACAGTGCTGTGTACACTTTGTAGGGCTCTACAAATGATAAGTAGTAATAGTAGTATAGTAGCAGAGAAACACCAACACATCCTGGTGCACTTTAAAAAATATGACCGGCCTACTATTCAGAGGCCTTTATCCAGTGAGGAACACCTGCTAATCAAATTAGTGTCCACGGACTGGGGCAATGGCCTATGAATGTTCTCAGCTGGGAAAGAGCTGCCGAATGTGCAGAGTGGTGCCGCTCAGCACTGCTAGATAGATAGATAGATAGATAGATATATAGATAGATAGATAGATAGCCAGATAAGTTAGGACAGCATAAAAGCTGTCTTAAGGCTATCCATAGGGCAGCACTGAACACTGCCATTATATAGATAGCAGTGGCGCTGGGCACACTATCCGGATACCCAGCTGCCAGCACTGAATATCAGGAATAATTTTAGCCCATGGCAGCCATATTTAAAAATAAAACTTACCGGCACGACTCAGCATTGACCCACGCACATTTATACAGAGAGGACAAGGTATTTTCAAGCCAATAGTTCATTGATGACAACTGTTTTCCAAACATTGCTGTGTGCACTGCAATATATGCAAACTGTTGTAACTACTGGAAATACATAAAGACCCAACTCACGAGTTCCACTTGACCATTATGATTGTGTAGAAAGGGTGCAATACATGTGTTCTCTATCCAACACACTCTGATGATACCTACGGGCTGCAAGACAGGCATTGCAGAAGAGACGAGGTTGAAGCAGTTGAAGCTTTGGTCCTTCATGGAAAGCATCAAGTGTAAAGCACAAAGACGCTCGTGAGGCAGCCTCTTCACACCTGACGCTCAGCGCACCTTTGATGGTTTTCCACTTCTCATCCATGGCTGTTCCTGATTGCTCTGGATGGCGTGGACAATATGGAAGGAGTAGAGTAGTTTCTAGTATTGCTGGCAGTCACCTAAACTTGCTTTACTAGCATACGTATGTCAATGGCCTTTGCCATCATTGCTTTGGTTAGTCTATCCAAAAACAACTGCAGGAGTTCTGAGGCCTTCGTATAAACCGAAGTCTACATGCTGTCATTGCTTCAGCACTACAGGATGCTCAGTGTCTTTCCAAATCAGAGGTGGCAGATTTTCATCCCTGACAGCCATGGAATGGATGCATGGGATTGTTCAAGGCACCTATTTATTAAAATGTGTCAAGGATTTACTGTTAACACGTGTTAATACTAATTCAAAACTGACATTAAGTGCAAAACCTCCATGGTGATATTTAGGGAAGTGGTCATGTTTGGAAGAGATCAGCCATGTTAATGTGTGGGAAAATCGCTAAAGCCTGTAAACACCACAGCAGCTAATGCAGATGTAAAATGCAGGTGTAATAAACTTCTCAACGTCCTCTGCTGACTTCGCATTTAATGTGTGGTGCATTAACACACATTAGTTAGTCACTGTAATCACGTTACAAGCTTTATTGTAAAGGTTTACACATGTTCTATGTACTATGAATGGGTATTTGTAAAATGTTGCACCCATACATACTTTTTGTTCATTGTAAATCGCACCTGATCCAAGGGAAATTGCGGTATATAAGTATTTATAAATAAATAAAAATAAAATAAAATGAACTGTTAAGTTGCCCATTCCTTGCCCATTCCTTACCTTCTTCCCCTCATTTCAATAAAATTCTGCTTTAGATGTTTAATGTAGGCTGTCTTGATTCTGTGTTAGCTGAATGCTGGTCATTTTACAGTTGGGTTTCTAGATATAAGTATTTGGGATCACATCGCCTTCAAAGTGGATATAAAAAGCACAAGAAAACTCCCTAGGGACTTCCATGTATAAAGAAGCATCCAGCCAGTTTCAACCATCTAGTAAAACTACTATTAACATTATTTGATAGCATCTTCCAACTAACTCTTCCAAATGGGAGTAAAGTTTGTAGTCTATACAAGAAGGGCAAAATTTAGGTATAAACCCTGCATCTCCATTTCTTTAACATTCAGTCCACATCCCCTTACATCTTACCACGCAAAACAAGTCTAGAATTGCAGTTGTTCATGGGTAGATGCCTGTGTATTTGAAGAAGGGTCTGTGAGGTGTGAGAGATGTGTGGGTAAAAGAGTACTGAGGGTGTGTGTGGTAAGTGTGGGATTGCTGGAGGTGTTGTGTGTACTAATGGGAGGAAGGCGTTATAGGATATCCCATGCTCCCTTACACCCTCTCTGCACCACTACACCTGACCCATGAATTCTTCCACAACCCTACTCTCTCTCCTTCCTCCAACCCTGCCATGCTTTCCCACAAGCTCTTTTAGCCACATTCATTCACCCGTCACCCTCCAATCCTTTACTTGTTTTCCCTCCCCAACCCGTTCCACTCTCAACCATTCCCACTCAATATCACCCTCCCCCATCTCACACTCGCCCCTGTTCTTTCCTTTTGCTACCTCACACGCATGCTTTCTCCCCCTCCCCCCCCCCATCCTCATGCACTTTTTTCACCCTCTCTTGCTCCCCTCTCACCCCATGGCCTCTCCCCAACCCCTCACTCACCTGTCATATATTAATTTCCTCCTAGGTCTGCAGGCAGCCAGTGGAAATAGTTGAGGGCTGCATAAGATGGAAAGCTGTGGCTCCTCCAGGTCTTTGCCTATGGGGCCTAGGACTCCACTGGAGCTTCTCTTCATGGCCACTGCTCATCTTGGTATTCTCCAGCAGGGACTTGGGGATCTCTTCTGGCTCTTCTCTTTCCCTTACAGGGCTCCTCGTCGTCAGTGGGTAGGATCACTGTAAGTGCATAAATGTTACTTGGTTATTTTTTCCTTCTCAGCTACCAGTGAATATCGATCCTAAAATGTTTACCTTAGGCTTATCTGTGCTGCTGTGAATGCATAAATAGCACTAATTAGTTATTTCAAGGTAACCAGGCAGCTCCATCTCATGAGAAGCAGGCTCACTCTAATCCGCTTTTATCCCGTCGCATCTACAGGCCTTCAGCTCATTCAGCTCTTTTGCATAAACTCTGCAAATGACTTCACAGACACTACATTTCACAGATTGAACTAGTAAATAGTATGCACAATTTCGGAACGTAAATGTACACATTATTTACCAATTCAAAGCAAGAAATCACATTTGTGAAGCTGCCTGCAGGTTATACATCAGCCTCAAAACTAGAGTTAGGGAAACCCTTGCATTTCTCTGTTATCCAAGGGAATAAAATTACTAGAGCTGCATGCAAGCTTCCTATGCTGCCCTACAGCGTAATCCCTATTGGTCTGAAATATGTGTGCAAAGAGTGCCAGATTACTGTCCTACCTGGTTAGGATTAGGTTCTTTACCTTGTTTCTAATCATCATTCTATGAATTTCTATTCTGCATCCTTAAATTGCTACCAAATGTTTTAGAAATATCTTAATTATTTCACCATAGCCCCATAAATAAAGAGAAGTACAAAATCCTCGGAAGCCTCTGCAGATCCTACATCATGTTACACAACGCATGAAAAAAGTTGACAAGAGAAAACTGCAAGGGGAAATTGGAGGGATTCCTGCAGAGAGCCTAGGAATGTGCTTTACATTGCAAAGCTTATAGTTTAATGATTTTTAGGTGCATTTTATATAATCAATTGCACCTATTTGGGAGAGTGGATTCATTTTTATTGTTTTGGAATTTGTCTGTCCATACACATGTTTGTTCACACATGCACAAGTATCTACAAACAGATGTGTATGGCCTCCCCCACAAATTAGCAGGTGCGAGAGCAGTGGGAGTCCCAATCCGCCAATATAAAGGGGGAGATTGAAGCCAGAAATTGCCAACAGAAGGCCCCAGGTCTCACTGGCATAAAGAGAGGGGCTATGGCATGAAGATGCCAGTGGAAAGATCCCACCGGCATGAAAAGTAGAGCTGTGGGGAAAGACACCAGGCAGAGGCTTTGCGTCCCATGGGAATGACGAGTGGGGCTGCAGATGAAGACACCACTGAGAGGCCTCGGGGCCTACTGATATGAAGAATATGACTGTGGCTGAGGATCGGCAGCTAAGGTGAAAGTTGCTCATGCTTGTAGAAAGCTCACAGGGCAGCGACATAGCCACCGATTCTTCTTTTAAAGAATCTGATGGATGAGGTCACGTGATGCGGGCAGAGGAGGTCACGTGATGCGGGCAGAGTAGTGGTCGCATCTTAGGTGTGCTCCACAACCCCCTAGCCCAAACCGGCGAATTTGAACCGTTAAAAGCTGCGGGTCTGGGCTCAGACTTAGTGATTTCAGGACCGGAACATCTACCGTCCTTAAAACCGGCCTTGGTGCGGCGGAGAGAGGCATGGCGGTGGCGGTAAAATCTGCCCGAAGAGACAGGGAGCGCATGGCGGGGACCGCAAAGATGGCAGAGGCGACGGTGGCGCCAAGCTCCCCGAGATCCCCTGCACGCGTTGACGAGATGTCCGCAGCCGTAGCAGCGGCTCTGTCCCCACAATTTTCAGCCCTCCACGAAAAAATGGATGGGCTGCGGAGCTCCATTGATGCGCTGGGGTGCCGGATACAGGAGGCGGAGGACCGACTTGGCCGGACGGAGGACAAGGTGGAGACGCTGTCCCGGGAGGTGGCTGACCTGAAGACCCAGGTCGAGTCACAGGCCACGAAGCTTGACGACTTGGAGAACCGCTCTCGACGGAAGAACCTTCGCATAATGGGGGTCCCTGAAGCAGTGACCGCTAAAGACCTCCTTCCCTACCTAGAAGCCTTGATAACCATGCTGCTGAATGCTGAAGGGTCGGAGGATCCGATCCATATCGAGCGGGGCGCACCGGGTGGGCCCCTCTCAGGCCCGTGATGGCCGGCCCCGGATCGTACTGGTGAGATTTCTGCACTTCCCCCAGAAGGAACGGCTGTTGAGAGCGGCCCGGCAGCGGGGAGAGGTGGTCTACCAGAATGCGAAGCTGCGCATAGCACAGGACTATTCCGTCGCCCTGAGTCGGCGCCGCAGGGACCTTGCACCGCTCTGCGAGAAGTTGATCATGGCCCGGATTCGCTTCACGGTGCAATATCCAGCCCGACTGCATGTGACCCACGAGGGGGCCCATCGTGTTTTTGAATCCGCTGCAGCCGCACAGTCTTACGTGGACCAGCTTACTGCGCGAGAGCGGGTGAATCATGCACATCCCTCGGCCACCTGATGGCATGGAGGTCTCCACCGGGCTATCCTATGACAGGCCGCTCTGCTACCTACCTGGACACTTGCGGTGGACTGCTTTGCGGGTTTGGACCACGGAGCCTTACGGAGGAGCGGAAGCCTGAGTAGGGCTTTGCGGGCCTGCTGTGTGAGGAACTGGAACCCTGCTCCCTTTCTCTTTGTTACTTTTGGTTACTTTGAGTTGTAAATGCTACCGTGTTAACTGTTGCCTCGTAGCGCCACTGTTGCTAATGTGTCTCAGGGGAGCTTGGTCAGCCGCTCTCTTGGGGGGAGGTAGTGCGGGTTCCTCTTGAGGCGCGGGTGGGGACCCCCCGTGGCTCAGGCCTGGCTGGGGCCTACGGACAGGCTCCCTGCTGCGATTCCGGCGGAGGGGGGGGGCAGTCCATTGTGGGTTGCTCCCCCTGCTTCTTTCTCTCTCCCCCCCACTTTATTCCCCTTCTCTGCACCCTGTATTCTCTCCCTCTTGCTGTTACATTTGTGATGTGCTTGAAATGTGGGAATTGGGAGGTTGATAGTGAGGGGGAGTAGTGATTTTTAGCCGGCTTGGGATTAGGTTAGTCACTAAGGGGAGAGGGCCTAAGGCAGACGTTGGGGCCAGTAGTGCGGTGGGTTGGGGGGTGGCGGTGGGGGGCATCTAGAGGGACCTTGTAGGTTCCCTAGGGAGGAGGGGGAGAAAGACCTAGGGGGGGTTTCTTTGGGGTAGTGAGGGGGGGGTAGGGCTAGATGGGATGGGGGGGGGAGGCGGGAAGAGGCCCGGCAGGGAGGCACTGAGGATGAGTGGTGTGGTAGCTGGCCTGATAGGGCGGACAAGGAGGATGGGGGAGGTGGGGGGGAAGCGGGAGGGGGTGGGGGGTGGGGGGGAAGCGGGAGGGGGTGGGGGGTGGGTGGGTGGTTGGGGGGGTGGGGGATATGGGTCACCCGGTGCTCCTAAGTTGTTTATACTGCTAGAGGAAAGGAAAATCTCCTTACTGCGGGGGGGACCTCAGGCTGGGGAGGTCCTCCTTTATTGCTGCCACATACCGGATACATATAATCTGTTTATCTTTGATCCGCCCTGAAGGTAGTCTCCTGGAATGTATGTGGTATAGGGAACCCTATCAAGCGATATAAAGTGTTGCAGAATTTAGCCAGACTGAAATGTGATGTTGCCATGCTACAGGAAACCCACCAGACAGCCGATGAGCATGCCAAACTACGGAAAATGTGGGTGGGGCAGAGTTGGGGCGCCCCGGCTAGGGGAAAAAAGGGTGGAGCGGTCATTCTGGTCAGCGCCCAGGTCCGCTTTGAGATGGAGCAGCAGTGCTCGGACCCGGAAGGTCGATATATCCTGCTCTATGGATACTTGGAAGGTAGGCCCATCGTGCTGGGTAATGTGTACGGGCCCAATGTATTGGATCGGCCATTTTATGCCCGACTGGCCTCCTGGGTGGAACAGCTGCCGGATGTGCCTTTGATTCTGGCAGGGGACCTGAACGGGGTGTTGGACCTGGACCTGGATATGTGTGGAGGGGGGAATGAGAGAGCGCGTGCCCCGACGACTAAAGTCTTGCGAGGGTTGTGTCGTCGCCTGGGGACGGTAGACCCCTGGCGCCTGCTTCACCCATTCGAAAGGGATTTTACTCACCAGTCGCGGGCACACGGCTCTAGTGCGCGCATTGACTACGTTTTGGTTTCGGAGCGGCTCTTTGAAAGGGTGACGGAAGCGCAAATAGCCCCTCTGGCAATATCAGATCATGCCCCAGTCTGGGTGGAACTCCGATGGGGAGACTTGTCCTCTTCTATGCGTGTCTGGCGGTTCCCCATGGATTTGTACTATGATACTAACTTTCATACTCGCCTCGGGCAGTGTTGGCAGGATTTCTTGACGCACAATAAGCAGCATGAGGCAGAACCAGAATTATTCTGGGAGACGGCCAAGGTTGTATTGCGTGGTAATGTTATCGAGTACGCTGCACGGAAGCGCAAACTGCAGGCCGCGCAAATCGTGCAGTTAGAAAGACAAATAGTTCAGGCCCGGAGGCGCTGTGCGGGGGATCCCAGTCGAACACACAAGCGTAGACTTTGGGAATTGCAAACCTCACTTAATGAATTGTTACATCAGCGGGCCAAGAAGTCCCATATGTACTACCGTTACCAGCTTCACCGCTTTGGAGACAAGCCGGGGAAATTATTGGCACGTTGCCTGCGCGGCAGTCGGGCGTCTAGGCTGATTGCGGCCCTTCGGGATGAGCAAGGGGGATTGCAGAGGGGAAAAAAGACTATAGCCCGTACGTTCAGATCCTTTTTCCAACGGTTATATGCGTGGCGGGAAGGGTCTCCGGTTGTTATGCAGAACTACCTAAGTAAACTGGACCTACCCAAGTTGGGGGCGGACAAACGGGCGTACTTGGACACCCCGATCACAGTGGAGGAAGTTCGTAGAGTCATACAAACGGCCGCCTGCTGTAAGGCGCCAGGCCCAGATGGATTCGGGGCGGAGTTCTACAAAATCTTGGGGGACATCGTGCCCCCTACCCTGGTCGCCCTGTACCACCATCGAGTGGCGCAGGGCAGATTTGAATGGGGCCCTAACCATGCCTATATTACTTTAATACCCAAACCAGGGAAAGATCCCACTCAGGCGTCGTCTTATAGACCGATTTCCCTGTTGAACTTTGACCTTAAAGTGATGGCTAAAGTTTTGGCGGATAGACTGGCAACGGTACTGGGGGAATTGGTACATGACTCGCAAGTCGGCTTTGTTAGGGGGAGATATGCCGTGCGTAATCTGCGAAAAATCTTGGCCTCGCTAGAGTGGGTGCACGAGCGCAAGTGGCCATCGTTGTTGGTCAGTTTTGACGCGGAAAAGGCGTTCGATCAAGTGCAATGGGACTATCTGAAAAGCCTCTTGCCATATTACGGGATTGGTGACTCTTTTTGTAAGATGGTGGAGCTATTATATGAAGCTCCAACAGCGGCAATATTATGCAACGGGGTAGTCTCGGAGGAATTTAACTTGGAGAGGGGCACGCGTCAGGGCTGCCCTCTTTCCCCGCTGCTTTTTGTGCTGTCCCTGGACCCGCTGATACGACGCATAGAGGAGTCTCCTGAGATCCCCGGGGTGCGTATTGGATCGTATGGCTTTAAGGTGGCAGCCTTCGC
Source organism: Ichthyophis bannanicus (assembly GCA_033557465.1). NCBI lineage: Eukaryota > Metazoa > Chordata > Amphibia > Gymnophiona > Ichthyophiidae > Ichthyophis > Ichthyophis bannanicus. Next base: position 1,350,760,324 of record CM066032.1, read on the forward strand.
GGACGACCTCCTGGTTCACCTTACGAAGCCCCAACAATCGCTACCCCGGTTGTTGGAGGAGCTTGCCCTCTATGGTAGATTTGCGGGCCTACGGCTTAACTTGGATAAATCGGAAGCATTAGATGTGGGCGGGAATATGAAAGATAGTTGGCCTGGGGTTTTTCCTCTTCGTTGGGCCACCGATTCCTTCGTCTATCTCGGTATCCTGCTGACCCGAGCACCCTCTCAGATTTATAAAGCGAACTTTGATCGTATTTTTTCTAAAATTAGAGCGCAATTGCAGGCGTGGGCTCCCCTTCCATTGTCCCTCTTGGGGCGAGTAGTGGCCTTGGGGATGGTGGTCCTTCCCAGGGTGCTCTATTGGCTGCAGACCCTTCCGGTCTGGCTAATGAAACGAGACCTACGGCGTATTGAAAAGGCAATTTGGGGATTTCTCTGGAAAGGCACTCGAGCACGCATTCCTTTGGCCCGGATGAAAGGGGGGTGGAAGGCAGGTGGGGTGGGAGTTCCGGACATTTGGAAATATGCCTTGGCTTGCCAAGCCCGACATCTTGCTGATTGGCTGGGGGACACGGAGGTTTATACTCCCCGGGCGTTAGAGGAGGCCTTTGTGGCGCCGCAAACTCTGGATGCGGTGTTGCATCTTGAGCGGGGGGTTCTGCCGGCACGTCTGACTGGAAGTGTGCTGCTGCAAGCAACCAGGCGTACCTGGCAACAGTTGAATAGATATTGGGGGTGTGACCCGGGGGTCTCCAGTTGGTTACCCTTAAGGGGAAATGCCTGTTTTACCCCGGGGTCCGACTCGGTGTTCTTTCGGCGTTGGGCGCAACTGGGGATTACGCGGGTGGGCCATGTGGTGGACACGGAGGGGCGATGTAAGGCCTGGGACGTTCTTTGCAGGGAATATGGCTTGGATTCTGGGACCTCCGCTTTTGCATACATGCAATTGTCCCATTATATTGGAACGTTACCTGAACGAGAACTACAGGTGGAGCGCTCAGCGCGGATTCTAGAATTTTTTGCTTTGGGGTCGGATCCCCCCCCGACGATTGCATTGTTTAAACGGAAGTTGGATTTATTAGACCCACCTCGGGATTACGCGGCGGTGGCACAGGCCTGGGAGAGAGATTTAGGCCGGGAGATACCGGCGGGCTCGGTCCAGGGCGCGCTGGGTCGGATTGCGTGCCTAGTGGAGGGGGCTCGGTGGCGCGAGATCCAATTCAAATGCATTCTTCGAGCCCACTTTTCGCCACGGAGAGCGTTGAGAAGCTGTCTTACCATGTATGGGGGGTGTCCCAAATGTTCTTGTGGCCTGGCAGACCTGGGCCATATGTGGTGGGGGTGCCCAGTCATACGCCGGTACTGGCTACGTATTGGCGAGTACCTGGGCGGGCTGCTCCATCAGCGGATTAGTTGGTCTGGGCTGTCAGTAATTCTGGATCAGACAGGGCCGCTCCACCCAAAGGGCAGGTGGGAAGGCTTATTAGTGCGGAAGGCCTGTCTGGTGGGTAAGGGTCCCATTCTTCACCGATGGAGGGAACCTACCGGCCCTACGTTTTGGGAATGGCGCAATGCCCTGCACCAGTTCATGCTCCTGGAACGGCGGAGTGCGCAGCGGCACCCCCGCCGATGGGCCACATTTTTGTTAATCTGGCTGCCGTATATACAGGCACTAGAGCCTAAAACTCGCAGTGAGGTGCTGAAAGTAGCGTAGGGCCGGGGGAGGAAACCCCGGGGGGGGGGGGTTTTAGTTAAGGAGGCTAGGTGACTTGGGCGGGGGGGGGGGGGGGGGGGGGTTGTCCGGGTGAACTTGCTATGATATTCTGTAGTTTTTGTTCGTTATTGATATACTCCCGGGGCGGTGGACAAGACACAGCCCCGCCCGGGAGGTGCCCTGGTACAAGATGAGTGTATATGATTGGTTATGTTTGGTTGATGTTTGTTATTGTATCCTATATCTTCAATAAACAGATTTAATAAAAAAAAAAAAGAATCTGATGGATAAGAATACCCCAAAATGCTCTGGTATCTGAACCTGTCTGTACACTCAGATTATGAAATTAGCCTCCGTTTCAGGGAAAATACACTGAATTCTTCTCTCAATACCAGCATGGTAGTGTCTAGAACAAGGGTTCTCAACTCAATCTTCGGGGCACATCTAGCCAGTCTTGTTTTCAGGATAACCACAACGAATATGCATGAGAGAGATTTGCATGCGCTGCCTCCATTGTATGCAAATCTCTCTCATGCGCATTCATTGCGGTTATCCTGAAAACCGGACTGGCAAGGTATGTTCCGAAGACTGGGTTGAGATCCCCTGGCCTAGAGCATGCTCTTTGAATTACTTGCTGTCCTATTCTGTGCTTTTGCTTTCCTGCTGAAAGCTTGGTAGTCAAGGACAAGATGGGAGAAAGAGACCCAGGCAGTGAGACTGTCGTTCTCCTTCTGTGATGCTGCAAATGAGAATCCTCTTCAGTCTCTATGAAACACTTGGCAAGATTGCACCATGGGTGGAGATTCCCTCCTGCCACATTGCGTGTGCTCCGCTCACGGCTGCCAACTGCTCTTTTGCAGCTCCAGACACACTATAATCTGCCATTGTAGTGCTTGGCTCCTGCTGCAAAACAAAACCTTTCTTGCACCCCTGCAGGGCTGGTGCAAGGCTGTTAGGTGCCCTACACAAAGCTTCAGCCTTACACCCTCCTCAATTATTTCAGGCCCTAGATCTTCCCCCCTCCCTCCCCCATGAGTCTTTGATCATGAATTACCCTAACATCAATCTTCTCAGAACGATCCTGTAAAAATGCCTAATTTGGTACTTTTAAAATAGTAAGCTTAACTTAATACATAGACACACACACACACACACTTAACAAGGGCAATTTTTAATAACCATTTACACAGGTTAATGGTTCTCTGGGTAAACGGGAGCTGAAAACCGTCCACTGTCTCTAAGATAAAAGTAGGCATTGACAGTTCTTTGAGTTTGTGTGGCTGTCAGTACCAATAGTTTTGCTTTGATTGAAACTGCTCTTTGCTGCCCCTCAGAAGCTACTGCCCTAGACAATTCTCTCAGGAGAAGGAGGTTGCCAGTGGTGTGCCACAGGGATCTGTCCATGGTCCGATTCTATATAACATCTTTGCTAGTGATATTGTGGAAGGGTTGTTGGGTAAAGTTTGCTTGTTTGCAGATGATACCAAAATCTGCAATAGAGTAGACACCCAGGAAGGAGTAAACAACATGAGGAGGAATCTAGCTAAGCTTGAAGAATGATCTAGAATTTGGCAGCTGAAATTTAATGCTAAAGAATACAGGGTCATGCATTTGGACTGCAGCAATCCAAAGGAGCAGTACAGTGTAGGGGGTGAGGTACTTCTGTCCACAAAAGAAAAATGAGACCTGGACGTGATTGTGTCTGATGATCTTAAAGTAGCTAAACAGGTAGAAAAGGCGGCTGCGAAACCAGAAGGATGCTTGGGTGCATAGGGAGAGGAATAGCCAGCAGAAGAATAGAGGTGATAGTGCCTCTGTATAAGTCTCTCATGCAACCTCATTTGGAGTATTTTGTGTGATTCTGGAGACCGCACCTTCAAAAGGATATAAGCAGGTTGGCGTCTGTGCAGAGGGTGGCTACTAAAATGGTAAATGGTCTTCGTTATGAAGCATATGAGGACAGACTTAAAGATCTTAATATATATACTTTAGAGGAAAGGTGGGATAGAGACATTTAAATACCTCTGTGGCATAAATACACAGGAGGATCTCTTTCAATTGAAGGCAAGCTCTGCTACAAGGGGACATAGCATGAGAGTGAAAGGGGATAGACTCAGGAATAATATGAGGAAATATTTCTTTATGGAAAGAGTGGTAGATGCGTGGAATAGTATCCCAGTGGAGGTGGTGGACACAAGGACAGTATCTGAATTCAAAAAAGCATGGGACAAACACAGAGGATCTCTAAAGGTAAAAAGAGGACGATCATAGTTGATATGGAAGAGCAGACAAGATAGGCCATATGGTCTTTTTCTGCCGTCATGTTTCTATGTTTCTCTTCTGCCTAATGGTTAAGCCTGTCCAGCAACACTCTGTTCCACTCCACCCAAAATCCCTGGGCTTGTCTGCAACAGATAATAGTGTCATTTTGGTCACTGAGATGCAAGCAAGCTCAGGACTTGGCAGCAGCCTTGTCCCTTCTCTCAGGGCAATTTCGCCATATGGGTTAGTTTTGCATACACCATAGCAATAATGAACCTAAGATCTAAGTCAGGATATATGGAGCATGTTCTGACATTTCTTTGCAGTTCCAATGATGTAATCAGATAAAAACAGACTAATTCTGTGTGCCTGGGTTTTCTTTTAACATCAGCACATTACCTGAAAGCAGGAATGAAATCAATAGATGTACAGTAAAACGTCATCCACAGGCGTCTTATATGCAGACAATAGTGTCTAATGAATTAGGGCCTTTGGAGGTACACGTCAAAATAAAAAATATCAAGAAATATGTAACATTAATAAATGAAAAGAAATCCGTATCACATTAGCTGAAGGTAGACTTTGAAATGGTTGGCGAGGCTACAGTACAATGCCCCCCCCCCCCCTCCCCTTGCTGCACAACAAACATTTTCAAATTCTTTTGTCACTTCAGAACAGCAACACAGATTCTCTCCATTACAGGCATATTAATTCACTCAGAACTATTTACTATAGCAATCCTGCCATACCAAAACAGCACTATCCCAGAACTCAAACAGCAACAACCTGATCTATGAAATGACAGCAATGCAAATTGTTAAAGTGAGCACTAGATAACTATTACTAGTGGTTAAAAAATGGGTTGAGTTCCAGAATTCAAATTCTACTTCCCCCGCTGCCATTCTTTGACACTTTGGGCAAGTTGCCTTATTTCACATCACTTTAGGTACCCATTTTGTTTGCAAATTCTTTGGGGCAGGGGCTTTTGCACCCAAATTTTAAAAATGCTGTCAGCCACCTTGAGCATTACTTGGAAAGGAGGGCGATCCAACTTCTACGGGGAAAGCAGAACAAGCTGGGCACCACAAAATATCTCACATTGGTCACACACATTAAAAATGCAGACAAGCCTCATCAAATATAGAATTAGTGATCACACACTATTAATAGAACTAAGCAGCTAAAAATTGCACTGTTGTCTACTCTAGTCTTACCCCTTATTTATTTATTTAACAGTTTTGGAACAATTTTATTAGTTACTTTTGTTTTGCAACTGGGCAGGAATTGGAATCTGTGAGCATATTTTTGCATGTGCTTTTTCTTAATGACCTAACCTTTGTAAAGCCACTCAAAATTAAAAAAAATGATTTCTATCCTCACATCCAGGAGGTATAGACAATTGGGTATGGACTTAAAATGTATTGTGACGGTGGAGGCAAGATGATGGATCACAGAGATGGAGCGTGGTGAGCTCTGCAGCATCCTGGAAGCAGCTCTTCCTTACTGTGAAGGATACCGAAGCAGAAAGGCAAGAGCCCATCGGGGTCGGGTTCAGGAGACAATTACCAGTTTACGTTGGAGCACATTGGAGTTTGCTCATGTAAGGATAGTTCCACAACTTCAGGCCACTCCAGCAGTATTGAGCTGAAGCGGAGCACAGATGGGGTTTCCTTTAGCCCCGAAGAAAGAGCGTTCCCCTGCAACCCGGAAGTGGTCCTTCGGGAAAGTGAGATGCTTGCCTGTGAGTGTGGAAGTGCTTTTGGTGCTTGGGGCTTCAATGGGCTCCCCTCTTGCAAGATCCTCTCCCAGGGAATCCGGCAAGGAGTTGGTGTGGAGAGGTAAGCTGGCAAGTCATCTCCCTGGAAAGGGTCTGGACATTTCCGATAGTAGGGGTATTGGCAATCCAATAACCTTGAAAGTTCTGAGGGGCTCTATTAGGGCCCTGGACACTTCCCTGAATGGTAATTTGGATAAGCTTGGAGCAAAGGGTGATTCCCTTGTGGCGTTCATGAGGGTTCATAAGAAGGCAATTGCTCAACATGGTAGTTGGCTTGAGCGGCTGAAACAGCATGTAAAAGAGCTGGGAGTGGTGAAAGATGCCCATATTAAAGAGAATTTGATGGTATCGAGGAAGTTGGAGTGTTTAGAGAATCAAACCCGAAGGAGTAATCTGAGATTTTTGAGCTTCCCAAGTTTACCCTTTTGAGTCTAATGGAAATGGTGAAGAAGTATTTGGTGGACATTTTGGGACTGGCATAATTTACCACCTATTACCCGAACATATTATCTTTCACCAGAGAGTGGTGCCACCGCTGCTGGGGGCGTCATAGAGCAACATACTCCACTGGACATGACTGGGTTTTTGGAAAGTTCATTGGAAATGGTGACTGCTCGCTCTACTCTATTGGTGACTCTTGCTTTCAAACACGACAGGAACTCTGTCTTGCGTCTTTACTTTAGGCCCATAAATAAGTTCTTCTTTGGTGCTTCTGTTTGTGTATATATATATATATATATATATACAGCCCACATAGCGAGATTTTCAATATACTCAAATGATAGATACCCCAACCCACAAAAAAGGAGGGACCCTCGACCTCATCTTTGTACCATATCAATATTTCATCCAAAATCTAGTAATGCACATATCAGTCATCTCAATCCCATGGTCAGACCACCACATGAGCAATTTCTCCATCAACAGACATGTAAAGGATGAAACACCTGAAGCAACCCTGAAGGAAAAGAAGATTTAGAACTTTCAACAATGATAAATTTAGAGAACAAGTATTGCCAGAACTTGAACTAATCACAACAGATCTAGACACCACCATTGCCAAATGAGACAAAACTCTCCTTAATGTCTCAGCTGCACCTAACAAATCAATCCAAAATAACAGAAGAAAACACAACAACAACACTCCATGATTCTTGAATGAAATCAATGCACAGAAGAAGCAACTAAGGAAAATAGAACAACTATGGTGTCGAACTAAAAGCCAACATCTCATAAGATACAATGAAATGCAAGCCATATACCACAACATGATAAACAAATATAAGAAGGAATATCACACAAACCTAATAATGAAATCCATTAACAAACCAAGGGAGCTCTTCATCATAGTAAACAGTCTAACAAAAGAACCAGTGGAATCAAATTATGCCAACTCCATAACCCCACAAGACATAGCAGACTGTGAACTATCTCCACTTAAATCCTTCCAAGTCAGCAGCCATGTGGCTCACTTTCAGTTTCCCTGCCCCTGACCTTTCACCCTCTTTGTCTGGGACTCACATCCCGCTCACCTCGACCCTACAGTATCTGGGGGTCACTCTTGACCCCGCTCTTTCTTTTCACCAACACGTCTCCTCTCTTGTCCGACATTCCTTTTGTACCCTCCATCAACTACGTGCAGTCCACTCCCTACTGCCTCTCCCTTCACTCCTCATGCTCACGGTGTCACTTTTCTTATCCCGCCTTGACTACAGCAATGTTCTCCTGGCGGGTATCCCGCAATATCAGCTCCATCGCCTTCAACTTATCCAAAATACAGCTGCTCGCCTCCTCACACATGCCTCCCATAGGGACCATGTTACCCCTCTCAACCAACTCCACTGGCTCCCTCTAAAGTACCATTATCAATATAAGATCCTCACCATTGTCCATAAAACCATCCATACAGGTAGCTCTCAATATTTTGCCAATCTTATCCACACACATCTCCCCTCCCATGCCTTTGGGCGATCCATAACAACCGTTTGGCCCTTCCTTTCCCCCTCGGACCCACCTTGAGCACACCCGTCACTCTGCTTTCTTTTTCCTTGGTCCTGCCCTGTGGAACTCCCTCCCTCCCTCCCTCCGCATAGAGCACTCATACCCAAGGTTTAAGGTCCTACTTTTTACCAAGCATTCGACCTACCCTCCACCTCCCCTTCCTAACTCCTGGTATCTCTTTGTCTATTTTATGCTTTGTGTGTGTTCCTACCTTTTCTGTCATAAATGTTGGCGTTCCTTTTCTTTTTTCTGAGTGCAGCCATTTATTTACCTATTTTTTTGTAAACCGTCCTGACGCCTTTGGCCTGGGCAGTCATTCAAGCAAAATATTAAAGATAAAGATAAAGACTTCCTGCAATTAAAATATACCCAGAAACCACTTGACAAGGTGACCCTACCCAATTTACATCACACCAACAAAGGAACATGGGACTCATTCCACATCCCCTCCGAAAAGCAACTTGACTCTATTATAGCCAAAATTAATACAACTACCTCACACATAGACCTTTGCCCAGTGCACTGTATTAAGCAAACAAGAGAATACTTTATGCCATATCTTCTAAAGATCATCAAATTATCACTCATTCAAAGATACCTCCCCCTGCACTTCAAACAGGCATCCATAAATCAGATTCTTAAAAACAAGAACCTCAATAATAAGGACTCAAGTTCCTTCCAACCAATATCAAGTCTTCCTTTTGTAACCAAGATAATTGGAAAAAATAGTGCAACAGGAACTACAGGACCACATAGACACCTATGCCCCATTGGACCCTCACCAGTATGGATTCAGACAAAACACTAATTGCATCACTTATGGACACCCTAGTAATGGGCATCAATAACATACAGAAATGCTTCGTCCTATGCTTCATAGATATAACTGCTGCATTTGACTCTGCTAACCACTATACCCTGCTACAAAGACTTTGAGATACAGGAATCCATGGTACAGTTCTGGAATGGTTTGTCTCATACCTTTCCCACCGTAACCAGCAAGTGAGATCAGGAAACATAGAAACATAGAAAAATGATGACAGAAAAAGACCGCATGGCCTATCTAGTCTGTCCTTCCAAAGAAACAACTACAAGAGTCCCCTTTTTTCCTTTAGAGATCCTCTGTGTTTCTCCCATGCTTTTTTGAATTCAGATACTGTCCTCATCTCTACCACCTCCACTGGGAGACTATTCCATGGATCCACCACTCTTTCCGTAAAAAATATTTCCATGTATCACTCCTGAATCTATCCCCTTTCACCCTCATCCCATGTCCCCTCCTAGCAGTACTTGCTTTCAATCGAAAGAGGCTCTCCCCCTGTGCATTTATGCCACGGAGGTATTTAAACATCTTAATCATATCACCTCTATCCTGCTTTTCCTCTAAGGTGTACATATTAAGATCCTTAAGTCTGTCCACATATGCTTTATAATGAAGACCACTAACTATTTTAGTAGCCACCCTCTGTACTGACTCCATCCTGTTTATATCCTTTTGAAGGTGTGGTCTCCAGAATTGCACACAATACTCCAAATGAGGCTGCACAAAGGACTTATACAGAGTCACTGTCACCTCCTTTTTTCTGCTAGCCATTCCTCTCTGTATACACCCAAGCTTCTAGCTTTTGCTGTCGCCTTTTCTACCTGTTTAGCCACTTTAAGATCTTCAGACACAACCACGCCTAGGTCCCGTTCTTCTTTAGTGGACAAAAGTACTTCACCCCTATACTATATTGCTCCCTTGGATTGCTGCAGCCCAAATGCATGACCTTACATTTTTTAACATTAAATCCCAGCTGCCAAGTTCTAGACCATTCTTCAAGCTTAGCTAGATCCCTTCTCATGTTATCTACACCTTCCTGAGTGTCTACTCTATTGCAGATTTTGGTATCATCTGCAAAGAGGCAAACCTTACCCGACAGCCCTTCCGCTATATCACTAACAAAGATGTTAAAAAGAATCGGACCAAGGACAGATCCTTGGGGCACACCACTGGTAACTTCCTTCTCCTCAGAGTGAGTTCCATTTACCTGTACCCATTGTCGCCTTCCACTCAACCAATTTCTAACCCAAACAGTAACTTTAGGGTCCATCCCTAGGGTGTTCAGTTTGTTTATGTCGCCTGTGAGGAACAGTGTCAAAAGGCTTTACTGAAATCTAAATACACCACATCTAGGGCTCTCCCTTGGTTTAACTCCCTTGTCACCCAGTCAAAGAAATCAATCAGATTTGTCTGACAAGACCTGCCTCTGGTGAATCCATGCTGCCTCGGATCCTGTAATTCGCTGGACTCCAGAAACATCACTATTTTCTCTTTCAGCAGTGTTTCCAATAATTTACTCACCACCAAAGTTAAACTAACTGGCCTGTAGTTTTCAACCACATCCTTACTTCCGCTTTTGTGTAAAGGCACCACATAAGCCTCTCTCCAGTCCTTTGGCACCACTCCTGACTCCAATGAGGCATTGAAAAGGTCAGTCAGTGGAGCTGCTAGAACGTCCCCAAGTTCCCTCAGTATTCTAGGGTGTATCCCACCCGGTCCCATCGCTTTGTCTACTTTAAGTTTAGCTAGTTTCTCACTAACACAGTCTTCTGAAAATTGTTCAAGACGCCCCTCACTTCTGTTCCTGTTTGTGGGTGTTTTCTGAGGTCCTGTTCCTGGTTCTTCATCTGTGAACGCAGAACAGAAATATTTGTTAAGAAATTCCACTTTATTTTCATCAGCTTCTACATATTCCTCCCCTTCACCCTTGAGTCTGACAATACCACTTTTGCCCTTCCTCTTCTCACTAACATATCTAAAAAATGTCTTATCCCCCCATTTTATTGCATTGGCTATTTCCTCCTCTTTTTGAATCTTTGCTTTCCTGACTACTTTGCTAGCTTCTCTAAGTTTTTCCAAATATAGTTGCCTGTCTTCCTCTGTGATCTCTTGTTTTCATGAAGGCCTCCCTCTTTTTCTTCACCTTTTCAGCTACTTCTTTCGAAAGTCATAGTCCAGACTTTTCACCCAACAAGGAGTCCCACAGGGCTCAGCCCTCTCAACACTGCCGTTCAATTTATATATTCTACCAATATGCAACATCATAAAACAGCACAACATTCTTTACAGGATATACGCGGATGACATCATGGTATTCACCCCCATAAACACCAGAAATCCAGATTACTCTCAAATCACTGCATGTCTCGAAACAATGACAAACTGGCTCAAATGGCAGAACCTATCAATTAACTTCAAAAAATCAGAATTACTACATATCACCAGGAATACCATGTTCTCCCCACCGGACGCAATAGAGATTCTAGACTACACCCTAACCACCAAACAAAAAGTCAAATACCTTGGAGTAACCTTTGACCAGCAACTAAGCTTCCAGCCACACATAAAGAGAACAACCAGGACAGCCTACCACAAGCTTAGAACATAGTAACATAGTAAATGACGGAAGAAAAAGATCAGTATGGTCCATCTAGTCTGCCCAGTAAGATGACAAGAGTAGGTGCACCTGCCGCTCCGTGCAGGCCACCCCTCCCCATGTCTTGGTTTAGGGGTGAACCCACCGCTCCGTGTAGGACACCATCAACTAGGAAATCAAATATTTCATACTATGACACAGAAAAACAGCCATCAAGATGCCAAGGAGAAATTGGTCTTACCTGCTAATTGGCATTCCTTGTGGAGCAGCTTGGAGAATGAGGATGTCATCTTTTAATGACACCAGTGTACTTATGAAGCTGGCACCGCCCACCAGTCCCCAGTATGTTCAGTCTCCAAGCAGCTGGAGGGAGCCAGGGTGCTGGACTCACTGAAGCGACAATTAAGGAGAGTAGTTTTAGGTTTATTTTACTTTACCTTTCTTTCCATGGCTTAGTTGGTTTTACTTTAGATAACGTTGAGAAAAAAACAAAACAAAACCCCCCAAAAGAAACAGATTTGAAGGAGAGAGATCCCTCCCTGCCCAGGTGCTTAGCGGAGCCTTGGAAGGCAAGTGAATATACTGGGCCAGTGGCGGCTCCCCAACCCATTACCATGTGAGAAGGTGTCACACAAAGAGAGCCGGCAGGCAGCGTTCCTGATCTGTTCCTTAACACCAAAGCCCATGCCAACGATGCTTTCAACAATTGCAGATCACAAAATCACCAGCAATACATGCCTTGGACCATCAGCCAAAACACAAAACAAAAATCAATAATCAAAAGCCAGCCAGTCTACTGTAACATGCCAGCAAATCACCTTTGTCCCAACTCAGTCATGCTAGGATTACAGCATTAAGCCCAAAAACTACATCAGACCACAAAACCACACTCATACACAGCATAACATCACTCTGTTATGCTGTTCACTCTGGCTCCTCTGCTTCTCCCTCGTCCCCCTCAATCTGTGGTGTTCCTCAGGGCTCTATCCTTGCCCCCCTGCTCTTCAATGTCTTTATCGTCCCCCTTGCCTTGCTTATTCAACAAGCTGGAATCTCTGCCTACATCTACGCTGATGACATTCTTCTGGATCATCACACCTCCTCTTCCTCCCCCGATCTCGCTCCACTCAATTCCTGTCTTATCTCAGTTGCTTCCTGGTTCGATCCCACTATCGCTTCGCACTGAATTATCCCTCCCCCGTTTCAAAGCTCTCCTTAAAACTCATCTTTTCTGCCAGGCTTTTGATCTCCCTTCTTCCACCGATGGTGCCTCATCCCCCAGCCGCGCCCCCCCCCCCCCCACACTTTTCATAATATCCTCCCCTCATATTTTCATTTGCTCCTCTGCCCCTTTCCCTTCCCTGTCCCTTGTCACCATGTTCTTTCTCTGGACCTGTCTCTGTTCTCTACCTTTTTCAGCTTTGTCTATCCCTGTCCTGTCTATTGATGGCGTTCCTTTCTGACTTTAATTTTAGTAGCCTCTATCTATTTTGTATTGTACACCGCCCTGACGCCCCGGCATGGGCGGTTTATCAAACTCTGCTAATAAAGATAAAGATAAAGATGGTGACAGAATGACCATTTTGATCTTCCCAGACTTTCCAGTTGAGAATCGTTCAGTTTGAGCATATAAATTCCAACATATAACCAACCGCTCACTATCTTGCCTTTTATCTGCCCTCCATATATATCCCAAGCATTCCCAAAATTTATTATAAATTATGGTCTTCAATTGCCTTTTTAGTAGTAGTTCAAGGCAAATTAATTTAAATACAGTAGGGACTTCCCTCTCCCAGAGGGCTTACAATCTAAATTAATATCTGAGACAATAAAGAGTTAATTGATTTGCCCAAGGCCACAAGCCCATCAGACTTTCTTGATTCCAGCCCACTCCTCTAATTACTAGGCTGGCTACTCCCCCACGCCACCTCTGCTTCTAGTCTATTTAATCCACACTCAAGCCCACCTCCATGTCTCATTAACAGAGTATGCAATGATCCCCCACAGCCATGAGGCTGTTGTCCCAAAGCATCTAGCTTCCCCATACTCTGATGTCTGAGCTTTAACAAAGAGCCCACTATGCAGGTTACCTACTCAACCTACTGAACCAAGGGATTCATAGAAGACCTATTCATGATTTGGTTGTCTAAAAATGGGTACGTAAACATGCAAATCCCAAATATGTCCCCAGAACCATTTTAGAAAGCTGGGTATATGGATGATAGAGGGATGAACATGTCCGTGTTGCATGATGATTGTGGCAGAAGAGTGTCCAGTGCATTCTGGAAAAAACATACACATGCTTGGCTGATTTTAGAAATGTCAAGCATGTCTAAATCCACCAGCAGTACCATCCATATCTATTCACACACACAATTGAATGCTTTCCATAGGATAATACTATTCCTGCTCCAGGGCACAAACAGGCATCAGAAAAGCTCTTGTTCTGTTACCAAAATACCTGGAGGGAGTAGAGAAGGTGGTAACGACATCCGCAATACTTTTCACAATCAAAAAGAAAACGGAAGGGAAACAGACATTTGTGCATTGGCGTGCCGAGCAGAAAATGTCTCTGCTCGCAAAATATCAGCACAGGATAGATGTCCCTGTTCTAAAAGGTTGTCGCAGGGATGTCTATGTGGTTGTGACCGCCGATGACCATTTCAAGCACAGGCAAGTTTTGGCCTGATTTCAGAAACTTGCATGTGGATGGCAGTTTTATAGACGTTTGACCTGGATGTCCTAGGCTGATTTATTTATTTATTTAGCAATATTTATATACCGCCTTTCACCATGGTCAAGGCAGTTTACAATGAACGGTGTTTGGAAATTTACATTGAACAAAGAACTTATGTATAGGTAACAAATTAACCTATGTACATTGAACAAAGAATTTATGTACGTACAAGTAACAAATTGAACTATGTACAGTAAGTAGCTGATTCAAGACATCTACTTATATTTAGCAGAGGTCAATTGGTTTCTTGTGTTATTATTTACTGTTGATGAGATTCATGGAGGTGAGGGTCGGGATAAAAGATCTGATGAAGAGAAGGGTTTTCAGTCATTTTCTGAATGTGGATAAGTCTGTGATGATACGTATTGTCTGGAAGAGCATTCCAGGCTGATGGTGCGTATAGTTCGAAGGCTCGGGCGCAGGCTTGTTGGGTTGCTTTTTTTCTTGCATGGGGGATGATTAAGGTGTTTGTAGCAGATTGTTGTATTGCACAGTTATGTTGATCCAATGTAATTCCTAGATACTTTATTTCGGGTTGCACCTAGACGTCATTTCTAAAGTGTGTCTTCACATCACCCACGTTGTCTCAACTACTATCCAGCATCTGTAAACAACCTTCAAATTTCCAGCCCAATTGCATTATTTCAGGATGCCTTACCAGATCTCACAGTCTCTGCTGGCTTCTTCTGACTTTTCTGCTTTGCTTTCTCAAGGACATTTTCTTTCTTTCTCTGTCTGACTCCCTCTCCTTTATTCTCCATCCTCACTTCTTCCCCTTCCTTCACTTCCTCTTCAGAGCTCACCTTTGCAGCTAAAAAAGCAACAGGAATCAGTTTTGTCTGCATACGGTGAAGGCTGTTTCTGCCAAAACCAGTAGCGTGGCCAACATTTCCTGCCATATATACCATGGGATGGGACATGGCTATGCCCATGTCCGTGTCCTCCTTTCACGTGGCACACAAACTTCTCCATGATCAGAAATGCCACAACTCCAGCCAAGACCCACAATCCCACTGTCATCATTTGAAAATGGTCATGGCCTTAGAGAAAAAATAAAGGGGGAAAATATAAATAAAATCCCACAAAGGTTTCACCTCTGAAGAAAGCTGTCCCAGTGACTGGATGGATGGAGGTACTTATACTCTTCTGTTCTTACCTCCATGAGAGTGACTATGACCATATGACTTCTCCTCAGCATGGGACTGGATAACCTTCCCTTCATGGTGGGCATGGGGCTCTGAGGAGAAAGATAAGAGCCCATCAGATCACAGGACTGGCGAAGGTTCCCTGAAGGATCAGAGTTGGACACTCAGTCAGGAAGTCTGGAGGAGTGTTCCCAACACAGGAAACACACAAACTCAAACCGCTACTCAGTGACAGTGACTTTCGAACTGTATGCCAAGCCATTATAACACCCATAATAGATTATTGCAACATAATATACCAAGGCTTTCCCAAGAAAACAATACTCCCCCTACAACTGGTGCAAAACACTGCAGCAAGATTTATCACCAGAACAGCAAAATACAACCATATAACCCCAACACTCTGCACTGGCTCCCAGTCACGGTACGCTCCAAATACAAGAACTTAGGTTGTTGATTATTTTGAAAATTAATGTTTATCTCCTCCAATCCCGCAGTCAATGATCAAGAAAATAAACCGACAATAACAAGAAGAGCAGCTGATAACATCCTCAAAATCCCAACATTCATGAGAACAGCAAAACAATCTGCTTGCAGAAGAGCCTTCTCCTTATACGCCCCCCCCAACTATGAGATGATTTACCTACATCAATACATGCACTGAAGGACTTATCAGACTATAGGAAAGCTATAAAAATTCACCTCTTTGTGGAATACTATGGTCCCACCTCATGAACATAACAGACCAGAAGAAAGACCTTTGAATTATGGAACATAATGAACTCACCCCATGAGCATACCATAATTATACCGATATTACATCTCTCAGTTAAGCCTCCTGGACTACTTCCCAACACATTGATAAAAATGTCATGCACAAGTTACACCATATCCATGTAACTATTTATAGTTTATATTTGTTAATATTCCCATTGTATCCTACTTAATCTTCCAAGTTCCATACTCTGTTCTATATAAAAGTTGGTTTGCTGTGTTCTCTGTAAACCACCTTAGATTAACAATAAGGCAGTATAGAAAACCTGTTAAATAAATATTTCCTGATATTTCCAAGGCTACCCAAGCTAAGCTTAAGGAATTCCTTGCTCTTCGGCCGCGAGTTCTCGCCTTGAGTGGTTCTTTGCCTTTAAAATTTCCTTGTTAATGTTAAATAAGTATTGAAGCAAAAATTATTTCTTTGTTGATCCAAAGCAGCTCTTGGACTTGTTATTTTCTTGTGAAGGGAAGGTGAGGGTATCTTCTGAGGTCTCATAGTAGTGCATTCTGGCTGTTATGGAACATTCTTTAATCTATGCATTGATTTGTTTCCTTTTACTTGAGATTTTTTATTTCTTTTCTTGCCCCAATATATTGTGGATGAAATGGCAATTTATGAATGTATTTTCTTATACTATTTTTTTTGTTTTATGATTCCTTCTGTTAAATATTGTCTGTTTTTCTTAATGTTAAACTTCATAGTGGAATGTTACAAGATGCTCAAGGTTCTATGTTGAATGATGCTGAGAAGATCAAGAAAAGGTGGAAGGAATATACAGAGTTTTTATATGATAAAGATCAAGTGGACCAACAGCCGTTTCAAACTGTACCTTATGATCGGGAACCATTGGTGATGAAAGAAGAAGTTGAAGCAGCTTTGAAAGCCTTATCAAAGAACAAAGCACCAGGCATTGATAGCATTCCCATAGAAGTATTACAGCAATCTGATGCAGCTGTTACCGTACTTACAAGGCTCTGCCAAGAAATATGGAAGACAACATCATGGCCAACTGATAGGAAAAGATCTGTGTTTATACCAATACTAAAGAAAGGTGCCCTCACTTGGTTTGCAGCTTGTCGTGCTGTGAGGGCTTGTGTGCATCAGTGATGCTGAGAGCTAAACTATCGGTAGTTTAACTACTGGCAGGGTCTCCCAAGATGGACAGGTCTCAGCTGAGATGCCAGACCAAGACAAACCGCCCATCTGGGCAGCAGCAGAATGGGATAGTGTTGACGGCGGAGGATCACATTTCTGTGACAACGGCAACAACACCAAACTTAAACTGCGCGGAAGAAAGGCCCGGCAATCTACTTCTGTATCCTGCCATGAAAACCCAATGGATAGTTACAACAAAACAAATTGTGCTGTAGTGCTGGAAGATGAGACCCCCAGGTTGGAAGGCACTCAACTAGCTACTGGGGAAGAGCTGAAGACTTTTCAGAGTAAAGCCAGCATTTATGATGTGGTTGGATCAAAGATGGATCCTTGAAAAGACTAAAGAATACCAAAAGGATATCTATTTGTGCTTTATCGACTATAGCAAGGCTTTTGACTGTGTAAACCATGAGAAACTCTGTGCCACATTAAGAAGCATGGGTATACCAGAACACCTGATCGTACTCTTGCACAATCTGTACATTGATCAAGAAGCAACAGTTCAAACGGAACAAGGAGAAACAGAATGGTTTAAAATAAGCAAAGGTGTAAGACAAGGCTGCATACTTTCCCCCTACCTGTTTAATTTATATGCAGAGCAAATCATCAGAGAAGCAGGATTGTATGAAGACAACAGAGGTGTGAAGATTGGTGGAAGACTCAACAACCTTCGCTATGCTGATGATACCACATTACTGGCTGAAAGTGAAGATGATCTGAAACATTTGCTTCTCACAATCAAAGAACATAGTCTCAAAATGGGCCTGCACCTTAATGTAAAGAAGACAAAGATCATGACAACTGGCATAATCAACAGGTTCATCGTTGAAGAAGAAATTGAAATCGTGAACAACTTTAACCTACTAGGATCAACTAAGAAATCAGACGATGCATTGCTCTTGGCAGAATGGCTATGAAAGACCTAGATAAGATTCTCAAGAGCAGAGATGTCTCTCTCCATACAAAGATTTGACTTGTTCAATCCATGGTATTTTCAATAACATCATATGGATGTGAAAGCTGGACAGTGAAAAAGATAGACAGGAAGAAAATTGCTGCCTTTGAATTATAGTACTGGCGGCGAATACTGTGTATACCATGGACTGCCCGAAGAACAAACCAGTCAGTACTAGAGGAGATCAAACCTAAGCTTTCTTTAGAAGCTCAGATGACAAGACTTCGACTTTCATACTTTGGACACATCATGCGAAGAGAGAGATCATTAGAGAAAGACATCATGCTTGGAAAGATAGAAGGTCAACGCAAAAGAGGAAGGCCAGCAATGAGATGGATTGATACAATAACAGCAGCTACAGGTACCAGTCTGTCAACAATGAGCCGCCTGACTCAAGACCAAACACAATTTAGGATAGCTATCCAGAGGGTCACCATGAGTTGACTCCGATTCGACAGCACTTAACAACAACAACAAACTTCATAAATAAAAAATTTTTTTTTAAATGTATTGTGACATTTCAGGGGATACGGTTTGCTTCCAATGACCTGATCCAACTTGAGGGGTTTCAGAAGGAAGGTAGAGCTCACTTAACAGATAGAATTTGGTCAATTTTATAAAGTATTTTCTGAGTGCAATGCATGTTGTCCACAAAGAAAATGGCTTTTATAAAACTCCTCGAGAGTATACGCACGTGCGGAAGAATGTGTGGTGATCACAGACCTCCTATTACTCCGCATTTATTGTCCAATTCATGTCCATTGTCCTACGTGGAATGAGCAAAACATTCTTTTAAGCCTAGATTAATTTAACACCATAGTCGATTGACAACGCAAACTATATCTGCCCCTATACTACAATGGATTACCAATACCTCCTAATGAAGTGTGTTAATTACAAACTGTTAAACACAGCTTCTACTTCTTTGAACAAAATCGCAGCAATTCCAAAATCTTAATTTCATAAAAAATGGAACCTCAGTGGAAGGGAAAAGCAATATATTTCTCATGCAAAAACCTTTCTCAATTTAATCATTGGTTCTGGCGTCTCTTAATCAGACTCCCTTTGTGCATTGTCTTCTTATGCACATAAAATATTTAAAGGCAATTAACTTGCTAGTCGACTCCTGCTCTGATAGCCATTTTGAGTTTTGTCAGACCTTGCCGACTGCATCAGGGGTTTTCTCTCAAACCAGAGATCCGCTCCCTCGACTGCTTGGGTATTTAAGATAAGGAAGTAAGCATGGTAGGATGGATGCCATGCAGTGGCAGACAGAGGTTGTTCTACGCATCCACTATCCTTCCCATAAAGAAATATTTCCTTGGATTAATCCAGAGTTTATCCCTTTCACCCCCTCATTCCAGAACGTCCTTTCAGTTGAAAGAGGCCTGCCTTCTGTGTATTTATATCTTTCAGGAATTTAAGAGGCATGTTTCCTAACGTGTACAAATGGTTAGCCCACAGTTTACTATGCACTAGGCATGCTATGGTAACTATTACTGCATGCTAAAAATACAGCTAACTGCTTAGAGCAGTTTGGGGTGGAGACTGGGCGATTCAGAGGCGGAATGTGCACATTGCGATGAATCGTTGGTGCATGCTAACTGTAATGTTGCAATTAGCACAGTGGCACTTAGCGCTGCCTCAATGGATGGCAGTAAGTGCATCTGTGTAAATTGCGGCAAACAGCTTAGTATGGGGACAGATCCAAACCTGCTATGACTGCATGGGAACATGCTGGGTACACCTCCATCAGCTAGGCAGGTCCAGCTCTGCCCCCACATTAAAAGATGGGCTTCAAATGTACCCTAACTTAACACATTTTACAAAATATGCCCCTAAATATCTCTCATTCTCCCCATCTTGCCTTTCTTCCAAAGAATACATGTTTAGCTCTTTGTCTGTCCCCATATGCTTTATGATGAACACCGCTGACTATTTTAGTAGCTACCTTCTGGATCAACTTCATCCAGTTTATATCCCTTTGAACATGTGGCCTGCAGAATTGCACATAATAGTCCAAGTGCAAATAATATCTCACCAGAGATTTATTCAGAGGCACTATCAACTCCTTTTTCCTCTGACCATTGTTTTCCCTATGCACACAAGCATTCCTCTATGTTCTGCTGTTGCACATAAGAACTTCACAGCCCCCTTTGGCTTTTGCACTTCATGAATGCTGTCTTGCTGCAGGCTCTCATACACAGTGGTGGCTCAAGGGTGATGTGAGGCCATGTGCGGAAACTCATTGTGGGGCCTCATTTGCATAACAATTTGCATAACAGCGACAACTGGATTTATTTGATCAGTGTTATGACCTTTTTAATAATAAAGAGAAAAGTTATACAATGAAAAAATAGATACTGGTAGCTATGAATTCAGTTATGATGCTCAGGCCGGATTAGACTGCGCCAAAGCTGGAAAACCCCAGAAATTAGCAACAGTGAAGCTATCAGGCCACAAGAGAAATTTAAATTGAGATGTTCCCTTGAAGTTTGAGATTTCCTTGAGTCTGATCCAACAAAATATTTTAAATTTAATACCAGTCCAGCAGCATCCCCTTCTAGTCCCAGTATCACCACCAGTTTCAGCTCCCTTCCAGTCCCTGTCCCCCCCCCCCCACCCACTGTGTAGCCACTTTCTAATCCAGTACCATCCCGAATGTTAGCTCCCTTCCAGTCCCAGTACCATCCCCAGTCAACTTCCTTCCAGTCCCAGTCCCCCCTCACACTAAATAACCTCCTTTCAGTCCCACTACCACCCTCAATGTAGGCTCTCTTACTTCCCCCTCCCCATCCCACATCTGCCGCAATCCCAGCCTGCCTCCTCTTTCTCCAGTATCGGCCACTGATATAAACAAATGTGATATGTTATTTTTACAGTGTAATATAATGCTTGTATTCCATTCATTCACCATTCTGTAATATAATTTTGTATGTCTGCATCCTGGAAAGAAATGGCAAATGGCTAATAATACATAGCCTGTCACAGGTGCAGAAGTACAAAGCTGATTCACCTTTACTGTATGCCTGCATTCTGGGAAAAGGGATACGTGGCTAATAACATGTAGCCTGATATATGTAATGATTTTCTGACTTCCTTACTGTACGAGGGGGTACCCAAAAAAAACAGGAATTATTTTTTAAAAGCTATTTATTTCAAATTCTTTACAAAACAACCTTATCCCCTTCAAAATACTCTCCATTACAACTGATACATTTGTCCCACCGGTGCTTCCACTGTTCGAAACATTTTTTGTAGTCATCTTTAGAAATGGCTGACAGCTCCTCCCTCTTTTTTTTCTTGACTTCTTCAATGTTGTCAAATCGGTGTCCTTTCATGCCCCTTTTCATGCATGGAAATAAGAAAAAGTCGCACAGAGCCAGGTCAGGCGAGTAAGGTGCGTGGGGCAGCGGAACCATGCCATTTTTAGCCAAAAACTGTCTAACAGAGATGGCTGTGTGTGCAGGTGCGTTGTCGTGGTGGAAGAACCAGTCTCCTGTCTGCCACAAATCGGGTCTTTTTTGACGAACACTGTTGCGCAATCTTCTTAAAACTTCCAAATAAAAGGTTTGATTGACGGTCTGACCTGGGGGAACAAACTCTGAATGAACTACCCCCTTGGCATTAAAAAAGCAAATCAGCATTGTTTTGATGTTTGATTTGACTTGACGACATTTTTTTGGACGGGGTGACGATGACGTCTTCCATTGGCTTGACTGTTGCTTTGTTTCTGGGTCGTAACCATAGCACCATGACTCATCACTGTAATGACCTTTGACAGAAAATCTGGATCAGTTTCAAGCTGTTGTTTCAAAACACGACATGTTTCAACTCGATGGTCCTTTTGATTGTCAGTCAGAACCCGAGGAACAAACTTGGCAGCAACCCTTTTCATTCCCAAATCTTCCGTTAAAATTCGCTGAACCGAGCTCCAAGATAACCCACTAATCTCTGACAGTTGATCAATTGTCTGTCGACGGTCTGTGAGCACAAGCTCAATAATATTTTCAATATTTTCGTTGATTCGGGCAGTTGATGGACGCCCAGAACGAGGTTTGTCATCAATCGACATGTCGCCATTTTTAAACCGAGCAAACCACTGGTACACTTGACTTTTTCCCATAGCGTCATCTTGATAAGCTGTTTTCAACATTAAAACAGTTTCAGCAGCATTTTTACCGAGTAGAAAACAAAATTTCACAGCTGCATGTTGTTCACTTAAACTTGTCATCATAAAAAAAGAAACAAGAACAAAACAGCACTAGCAAAAGCAATCACTGCAGATGAACAGAACAAGCCAGGTTGACAACACAGGCGGCACTGAACTGACAATGAGTTGCACTATACACGCCTAGCGGCAGAAGTGCGTACCACACAAGCTCCGCCCACGGCAATGTTATTCCTGTTTTTTTTGGGTACCCCCTCGTATGTCTGCATTCTGGGAAGAGAGACCATGTGGCTAAATAACACGTAGCCTGACAATTATTAACCAATGAATAATTACCAAATTTGCTATAAAAATAACTGTGAAACAGAGGTTGGGTGTGAGTGCTTACTGAAGCATCTCACCCTTTGCTTCCAAGCAAAGTCATTAAACTCTGCTTTACTGAGAAGTCTGTTATTGTGTAAAAAGTTATGTTTTCTTACAGATTGGGGGCTCGTCCGGGATTGTGTCATCGCTGGAGGAGACCCCCGGCCCTGAGGACGGGGAGACGCGTCCCGTTGAGTTCAACAGCCTCATTTATCGGTGATGGAGGGCTCCAACAGTGGATTGACAGTAGAAGCCTGAGACCATGAAGGAAAAATCAATACAGACTCAGTAACGCAGACTAGTTATTAGACAAAAACAAATGACAACCAAGTAATTCTGTGCACAGACCAAGGTAAGAAACAAGACTGTAAAATATTGCCTTGGTGGTTGGGTATTGAGACAGACTGTTGTGTGTATGAGACGTGTCCTAGACACGAAGTGAGTGCGACGTCTCAATCCACG
Organism: Ichthyophis bannanicus; assembly: GCA_033557465.1. Lineage (NCBI taxonomy): Eukaryota > Metazoa > Chordata > Amphibia > Gymnophiona > Ichthyophiidae > Ichthyophis > Ichthyophis bannanicus. Next base: position 1,350,783,260 of record CM066032.1, read on the forward strand.
GTTCTGACACATCTGCGAGGAGTGCGGCCAGAGAGAGACGAAGTGAAAAGCACAATGGTGAAACAGGTCTCAATGGGTGTCAGGAATTCTAAAGGAAACTCGAGTAAGGATGGGGTCAGGGATAAGGACCCCGGGGACATTCCTCCAGACAGTCAATTAGGGAGGATGTTGAAATATTGGAAGGATAATAAGAATACTCAGGATAAATATAAACTAAGATTTTAAGAATTGCTGTGTTACATAGAAAAGAGAAAGCATAAAAGCTAGCTGCAGTCTTCTGGCTGACATTTGGAACAGACGAAGGGTGGTTATGTCAAATCCTTAACTTATATGTAAGCAGTGAAAAGATTAATTCAGCAAGTGTTTGCTACTGCCAAAAAGGAATAGCAGTGGTGCATGAAAACAGTCATTAAGCAGGGAATTCTTTTGAAGCCAGAGAAACTTAGATTAGCAGATGAGACTGCTAAGGGAGCTGCCTTAGAGGTAGACTTAACCCCTATATACAATTTAACCCCAGAAATAGGGAGTCAGGCAGCAAATCCTCTTATCTTAAAAAGGATATAGCATTATTAGAAAAGGTAAAGAGAAGAGCCACCAAAATGATAAAGTGGATAGAAGTATACTCCTATGAAGAGAAGCTAAAAAGGTTAGGGCTCTTCAACCTGGAAAAGAGACGGCTGAGGGGAGATATGATAGAAGTAGTATTTTTAGTAAACACAGGAGCTGCCCGGACATCCTTAAATTATATACCAGAGAGAATGTGATTAACAAATCAGAAGCTTACAGTCTCAGGAGTAAAAGGAGAGGGGTTTTCGGTCTCAATATTTGAGCCCACCCTGTTAAAAATGGACCATGAGGAGATAGAGGGACAGTTGTTCTATATCCCAGAATCAGGGAGTAATCTATTAGGAAGGGATATGATTGCACAGGTAAACTTAGAAATAAAGGTGAAAGAAAGACAGCCACATCATTGTAGAAATGGCTGTCCTCACCGAAGAAGAAGAGAGTCAAATAGACCCTATAGTCTGGGCAAGGGAAGGAAATAGGGGAGGATTGAATATCCAGCCATTGAAAGTTGAACTGAACAAGGAAGGCAAAGTAGTGCGCCAAAAACAATATCCCATTTTGTTGGAAGGTCGTAAGGGCCTCCAGCCTGTTATAAGAAGTTTGTTAAAAGATGCACTATTAGAACCATGCATGTCCCCATTTAATACTCCCGTCTTGCCAGTAAGAAAACCAGATGGATCATATAGGTTAGTACAGGATTTGAGGAGACTGAACCAAATAGTACGGATAAGGCACCCAGTGGTACCAAACCCCTACACAATACTGAGTAAAATATCCCATGAACATAAATGGTTTAGTGTTATAGATTTGAAGGATGTATTTTGGTCCTGTCCCCTGGACCCAAGTAATAGGGACATGTTTGCTTTTGAATGGGAAAACCCCGATACTGGTCGGAAACAACAGTTCCGGTGGACAGTGTTACCCCAAGGGTTTACAGAATCACCTAACTTGTTCGGACAAGTGCTGGAACAGGTGTTAGAAAAATTTTCTACACTATCCGGCGTAACTCTTTTGCAATATGTAGATGATCTTTTAAGATCAGGGAAAAAGAAGACCCAAGTAAGTGAAGCCACCAAAGGGATTACAGATTTACCCCCTACCTAGGACAAAGAGGGAACTAAGGAAGTTCCTAGGACTAACCAGGTATTGTAGATTATGGATAGATTCATATGCCCAAAAGATTAAGAGATTATATTCAAAATTGCTAGAAGAGCAACCTAACATTATAATTTGGAAAGAAGAAGAGAAAGAGTTTGTTAAGGATTTAAAACGGATCTTGGTAGAAGCCCCAGTTCTGGCCTTATCCTCACTGGACAAACCCTTACATTTGTTTGTTACTGTAAATGGGGGAGTAGCCTTAGGAGTCCTCACTCAAAAATGGGCAGGGAAGAGACAACCAGTAGCATATTTATCTAAAATTTTAGATTCAGTGTCAAGGGGATGGCCAGAATGTGTTCAAGCAGTAGCGGCAACAGCCCTATTGGTAGAAGAGAGTAGGAAATTGACATTCGGAGGGGCCCTGGTAGTAAGTACCCCACATCAAGTGAGAACCATCTTAACCCAGAGGGCTTGGAGGTGTCTCATTGATTCACGAAATACTGAAATTTGAAGCAATATTAATGGAAAAAGATGACCTAGTGTTGACCACAGATCAGTGTTTAAACCCAGCTGCCTTCCTATGGAGTGGAACGGGTAAATGTAGATTGATTGTTTACGTCATCAGAATATAAAAAGACTAGGGGACATGTAATGAAGCTACAGGGTAACCTATTTAAGACTAATAAGAGAAAATATATTTTTTTTCTCACACAATGTGTAATCAAACTATGGAATTTATTACACTGAGGCTGTAGTAAAAGCTGTTAGTGTAGCTGGGCTTAAAAAAAATGGTTTGGACAAGTTCCTGGGAGGAAAGGTCCATAAACCATTATTAAAAGGGACCCAGGATATCACTGCTTGATCCAATACAAGCATTAAGGAACCTGTGTCTTTTGGGGAAACTGCTAGGTACTTATGACCTACTGTTGATTGGTCACTGTTGAAAACAAGATACTGGGCTTGATGGACCTTGATCTGACCCAGTATGGCATATCATATGTTCTTATGTTCTTATTTACTGCAAGGGAAAAATGAAAACTCGAAGATATACGGGCAGTAGAAACTGAAAGGGGGGAAATGGGTTTTACCCGATGGCAGGCAGATGATAAACAAACAAATAATGAGAGAAATTATGGCCATGTTGCATCAAGAGTGAAGGAGTAGCCTAATGGTTAAGAACACTGGATTGGGAATCCAGAGACCAGGGTTCAATTCCCACTAGCACTCCTTGTGGTCTTGGGCAGGTCACTTGGCCCTCCATTGCCTCAGAAAAATCCAAGTTATTAATGTACATTACCAAGTTTAAGTTTCAATGTAAACTGATTTGATTGAAATGATAAAGCAGTATATAAAACCTGTTAAATAAATAAATAAGAGAGTCATTGGGGGGTGTATGGGAATATACACAGTAGCCAAGCAAGTGTGTGAGAGGTGTATAACCTGTAAGAAAATAAACAAAATGGTCCTTAGGAAACAACCACAGGGAGGCAGAGACCCTGGTCTTCGTCCATTCCAAAATATACAGATTGATCTTACTGAGTTGCCCCTGGTTGGGCAGGTGAAGTACCTTTTGGTAATAGTGGACCATTTGATGGGATGGGTAGAGGCATATCCCATGATAGCCGCCACAGCAATAGGAGTAGCAAAAACAGTTTTGGAACAAATCATTCCAAGATATCGGATGGTAGGTCACATTGACTCGGATCAAGGAAGTCATTTTACAGCCAAGGTATTGCAAAACATAATGGAAACTCTGGGAGTATCCTGGGATTGCCATACTCCATGGCATCCACCCTCCTCAGGGAGAGTGGAACGCATGAATCAGACTATAAAGAAGCAGTTAGCCAAATTGATGTTAGAAACAAAATTACCTTGGACTAAGTGTTTGCCCTTAGTGTTGTTAAGAATCCAAACAGCTCCTCGGAAAGATTTAGGATTGTCCCCCTATGAAATGTTATTTGGATTACCTTATATGGGACAATTAAAGGAACCTCCTCAGTTCGAAACTAAAGATAAGTTTCTTAAAGAATATATACTTGGGCTGTCCTCTTCTTTATCTGTTCTCAGGAATAAAGGATTGTTGGTACAAACACCCCCATTGCAGTTTGCAGTTCACGGTCTCAAACCAGGACAGTGGGTCTTGATAAAATATTGGAAGGAGTCTAAATTGCAACCAGACTGGGAAGGCCCGTTCCAGGTCTTACTGAGTACTGAGACTGCTGTAAGAACTGCGGAAAAAAGTTGGACAATTAAAGGTCCGGTTGAAGCTCCATCAGACGCACAATGAAAGGTCCAGGGAACTACTGACCCTCTGCGCCTGAAAATACCAAGGAAACACAGAAGAACAGGAGAGGAGTTCGTTAACAAGGACTAATAAAAATTATAACATGGATAAAGAAAAGTGGATGATGTTGCTATGATGGGAGGGATCACTTTCTCTGTTAAGGGGAATGACATGGGATCTAGGACGGGGAAAGGGATAGACAGATGAACAAATACAAACACAGACACGATGGGGAAGGGTGTACTCTAACATATTTACTGTAACCGTACCAGAGGGAGAGGGACCAGTGAGCCTAGAATTTGATGCCTGCCAAGTGATAAGTTGTGATGGGGGATAATACGAAAAGTTGTGGGGAAATAGTCATAAGTATATGTGTCCAGAGTCTGCTCAGACACTGGTGTTTGGGATGCCCTGTTACGAGTGGTCACAAGTTTGGTGGACCACCGAGGATGGAGGCTGGGTTTCCCCAGAGGGGAAGAAACACCCAGGTCAAAAGAAAATAACAATGATAAAGAAACACAGCATTCAGTAATGTAACCCATGAAGTGGCAACTCCATCGTGGTCACCCTCTCTGGAAGGGATGACTCACTGGATGGGACCTATGGACTAGGAATAGACGTTAATGGGCAAGATCCCCTGGGAAGATTGAGGATAAGAATACCCCTCAAGAATCAGACTCAGGTCCCCACACCATTCCCCAGCATATCTTTTGAACCTAATAAGGACCCTAACGTAGTCAAAATAGTGGAGATTAAAGATTTGAGGGACACTCTAGAGGTGGAAACGGGTTATGGGGATGTGAACGCCTGGGTGGAATGGGTTAAATATACCATAGGAAGTCTCGACCGTAGCAATTGCTACGTATGTGCCTCTGGGAGGCCCATTGCACAGGTTGTGCCCTTACCCTTGAGGTGGGATACAGATCCCAATGGAAAAAGATGCCTCATATCTCTGTATCAGGAAAAAACAGCTTGGGGAACTGAAAGTTGCAAGACGTTGAATTTGCTCTTTTCCCCCTACAGACTTGAAGGAGGTAAGAGTTCCCCCCCATGTTTTTAGCAGTGTTTGGAAATCACTCTGCCTGTCTCAACAGGCGGGGGAAGAATTACACGAGGGAAGTGGGGGAACTGAACACCTGTGTTCTAAGCTTAAACCTGACAGGGATGGAAGGAGAAGAGAAGAACTACTCCAACCTGGTAATCCCTAGGGCAGACCTGTGGTGGTACTGTGGAGGGCGGACGTTGAGACCAACATTGCCTACCCTATGGTCGGGAACATGTGCAATAGTTCAACTGGCAGTTCCTTTCACCTTGGCGTTCACAAAACAGGACAAGGGGCAAATACAAAGGGAAAGGAGGAGTACTTTGGGAGCCTCATTTGATGACAGGATATATATAGATGCAATTTCTGGATCAGTATGAAGCACGAAACCAGATAGCAGCTGGATTCGAATCCCTGTTATGGGTAATCACAATACGCAAAAATGTAGATTAGATAAATTATATCAATTATACCAGGGATGCAATAAAGGGGATCATAGAACAATTGGACACCACTAGCAGAATGGCCTGGAAGAACCGAATGATTTTAGATATGATGGTGGCTGAAAAAGGGGGCGTGTGTGATATTGGGGGGGGGAGGAAATGTATGTTCATCCCCAATAACACAGCCCCTGATGGTACTATCACTAAAGCCCTGTGAGGACTAACTCCCTTGGCAGAGGAATTGGCAGAAAATTCAGGTTCGGATACCTCTCTCACTGGATGGTTGGGGTCATGGTTTGGGAAATGGAAAGGGGTGGTAGTATCTATATTTACTTCTGTACTTGTTGTAATTGGAGTATTAATTACGGTGGGGTGTTGCATAATATCGTGTATAGGAGGGTGAACTCAAAGATTGATAGAAACGGTAAGCACTAAACAAATGATAGTATCATTTCCAGTGCACAAAGGTGCAATGTTAATAATGGACGATAAAAAGGAAGAGAGAGAGTTAGGAAGAATGTTATCTAAGTTAGAGGCTTCTTATGGAGCTGTGGAGTAAATGTAAAAAGTAACAAGAAAACTTTAAAAAGTACTTTACTGAAAAGTCTGTTATTGTGTAAAAAGTTATGTTTTCTTACACTACCCCCTGCTTTTATAGCCCCAGGAGCATTTTCCTTTATTCCCTTGACTGTGCTTCCTGAAAAGCCGCCAGACTAAAGAGTTTCTAATGGCAAGTACAAGCATTTCCTGCTTCTTGTGAGAAACCCAAGGCCCTGTGCCAACAACATGCTCGCACATATGTAGGGCCAGCCCTGCTCATACAATTCCTTCAAAGAGGTCCAGTGTTCACCCAGGGCCTGACTGAATAAAACAAAATCTTTACTGAATGGAAGATATTCCAGTCCCATACTGCGGAGGCAGCACAGCAAACCCATCTTAACCTGATGGGTGGCTTGCAGTACTATCTCAGCTCTAGGTCGAATTCATATCAGAGATCCAAGTATGGCAATGTAATAGTACAGTAACATATGGGATGTGTGGGAGACATGAGAGTGGTGAGTCTGAAGCCTGCAAGAGGTGTCTGCCCTGGACCCAGAGAACATGAGAACATAAGAAATACCATACTGGGTCAAACCAAGGTCCATCAAGCCCGGTATCCTGTTTCCAACACTGGCCAATCCAGGTTCCCAAAAGGCACACAGGTTCCACAATGTTTGTCCTGTGGTAAGCAGTAGATTTCCAGGGTCCTCTTTAATAATGTTTTATGGACCTTTCCTCCAGGAACTTGTACAACCCTTTTTTAAACTCAGCTACACTAACAGCCTTCACTACATCCTCCAGTAATGAATTCCAGAGTTTGATAATTACGCATTGAGTGAAAAAAATATTTTCTCTTATTAGTCTTAAATGGGTTACATTGTAGCTTCATTGCATGTCCTCTAGTCTTTCTACTTTTTGATGGTGGAAACAACCGATCTATGTTTATCAGTTGTACTCCATTCATTAATTTATAGACCTCTAGCATATCTCCCCTCAGCCATCTCTTTTCCATATTGAAAGGCCCTAATCTTCTAAGCCTTTCCTCATAGCGGTATCCTTCCTTCCCCTTTACCGTTTTGGTGGCTCTTCTCTGTATCTTTTCTAATTCAGCTATATCCATTTTTAAGATATGATGACCAGAATTGCACACAATATTCAGGGTGTGGTCGCACCATGGAACGATGTTGTTGTTAAGTGCCGTCGCGTCGGAGTCAACTCATGGTGACCCTCTGGATAGCTATCCTAAATTGTGTTCGGTCTTCAGTCAGGCAGCTTATTGTTGACAGACTGGTACCCGTAGCTGCTGTTATTGTATCGATCCATCTCATTGCTGGCCTTCCTCTTTTGCGTTGACCTTCTATCTTGCCAAGCATGATGTCTTTCTCTAATGATCTCTCTCTCTCCGCATGATGTGTCCAAAGTATGAAAGTCGAAGTCTTGTCATCTGAGCTTCTAAAGAAAGCTTAGGTTTGATCTCCTCTAGTACAGACTGGTTTGTTCTTCGGGCAGTCCATGGTATACACAGTATTCGCCGCCAGCACCATAATTCAAAGGCATCAATTTTCTTCCTGTCTATCTTTTTCACTGTCCAGCTTTCACATCCATATGATGTTATTGAAAATACCATGGCTTGAACAAGTCGAATCTTTGTATGGAGAGAGACATCTCTGCTCTTGAGAATCTTATCTAGGTCTTTCATAGCCATTCTGCCAAGAGCAATGCGTCGTCTGATTTCTTGACTGCTTGTTGCTTCTTTATTGATAGTTGATCCAAGTAGGTTAACGTTATTCACGATTTCAATTTCTTCTCCTTCAACGATGAACCTGTTGATTATGCCAGTTGTCATGATCTTTGTCTTCTTTACATTAAGGTGCAGGCCCATTTTGAGACTATGTTCTTTGATTGTGAGAAGCAAATGTTTCAGATCATCTTCACTTTCCGCCAGTAATGTGGTATCATCAGCATAGCGAAGGTTGTTGATGAGTCTTCCACCAATCTTCACACCTCTGTTGTCTTCATACAATCCTGCTTCTCTGATGATTTGTTCTGCATATAAATTAAACAGGTAGGGGGAAAGTATGCAGCCTTGTCTTACACCTTTGCTTATTTTAAACCATTCTGTTTCTCCTTGTTCTGTTCGAACTGTTGCTTCTTGATCAATGTACAGATTGTGCAAGAGAACGATCAGGTGTTCTGGTATACCCATGCTTCTTAATGTGGCCCAGAGTTTCTCATGGTTTACACAGTCAAAAGCTTTGCTATAGTCGATAAAGCACAAATAGATATCCTTTTGGTATTCTTTAGTCTTTTCAAGGATCCATCTCACATCCGCAATGATGTCTCTCGTTCCTCGCCCTTTTCTGAACCCTGCTTGCACTTCAGGTAGTTCTTGTTCCAGGTATGATTGTAGTCTCTTTTGAATAATCTTCAGTAGAATCTTGCTGGCATGTGGGATCAGAGCGATTGTGCAATAATTTCCACAGTCAGTTGGATCACCTTTCTTTAGTATTGGTATAAACACAGATCTTTTCCAGTCAGTTGGCCATGATGCTGTCTTCCATATTTCTTGGCAGAGCCTTGTAAGCATGGTAACAGCTGCATCAGATTGCTGTAATACTTCTATGGGAATGCAATCAATGCCTGGTGCTTTGTTCTTTGATAAGGCTTTCAATGCTGCATCAACTTCTTCTTTCATCACCAATGGTTCCAGATCATAAGGTACAGGTTGAAACGGCTGTTGGTCCACTTGATCTTTATCATATAAAAACTCTGTATATTCCTTCCATCTTTTCTTGATCTTCTCAGCATCATTCAACATAGAACCTTGAGCATCTTGTAACATTCCAATTCGAGGCTGGAACCTTTTCTTTAACTCTCGTAGCTTTAGGAAAGCTGATCTTTTTCTTCCTCTAATAGTTTCTGCTTCTATTTCCTTGCATGCGTCATTGTAGTACTTTTCCTTGTCCTGTCTTGCTGCATGTTGGAAATCTCTGTTGAGTTCTGAGATTGTCTTTCTTTCTCCTCTGGCTTTAGCTTCTCTGCGTTTCTGGGCAATTTTCAGAGTTTCTTCCGTCATCCATTTTGGCTGTTTTTTCTTTTTTACCTTTTGTAGAGACTTCTCGCTTTCTTCCAACACAACCTTCTTGATGTCATTCCATAACTCTTCTGGAACTCTATCATTTGTATCTAAAGCAGCAAATCGATTTTGCAGGCAGTCTTTAAATTCCAGTGGTATATTCTCAAGGTCATATTTTGCTGCATTCATGAGTGGTTTGCTCTTTTTCAGCTTTAGCTTGAGTTTGCATACTAGTAGTTGGTGATCTGTACCACAGTCAGCTCCAGGTTTTGTCTTTGTTGATGTTATAGAGCTTTTCCATCGTTGACTTCCACAGATGTAGTCAATTTGATTTTTATACATAATATACAGTACTTGGTTTTATTCTCCATTCCTTTCCTTATGATTCCTAGCATTCTATTTGCTTTCTTGACCGCCACTGCACACTGGGTGGAGGATTTCAACGTATTATCCACCGTGCATCATGTAACCATAGTTTGAGTTGTTCTTTCCTAGGTTCATAACTTTACACTTGTCCATATTTAATTTCATCTGCCACTTGGATGCCCAGTCTTTCAATTTATCAAGGTCCTCTTGTAATTTTTCACAATCCTCTTGGGTTTTAACATCTTTGAATAATTTTGTGTCATCTGCAAATTTGATCAACTCACTCATTATTCCCATTTCCGGGTCATTTATTAATATGTTAAAAAGCAGCAGGCCTAGCACAGATCCCTAGGGTACTCCACTATTCACCTTTCTCCACTGAGAAAATTGGCCATTTAGCCCAACTCTCTGCCTTCTATCTTTTAACCAGTTCCTGATCCACATCCCTGTCCCTGCCTCCAATCCCATGACTTTTTTGTTTAGGCCAAGAGTCTCTCATGAGGGACCTTGTCAAAGGCTTTCTGAAAATCCAGATACACTATATCAACTGGCTCACCTTTGTCTACCTGTTTATTCACACCTTCAAAAAGATATACTAGATTAGTAAGACAATACTTTCCTTGGCTAAATCCATATTGGCATTCTCCCAATAAACCATGACTATCTACATGTTCAGTAATTTTATTCTTTATAATGCTTTCTACCATGTTGTCCGATACCGATGTCAGGCTCACTGGTCTGTAGTTTCCCAGATCCGTCCTAGAACACTTTTCAAAAATTGGCATTACATTGGCCATTCTCCAATCTTCAGGTACTACAGATGATTTTATGAGAGATCACAGGTTATTAATAGTAGGTCTGCAATATCATCTTTCAGTTCTTTCAACACCCTTGGATGTATACCATCCAGTCCAGGAAATTTACTATTCTTCAGTTTGTCAAATACTTATAATACATCTTCCTGGTTTATCGATATTTCTTTCAATTCTTCCAATATATCTCCTTTAAATACCATTTCAGGCATGGAAAACCTCCCTACATCTTCTTCAGTAAAAATCAAAGCAAAGAATTCATTCAGTCTCTCTGCTATGGCCTTGTCCCCTCTTACTGCTCCTGTTACCTCTCTATCATCTAATGGTCTGACTAACTCACGTTTTTTTTTCTACATTTGATTATGCAGAGTCACACACATTTGGGCAGGAAAAAACAATTCATACTGGGCTTGCAAGCGCTGGAGATGCAGGCAAAGCACAAGTATTTGTTTACGGTCTGTCTACGTGGCTTTATTAAAATCAGGGAAGAAGAGAACTTTATGTCCCTTGAAGGAGATTGGTGATTGAAATTTAGCAGCATTCATGATTTGTGTCACCTGCTGGAAGCTTAACACTCGCAGTATCATGGGTCTAGGATGCTCAGTGTGTGGCATTAGATGTGCAGGCATTCTGTGGGCCCGTTCTATCTCGAAAGGCAGTGAAAATTCAATGCTCAGTAAACTTCGGTAGTAATGTTTCAAGGAATCTCACTGTGTCTGAGCCTTCTGTGCCTCCGGTAGGCCAAGCAACCTAATGTTGGTTCTCCTGGACCAGTTGTTCAGGTCCTCCAAGTTGCATTCCAGTTGCAGTATGCGCTTGGAGTTTTTGCTTACTTGTTTCAGATGCTCTTCGTGCACAAGGAGCAAGGCATCTGCTTTATCAATGTGCAGAGCAAGGGATGACAAATGCTCTTTAAATTCAGCAATATCTGATTTTACAGTACAGAGAAAATCATTGTTAGTCATTACCAAGTCTTTTACAGCCCAGATTTCTGCCAGACGTTCTTGCATACCTTCCCTGGGTTCACGGCGTGCTGCCATTTTCTGAGGAGATGGGGGCTCCAGTTTTGCTCTCTTCAAGCCCTGGTTTTGGCTTACACAGTAAACTAAGGGTGTTTCGCTCCTGACATGATGTAGGTGAAACACCCAAGGAAGAGGACTAAGATTCGCACACACAGTAAGGGAAGTTTGCCAGATTCTTGATAGGATCCTCAGGAGCTAAGTCCTTATGTGGCCATCTTGCAACACAGCCGGCTCCACCCCCAGGTTTTTTGCTACAAATGTAATTTTAAAAAATTATTATGCGTTTTTACTTCCATGGCAAGCTTTTTTTCAAATTCTCTCTTTGCCTGCCTTATCAATGCCTTGCATCTAACTTGTCCATGCTTATGTTGTTTCCAATTTTCATCAATTGGATCCTTTTTCCATTTCCTGAAAGATGCTTTTTTGGCTATAACAGTCTTTCTGACTTCACCTTTAAACCATGTTCACAGTGTTTTGGCCTTCCTTCTACTTTTCTTAAAGCATGGAATACATCTGGTCTGGGCTTCCAAGATAGTATTTTTAAACAACACCCAAGCTTGATGCAAATCTTTAACCTTTGCAGCTGCACCTCTTAGTTTTTTCTTAACTATTTTTCTCAGTTTATCATAGTCTTCCTTTTGAAAGTTAAAAGGTAGTACTGTGGATTTCCTTGCCATCCTTCTTCTACTTATTAAATCAATGATCACTATTGCCAAGTGGCCCCAACACCCCTATCTCTTGCACCAGATCTGGTGTTCCACTAAGGACTAGGTCCAAAATGACTTCCCCTCTAGTCAGTTCATGAACCAGCTGCTCCAAGAAGCAGTCATTTATTTAATCTAGAAACTTTATCTCCCTAGCATGTCCTGCTGTGACACTGACCAAGTCAATAACGGGGAATTGAAATCACCCATTTTTATTACTGTGTTGTAACTTTTGTTAGCTTCTCTGATTTCTTCAAGCATTTCATCATCCATTTGTTCATTCTGCCATTTGGATGCCCAGTCTTCCAATTTATAAAGGTCCTCTTGCAACTTTTCACAATCCTCATGGGTTTTAACAACTTTGATCTGGCCTCTATTCTGCACTCACGGGAGCTAGTCCTTCTTGCGAGAGCAGAATTGGGGCACAAGGCCTGGACATCTCAGATGTACCCCAATTCAGGCCCACTGCTTGGCTATCCACTTCCCCGGCTCGTCCAGCCAAGGTTCCTGCATGGAGCCGTGGTGCCATGGCATCCTGTCGTCATGGCACTGGGATGCCATGCAGGAGCCCCGATCGGCCACACAGGTTGTAAGGTTTTTCTTCCCCGCTGCCCGATCCCCAATCAGGCCTTCCGTGGCTGGGATCGGGCTGCGAGGAACCCCCTGCCCAGCTCACCTCCTCAGAGGGGTCCAGACTCGATGGCTACTGATGTTGGGGGGGACTTATTCCACCTCCTTCTCTGGTTCTCCCCCTCCCGCCCCTGTCCAGAGCTCCCCACACATCTCTGCTGTATGTATGGGGAGCTTTGGATCTGGAATCGACCCCTGGTGTTTAGCGGGGGATATACATCCAAACCGGACATATATCCCCATCACCCCATCTTGTTTGGGTTACATTGGTTGCCAGTATCATAAGGGTGAAATAGAAGGCTTTGACCTTAGCTTTTAAGTCTATCCATGGTGTGGCACCTGAATATCTGGGCTCAGGATTGCACGATTATGGGCCAAGTCATGCTTAGCGGTCTCAAGGGGCAGGACTGCTAACAGTACCTAGGGTTCTGGAGATAAAATGGGAGTGATATTGTGCATGAATTTTCTGGGCTGCAATAGGAGACAGATTTTAAGTGTTTTAAGAGTAAGTTAAAAGCCCATTTATTTGTGGAGACGACTGGGAGGGATTTGTGTATGTTTTATTTTGTGATTACTTTGAATAAGTTGTAATATGTATTTTTCTACACCGCTGAGAGCATGGTTGGATATGTGCTATATAAGTTTAAATAATAAATATATAATTCTTATTTGTAAAGAGAGGTCGTCCTGAGACTGGCAGAGAGGCCTTTACACTAACAGAGTTATTTAAATACATAGTGGCTTCTTGCAGAATATGTGCTTACTGTTTATACTGAGGCACATTTCACCATGGGACATCCAAGTGCAATCTGGGACATCACTACTACTACTACTGAGCATTTGCCAGAATATCAGAAAAAAAAGCACTGTATAACAAAGCTATTCCTCAAGGAGCCAAAAAACTGACGAAACAAAAAGAAAAACCAAAAACTCCAAACTAGACTCAAAAAACAAAAAAAACAAAACACAAATAAACTGTGAGAGGCAGAGAAAGAAATACCAAGTGGAGCTGTCAAGATATTCATACAATCAGTTACATACAGTTTGTTCATTGTGGCACCTGTTGCTTTGGTTTGCCCTTCGGCTGGCTCATCCTCTCTGAATATACTGGTAGGAGAGGTGGCTTTAGTCTTTTTTCCTCTATTGCATGTATATTTTGACAGCTCCATTTGGTATTTCTTTCTCTGCCTCTCACAGTTTATTTGTGTTTTGTTTTATTGTTTTTTGAGCCTAGTTTGGAGGTTTTTTCTTTTTGTTTTGAAAAAAAAGCAGACATGAGATATGCACGTGCATCAGATGTCTATATAGATGTCCCCAAGATAGCATTTCAGAAGCAAGATGTCTAATAGAATAATGGTTAGAGTAGTAGCTTAAGAGCTGTGTGGCCAAGGTTCAAATCCCTGTGTGTGCTCTTGTGATCTAAGGCTAGTCACTTAATTCTCTACACTCTCCTGATGTTTTAAGGTGAAAATAAACATTTTCCTGAAACCTATTCATTCCTGAAGAAGGAATAAACATGCACGTGATGTCTGCAGATTGTGTTTGTGGAATAGTTACAGAGACATGTCCATGATTTTGCCGTCCACGTGCACGTCTGCAGACATTCAAATCACAACTAAACCTTTTAAAATGACCTCATTGCTAACCAAATAAGTGCTTAGAGGTGTTGCATCCTGAAAAAGGTGATCTATGTTATTTTATTCTGCTTTCTTATTGATTTTGTTCCACTCCACAACCCCCAATAAAGTTTAGCCAAAATTGTATTATTTCTGGTTACAGCCTGCCTCTCCCCTTCCTCACAGAAACTGATTATTTTGCTAATATCTGCCTTTTCCAGCACCAGCCCCTCACCCCTACTGCAGAGGGGTGGTATCTTCTTGTGCCCTACCCTATGGGAGGGTTGGTATCCAATGGTCCTATCACGACATTGGTGATGCAAGGGGAGCCCAGGCTACTAACCCTGTCCATGAACTACATTTATTTAGCTGTATTTATATCCCGCTTTTCACCGGGTCAAAGCAGTCAATTGGGAGATACATTTAACACAAGGGGATATGACACACATACACTAATACTTACAGGGAACATAGGCAATGGAGGGTTAAGTGGCTTGCCCAAGACCACAAGGAGTGCCTATAGGACTAGAAATCCCAGTCCCTCCAGCCTGAGATTGCTGTCCCCAGGTGGGACTTGAACCCCCGGCCCTCCGGCATGAAGTACCTTATCCTAACCACTAGGCCACTCCTCCCCATTAATTAAAAGCAGTGCATGTTTCCTAGCAAAATGATGCCAGTACTCATATGCAGGGCTCTTACATTAAAGACCATGGGTCAGTATTAGCAAGCAAAGAAAAAAGTGCCGGTACTCAGTACCCCAGAGTACTCCCTCAAAAAAAGCCATGATTAAAAGAATGTTTTCTTAACAAATTCTGCACTGCTGAAGGGCACCCTCTTTTCCATTTTCTTTGTTTCCGCAGCCTTTTAGATTTCATCTTTTGCATAATGCAGTCTAGTTCTTCCAGTTCAAAATGGTCCCTGCTGCCTGTGCATCGCTTTCAATTCAAAATGTTGTGTGCGTTTTCACTTTCTATGTGGGTTTAAAGCAAATACTGTACTTGCAAGCTGAAAAAAATTGCAGCCAGACTGCTAACATTTTGACTGAAGCCTTCCAGCTAAAACAAGGGCTGCTTATCTTTCCCTTTCCAGAGGGCCTTGAAGCTGAGATCATTGCAAAGGACATACCACAAGGCAGTTCATCATGTAACAGAAGCTCCATGACTAAATAATATTCTGCAGATTGAATAATGCAAATAGGCAGAGTGTAGCTAAATCAGATGGCTTGGAAGAGAAAATCAAAAGAAGAAAACATACAGTATATCATGACTAAAAGGAAGTCAAGTCAGTAGCATCCCTATTTTACAATATTGTACGCACAAGTGAAACTGGAAACTGGTGTCTGTAAAACTCCAGATACAGTGTGCTCAGCCCCTTCAGAGCAAGGTCTTCCTCAAATGGATGGGATGATATGTGGTGCAATAATTTGCCTTGAAGGAACAAAGTGGTGGGTTCAGGCTCCGGTTAGGAGGTAGGGCTGGAGCCAGCTTAGTGCTGCCACTTACCAAGGAGTGTAGACATCACTGAAATATTTCTTGTGATCTGTAAATCCAAGTCATATCCATTTATTTCTGCTAACCTCGAACGATGATGATTCCACAACATGCTTTAAAAGGATAATCCTGTTGTACTGCCAAGAATGTGGCCAGATGAATATAAGGTTTTGCATGCCACGTTGGGCAGCCCCTGGGAGGTACTGGCAATGCAGTGTGTAAGTTCTAAAAAATAGACAAATAAATGTCAATACCTGAGGCAGTAATCCTGTAAGATAGAGAAATCCAAACGACATCAAGATTGCTCAGTACTCCTGTCAAGACTTTCCAGAAACAGAAAGGCTGCTGATGGCTCAGTATGAAACGTTCATCCTTATATACCCCAGCGTGCTGTTAGTTAATAAGTATCATTGTATTTGAGATACTAAATTAAAGTCCTGTGGACCGTGTGGATGATTACAATGCAAAGGCACTTTTTGAAAGTGTAGAGATGCTAATCCCACTGCTCTGTCTAAATTCCAAACTGAGTCTACAGTCTATCATAGCTAAACTCCACTTGTAAAAACTTAACTGAGTGTAAATTAAAATTTCCCCTTGCTCCAGTAAATTTAAGACAGTACTTTGAGAAATCGCTTTGCAATATGCATGCACATGCTGTACATTCGAACAACAGAGAGAGAGGGATGGCTAGCAATCATTGCAGTCATGGAGATTGTAGAGTTCTGTGTATGCTGTGTATCAAAACATGGTTATTTATAGAAACCTATGAGCATTCAAGCAACATCCCCTACCCAAACAGCAACACTACTACCACCGCCAACTAAATACACACCCATCCCATCCACACGCACAAATTTATCACACCACGTTAGTAAATACCTTTATGTTAAATGTTACCTAAACTGTACTGTCTAAATACTGTTACATAACTGTACTGTCTAAATGTTTACACGTACCCTAATGTTAAATGTAACCCTCCACTTGTGTTGTGACATGACCACCTTGATTGAAGGATAATCCGTCTAAATAAATAAATAAATGCTGAGGACTATAAACCCGATTCTGAGTTGCAGGTAGCAGGGCTGCACATCCTAGAGAGACATGCAGCCAATCAAGCCATCTGGACCCTATTCCCCCTCCTGCTCTCCCCACACGGCAAGAGCCCACAGGACAGGGAGAGCCAAAGGGGGGCAGGATCTGGGCAGAACGGGGGCAATCCAGATCACAGCCCTGTATGTCCTGCCGGGTCAGAGGAGATGTGCTCAAAGGTGGAATAATCAACACCGGCGAGACAATCGAGCCCAGGGAACCCCTCCTGGGGCCAGGGCTGGGTGTGGGGGGGTCCCTGCTGCCCGATCCAGGTCCCAGCTGGCCAGCTGTGGGTCAGGTGGCAGGAAAGAGGGGGTTTTTAGCTGCATGAGCCAGGAGACGTCCCTGCAGGCAGGCAGTGGCATGCTGGGCCCACAGTCCAGAATTGGGTCCCTCTTACTCGGGGACATCCGGACAGCCCAGACATACCCCTTCATGAATCAACTCCATGTAAATATGCCCAAATTTATCCCCAGTAGTGTGCAAATGCTGACATACACATTTACAACTCTGTGTACTCTAACAGGATAATTTTAGAACAAGCCATCTATATATGGATGTCACATAGATAACTCTTTTGAGGCGAGTTTATAAAGAAACATGAAGTGACATTTTAGAAGGGACAACTAGGATGAATCTGGGATGCCCAGAGCAGAACATCCAAAAATCCAGGAGAATGACAGCAGTGAAGGGAGAGGCATATAACTGCCTTTAGAAATCACTCCATCTCCACCTTGACAGATAAACATCCCAGTAATTGGTTCTGGTGACTGACCCCCATATAGATAGCATGCTTGGGTACATGCACGGGCATATACCATTTCACATATGTAGGTCCATTTACATATGTAAATCACTAAAATACCGTGCTTTACCTGCACTGATGTGTATAAAAGTTACCTCGGTGCAAGCGATGACACAAGAACACTAATAAATCAAGTTATCAGTGAAATGTAGCCCCCGCTACCAAAACAAACCTACTACAGTTAATATAACGACATGACTTCAAAGGAGCGCTACATAAACCGCAAGTATAAGTCTGGTTGGCAAAAACACCATGAACAGGCGCAGCGGGATGCTGCCGCTATAATTGGAATGCGGTCGATTATGACGTACTTTGGGCAGACAACTCAGCCCTGCATGTCCGCTCCAGCTCAGGAGGCTGAGGTAGGAGTAGATGTTGAAGCTTCAATGATTGCAACTACTAATGTAAATGAGACAGCAGTTAAAACTGAAGAGAAAATGGAAGTGGACTGTCCGCCATTCCAGCAGGCAGAAGACGCTGCAACGGACGTTACCGAGTTTCTAGTACGTGATGATGTTCCAGTTCGGTGTCTATCTGCTGTCTGCTACTCTACAGACCTCGGCGAATGGCCCGTCGAGATTGTCGACAACATGCGCGAGTACTGGGCAACAGCAGGTAGTGCGCAATGTGCCCACTGGGACTCGGATTTCACTCCAACCAGAATTGTCTATGGGGCTGATGGAAAACCAAGGAAATGCTCTCGTGACCTGTTTAAAACAACTCATCCGCTGTCGAAAGAACCTATCGATCGTGACTGGCTTTGCTATTCACCATCTAAGCTTCGTCTATTTTGCTTTCCATGCAAGCTAATGTCCCCAGAAGTTGTAGCCTTTGGCACAAAAGGTTTTTGCAAATGGAGCATAAGAAGCAACAAATCATGGAGCACGAGGTCAGTTCTACTCATCGAGCATCCGTGATTAAACTGCTAACGCGACGTGACACAGCAAAAGGTGTTGATCAGGCACTAGTAAAACAACATGACAAACAATGTGAGTATTGGTGTGCTTTTCTCAGCGGTTGTTTGAAACTATTTCCTTTTTATCTGAAGGTGGCCTGGCCTTTAGAGGTGACAACCAGATCGCTGGCTCTGCTCATAATGGCAATTATTTGTGAATCCTTGAACTTATATCAAAATTTGATCCCTTCATGGCGCAACACCTGCAGATGCATGCTAACAAGAGAAAAGGACACACTTCATACCTGTCTGCCAACATCTGCAATCAACTAAGTCAGCTGATCGGCCAGTCAGTTGTCAATCGGATTAAGGCCGAAATTCAGTCTCCCAAGTACTTCTCAATCTCAGTTGATTCGACGCCTGATATAACATACCAGGATCAGCTGATAGTGATTATTCGTTACGTGTTGCCATCTGGCCCTGTTGAGCAGTTCCTTATATTTCTACCTCAGCAAGGTCACAAAGGTGAACAGCTTGCAGATAGCTTGCTTCAGTTTCTGCACAGCTGGGGGATGAACACTGACGATTGTCGAGGACAGTCGAATGATGACGCCAGCAATATGAGTGGCAAATATAGAGGTATGCAGGCTCTTATATGGCAGGTAAATCCTCATGCCGCCTACATACCCTGTGCAGGCCATTCCTTGAACCTCATTAGTCAGTGCGCAGCAGCCTGTTGTGCCGATGCCGTATCGTTCTTTGACTTTGTCCAACAGCTGTACATGTTTTTTGCTGGTTCGACAGCACACTGGGCCATCCTCAAGGACAAGCTGGAACAGACTGCAGGCTGGCTAACACTAAAGAGACTGTCCGACACACGGTGGTCAACACGATTCGATGCGGCAAATGCTCTGGTGAGGGACTATGATGAGATTGTCAAAGCTCTGGAGGACATTACAGATGACAAAGTGGGAAAACACAAGGTAGAGACATGTCAAGAAGCCAGAGGATTCCACGATTGAATGCAGTGCCTTGAGATGGGTATAATGGCTGCTTTCTGGCAGAAGGTTCTCGCAAGATTCCAAGCGAACAGCATGTCGTTGCAGTCAGCTGATCAAAACTTGAATTCTGTTGCTGTGATTTATGACTCACTGCAGATGTATGTCCAAAGCCTTCGTGAACAGTTTGACCACTTTGAAGCACACGTCAAAGACCTGTCACGCTGTGAAAACTATCGGGCTGATCTCAGCAAGCGAGTACGCAGACGAAATCTCAGATACGACGAATCCGGCACAGACACTGAGATTCAGTTGCAACCATATGATAAATTCTGTACTGACACATTCATCGTTATCATCGACAGCCCTGCTGCTGCACTGTCGAAGCACAAGGAAGCATATGCTGAATTGGCCGACCGATTTGCTTTCTTGCATAAAATTTCATCACTTTCTGATGCAGAAATTCGAGAAGGTGAAAGCAAATTAGTTAATCGCTATGCCTCCGATCTGCAGCCTGAACTGGCGGAAGAGTTAGTACAATTTAAGGCAGCTCTGCAAACAAAGTTGGGCAAGGAAGCATTGCAGGCGTCAGAGTCGGACGACTTGGAGGAAGATGAGAATGACGATCCAGATAATGCTACAATCTGCAGCAAGATCGAAATTCAGTTGCATCACTTCATTGTTGATAATGGCCTCCGTAGCATGTTTGCAAACACAGAGATCGCGCTGCACATTTTCCTCTGACCTTCTGAAGAAGCTGACTCTGAGGGCATTATCCGTGACTTTGCATTAACACATGTTTGAACTTCGACATGTTGATACTTATCTAACTGTCAGCAGTCAGCACATGGAATGTGCATTAATGCATTGCAAAGTTAGAATGCTTGAAACTGTAAATTTCCAATTCGATTGTTAAGTGTTTGACAGGCTGACAGCTGTTTGTGAATTGTGATGTGGACATATGATTGTAGGCTTTGTCGGTCAGTTTATCAATAATTGATTAAGGTTGATTTCAATGATTTGTAATGAAATGATGTCACAAGTGACTTTAGTGAGGAGTCCATGACATGGGCAGCTGGGCTCATCATGTGGGATCCAGCCCATCCAGGGCTCCTGCAGGCCACCAGGTGCCAGGGGCTTCACACTGGCAAAAGACGGACCAGCCTTTGACAATCGTCAGTTCCTTGTCGTCACTCCAGTCTAGTCCCGGAACTCTGGGTTGTGTCCATCCTCCAACAGCTTGGAGACTGAACCTCATCTCTTTTTGTGATGTCATCGGTATATCCATCTCGGATCCGCCTCCTGCCATCAGTTTGTTCAGTCTCCAAGCAGCTGGAGGACTGAGGAACCTGGAGGTCCAGGCTCGACAGAGAAACAATTAAGGAGAGTTAAGAGTGTAGGACCAGAAGGAGAAAAACGGAGGGAGATGTGTTAAATTTTTGGTTAGGTCTTAGTTTAATGTGTATTGGCAGGTTTGGCTGATTGGGAGAGCTCTTTATCTCCAGGACCCTGAGGACCCTCTCTCTCCTTGTTCCCCCCCCCCCTTTTTTGGTTTGAGGTTTTTTGTGTTTTGGGGGTGACTTACCTGCCCTCTTCAGAGTGCTACAGGAGCCACCTGAATCGGGGGTGAGCCGCTAAGGCAGTTAATCACTGCCAGCAGATGTTTTGCCTGGCGGTGCTGTGAAGAGGTTCAGGCGGCGGGAAACCGGCGTTTCCCTGCTCCAGAGTGCTCTCCTGCTTCCGGAGCAGTCAGCAGTGTGCACAGGAAGCAAGGAGCTGGCCCCCAATCAGCGTAGCCTGCCTCAATGTTGGACGGGGCAGTGAGCTCTTCCCCAGCCCATTCGGCTGAGAGCACCAGTGAAGGGGGGTCGGCAATGCCTCAGGGCGACAGTGTCAGTTGAGACGCTTTGCCAATCAGCCTCTGCCTGCTCCCGACTCTAGAAAATGAACCGTGTCGGTGGAGCAGGTAGAGTGAGGAGAGTAACAGAATGGGGCGTACAGAAGCGACTGAGAGCAGCGGAGGTAAGCGACAAGCAGAGAGGCTGCCTTTGGGCCTTGCCACGTGGTTTTAGCATGGGAAGCGCAAGAGGGCTAACAGTGCCTGCAGGAGCTCTGGGGCTGACGCAGGAAGCTTTGTTTTGACGGCAAGGACCTGTTTGTCGACCTCTGAGGGGGTCCTGAAGGAGCAGGGATAGTTTTTTTACATTAATTGGAAAAAAAAAAAAAGCAGAACGGTTCTTCAAATAGGCTGGGGGCATGTCTTCCAAGCCCATTTGCTTACTCTGCGGCTCCAGAAGGGAGGCTTCAGCAGACACGGGGGTCTGTAAGAAGTGCACGCAGCTAGCTACGACTATGGAGAGTGACTTGGAGGGCACTGAGGGTCAAAAGTAGCCTTCCAGCGTGCAGGAGCCCTCTGTGAGCATGGAGGAGCCCGTGGCAGGGCCGTCCTCGGCCTCTGATCTCCCAACCGCGCCGGCGGCCCTGTCAGGGGTTTGGCGGGCATTTTTTCGCCGGACTTTGTGGCTCTCATTCAACAGGTTTTTGGGAGCCAGCAGAAGGAACGGGCAGCAGATTCCTTACCAGAAGCCCGCGGAGTTAAGCGACCGGGGACTCCTTTGGCTGGGGGACGGCCAGTCAGTCGGGCTAAGAAGGTCAGGATGGACAAGGAGCAACAGGAAAGGTACGCGGACTCTGAGGGAGTTCTGTCGGATGAGGGAGATCTCGGCTTGGACGTGGAGGATGAATTGGAGGAAGGTGAGATCACGGATGGACAATGTGGAAGTCGACTTCCTGAGTCGAGTGAAGGTGGACCCAGGCGAATGGGTTCTTCATCAGGACGTGTTCGACCTGTTAGTGGACCGGTGGGGAACACTGGTGATGGACCTCATGGCAACGTTCCGGTCGGCAAAGGTCGTGCGCTTTTACAGCAGGCGAAGAGAAAGGATGTCGGAAGGCCTGGATGCTCTGATACAGAACTGGCCGGAAGAGCAGCTCCTATACGTGTTCCTTCCTTGGGTGCTAATAGGACGGGTGCTACAATGCATAGAGCATCACAGGGAAACGGTGATTTTTGTAGCTCCGGATTGGCCAAGAAGACCTTGGTATGCGGATTTACAAAGGCTCGTAGTGGGATCGCCGTGGCGTCTGCCCCTGCAGGGGGATCTGTTGTCTCAAGGCCCCCTGCACATGCCTCAGATGGCTCAGTTCTGTCTTACGGCCTGGCTATTGAGAGGGCTAGGCTGAAGGCAATAGTTATTCTGCTCCTGTCATATCCACTCTGTTGAAATCCAGGAAGAGGTCCACTTCTCTGGCTTATGTGCGAATTTGGTGATTCTTCGAGGCCTGGTGTGCAGACAGGCTGTTTGAGCCATTGCGGATCTCTATTCCTCAAGTGTTGGCTTTTTTACAGGATGGATTGGATAAGGGGTTAGTGACCTCGTCCTTATGAGTGCAAGTGGTGGCCGTGACGTGTTTTAGAGGAAAGATTCGGGGGCATTCGATAACTTCTCATACGGATATTAAGCGTTTCTTGAGGGTGGCTGCTCTGCTTCGGCCTCCTTGTTGGCAGGTTGTGCCCAGCTGGAGCTTGCCGTTTGTACTCGATGCAATAGGTAAGGAGCCGTTTGAGCTTTTATCGGCAGCGTCGTTAAAGGATCTTACCCTAAAGGTGGTTTTCCTGATAGCTATATGTTCGGCGCGCAGAATTTCGGAGTTGCAAGCCCTGTCCTGTAGGAAGCCCTTCTTATCATTCTATGAATCCAAGGTTGTGATAAGGGCCATTCCCTCCTTTTTGCCGAAGGTAGTCTCGGCTTTTCACCTCAACCAGGTCTCATTACCGGTGTTCCGGGAGCGCGGCTCAAAAGCGTCAGCGGGTAAGTTGCATCAGCTAGATGTTCGTCGAGCGTTAAAGATTTATCTGCGGAGAACAGAGAGTTTTCGTAGATCAGATAGGCTGTTCATGCTGTTTGGCGGCCCCAGAAAAGACCAGGCGGCGTCCAAAGCTTCCATAGCCAGATGGTTAAAAGCTGCCATAGTATCTGCCTATATTTTGAAGGGCAGAGAGGTCCCGGAGGGGCTCCGAGCTCATTCAACGAGGGCTTAGGCCACGTCATGGGCCGAGTTCCAGTTGGTACCGGTGGTGGAGATATGTAAGGCAGCCACCTGGTCTTCGCTGGATTCCTTTGTGAAGCATTACCGTCTCGATGTGCAGGCGGAACGGGATACCTGTTTTGGATCAGCGGTGCTTCATGCTGGTCTAGCAGGTCCTTCCCAGTGAGTTGTTTCTTTACTGCTCTGGTACTTACCCAGAGTTCCGGAACTAGACTGGAGTGACGACAAGGAAGAGGAAATTAGACTTACCTGCTAACTGTAGTTCCTTTAGGAACTCCAGTCTAGTCCCGTATCCCTCCCGGTTTGGTTACAGGCTAGATCCTGATACACAATGCGATAACAGGTAAGACAGTGTTTTTTGGGGGGTAAATGAGGATGGAGTTACTAGGATCCTCATGTACCCAAAGAAGGGAGAAGGCGTCTCTTGAGGTTAGTAGTCAGCTGAGGGGATGCAGGGGCAACAGGGGACGCAGGGGCAACAGGCGACGCAGGGTTGAGCCAGGTTTCCTATAGTTGGTTATGAGTTAGTTATGAGAAGTTTCGAGTTTATTCTACTTAATTGTTGCTCCGCTGAGTCTGCTTTGTCAATAGGAAACTGATGGCAGGAGGCGGATCCGAGATGGATATACTGGTGACATCACAAAAAGAGATGATGTTCAGTCTCCAAGCTGCTCTCGGATGGACACAACCCAGAGTTCCGGGAATAGACTGGAGTTCCTAAAGGAACTACAATTAGCAGGTAAGTCTAATTTCCTCTTATCTCATTGGAGAAAAGTGAATAGTATCCCATGAATCTGTTCTGTGCCCACTGCTTTTTAACATATTTATAGATGACCTGGAAATGGGAACATGAGGTGATCAAATTTACAGATGACACAGAATCATTCAAAATTGTTAAATCACAAGAGGATTGTGAAAAATTGGAAGAGATCCTTGAGAAACTGGGAGACCAGGCATTCAAAGGGGAGATGAAATTTAATGTGGACAAGTGCAACTTAGGGAAGTGCAACCCAAACTGTAGCTACAGTATATGATGAAAGGTTCCACATTAGGAGTCACCACCCAGGCAAAAGATCTAAGCATCATCATGGATAATACATTGAAATTCTCTGCTCAGTGTGCAGTGGCAGCCAAGAAAGCAAATAGAACGTTAGGTATTATGAGGAAAGGAATGGAGAGTAAAAGAAAGGAAATCATAATGCCTCTACATTGCTCAATGGTGTGACCACAATTTGAATACTGCCTGCAATTTTGGCTGACACATCTAAAGAAAGATATCATGGAATTAGAAAAGGTACAGAGAAAGGCGACCAAATTGATAAAAGAGATGGAAAGATACTGCTGTGAGGAAATGTTTAAAAGATTTAGTTTCTTCAGTTTGGAGAAGACGTGGCTGTGAGCATATATTTTAGAGGTCTATGAAATAATAAGTGGAGTGGAACAAGTAAAAATGAATAATGTTTTGATTCCTTCAAAAAATATGAAGACTAGGGGATGCAGAATGAAGCTACATAGTAGTATATTTAAGAATAATCTGAGAAAATAATTTTCACTCATCATGTAATTAAACTCTGGAATTTGTTGCCAGATGATGTAGAAAAGCAGTTAATGTAGCTCCAATCAAGCCTCCACTATGCCCCATTCAGACTTGACCATCCTCACTCTGCAGACATCCACAGACTATAGATTGGCATATACGTGTAAATGCAATCTCAGAATACCACCATTTATCTACACATGTAGAGTTTTCAGGGGGTATGGTGGGGGTATGGTTTGGTTTGGGCATGCCTCCAAATGTACTTCCCATATCATAATGGGAAGCCATGTCTATATTAAAATATTTGCACATTGGCTTTTGCACCTACCCCAAGGCATGTACAAATGCCTGCTACCAGACAAGGGGCAGATGCAAAGGCTGATGGAGACCCTCTTGACATCCTAACCACCCCCCCCCCCCCCGACACAAGCTGTACCCCCCAACATCCTGATAACCATTTCTCCATGGACAAGCAGGATTGCGTCAGCCATACCTGGTGACGTCCTCCGGGCAGCGCCATAGTACGGAAGTGCTCTCTAGAGCTCAGAAAGATGAGACTTTCTGAGCCCACCCAGGTAGCCCACCTCACTGCTCCGCCCCCTAGCCACCAGTATTCTTCCTTCCACCTTGCCAGCAAGACGGACCCTGCTCTCCTCTGATCTAATTCCATATAATTTTTTTTATTTTTACTACCTGCAACCCAGCTGGACATCCAGAGAAAAATGACCAAGCCTGGCTTTAAAAAATGCTGCCAATGCAAGAGAAAAATGAGTGTTACGGACACCCACGATATCTGCCTACGTTGCCTAGGACCGGAGCACAAGCCTGAGGACTGTGTACACTGCGGGAGGATGTCCCCTCGAGCCATGAAAATATGGGGCTACAATCTCCAAGATTTTCTGACGCAAAAAGCAAGTACTTCTATAATTCTCCCCCTCATACCTGCTCCGGCTCCTGCTGCATCCCCACAGCAGGCCCAGGCCCTGGATGTGCCCGCTGCGGCCTCCGTCCTCTGCCGCGGTGTTGACTCCTTGCCTGAAGTAAATTCGCCGCCTCGCCTGCTCCCGATGGTAGAAGCAACGCCTGCCAGCTCCCAGTCTGCTACAGAGGCCCCGGGAAGCCATGTGGGCTCTGAAGATGGCGGCCGCCCTCGGTCCTCCCAGCCAGGGCCTCGGTCCTCTGGCCCCACCCCCTCCGGATGCAGGCCCTCCAGTGTGCAGCCTTCACGAACGCCTGTTGGGCTGGAGGCTTGCCGGCGCCAATCCCCAAGCCCCGCCCACGAGCCTCTCTCTCGAACAGCGTCGTCAAGGAGCCATGACGACGCCTCCTCGTTGCTCGGCGCCGGATCTCCCCCGCGCCGACGGAGCGCCCGCAGCGATGCGGGCTCCGGATGGAGATCTCGACGTAAGGGCAGCAAGAGGGACGACTCCAGCAGCAGCGGCAGCTCCTCGAGTCACCGGAGGCGCAGACAGCACGGCAGACACAGGAGCAAGAGGCAACGCGATTCCAGCAGCAGCTGCAGCAGCAGTTCTCCCTGCTACGGGCATCGACGCTCCAAGCGCCAAGGAAGCAGCCACCACTCACGGCACCGCGGCAGCCATAGATCTCGGCGCCAGGAGCACAGGACAAGCCCTTCCACCTCCTCCAGTCCTCATCACAGCTACCGCAGTAAATCTGCATCTAGCTCCGCAGCCATTGTTAATCTGCTGTCTCAACTATTGTGACAGTCTTCATCAACTGTGCCCTCTTCGCCTGTGTCCCACCAGGAACCTCCCTCTGCAGACAACCACATCCGAGAGGCTGATCCACCCATCATTGATAACCGGGCATCCACCCCAGGTAACAGCCCCTCGGGTAATCCGTCTCATGACAACACTGCGGAGGTGCACGATCCCGGGGTGACGATTGTGGGGTCTGTGGCACACGAGCACGAACAGACTCTCCCGGATGAAAGGTGCTCCCCGGAGCCGGAGGAACCTCCCCCTCCAGAGGATCTCTCCTACCCAAGATTCTTGGCCAAGCTTGCCTCTGCCTTGACCCTGCAAGGCCTGGACAACAAGCAGGAGCCGGTACCGGAGGTTCTGAAGTATCTCGCAACCCCGAAGCCCGCCTTCGCGCTGCCTATACATCAGGCGCTCAGGGACAATCACTTAAGGCTGTGGCAGACTCCAGCGTCCAGCCGCCCCTTTCCCAGGAGGCTTGAGACTAAATACCAAATGCAACCAGTCCCAGGATTCTCATCTCCGCAACTGCCACACCAATCCATTGTAGTATCTTCAGCCCTTAAGCGCATTAAATCATCGCGCACACATGCCAACAGCCCGCCGGGTCGGGACCATAAGCTCCTGGACGATATTGGGAAGAAGGTTTTCCAAGGAGCCATCCTTAATGCAAAAATAGCGGCGCACCAGTTCCAGCAGGTACTCTTCCAGGACACATGCATGGCAAAATTCAAGACCGCTGTAGCATCCCTTCCGAAGGAATCCCAGACTCTGGCGTCCAGCGCACTTGCCGACATGTCCGAGTGCAGCAAGTACCTGGCCAGCGCTACCTTTGACTCTTTCGACACAGCACTGAGAACCGCTGGCACGGCCATTTCAGCGAGACGATGGGCATGGCTGAGGGCCTCTGGCCTGCGCGAGGACACCCATGACAGGATCGCGGATGCACCCTGCTCCGGCGAGTCACTTTTCGGCGACAAAGTAAAGGATACTGTCAATGATATGAAGGAGCACTGTACCACGCTACAGGCCTTGGCGGAGGACGGCTTTGAGCGCCACAGCGGCACCCAGAGAAACAAATTCCAGAGGAAACCTTACTACTCCTCCAACAAGAGGTACCCTTCAAATCACAAATGGCAGAACAACAGATACAAGAACAGCTCTTACCAGGGATCAGCTCACCAGCGAAACTCGCAGAGGGACCGCAAACAAAAGAAGGCCAGCGCGCCCACCAACAAAGGTGGGCCCTCCTTTTGACGCCAGATCACAGGCAACCCACCGGATCGGGGGGTGCCTGACTTATTTTTTGCCAGAGTGGCAGCGAATATCCTCCGACTCCTGGGTTTTGCGGGTCATTCGAGAAGGCTACCGCATACGTTTTGTGGCTCCTCCCCACCAGAACACTCATCCAGTCAGCGACACGCCCCAACAGCTGCGCATGGCCATGGCCGCGGAACTACTACATCTGTTGCACTCTCGGGCCATAGAGGAAGTTCCCCCGCCCGAGAAGGACTCGGGGTTTTACTCCAGGTACTTTCTCATTGCCAAACAGACTGGCGGCTTCCGGCCCATACTAGATCTCCGCCGGCTCAACCTGTTCATCAGCAAAGAGAAATTCAGGATGTACTCCCTGAACGCCATCCTTCCCCTGATTCAGACCGGCAACTGGATGGCGTCACTGGATCTGCAGGACGCGTACACTCACATCCGCATTCACAAATCGCACAGGAAGTACCTCCGTTTCCAAGTGCTAAGCCAGCACTACCAGTACAGAGTACTACCTTTCGGACTGTCTCCCGCTCCGCGGGTCTTCACGAAGTGTGTAGCCGTGGCGGCAGCCCACCTCCGCAGACAGAACATAGCGGTTTTCCCATACCTGGACGACTGACTCCTCACGGCCCCTTCAGCCCCGGAGCTACAGGCGGCCCTTCAGACAACCATGACACTGCTATTCTCCCTGGGGTTTGTCATCAACTTCAACAAATCACACCTCTCTCCGGCCCAGAGACTGGAGTTCATAGGGGCCGTGATCGACACCAAGGTGTCAAAGGCCTACCTCCCAGAACGCAGACTGTCCGCCATCACAATGCTGGCATGCAAGGCGTCTGAGGCAGCGACTTCCTCAGCGATATCCATCCTGTGCCTCCTGGGACACATGTCGGCCGCCACTTCAGTCCTTCCCATGGCGAGGTTGCGGATGCACCCGCTTCAATGGCACTTACGCACTCACTGGAACCAGCATTGTCAACCTCTTTCCACCATAATCAAGATGACTCCTCAGATCCAGTCCCAGCTTCGCTGGTGGACGATACCAGTCAACCTGTCGGTGGGCAAGGACATCCACCCCCGCGATCACCAGGTTGTTCTCACCACGGATGCATCGAACACTGGCTGGGGCGCTCATATGCGATCCCTAAGTACTCAGGAGGAGTGGTCCCAGCACGAGAGGCTTCTACACATCAACCTCCTCGAACTAAGGGCCATGAGATACGCTCTGAAAGCGTTTCTCCCACAATTATGCGGGAAATCGATCCTCATCCAGACGGACAATCAGGTGGACATGTTCTATATCAACAAACAAGGGGGCACCGGCTCACGTCCCCTCTGCAAGGAGGCTACACTGATATGGACCCTGGCCTTGAGAAACGAATGCTACCTTCGGGCGTCCTATCTCCCAGGGGACCAGAATATCCTGGCAGACAGGCTGAGCAGACAACTCCAGCCCCACGAATGGATCCTGCACCCGGAGGTCTCAGACAATCTTTTCGGCACTGGGGGGTCACCGAGCATCGACCTTTTCACCACAGAACGGAATGCCAAATGCCCCCTGTTCTGCTCCAGGCACCCGTCAGCCAGGAGGCTGGTGGCGGATGCATTCGACATGTTCTGGGGGGAGTGGTCTCTGGTGTATGCCTTTCTGCCAACACCCCTAATCCCAGCAACGCTGCAGCAGATTGCGCAGGACAAAGCCAACACCATCCTGGTAGTCCCCCACTGGCCGTGCCAGATGTGGTTTGCCCTACTACTGCGCCTAGCGCATGGAGCCCCGGAGCGACTACCTCTCAGACCGAACCTGCTGACACAGGACGAGGGCAGCATACGGCACACCAACCTCGGAGCCCTGTCTCTCACTGCCTGGAGGTTGAGTGGCTAAGCCTTTCCAAACTCCAGCTACCCTCCGAAGTGCAGGACGTGGTGCTAGCGGCCAGGAGACCCTCCACCAGGAAGTCCTATGGCCTCAAATGGAGAAGATTCAGCACCTGGTGCGCAAACCAAGGCCTTGAGCCCACCACGTGCCCACTTCCCAATGTCCTGCAGTACCTCAAGTCCCTGTCTAACCTTGGCCTGCAAACGCAGTCCATCCGAGTACACCTCTCTGCGATAGCGGCCTTCCATTCACCGCCAACAGGGGCCATGTCCATCGGGGCACTGCCCCTTACATCACGCTTCATGAAGGGCCTGTCGAATCTGAAACCTCTGATCAGACGAACTGTACCGTCTTGGAATCTCAACACGGTCCTGCAACGCCTGACACGGGAACCCTTTGAACCCCTCCAGTCAACCGACATGAAATTCGCCTCCTGGAAGACACTATTTCTTATGGCCATCACATCCTCAAGGAGGATTAGCGAACTACATGCTCTAGTATCACATCCCCCCTACACGCAGCTGCACCAGAACCGTGCTTCCCTGCGGACCAATCCTAAGTTCGTGCCGAAAGTGTCTTCGGCCTTCCATGTTAACCAGTCCATAGAGCTTCCATCTTTTTCCCGGAACCTCACTCTTCAGACGAGGAACGACACCTGCACACTCTCGACTGTCTCAGGGCCCTCTGGATCTACCTGCAAAGGACGCAAACTATTCGGCAGGGCGAGCAACTCTTCATTTCCTTCGACCCGAACAGACCCGGAAGACCCGTCAACAAGAGGACACTGTCCCATTGGGTCTCCGCCTGTGTCTCCTATTGCCTTGATTCTTCAAGCACCAGTGAGCACCCGAGTGGGCCCCCACCACCTCAGGGCTCTGGCCACGTCAATTGCCAACCTCCGCGCAGTGCCACTGGCCAATGTCTGCAGAGCGGCCACCTGGTCCTCCCCACACACGTTCCAGAGACACTATTGCCTTGACCTCCGCTCCCAGGAGGATTGTGCCCTCGGCGCGGCCGTCCTCTCCACGGCCAAGAGACACGTTTGAGCACTGCTTCTGCCCAGCACGGGTAGCGACTAGCAGGAGCTAACTCCGACCACTTGGTCGTGTCACCTGTATGCAGTTGATCTAGCGCTCTGCTACACGGGGCAATTGACATTACTGTTGCACTGTTACACTGCCTCTAACTTGCTGTTTGCACTGTTGTTGTTGTTGCACTGTTGACACTGTTATGCTGCTCGCACCTCGGTGCACCCACCTGTTACTGTAGCATGGTTGCACTTTCATCTGATCTTGAATAAACATACAGTTGTTGATCTTGTTGGACTAAGTGTCTAATTAACAAATCCAGGTTCATACGCTAACTTGGGCCTCCTCTCCCCAGCATAGCAAGCTAGGGAGACACCAGGTGTGGCTGACGCAATCCTGCTTGTCCATGAAGAAAACGGGGTTACTTACCTGTAACTGGAGTTCTCTGTGGACAACAGGATAAGTCAGCCACACAATCCCACCCGCCTCCCCTGGAGGAGGCCTTCCTGAAAGGGCCGCTCCCTAGCCGGTGGACTAGCTTGGAACATACTGGTGGCTAGGGGGCGGAGCGGTGAGGTGGGCTACCTGGGTGGGCTCAGAAAGTCTCATCTTTCTGAGCTCTAGAGAGCACTTCCGTACTATGGCGCCGCCCGGAGGACGTCACCAGGTGTGGCTGACTTATCCTGTTGTCCACGGAGAACTCCAGTTACAGGTAAGTAACCCCGTTTTCCCACCCCTGACAGCCCTCTGAGGGTAATACAAGATCCCCCAACCCCCAACATCACAGCTATGCCTACTCCCCTTGACACCACTCTGACACCACTACAGCTCCTCCTCTGCCCCTATGACAGATCACAGCTCCTCTCACCCCCAATATTCCCCTGACATCATCACAGCTCATCTCACCCCTTCCAACACATCACAGCTCCTTCCACCTCTCCCAACACCCTGAAAACCATTAGAGCTCCTGCTACCCCTGACATAGCTCCGTACACCACCATAGCTCCTCCCACCCAAGCACCTGTAGGAGCAGAGGAGATGATATATATGCATACAGAGCCAGATCCAGGGCTGATGTAAGGTAGTAGGTGCCCCCACCCCTGAGATCTTCATAACTAACTCAACCATCATGATCAT
The DNA here is from genome assembly GCA_033557465.1 of Ichthyophis bannanicus. NCBI lineage: Eukaryota > Metazoa > Chordata > Amphibia > Gymnophiona > Ichthyophiidae > Ichthyophis > Ichthyophis bannanicus. The sequence continues at coordinate 1,350,815,418 of CM066032.1, forward strand.
CTGAACACCACTCTGCCAACAACAAGCCTGTAAAAATGTATAAGGGGACATAATGGGGGACAAATTTAAAGCGTTTTAGTCATTTAGATCTGCTAACCAGCTGAAACGTGCTGAACCTGAAGCTCAGCGGCACTTACTGGTTAGTGCTGCTGAATATAGCCACAGACTACGGAAAAAACACCCGGTTAAAACCGAGGCGGCCTGTGGGCAGATCAGGGGCAATGACACTCACTATCCGGTTAGTGGAGGCCTTCAGCCACTAACTGGTTAAAGTTAAAACATGTGAATAGCTGTCCTAACTTCAACCGGTTTAAGTGGCGGAATATCAGCGCTGCTGTCCAACAAACCGGATATTCAGGGCTAGAAACTAGATAAGTTCCGGCACTGGATATCCGGTTTAATTAAAGCAGCGGCTGGGCACTTTAAATAGCTTAGCTGCTGTCTCTGAATATACCAATCAACACTTTCAAATATTAAACTTCGTATGTATGTGTGCGCCTGCTCTTCCTACAGGTAAAAGAATGTGCCGATGGCTCTTGGAGTTTGTGGGGAGTTTTTATATAATATAATACAGTAAATCATAATATACACAGAATTCATTTCTCTGACAATTTGCTATCATACAAAACTAGCATCAACAAATTTGTAGCAAAGCTCATATCTTACGTAATTATAAATCCCCTAAAAAACTTAATTACTAGCACATCACATGCACTCATAAGGATAGGAAATGATCTCTGTCTCTATCTAACCCCAAGCCAAGAAGAAAAAAAACAAATACCTTGAAGCCTTGTTCAGGGACAGGAATGTAGCCAACTCCAGGCCTGGCTGCAGGAAACCGTACTGCTCCAGGTATGACAGGATTTTATTTATTGTACTGGTGCAAGCCCTCAGCAGGCAAACTGCATGAGAACCCTGAGATTAAGCTTCTTTGGCATGCAGGGGTGAGGTGAGAAAGTAGAATACCTGTGGTACTTACACAACTCTTGCCATTGTCCCTTAGTAATGATGGACAAAGCCTTAGGTGGCAAAGCAATATCTTTGATAAAAGCAATGAGATAGAAAACTAAGGTGGCAGAAAAGTGTCAAGTCTTTTATGGCAATAAGCTAATGACAAAAAGCAAAGTTGTTGTCTCTACATACATTTTTATGACTTGTGCTGAGTTGTTATTGGTGCACATGTACATCGTTCTGACTGGTTGGATCAGGGCTCACTGGCTGGCTAAGCAAATCAGAAAGCACCTATCAAGTGGCACGTAGATACACAGTATGGTTCATGCTGGGAAGCAGATAAGATGGTTGTATCCAGCACTGGTTTAGGCTGGTTCATGACAATGCTTCATCTTCCAAGGTCATCAAAGCTAGACTCAGCTGAGATCTCTGGGCGTCTGGTTCTCCAAACATACACAGAGCAAAGAATAATGGATCTTTCAGTGTTTACACACAGGCCTTGTGACATTATAGAACTTACAACTTGCCAAGCTGCCTGTGTCAGGAACTGCATGAGTGTGCATGGTATGGGGAGTATTAGGGCTGCATACAAGTGTGTGTATCATGGGAAGTGTGTGTGTGTGCCATGAGGAGTATCGAGGGGGTGCATGTGCGCATATGTGTGTGTATGTTATGGGGAGAGTCAGGGGCTGCATGTGCTTGTGGGTGTGTCATGAAGTAGGGAGGTATATGTATATGTGTGTGTGTAATGGGAGTGCTAGGGGCTGCATGCATGTGTGTGTGTCAAGTGGCATATCAGGGGTATGTATGTAGGTGAGTGTGTGTGTGTGTGTGTGTGCCAGGGGGATTGTGCATCTATGTGTGTCAAATGGAGTGCTGGCAGATGCATACATGGATGTGTGTGTGACATGCGGAGTGTCGAGGGTGCATTCTTACATGTGTGTAACATGGGGAGGGTTGAGGGTGCATTCTTACATGTGTATAACATGGGGAGGGTTGAAGGTGCATTCTTACATGTGTGTCTGTCATGGAGAGTATTCGGGTACATGTCTGTGTGTCTCATAGGAAGTGTCAGAGTGTGTGTGTGCAATGGGAAGTGTCAGGGTGCATTCATGTGTGTGCCATGGGGAGTGTTGGGAGGTGTTGTGTGTTTGTGTCTGTGTCTGTGTCTGTGTGTTTGTCATGGGGAGTGTTGAGGATGCATACACGTATGTGTGTGTGTGCGTGTGTGTATGTAATGGGAAGTGCATATGTGCGCCTGTGTAATGGAGAATGTTGGACTAGGCATGAGTGTGTTCATGGCTCTGTGCTTTACACCTATCAGGGGCTATGTGTGCATAAGTGTTAGAGTGTGTGGTGGGGAGTGTTTGTATGTGTGTGTGTGTGTGTGTGTGTTTTGGGTGGTGGGTATATGTGTGTATCAGGTGTTGGCTGTGTGTCCATGCATGTTGGAGTGGTGGGTGGGTGTCTGCATTTTCCCCTGTCCTTCTGCACCTTCTTCTTCTTCCTCCCACCCTCTTGCGCTATTCTCCATTCCTATTATACACAGCTCTCTTCCACTCTCGGTCTTTTCTCTCTAGCCACCATGCACTCCCCTTCCCTGCTAGCCAATCTTGTACTCTCTCTGACCTTTCACGCCATCTCTCTTTTCTCTTCTCCCTTAATGCATCCACTCTCTCTTCTTCTTCTTTCCTCTAAACCTGACCCTTTTCTCATGCTCCACCCCTAGCATAACCCCTTCCCTTATATCCCACGCCTTTCTTTCCTTCTAACCCTGCCCCTTTTCATAAGGCCCCACTCTTCACTTGACTCTTCCATTAGGCACCACTCCTTCTTTCAGCCTCCCTCCTTCTCTTTTGGCTAGTAAGCCCAGAGGTCTCCCACTGGCCCCTTCAGGATGCAACCCCGCCCTTTTGGCTGGTGAGACCCAGGGCCTCCTGCAGGCCTTTTTAGGCCACAGCCCAGCTCTTCTGCTGGTAGGTCCAGGGCTTCTGTTAGCTCTTCATCCACCAGAGACTATATGCTTACACATGCACAAACACATATGCGTACAGACAAACAAAATCATGCTGGCTTGACCCTCAATGATAGACATTATGCCGAAGCAAAACACGCCTAATAATTCATACAGTAAAATTGGGGAGAAAACATCAAAGATATATTAGTGCAGGAGGAAGTGCAAAGGGGCATTGTAAGGTTCGAAGGCTGATGAGAATTGCTTAATAAATTAAGTGGAGGAGTGGCCTAGTGGTTGGGGCAAGGTACTTCAGGCCAGAAGGTCAGGGGTTCAAATCCCACTAGAGGACAGCAACCTTGGGCCGGAAGGACTGGGGTTTCTAGTCCCACAGGTACTCCTTGTGGTCTTGGGCAAGCCACTTAACCCTCCATAGCCCATGTTCCTGTAAAATAGTTATCTCCAAGTTATAATAACCTGTTCAATGTAATTTCAGTTTGTTCAATGTAAACCTCACTGATGCAGAATAGCACGGTATATAAGAGAATGTAAATAAATATTTCTGTTTGGTGTTGACAGGCACAAATAGAGATGTACTTCTTTATTTAGTTAAGTGATTTTATATACCGCTTCCTCAGCAATCAAAGCAGTTTACATAGAACCAAGAACAATTACATGTAACAATGAACAGAGAAGGGTAGATATACAGATAACCTTAATCGCAGGTAACTATCTACAGGAACTCATGAATGTATTTATAGATAGGTTATTTGCAGAGTGAGAATCTGGATATGTACATTAGAATTAGATATGGTTTATCTAGGACTGGTTAGGAGCTTAATCAGGTTACGATTCTTCAAAGTGGTCTTTGAATAGGAATATCTTTAGTAGCTTGTGGAATGTTTCTAGGTCCGTAGTAGTTCTTTTATTTTCTGGAATTAAACACTACAATCCAGGGGCATGGAGTGAGAAGGCTCGTTTGGATGTAGAGGTGCTGCATTTTGTGAATTCCGGTGGTGTAGTTAGGGTGTTCTTTGAGTGGCTTCTCCTTGCCCTGGTTTCTGGTGTAGTCTGCAGGAGAGATCTTAGGTATGTAGTAGAGTTGTTCTGCAGAATTTCGAAGGTGGTATGTAGGATTTTGAATTTTATTCTGCTGGCTATTGGTAGCCAGTGAAGTTGTTTTAATATTGGGGTGGAAATGGAAGTGAGGTAGACCTTGAACAGTTTCAGAAGACTGTACTCATAAACTAAATGCCCACAGAATGATCAGCTGAGATACATCTGATGGAGCCACTGTCTGATGCTTTCATTGCTTATTTAGAGTTGGTTGTGGACCCAGAGGATTGGAGTAGGGCAGATGTGGTTCCACATCACAAAAGTAGAAGTAAGGAGGAGGTTGAGAACTACAGGCCAGTTAGAACATAAGAATATAAGAAATGCCACACTGGGTCAGACCAAGGATCCATCAAGCCCAGAATCCTGTTTCCAACAGTGGCCAATCCAGGTCGCAAGTACCTGTCAGGTTCCCAAAAGATACACAGATTCCATAGCGCTTGTCCAATAGGTAAGCAGTGGGTTTCCCCAGTCCTCTTTAATAATGGTTTCTAGACATTTCCTCCAGGAACTTGTCCAACCCTCTTTTAAATCCAGCTACACTAACAGCTTTTACTACATCCCCTGGTAATGAATTCCAGAGTTAGTCTGACCTTGGTGATCAGTAAATCAATGGAATCAGTGAGAAAACAGAGGATAGAGCGGTTTCTGGAATCCATTTGATTACAGGATCAGAGGCAGCATGGTTTTATCAGAGGTATGCATTGTTACAGAAATCTAATCAATTTCTTTGTTTGGAGAGTTGAATTGGGGAAAGCACTAGATGTGGTAGATTTCAGAAAGGCTTAATCTTTCATAGGAGACTTATAAATGACCTTGGTATGGGCCCTAAAATGACTGACTGGGTTAGGAACTGGTTAAGTAGGAGGCCTTGGAAAAGGCAGTCTCTCTGAGGAAAGGTGTGCTACCAGGGCTGCTGCTGTAGTTAGCGGTCCTTGGTCCGCTTCTTTCCAACCTTTTTGTAAACAATACTGTAAGGAGGCTATCAGAAAGTTTGCCTTTTTGTGGATGATACCAAAATCTGCAGCAGGTAAATATTCTAGAAGATGTGAAAAAATAAAGGGGGATCTAGCAAACCTTCAGTGTTTGGGTGTCAGGGCCTGACCTAGCCTCTGCCCTGTGTGCCACTAGACTTCTGATTTACTCCATACATATCTAGGCATATTCAAGACACACAATGTGTATAGATGGATGGACAAACAGACAAATGAGTTGACCCTCAACAATAGGTGTATCACCTGATGCAAAACACAATTAAAAATACATGACATGATTGGCAAAGGGTTCTATGATTTTGTTTTGCAAGTTTACAGCTATATGGCACATGAAGCCCTATTTTTCTCTTACAGATTGTGTTCTTATAGTATAAGTTTGATTTCTAATTGCTTGGACTATTTGTAATGGACTAGACGTAAGACTTTCTTAAAAAATATTTGTGCCATTTACAATTGATCCACCGTGGATGTAAAAGTAACATATTCCTTATATGTAGGAATATGTTACTTTTACATCCACGGTGAAACAGACTACAGAAGATTCTGCAAGCTACGTAAAGCCTGGCTTTTTAATTGTGTTATTAGTTGGTTGGCTCAGGGATAGTTTTAGAAGATGGTTAGGTATTTTTGGAACACATATGATGATCCTTTCTATTGTACCATGCCTTAAGCATCTCAGGCAGGTGTGTAATCAAATATAAATAAAGTTAAAAAAAAAAACCTAATTCTGAGATAGCAGTAAGTTGAAGCTTGTGAAGAAGAAAGGTTAGCAGAATGTGGTTTAAAGAATATGAAATATTTTTCAAATAGGCACTAGTTAAACTGAACAAAAGCATCAACAGAAGACCTAATGGTCAAAAGAAGTAACGAAGACCTAAATGTGAATGATAGTGGGCAGGACACAGCAACAGGATTCAGCAATAGGAGAAATATGTGGGGAGAATGATGAGAGAGCTTGAAGATAACACTAAGGGGTATGTTTACTAAACTGCGCTAAACGTGAATAACGCACGTTGTACGGTGTTAACGATCGTTAGCGTGCTATAGCGTGCGCTGTAGCGCATTAACGATCGTAAACGCGCTATAGCGTGCGTTATCACGCGCTAACGTGCGTGATGCTCCGCAGCGCGGTAAAACAACGTAGAAGGCGGAGAGAAGGGGTCAATGGGCAGAGAGTGGGTGGGGAGAGGCTCCCATTACACTAACGTGCTGAATTTCAGAGCTGAATTCCAACGCGAACGAAAACCTGCCGTTAAAGGCATATTAAAGGGGAGAGAAACCATTTAAATGTCAGCAATGTACAGCCTAGGCAGGGAAACCAAAAAAAGGTGATAAGTGTGATACAGGTGCACAGAACAAAAGGGCACAGAAACACTGAAAATGACCCCAACAAACTGGAAAAAAACAGCAACCAAGCTAGCCAATAGTGGTATCAATGAGAAACATCAACCCCCCCCCCCCCAGAGTAAGCTCCATTGAACAGATATTTATGTATTTCTTTATTTTAGTTATGTATTTATAAACCGCGGAAGGGTCCATACCCCGTCCCCATAAAAGGTGAATGGGCCCACAGTGAAATAGCACAGTTCAGGGACTTCCCAACCATCGGACAGGGTTCCTATGGCGTGCACATGTCCCGCAACATCAGGGCGGGCATGTCGGAATGGGCAACCGGTCAGATGCTGGAGAAGGGGATACAGAGGGCTGCAAGCGGCACATGCTGTGGTGCAGCTGGGCCACAGTGGGGACTAGGGTGATGCCTAGCTGGACCATAGGAATGCTGAAACAGTAGAGCAGCCAGACAACAACTGCTGAGGGCCCAACATGGGCAAGAGTGTGCTTCCCACAGTGTCACAGGGAATAGTACCCAGCAGGTACCCACCATGGCACGGAACATTGGCAGGCGGTGCTGGGGGAAAGCGTGGGCAGCTATGCGGGCACCCCCACCCCAGAACACACACCATAGGCAGCCGCCTACCTGCACACTGGATGGCTTGAGACCGCACACCACCAGCACCACCAGCAGAAGGGCATGTCAGCATGGTGGCTGAGGGATACTGGTGGTGGAGGGGGCAGTAGCAGCTACCCAGAGCAGACCGTGTCCTAGCCCCCTTCACGTGGGTGCAGTGCACTCCAACAGACAGGCCCTGCCTGACCAACAGTCATGGTATCACCAGGGAACGCACCATCTCTGTGAGAACATGGTGGTGCAGTGCACAGAACCAGTGTATGCAGAAGCAGAGGGTCACAGGTTCAAGTCCCAGCTGTGGTTTCCGCCAACCCAGTCCTCATATTTTACCCACTACTATAACGGGCTAATACAGACAGAACCCATCTTGCAGATGACGTAAACATGCCCAAAACACCCACATTTTACCCTACAGAGCACAGACACCATAAACATGCATATTACCTAGAGCAGAGCCTCCCAAATGCAGTCCTGGAGGGCCAAACACCATCCCGGTTCCATGCTGCCTCTGATAAAGATGCCTGTGCTGCATTTCTATGCGCCACCCCCATGGTATGCAGATGTATCTCATGCATATTCATGAGGGACAGCATGAAAACCCGAACAGTGTTTGGCTCCGCAGGACTGGAGTTGGGAACCTCTACCGTAAAGCAGCAGCCAACAGGGGCAGACACACCCGCACCCACAGGCCCCATTATCCAAAGCCTCCTGGAGAGGCAGGACTTTGGGCTCTGCGTGCATCTCCCAATACTAGCACATGCATACCGTAGTAATGCCACCCTAAACCGGGGAATATGTTACACAGCTATCACAAGGTTGCTATGAGCACTGGCAGATAGCAATTCCTAGGTTAAGTACAATTTCCTGAGTGAGCTGCATCATAGCAACCTTTCTGATGTCTGTGGAGTGTGCTACAGGTCCTGTGTCTAACAGTGTTTACCAACCTGGGGAGTGACTCCTACAGTATTGCGTACCATAGCCATGCCTGCACTGTGCCCAGGACTGGTGTGGTGGCCTGGGCTGCCCAACAACTCTAGAGTTGCACAGTGCTTGCATAGGTGTGGGGAGTGCTTGTCTGTCTATCCAGTGTGTGGTGGCTTCCAACACCCTCCACAGCCCACACTGCTAGCACTGTTGCCAGTATTGGCCTGCCAATGTGCATAATGAGGAGCAAGGTACCGTGGGAATAGCCTGGATAGGGTGGCCTGGCCTGGATGCATCTGCACATGGCATAGGGCAATGGAAATTGTAGTGCCTGGCCACCACCTGCACAGACAGGGTGGCCATAGCATGTCCTGCTGTGAGGTCACTCTCACCCTGACTGAGCAGTGACCATGGCATGGCTAGGTTCCACCATAGTGCTATATAGCATTTCTCTTATGTGATATTTATGGGTTTCCTTTTGGGGCCCAATCACAGACTTATATGCTTGGTGTGTATGCTGATATCCCCGTTCTGGGTACATGCATCTCCTCCAGGACCATGCACTATGGACTAGCTGGCGGACTGTCTGCAGCTAGTATGTGTCTTGCTGGAACACCGTGCAGGGTGCAGCGGCTGGAGGCTTGCTGCTGGAGAATGTCAGATAATGGTGGGGGGCAGCTGAGTATTTCCAGACCTGCCGTCTGTCTGCTCTTGCTGTACGGGTGTGTACTGCTCTGCATTGCCTGCCCTGTAGGGTGTTTGATCCTGAGTGGGACTGGGGTGATGGTCCCCTCTACTGCCACCATTGCAGAGGGTTGAAAGTGGATCTGTGGGCGGGAGATCCTGTCCCCCACCCTGAGCCCTAGAGGGTGAGTTGAGTGGTGGTATGTAATCTCCCTGGTAACCACAGCAGAATGTGGGTGTGGTGCCGTGCAGTCCTCCTGTAGCCAGCCATGTGTTTATTAGCAGCTCTAGCCCACTGGTTACTTCACTGCCCATGGAGCCAGTGGTCATAGGTTCACAACCCACAGTGGGGTTCATTGATAGGGCTGTCTTAGGCATTGTCTATTTTTACTGTATATTAGTGCTGCCAGCAGAACCACCCTCAGGGTACTGTCACCTTAGGGTAGCTCAAAGGGCGCCCTATAGGGCGCGCCTTACGCGGCGCCCTATAGGGTGTGATTTACACGGCACCCAATAGGGCGTGACTTATGCGGCGCCCAATAGGGCGTGACTTATGCGCCGCCCTATAGGGCGCACATTACGCGGCGCCCTATAGGGTGCACATTACACTTCGCCCTATATTATATGTATTATATGCCATTTGAAAGGAATATTTAGGCGCTCCCTATAGGGCGCACCTTACAATTCGCCTTATAGGGAACGCCTAAATATTCCTATCAACTGGTATATAATACATGACCATGTCAGAGAGAACGTCACTATTGGAACATATTTCATAGGAAGGATACACTTTTCCTAACATATGCAAACTGTAACTCGCCTGCAGACTGCGGATTAAAATATTATAGTCGGCTTTCAAAGGGTTACACAGGATGCCTCAGCCAGCCTTACTCATTAGGCACACTGGGGAATTGAATCCATGACTCTTGTATCATCAGTCTGTGTAGTAACCATTGTGCTACAGCTCTTTTTCTGTTTTCGGGTGTCTGCGCGCTGTCTTAAGCGTGCGCGCAGTAGCGCACGCTGTAATGATCGTTGCTGCGCGGCGCGCAATAACGCACGTAACTGCGCGTTATTGGTTACGATGTCCCGCCCATGTCCTTTTTTGGCTTTCCTTTCACTAACGCGGCTCCTAACGCGAATTGCACTAACACAGTTTAGTAAACATACCCCTAAAATTTGGAACTTTCTGGGGGGGGGGGGTGTGAAAGAAGATAAAGAGCCAGATTCAGGAAGCAAAGAAGTGAAGAGTGAGAAGAAGTGAACTAGAATCTTTTTTCTTCTGAAGATCTAGCTTATGGTAACTTATCATCGAGATGAGACACAAAAGAGCTTTGATTCTTCTAAAGAATTTCCAGCTGAGATCTCAGAAACTGAATGTCACAAACTAATTGGCATTGTTACCTAACATCAGTTAACGCCAAAAGTGCCAAAACCACAAGTACCAATTGAAACCACCTAATTTGAACTTTCTTCCTCACCACACTTTCTCTGTATTGTATTTGTTGATTTTGGTAGCTCTTCAATGCTATGATTTAAACTAAACAAATGAGACTGCCATAACTGCAGCCAACCTTGTAATTAAATTAGGGAGGTTTGGAGCCACTGAAATTCATTTTATTCTCATGTATATATGAGACATGATGTTTGTATTTCATCCGAGACTGAACCACTTTCTTCCCTTTCCAATTAAATATTTTTCCTAAGGTGATTACCCCTAAGATGAGACTTGAGAGCAACAACATCAATGTTGCAACCCGCATTGTTGTCCATACGTAAACCTCCATGAACATTCTGTTACATTTATAGGCAACAGTTTTATCAAGTTTTCCCACTCTAAAGCCTGTTTTATATGCTGAAAAGGGCTTTTATTAAATTGCTTGAGCATATGGGCATGTAAAAATACTTTTATGCAATCTGTGCAAAGGCATTTCCAAGGCATAGTTTGGACAGAGTGGAGGCAAAGTTGCAATGTACATGCATATCTTATAAAATATATGTGTATGGGAAAATGCATGATTTGGTCAGCCACTGTACTGGAGGGGTCCTGTGGACTAGCGGAGAAAACATCAGTCCTAGGAAGAAGCACACCCGCAAGATCCCTGTAATGTCACTGGTTGGAGCCTTTGTAATCCAACTGTGCCACAGCACTTGGCCATGGGCATGCCCTAAGAAACCCTTTGGAGCACCGAAGAGCAGCAAAGGAATCCACGGAGCTTGATATATTATTTTGAAATTGAAGGAGTCATATTGAGGTAAGAGGAAGTCCAAGAATAAGCGGTTGTCCCAGTCTGTGGTTACATCTGGTCTGAAGGATAAGCATTTGAAGCCTAAAGCTGATTTAATGATACAAGGTAATTCTCCACTGTCCTCCTCCGAGGGAGCCTCTATAACCTCCCTGCAACATACTCCACCCATACTTCCTGATCCATCTAGGGCAACTGGCTCTTCTCTTCAGGATGTGTCATCACAAACATTATTGGGAATCAATGATAAGGTTGCTCCTGACATTTTTCTTGAGTTAGAAGCTTTGCCTTTTGAGAAACTTCATTCCTAAGCTTTCCATAAAGTCATGTCCCCCACCTCCCCATTATCATTTAGACTCCAATACTCTTGGACATACTCCCTCACATCCTTCACCACCCTCTCATTCTTAAGCAGGCTCTCATTCAATCTCCAAAACCGGGTTCCCCCCTACTTCTTTGCCAGTCCCATGGCCACTCACACCGGTGCGTGATCTGACCATGTAATATTATTTTATTTATTTATTTAATTTATTTATTTAACATTTCTTCTATACCGCGCTATTAAAATCAGCGCGGTGTACATCGAACAGAAATACTACAATGCATACAAAACAACATTGAGTTTACAAAGAACAAGGAATTGAACGTGGGATAGAAACTGGGGAAACTATATACATATTAACTCGAAACCATGTACAGTACTCTAATTCAAATGGGTGTTGCATTGGTTTTGTGAGGAAGAAGATTAATGGTTGGTTGGGCTTAAGTGGGGACTACCTATTAACTGTTAATATTGATGTGCTGGGGCGGCTGGGGCATGAGGGAAGCTTGTGGTGGTGTTTTAAGGCTTTTCTGAACAAGATGAGGCTTTTAATACCACGGATTTCATGGGGGAGTGCATTCCAGTTTAAAGGAGCGAATATGGAGAAGGCCCTGTTAGAGGTAGCCTTTGTACACGTAGTCATTAGCTTGGGGACTACTAATGTGTTCAGTGCAGTAGACCTCCTGTTTCTATTTTCCAGGGTACCATGGATTAGCTTGCTGATTGGTGTGGGGGGGTAGTTATTTAGGGCTTTGAAAGTAAGGACCAATGACTTGTATTGGAGCCTGGCATGTAAAGGTAGCCAATGCAAATCCTTCAAGATGGGCATTATGTGGTCGGATCTTGACGATCCAGAGAGGACTCTTACGGCTGCATTCATAGCTAGGCGGAGCGGATTTAAAGTTGATTGTGGGAGGCCATGGAGGATGATGTTCGCGAAGTCCAGATGTGGGAGGACTAATGCCTGGAAGGTTGTTCGGTAGTCTGTGAAGTCCAGTAGGTGTCGGAGGTGACGTAGCGTTCTGATCTTATGGTATATTGCCTTTGTGATGTTTTTCACATGTGTTGTCATATCCAGGTGCTGGTCTAAGGTGATGCCGAGGTAACGGATTGTGGATTTGGACTTCAACTCTACATTGTTGGCAAGTATCGATGAGGGAGGTGTGAACTTATGGTTCCTTATGACGAATAGGACATCTGTCTTGCCATGGTTGATCCGTAGGTTTTGTGACAACGGCCAATCGGCTACTGCTTCGAAGCATCTGATTATTGGGGAGAGCACTGGTTGGTCAATTGTGAACGGCATGTAGAGGAGGATGTCATCTGCGTAGGCAAGGCATTGTACGTTGAAGGATCGGATTAAATCACATATCGGCTGCATATAAATGTTGAACATAAGTGATGATAAGGACGATCCTTGAGGAACCCCATGTGTTTGCAGAAATGGTTCAGAGGATGAGTGGCCAGCCTTGACTTGTTGCCACCTATTGGATAGGTAGGATTCACACCATTTTAGAGCTGTGCTTTGGATCCCCTTTTCTCTCAAGCGTTGTAGAAGTATGTCATGACTCACCGAGTCGAAGGCGGCAGAGATGTCCAGAAAGATAAGGACAAAGCCTTGTTGGATGCTGTTAATTCCTGTGACCAGATCGTTGAACAGGGTTGTAAGGACAGTGTCGACTCCATGTGCTTCCCTAAATCCGTGTTGGGCTGGATCTAGCGGTGCTTCGGTATCGATATGTTGCTGGATTTGTTGTTGAGCAGCTTTTTCGATGATCTTGGCAAGTTGGGGGATGCTCGAGATCGGTCTAAAAGATTCTACTTTAGATGGGTCTAGTTTGCTGTTTTTTAGTAGGGGCTTAATAGAGGTGTGTTTGAGGCTCTGCGGGAATGAACCTGTGATAAAGGACTGGTTCAGTATTTTGCACAAGATATGGCTTATGTCATGTCGCAGCTCTTTGATCCAGCTAGCTGGGCAGGGGTCATTAGGTGCTGTGCTGGGGTTAACAGAAGAAATAATGTCTTCAACCTCTTTGTTGGATACCATGGTGAAATTGAATAGTGGAGTTGCTTGAAACGCTTTTGGCGATGCGGAGGGGTTATTAACGCCTATGTTTGTGTTGGTCTTGACCATCTTCGATTGTAAATAGTCTGCATAGTCCTGTGGCTGAGGCATTGGGGGGTGGACTGAGACCGGCTCTCCTGTTATGGACTTTACTATACTATACTATATTGAACAAGGCATGTGGTTTGTTGATGGAGCGTTTTAATATATCGGTGTGGTAGAGTTTCCTATTCTGCGTTATCTTTGCACGGTGGGTCATCAAGTATGAGTTGTAAGCAGTGTGCGCTTCAATATCAGCCCCTTTCAACCTCATCTCCCAGGACTTGTCAACCAGGATGTAATCAATACAGCTGTAACTACTATGTGGACGAGAATAGAAGGCATACTTCCAGCCTTTGGTATGTAGTGTTCTTCACGCATCTACCAGGCAGAACCAGTTCATCATGCCTTGAAGAATCTGCTAGCTGCGCTCCCCCATCCCCTTCTTGGGCTTGACAATATTTCTGCGGATGCAGAGCTAGATTAAAATCTTCCCCAAGAAGTAGCTTGCCTTTGATATTAGCCTCCAACAATGCTCGCACCTCCTTCCAAAAAGCCACTTGCCTCCCATTAGGAGCATACACCTTGCCACAGTGATATTCTTGCCCATATATCCCACCCTCAGGATTAGTACCCTCCCCTCCCCATCCCTGATCATGCCTTTCACCTGCAGCGGGCATCCTCTACATATTAAAATAGCCACACACCCCTTTATTCCCCACTCTCCCTCCCCCTTTGTGCCCAAAGTATTGCACAGAAAGTGATTCTGTTGCAAAAGCCCCTCATCTCACTTTCTCAGGCATGTCTCCTGCACACACACGATATCCCATTTCAGCTGCTCCACCTCCCTAAATAGCTGCTGCCTCTTGGTTGGAATTTAAAAATTCTACCCTCATCATCAGCCGCTTTTGCCCCCTCACCTAGCTTCTGCCCTTCCATCTCAACCACCACCCCAGTCCTCCCATGCCCCCGAAGCCCCTCTCCCCACATGCTCCCCACCTGCCTCCCCCAGTAAACACTCCCTTCTCGGGAATTCTGTTGAAATGAAGTGACATCCCAGCCTACAGTCGTGTTCATCCCCACAATGGCCCTCACCTCCTCCCCCACCCCTCTTCCCATCCTTTCCCCTTTTCCCACCCCACACCCACCCCCTTCTACCCTCCCTCCATCACCCCTCCTCCCCCACCCCCACACCTCCCCTCGCCCCATCCCCTTCCCACTCATCCCAAAACATACATCCAGCCCAACAATGTAAAGATCAAAGCATCCCAATAATCCTGAGCCCCTCTCCTCCTCCACCCGCACATCAAATTCCCAAACCCATTGTCCAGCCACAGAGGTCCACATGCGGCCCATAGCCTACATCCCTGCTGCTGTCACCCCCACCTTCAGAACATTGGTCCTAAAAACTCTCAGTCCATTTGCTCACTGAACCTCAGTGCCCGGCTCCCTTCTGTGGCTGACCTTTTTGACAGTCTCTTCAGTCTTTTCCTTTTGGCTGCCACACATTGCCACTTGACCAAAGAGGGGCTAGCATCCCGCTGGACGCACTGATGACCTGAAGCTTGTCAAAGGTGGGTATTTCCTCAAATCCCAGCTCCATGAGCACAGCCCAGGCTTCTTCAGCTGTCTTGATCCGCCAAGACACTCCCTTGGCTGTAAACAGCAACCCAAATGGGTACAACCATTTGTAACACACTTCCACCTTTTGCAGAAACGCGGTCATCTCCCTTAATGCTCTGCACTGCTGCAGCGTTCCCTGAGACAGGTCATTGTACAGTTTCACTGAGCAAACTTCCCAATGGAAGGGTCCAGGCCACCTGGATGCTGTCAGCAATTTCTCCTTAACCACATAATAGTGCAGGCAGACCACCAGGCCTAGACTGCAATGCACCCACTCTATATGGAACCCCTGATCTTCCTCCTCCTCCATTGCCCCTCTGCAGCCATCAAAGCCTTGAATAAGTACTGCAGCACAAACTCACAGTCCTTATATTTTGTCTTCTCTGGAATGCCCCGAACCCCAAGGTTGTTGCACCGGGACCTATCCTCCATGTCCTCTAGTTTCTCCCAAACCTGCTCCTGCTCCTTCTGCAGCTCAACCCAGCCCATGTTCAACTTTATCAAGGAGTCCTCATGCTGCTCCATGTGACTTTCAATCTCCTGCATCCGGGTCCCCAATTCAGCCATGTACTGCTGGCGCGCAGCCAGAGCTGCTTTCAAATCGGTCTTGATCAAAGCTGTGTCTGCCTTTAAGTCACTTCAAGTCAGCTCTCCCAGCCAGGACTTTCAAGTCTCCGTCACTCCAATGCCCCACTCAGTGTCCATTTCCTGCTCACTCTCACCAGAGCTCCCGGCGGCCATCTTGCCCACTTTCCCCAAGATGTGGGAAGACTCACTGTGAGTGTATGGGGACTGGAAGACAGCCAGTGGCTTTTGCACTGACATCACCGCCATTGTTCCCTTCTGCTGCGGCTTCGCAGTGGGGAAATAGTTGAGCTCAATGCCTTATTTAATCGCATAAATAGCGGGATCGCCCTGCAGCTTACTTAGAGTGCTTCCATTCACCCCTCGTGACGTCACTTCCCTCAAAAATGTGAGATTCTTAAACTTTCTAAAAAAGGATTTATTGCCATCTGAAATATTGTTTAAAAAGTATCCTAAAACAACTTGTGGACACTATTCAAATTTCCAAGTGTTTTTATTTAGTTGAGAAATGAAGATTGGAGGATCAGGCTGGATAATACTGCACTGAATTTGACTGCTTTTTCTTGATGATATCCACCAGGGCTATTCTTTTAGTTTCTTTTATTTCTGAGGCTGAGAAGATGATTGTTTTGAAATCCTTTTTTTATGTATAGGGATTTACTATTTTGTGGTTCTAAAGTATCTGTATTTTCTGACATATGTTGTGTGACTCAAATGAGTAAGAGAATTCTTTTGTCCTATAAATCTCAGGTCCAACATTCAGCAGTGATGGCAGCTAGCTGTTCTAAGATAGCTAGCCATCACCACTGAACCTATGACCCGGATGTGCAATGCTGGAGCCATATCTGGCCACTGACATCGAATATCCAAGTCAGTCAGATAATACTGAAGCAAACCGGGCAGCGGCTGAATATCGGAACACCCCTATGCTAACCGGCCAGCATCAAGGCATCTGCGGCGGCACCGACAAATATTCAGCAGCACTCACCGCATTAGTGCCACTGAATATCCCAGTCAGCTACCACAGTAATCACTTTGAATACTGGGCTCCTCACTTTCTAGCAGTAGGAACAACTTTTTATTAGCATTTTCTGCGTAAACGCATGGGGGGATATTCAGCAACAGCAGCTAACGTGGTTTCAGCAGCTAACCATTCCCGCTTAAAGATAAACCCGGATATTCAGTGCTGAGGTCATATCTGGGCCCCGACATCGAATATCCAGGTTGCCAGGATGCGGGCGGTGACACTCTTCAGCCCCTGCCCAGTTATCTTCCGTGGAGAAAGTTAGGCCGGCATTTGCTGCATCTTATCTTCACCGCTTTGCTATAACCGGACAGGGGCTCAGTTTCGACATTGCCTGGTTAGGCGGGGTGCCGCCTCCAGAACGGCCCAGTACTCATCAGTTAGCATCGAGGCGTGCACCTGGAGATATTCAGCAGCACAAACCATGTGAGCCCTTTTGAATACAGGGCTTATAATTTCCTACCAAAAGATTAGATTTGTCTTTGTAGATCCAATTCATTTAGTGAAATTTCCGATGGCTAGAGAAGCCGCTGGAACCTAATTTAGATTTTTTTATTTTCAGGTGGTTGTTTATGGTTTTGATCATTGATAGGCGGTAACTGGGTTTGGGTTATTATCCTTTCATTTTTCTTTATCCTTTTTTTTTTTAGTTATTCAGGTCGCATTCCCTTGAAGAGGATTAGAATGTATTGCTAATTTCCTCATTTATAAATTATTATTTATTGATATTATGTCAACTTTGCCTGTTACATATATGCTGATGTAAGTTGTAAATGCTTAATAAAATAATAAAATATATATGTAGATGCCTAGAGGACACACACACACATTTACACCTTCCTCAGAGCAAGTGCTTATCATCCAGTTTCCAATATACCTTTGGTTTCTAAGCTAGTAGAGGGATTAGTCCTCTTTCAGTTATGATGGGAAGAGCAGCATCTGATTGTTTCTGATGATCTTAAAGTGGTCAGACAAGTAGAAAAGATGGTGGCAAAGCCAGAAGGATGTTTGGATGAATAGGGAGAGAGATGGCCAGCTGGACGGAGGAGGTGATAGTGCCGCTGTATAAGTCTTTGGTGTGACCTATTTGGAATATGGTGTGCAATTCTGGAGACCACATCTTCAAAAGAATATAAACAGGATGGAGTTGATGCAGAGGGCAATTACTAAAATGGTCAGTGGTCATCATCATAAAACTTATGGGGACAGACTTAAAGATCTATTCTTTTCAATGGCTTTCTCATTCACCTGGCTTTCCTGATTCAGTCACTGAATATCACTTTCTTCATATATGCCAATGACATTCAACTTCTCTTCCATTCGCCCGTCTGTTGCAATGCCATTATCTCTCAGGTCTCTTCAAAGCTTAATCAGATTGCAGACTGCCTGTCCACCCATGGCCTTAAACTCAACTCTTCTGTGGCCATGGTCCTTTCTCATGCTCTCCCTCCGCTACTCCCTGTGCTCCTCTCTATCCATGGCTCTCCCATTCCCCTCCACGACTCCATTAAGATTCTTGGGGTGCACTTTGATTGTTCTCTCTCCATATTTCTCAGACTGTCCAGCGATGCTTATTTCTTCTCCGGCAGATCTGCTCCATCTGCACGTTCCTCAATGTTCCCTCGGCTCGCCTCTTGATATTTTCTCTGCTTATTGCCCGGTTAGACTAAGCTAACTCCCTCCTCTCCAAACTTCCCCATTATCAGCTTCACCATCTCCAGTTAATCCAGAATAAGGCTATTAAACTTCTTTATGGTGCCCACAAGTTCAGCAGTGTCACCCCCCTCTTTCTCTCCAAACACAAGCTACCAGTTACCCATTGGGTTTCTTATCAGTTTCTTACCCTCACATTTCATGCTTTCTACACTGGTAACCACTGTTCCCTCTAAGCTGTGCGCGTGTGCGCGCGCACACACCTCGCCGAGCGAGCGCATATACTTTACAATAGAGCGCACAAAAATTTTGGTTCTGATTCTGATAGAAAACACCACAGATGTCTTAAAATTTAAAAGTTGTTGTGTATTTACGGTTTTCACAAGTTCTACAATATTTTCTAGTGCAATCAATGTGGTGTACATACTGTATTCTGACGTGTAGTCAAATTTTAAAGTATATAACTCCGAGTGTCATTATGTGGCGCACAAAAATTTAACCTTCCTTCCAAAGCTGCACAGCTGATATTTTATGCGCACACAGCCTACAGAAAATTAGAGGGAACATTGCTGGTAACCCTCCATTCTTCTCACAGCTCCTAATTTTGTCTGCCCCTTCCCGTGTTCTCCAGTCCATGTTGCATAACTTGCTAGTAGTGTCAGGCCTCCATGTGGTGCGCTCCACAGCGGCTTGCTCCTTGGCTTTGCTCTGGAAGTCTCTCGCCTCCCACCTGCGTAGCCTGCTCTCCTTTTCCCACTTTAAGGCTCAATTTAAGGGCCACCTCATCACTCAGGCCTTTCCCTCTGCTGCCTTCTGATTGTTCCATCCCTCCCATCCTGGCTTGCTGCCGGCCGCGCATAGCGTTGCACCTCAAGGACACCCCCCTCCCCCCATACCCCTGTTTTTGTCTTGGTTGGTTTCCTCACTCCCTCTCCCTGTCTGTGGTCTTAGGATGCTACTTTGCCTCTGTAACCTAGGTCTTCTGGCCCCTCCTGTCCTTTTTGTTTTGTCCTGTTGCCGTCTTTTGTTCTATGCTCTCTTCAATTGTAATTTTATTGTACACTGCCTAGTTATGACTTGTGATTGGTGATATATCAAATAAATTAAACTGTAACTGTATCTCAATATGTATACTTTAGAAGAACGGCAGGGAGAAGGGAGATATGACGGAGACGTTTAATATAGGATTACCAGACCTTCCTGATTTTTGGGGATTGTTCCCGATTTTTAGGGCTGTGTCCCCTACTCCTGCCTCTCTGGAAACCTCCTGTCCTGGATTTCATTGCCATTGCCACTGCCGCTTCTCACTGGCTCTGCATCTGTAGCAGTAGCAGCAGTGAGCTGTTAGCAATTAAAAAATAAAAGCACGAGATCTTTGCAACTCCTGCCTGCTTGGAAGTCCTTGATAGTCCCGCCCCCTCTGACCTAAAAAGGGTGGGACCGTCAAGGACTTCCCAGCTTGGAATCACAAAGAACCTGTGGTTTTTGTTTTTCTTTTTTTTAATTGCAGCCACTGATACAGATATTGAGGCAGCAGCAGTGGGAACAATAGACTGGGAGTAAGAGGTGGAGGGGCTGAAGGGGGAGGCCATGATCAGGGTTCAGAGGTACGTTGTCTGCCTGCGGGGATCCCATCCCCCACAGGCAGAAGAGAAGGGGATGGCCACAATTGCGAAAAAAGAACCTATCTGCCCATAAGAGATAGGATCCCCATGGACAGAAGAGAAAGGGGAGGCCGCACCACAACCACGCACACACACGCAGGCACCAAGGGCCAGCCAGTCCACTAGGCAAACTAGGCAATTGCCTAGGGTGGCAGACCCTGGTGGGCGGCATCACTAACCCCCAAGCCCCCCAAGGAAGTTGTGTCGGAGGGTGGGTAGGGGGAGCAGGCCATGAGCACACATGAGCGTGGGCACTTTACGGTCCAATGCAGTGCTGTTCAGCTGCTACCTCTTCAGCACAAGGAGAAGATGGGGAGGCGTGGCAGGCCGGATCAGACAGCGGTGCAGTCTGAGGAGTGTGGCAGCAGCACAGAAGGTCTTCCTAGGGTGGCAGAAACTCTCAGGCCAACACTGCAGGCACTCCACCACTGCACCAGACACACACATACAATCACCTCCCCTCTGTACCACACACACACACATATACAAGCACCTCACCTCTGCATCACACACACACACATATGCAAGCACCTCACCTCTGCATCACACACACACACATACACAGACGCCCCACTTCTGCACCACACAGAGAGGCTCCCCAACTCTGCAACACAAACACACACACACACAAGCACACGCACACACATGCACCGAAGCCCCACACCCCACCCACATAAAGGCACCCACCGCCACATCCCATGTTATCATTTATTCTGTACTTGGTGAGGGTCTAACTGTGTCCTGTCAGCATGGAGTTTCTATGAAGGATCTATAATAATTTGGCTTGTTCAGTTTTCTGAATAGGTTTAAGGATGTTCTAAGTCCCATTGTAATATTTATGGTGCTGCTCTTTTCTGGGTATGTTCCTTATTGTGTTAATTTTAGAAGCTAGTGTCATTATGGTATGGTAGATTTGCTTTATAGGCCTTTAGTGACTTTTGTAGGGTTTTGTGTTAGTTCACAATCTGCCTGGTACTGGAGATGCTGTTAATGAGATGATGCCGGAATCAGATTTTTTTTTCTTGTTATGTTGGGTTCTGTGGTAAAATATCCTAATTTTGCTGCATCTGTTATTGGAGGAAGGGTTTCGTTGGATACAAAATAGATGTTCAAAAAAAAAAGAGAAAACTATAGCGCAGTTTCCAATGTTAGAAACTGTGCTGTGGTTTAAACAGCTATAGTTTTGCTGCATTTTAATTTTTATAACCTGGGAATAAGTTGCTTTCCTTTATTTTTGCAAAGCCATTGAATGAGAACCTCTGCACCCTCTTTGAGTATCTTGAGGGCACCAGCTCATCCCTCGCCTGTTTGACATACTAGCTTCCTATCCATCTAGTTTTTTTTCAAGATAACCATAATGAATATGCAAATATGTTGGCCCACCCTTTTGCCCCCTCCCAAATGAAGCAGTCAAACTATGTCAATGTAGAAAGGCAATACTAGAGCCAGATGCTGGATATGGGATGGGGGATGAGAAGCAGATGCTCACCACAGGTTGGGGGGGGGGGGTGGAGGACAGCAAACACGGAATGGGATAGAAGGTAGATGCTGGAAACGGGGTTGGGGCCATAGGGGGATGGAAGGCAGATACTTGGCATGGGGAAGAGGCAGGGGAGCTTCTAGACACTGGGCAATGGAGAGAGAGAGAGAGAGGAGAGAGGCTGGACACCTGGGGCAGGGTATACGGATAGATGTTGGGTTATGGGAGGGAAGGGGAAATACTGGTTATGGAGCATGAAGAAGGGAATAGAAAAGAAAATGCTGGACGTGTAGCAGGGAGAAGGGAAGACAGTGGGAGATACTGAATTAAGGACAGGGAGAAGGGATATGGAGAGAAGGAGGAGTTAGTGAGAGGATGGGGAACGGGAAAGAGAGAGAGAGAGAGAGAGGGAGATGGGGAATAGGTTTGAGGGCTAGGGTAAGAGAGATGGAAACTGTAGGTAAAAGCAGTAGAAAACGGGGAGACTGAGGGCCAATTGATGAGGAAGGGTGAAATGAGAATGGATAAAGAAGCAGAAAAATAAATGGAAGAAAGCTAAAAGATCAATGCCAGAAATGAATGAAGGGGAGAAAATGAAGACAGGGAGTGAGAAAAGCAATGTCAAATTGACAGGATATCCCAGGGGCTCCGGAACACCTCTCGGATTGGGAGGACCAAGTTCCACCTTGACTCTGCCCCCAGCTCCACCTTGACTCCCCCTCCTAGCCCCCATGGCCTTCTCCTCTTATTCTGCCCATGGGGATCTCATCTCCTATGGGCAGAAGAGAAGGGAATGGCTGTGATTGCAGCTGATTCCTGTCTGCCCACTGAAGGTCGGGTCCCTGCAGGTGTGGTAGGCAAAGGTCTATGATCCATGGTGTCTGAAATAAGCAGACAGGCCTGACTAGCTTGACCTGTAAATGAAGCCTGTGGAGAGGCCCATAGGAATTGCACATCCCCCAATATGCTGCTATTGTAGAACTGAAACTTAGCAAAGCATCAGCTTAGCTGAGCAGAATCGAAACTCAGAAAAATATAGAAAAATAAGTTTAATTGCTACTGATAAGAGAGTACAGCTGCTAGGGAATTAATTAAATCTGCTGAAAGAAAGGTTACAGTGCCCTGCTTTCTCACATGTGCTAACTAGTTAAATGGCCTTGGAGGAGAAAAGTATCTAAGTTGGTGAACTGACCATTGTAATTGGGACTATAAGGGGGTAAGCAGGTGCTAAGCCCAGTCAAAGAACATCATTGGCTGGCCATATCGGTACAGGAACCAATAGAAGGTATACGGGAGGGTACCGGGACCAATGAAATGTTTTCCTATGTCTAGAATGGAGAAGAAGTCTATAAAAGTTGTTGTTTTGCTAGAAACCATTGCTCAGCCATTTTTGAATTTGATTCTGCTTGAGACTTGTGCACAAATAAATGATTTGGACCTTCTGAACAGACTCCTGGTATCATTGGTTTGTCTGCGCTCTGCTGCTACACAGGCAGGAAAGGAAGGCTGCTGAGATCGTGGCAAAGACTCCTTCTGTCCCACGGGGATCTCTCACAGACAGATAGAAGTCTTTGCGTGATCACAGCAGCCTTCCACCCTGTCCATGGGGATCTGATCTCCCGTGGGCAGACAGAAGGAGTCTGCCACAATCACAGCTGCTCTCTGCAGGCAAAAGTTTGGTGGGGCCAGGGCCTGTGTGGTCTACCCCGTTCCAACACCCCTGGGACACCCTGGGAACAACGTTAAGAGAAGACAGACAGACAAAAGCAGAGACCAGAGACTAGAAGAAAGATGATGAGGAAAAACTGGTCAGAAAGCAAAGGTAGAAAAAATAATTTTATTTTCAATTCAGTGATTGGAATATGCCAATTTTTGGAATTTACATCTGCTCTTTTTATATTATTTTGCATGGTAAGTGTGGAAATGCATCACTGTTTCTATTTCTTTGGTGATTCGTCTGCTTGGAAGCGATATTGCTGCTGTCATGGAGTGAATGGGGATAACGACTGCTCTTCTCTCCCCCACCCTCACTGCACAATCCTGCTTCCAAGTAGGATTCTTCCACCCCCACCCACCTATCCAGCACTGGATAAGTATCCCAGATTTACCAGCAAAAAATCTGGTAACCTTCGTTTAATACCTCCATGACATAAATGCACAGGAGAGTCTCTTCCAACTGAAAGAAAGCTCTAGAATGAGGGGACATAGGATGAAAGTGAAAGGGGATAGACACGAGAGTAATCTGAGAAAATATTTCTTTAAGGAAAGAGTGGTAGATTCATGGAATAGCCTCCCAATGAAGGTAATAGAGACGGGAACAGTATGTGAATTCAAGAAAGCATGGGACAAATACATAGAATCTCTAAGAGAAAGGAAAGGTTTGTAGAGCTTGATAGTTGGTATGAATAAGCAGACTGGAGAAGCCATATGGTCTTTATCTGCTGTCATTTTTCTACATTTCTAAGGCACTTTTTGTTTCAAGCATCCATGTGACTCTGGCTTTGGAGAATGGCACAGTAGGAAGACACACCTAATGGCTTTCAGCAGTGAAATAGTTGAGTTCCTGGATAGAAGGAAAATGGCAGTCGTGGTGTCTCTTGATCTATCCATAAAATCCACAAAATTACAAGCTCCATTCCATAAAAAAATCAAACCAATTTCCAAAACAAAGTAATTTTTTTGTCGGACCAGGAACCTCAGACAAGGAACCCTTAACGGAAGGCTCGCGTCCTTTTAATCAAAAGTAGTAACATTTAAGCTGCTAAATAGAGGTTTTAATCGAAGAAGTACTTAACTGAACCACTGCGCTTATGATACAGTCCATCAATAATGGTGGAGAAACGACACAGTCCTGCGTTTCGGGTTATCAAACTTCCACACCCTGCTTCAGGTTTATGACCACCAACTAGCGCAAAAAATCAAGGAAATGGTATGACATTTAAAGCCACGGTGTCTGACGTCACTTCCGAACAAAAAGTTACTGCCTAGCCGGTCAAAAGGCGGGAGCAACAAAAATGCTGACACCATATTGCCGACCAATAAACTGATCAATTAAAGAAGACAATGCCAATCCTGCTCCAGATTTAAGCCATGTGGCATGACAGTGTCCAATCGGAAGATCCATTTCTGTTCGCACTTCAACAGGCGAGATAAGTGGTTATTCCCATGGGACAGGGAAAGTATTTAGTCAATCACCCGCCAAGTAAATCTTGTAAAATCCGGGGTACATTGCAGCGCATGTTGAACTATAGGTGCAGAAAGGGTCTGTGTACGGATCCGAGATGCATGTTCCACAAGTCTTCTCTTAAAGGGTCTAGACGTACAACCCACATATTTTAAGCCACAAGGGCATATATAAGTAGGTATACAACAAACATTGAATCACAAGTAGTAAAATGACGAGAGACCCAAATCTTGCCAGTGGCCGGATCCAGCCAGGTATCCCTGTCAAAGAACCAGAGCAATGAAGGCAATGGCCACAGGGGAAATGGCCAAACCTCTCCACAGATTGCACAGTATAAGTGGAGGGATGTACCAATTTATCTCGCAAGTTCCTTCCTCGAGTGTAAGCCAAACAAAGGTGTTTACAGAAGCAATCATGAAGCTGCGACACACTCCAATGTTTACGTAAGATTTGTTGTACCGACATAGATCGATTAGTGAAAGGCAGAACCCCCACGATCATATCATCCATAGAAGAATCTACGGGCTTCAGACCAGGAGACAATAACCATTCCCTGTGATTATAAAGGGCCTGTTTATAGGCCCAACGAACCACAGCCTTAGGGTATCCCCGGGTATACCGACGCTGACCAAGTTCCATAGCATGATACTTAAAATCATCAACCAAAGAACAGATCCTTCGCAACTGAAGGAACTGTCCAAAAGGGAGACCCTGTTTTAAGGATGACGGATGAAAACTGGAAAAATGAAATAAGGTGTTTCGTTGAACCGTCTTCCGGTATAAAGTTGTAGACAATACTACCTCATGAAGGGTGACAGACACATCCAAAAATCCACAGTAGTCATATCATAGTGTAATGTGAATTTGATGCTGTCATCCACAGTGTTCAAAAATTCTACAAATGCTAACAATTGGGGAACACTGCCCCCCCCCCCCCCAGATGACAAAAATGTTGTCCAGGAATCTCTTCCAGAGTAGCACATCAGAAAAAGATGGTGACGAAAAAACATGGCAACATTCAAATTCAGTCAACACTTTCTAAGGCACTTGTCACAGAGTGTGAATACCATTAAACAATTAATAAACACTCTAAATATCTCAATTTTCCAAGCTGGCAGATAAATTTTTAAATATTTGATTTTAATAATCCCATAGGGAAACTTTTTACATTTAACATACTGTGTATTATCATATACAAATATTATACTCTACTGTTTATATTACAAAAAACTCCTGTAGAACTGTGTTACTACTGATGATACTTATATCTCTTACACAGTATGACTAGAAATTATACTAATTAGTTCCCATTAGGTTCACAATATACATAAAGACATATTATCTCATTTAAACCTTGAAAACCTCTATAACTTATGCTGAAAAAGAATACATAAAACCACTCTGTTACTTTCTCTTTTAAAACAGAATTACTGTTATGGGCATCCTCTTCTGTACTGAATGGCTGAATAACTGGTATTGATAACACTCTTATCGCATTCTCTTTTAAAACAATCTCTTTTAAAACGGGATTGCTAGTAGGGTCATCCTTTTCCAAACCGAATAACTTATGTCAAACGGCACTGTTCACAGGAAATGATATCAAGTTCTTGCTCATCTCCGTTGCGAACAGTCCACACTAGAAAAGTCCGTCAGAGATGCTTAATCCTCCAGCTAATCCTTCAGCGTATAATCAGTTCAAAAGTTTCCCATGTTGTAACATCACTTGGTTATCTTTAAAACAATAACCCAACGCCGTTCTATGGCACTGCCCTCGCGTTTCTCTAATTGGTTCTTCAGGGGTCCGTCTTCAAAGAGCTCTGCCCTCAGCATATGCACTATAAGTCCTAACCACAATCTAAAAATGAAAAAAAATTAAATAAATAATAAAATAAAATTTATTCCACCTTCCCACCTAGCATTATCTACCATTAAATGTTATATACTGTTACATCTATCACTCCTAAATGCACTTACTAGATGCTGCCCACGTCTCACTTCGATCTTTCTTGACTGGAAATCAACCAACGATCCATCTTACATCCGCGATGATGTCTCTCATTCCTCGCCCTTTCCCGAACCCTGCTTGCATTTCAGGTAGTTCTTGTTCCAGATATGGTTGTAGTCTCTGTTGAATAATGTTCAGTAGAATCTTGCTGGCATGTGGGATCAGAGCGATTGTGCAATAATTTCCACAGTCAGTTAGATCACCTTTCTTTAGTAGTGGTATAAACACAGATCTTTTCCAGTCAGTTGGCCATGATGTTGTCTTCCATATTTCTTGGCAGAGCATTGTGAGTACGGTAACAGCTGCATCAGATTGCTGTAATACTTCTATGGGAATGCCATAAATGCCTGGTGCTTTGTTCTTTGATAAGGCTTTCAATGCTGCTTTGACTTCTTCTTTCATCACCAAGGGTTCTGGATCATAAGGTACAGGTTGAAACCACTGTTGGTCCACTTGATCTTTATCATTTAAAAACTCTGTATATTCTTTCCACCTTTTCTTGATCTTCTCAGCATCATTTAACATACAACCTTGAGCATCTTGTAACATTCCAATTCAAGGCTGGAATTTTTTCTTTAACTCTCATAGCTTTAGGAAAGCCGATCTTGTTCTTCCTCTAATAGTTTCTGCTTCTATTTCCTTGCAGTACTTTTCCTTGCAGTACTTCCTCTAATAGTTTCTGCTTCTATTTCATTGCAGTACTTTTCCTTGTCCTGTCTTGCTGCACCTTGGAACTCTCTGTTGAGTTCTTTCTCCTCTGGCTTTAGCTTCTCTGCGTTTCCAGGCAATTTTCAGAGTTTCTTCCGTCATCCATTTTATCCATTTTTGCTTTTTCACCTTTTGAAGAGACTTCTCACTTTCTTCCAACACAACCTTCTTGATGTCATTCCATAACTCTTCTGGAGCTCTGTCATTTGTTTCTAAAGCAGCAAATCGATTTTGCAGGCAGTCTTTAAATTCCAGTGGTATATTCTCAAGGTCATATTTTCCTACATTCATGAGTGGCTTGCTCTTTTTCAACTTTAACTTGAGTTTGCATACTAGTAGTTGTGATCTGTACCACAATCAGCTCCGGGTTTTGTCTTTGTTGATGTTATAGAGTTTTTCCATCATTGACTTCCCCAGATGTAGTCAATTTGATTTTTGTACAATCCATTGGGTGAAGTCCATGTGTACAGTTGCTGCTTGTGTTGCTAGAGGAAGATGTTTGAGATGAATAGATCGTTGGTCTTGCAGAATTCTATCAGTCTTTCTCCAGCTTCATTTCTGTTGCCAAGTCCATATTTTCCAACCACTTTGCCTTCTTCTTTGTCGCCAACGTTTGCGTTCCAGTCACCCATGACTATCAGGATATCCTGTTTGCATGTTCTGTCATTTTCAGCTTGTACTTGTTCATAGACCTCATCAATTTCATCCTTTTCTGCAGTTGTTGTTGGAGCATATACTTGAATTATAGTTGTGTTGATAGGCATTCCTTGTAGATGAACAGAGTGTTCACTGACTGCATTGTATTTCATTACAGTTCTTGCAAGTTTCTTCTTTATTATAAATGCGACACCATTTCTTCTTTGTCTTTGATTTCCAGCATAGTAGACCATGTGATCATCTGATGCAAAGTGCCCAATGCCAGTCCATTTCAGTTCGCTGACTCCCAACAGATAAAGTTGTAAACGTTCCATTTCATTCTTGACCACCTCCAACTTCCCTTGGTTCATGCTTCGTACGTTCCATGTCCCAATATGTAAGACATCCTTACAGCTTCTGACTCTGATTTCATGCGCAGCTACATCATCAGTCAGACGTCCCGAGGGCTTTGATCCAACCACATCATAAATGCTGCTTTTACTCTGAAATGTTTTCAGCTACTCCCCAGTAGCTAGTTGAGTGCCTTCCGACCTGGGGGTCTCATTTTCCAGCACTACAGTGCAATTTTTTTGTTGTGACTATCCATTGGGTTTTCATGGTAAGATACAGAAGTAGATTGCCAGGCCTTTCATCTGCGCAGTTTAAGTTTAGTGTTGTTGCCATTATCACAGAAATGTGATCCTCTGCCACCAATACCATCCCATTCTGCTGCTGCTCAGATGGGATTTCATGGCAAGATAGAGAAGTATCACCGCAACCCTGCCTAAATGGCCACCAAACACCCTGCACATACGACTGAGACCTGGGATTCAACCCCCCAATAATATATGTATGTCTTGTCATCCCCTCTGTTGAATGTAGATCCCATGTTATGTTCCTAACCACTCTGATTGAAGGATAAGGTGGTATACAAAACTGGCTAAATAAAAAATAAGTAGATTGCCAGGCCTTTCCTCCGCGCAGTTTAAGTTTAGTGTTGTTGCCGTTGTCACAGAAATGTGATCCTCCACCGCTGACACTGTCCCATTCTGCTGCTTCCAGGATGGGTGGTTTGTCTTGGTCTGGCACCTCAGCTGAAACCTGTCCATCTTGGGAGACCCTGCCAGTAGTTAAAATACCGATAGCTTAGCCCTCAGCATCACTGATGCACATAAGCCCTCACAGCACGACAAGCCGCAAACCAAGTGAGGACTACAACAGGATAATAGCCAACAATATGAAGAGACTTCAAAATATTCAGAAAGAGCTATGAAGTTGATTACTTACTTAAAATATTTTGATCATGTAACCCTTCTGTCTATAAAGGAACAGTGGCTCCCTATATCCTATAGAGTGAAATTCAAGATTGTACTCCTACCATTCAAAACATTGCACACTGGATTGCCTGCATATTTATTTAACCTATTAATACCTTACATTCCAGCCTGATCCCTCCACTCTCAGAATGACAATTTACTAGCTACAGTATACCCTGCCCTGCTCATGCAAGGCTGGAATCTACACCCCAGGCTATGTTTTATTTTTTGCACCCTCCCTTTGGAATGCTTTGCCTAAGCATATCCGATAGGAATCATTGTTAGAAAAATTGAAATCAGTTTTTAAGACACATTACTTCAATCAGGCCTTTAATGCAGGATGATGGCTTCTGCTTTGGGATTCTGGTACTGGGGAGGGAAGACTAGATGGTGCAATATCAACCTTTCCGTCTCTGTTTCACTATGTTTCTCTGCATTATTGCTGTATTTATGACTATTTTAATGTAATGTTCCATTTTTCATACTCTTTTACAAATCAAGTTTTTTTATTGTAACCTGTTTTGATGTAATTCGCTCCATGGTGCGACCGCACCTCGAATATTGTGTACAATTCTGATAACCAAATCTTAAAAAGGATATAACCATAATTAGAAAAGGTACAGAAAAGAGCAACCAAAATGATAAAGGGGTGGAAGGATATCCCTACGAGAAAAGACTTAAGAAGTTAGGGCTCTTCATCTTGGAAAAGAGACGTTTGAGGGGAGATAATGATAGAGGTCTATAAAATAATGAGTAGTCGGGGTGGTAGCTAGGTCTATGTGAGGCAGCTGCATTTTCTATGGGTAAGAAGCGGAAAGCCAAGAGGGGTTTGCAACCTTTTCTTCTGTGGCTGTTGGGCCCTTGGACACATCTGACTCGGCTGCTATGATATCCAGTAATATGCGAGGATACTCCGGCTGTGGATTTATCGGGGCTGGGTAGCCCGCTATCTAACTCGGAGATGCCATCTCTCTCCCCTCTGTGGCCAGCGCCGAAAGCAGTGTGTCTCAAGCAGTCTCCCGAGGAAAGTCTGTTGCCGTGACTCTTCCCAGAAGTACAGGAGTGCTACAGCAATGAGGGTCAGGCTCAGGAGCAATCAGGGCAGCTTTCTACTACTGTTGAGACAGTTAAAATGAGCTTTCAGAGGCACGGTCTAAGGTGCAGTCTTTGGATGGACAGTCTAAATTGTTTATTAATTGTTTGTCTCACTTGATTCTAAATTGGAGTTACTTGAGAATACATCTCAGGCAAATCTATGTTTAATTAATTTCCCTCGGGTTGTTTCAATGTCTGCTACAGGGGTGGCTCTATAATGAGGCCAAGTGAGGCAGTCGTCTCAGGCAGCAACTTTTGGAGGTGGCAAAAAATGCCCCAAAAAGGTCGCCTCACTCTGCCTTCAAAATTTAAACAAAAAAACGGGTGGAAAAGCTGCTGCTGCTTCTTCTTGAAAAAGGCAGAATCAACCACTCCACGCCCCTACTCCCGCTGTCCCAGAAGAGCCCCGGCTTGCCTTTGCAAAGCTGTGAGAATGAATAGTGTTTCCCTTCTTTTCCCACGGCTCTCTTAAATTTGAGCCTGCTGGCACACTGAGGGTCGGGAGCATTTCCTGACACTTGGGGATGGGACTGGTAGGTGGCTGGGTAATGGGGAGAAGGCTGGAAGGGAGGGGGCACTGAGCCTGGAAGGGAGCTGACAAGTGGGGATGGCGCAGGAAGGGGGATGGACAAAGGGTAGGGTGACTGGAAGAGAGCTGATGCCTGTGATGATATTTGGACTAGAAGGGACTGGACAGTGGGGAAGGAGGGGGACTGGAAGGGAATGGACACCAGAGGCAGTCCTGGGAATGCAAGGTGGTTGGCATTGGAAGGTACTGCGAGAAGAGGACTGGAAAAGGGGTTGATACTGGGGGGAGGGGGGGTTTACTGGGACTGGAAATAGGCTGATGGAAGGAACTGAAGAAAACAAAAGAAGAGATAAGAAATGTCAGATGGACCATAGACCATAGAAAGAGAGCTAAGAGAAGACAGGAAAGCAGTAAGCCTCAGATCGGGACCAGCATGATCAGAAACTAAAATGGTCAGACAAAAAAAGGTAGAAAAAATAAATTTATTTTAATTTTACTGATTGGACTTTGTGCTATCTTTATATTTTGCACAGTATGGGGAACTGCATCTCTTCTTTATCTGATGTTGCTCTGCTTGTGGAGTCTAGCGTCTTGGGGTTTCAGTTTAATTTTTATCTATATATTTTTATTTTTACTTTAGGTTGTAGCCACTTATTCTATACTTGGTGAGGGTCTGTGATCTGAGTATGCGACTGAAACCAGGTGTTCTATTAACATGGAGTTTGTATATAGAGATCTATAAGTACCGTAGTAATTTGACTTGTTCAACTTTTCAAATAGGTGTATGGATGTTCTAGGGCCTGCTGCAGTATTTATAGTGCTGCTTTTTTTTGGGTAGGCCTCTTATATGAGTTTTGGAAGTTTATGCTGGAATGGTATGGTAGATTTGGCCTTGTAGATCTTAGGTGACTTCTATAGGGTTTTATATTAATTAATGCCTGGTACTGGAGAATCTTTGTTAGTGAGATGATCAGAATCTGATTTTTTCTTTTTTAGATATTGAGTTCTATGGGTGAATGTCCTGGTTCTGCTCTGCACCCACTGTTGAGGGAGGGGGTTCTGAGGATGAAAAATATTTGTTCCTAAAGGAAAAGCAAGAACCATAACTCGGTTTATAACAACAAAATAAAAATGAGTTATAATTTAGTTTTATAAACTGTGCTGTGGTTCTCACTCTCTTTTAGTTCCTTGGTGTGCAAACAACTTGCATTTCCTCCATATAATCTATACTGCTTTTTGGTTTGGTTCAGTCCCTGATTGGAGTTTTGAGAAAGCCCCTCCCCTCTACAGTGGTGGGGGGGCACCATCTCATCCTTTGCCTCAGGCAGCAGATTGCCTTGAGTCACCCCTGGTCTGCTAGAGATATGTTCAATGAATATCTGCATGATGTGTTGGCAGTTCCATGGGATTCACTTCCCCCTATTGTAAAAATGTTTTATTTACCTAAGGGTAGGAGAGGGGCATCCCCGGCAACTATGGAGGCTCCACAATTAGATATACTGAATGTTACAGAGTTGATTGAATCTTCACGGAAGGAGCCTGTGGTTCCCGCTACACTGATCGTGACGTTTGCCCTTTTGTGGGATAAAGAGTGGCTTTTGAAGCTTTTCTTTCGCAAAAGGAATCTTTTTTTCATGGTTTGAGAATAAACATTTATCCTGACTTGGCTAAAGCTACACAGCGGCACCGCATGGAATTTCTACTGCTGCGTCCTGGGGTTTTGCAGCTGGGGAAGTTGTTTTTCTTAAAGCATCCCTGTAAGTCTTTGGTGAAATACCAGGCCATTTCTTATATTTTTTATGAGCCCTCCCAGCTGCTAGCCTTCGTGAATGCGAGACGTATTGAGGCATCTATTGATCCCATGACTAATATGCCATGACTTAAAAATGCATTGGATACTAACCTAGCTCCTATTTTCTTGCACTTTTCTTTTGATGTTTTTCGCATGACTATATCCACCACTCTTCTTTAGTTAGGGGCTAGTGTGGGCGGAGAGCTTGATATTGCTTTGTTATGCTTTATATAAGCTTTACTATGTAGTATTTTCTTTGTTGTTTTTGATAACTTTCTTGGATGTATATTGAAAGTTGCATAAATATAAAATTTTTAAAAAAAAAATAATGAGTGGAGCGGAATGGGCAGGACCAGCCGATCCATTAGGTGAGCTAGGTAGCCAGCTCGGATGGGCGGCAGTGGCAGCGGCACAAATGGGTGGCCACGCCGTCCCCTCCCAAGTCGCCGTCGATTCCGTTTGGGGGGGAGGCAGGCAGCAGCTGCCACTTTTGGAAATGCTGCCACTGCCTGCCTCACTCTCCCGAGATGGAATTGGCGGCAGCTGGTGGGGGCAGCGAGACTGGGGCCGGCCCTGGGAAACCCTTGGGCCGGCCCTGGGAACGGGTAAATGTAGATCGGTTGTATACTCTTTCAAAAAGTAGAAAGACTAGTGGACATGCAATAAAGCTACAATATAACACATTTAAGACAAATTGGATAAAATATTTTTTCACTCAACACGTAATCAAACTCTGGAATTTATTACCAGAGAATGTAGTAAAAACTGCTAGTGTAGCTGGATTTAAGAGAGGAAAAAGCCATAAACCATTATTAAAATGGACTGGGGAGATTCCAATACTTACCCCTGGGATAAGCAGCATGGAAACTGTCTACCTCCTGGGAACCTCACAGGTACTTGTGAGCTGGATTGGCCAATGTTGGAAACATGATATTGGGTTTGATGGATCTTTGGTCTGACCCAGTATGGCATATCTTATGTTCTTATGTATAAAAAGTAAACATATATGTAGGGCATTTGTACACTACTGGAACTGGATCTGGGAGCCTATTTTACCTTTTTAAAATAGGTTTAAAATAGGCACTTTTTGGGACTTCTCACATAGGTGTCCAGTTATAAAATGAAGCCTGAAAAGGTTACTTCAAACACACTTTGTTGGATGGGAATTTGCATCATTGAAGTATGATACTGGCTGTGTCACTCTGTAAATATTAGATATTCAAGGAGAACTATCTACAGCAAAATGTTCCCAAACCTGTCCTGAGGGACCCATAACCAATTTTCAGGATTTTCTCAATTAATATGCCAATGTACATCCTCGCACCCAGGCCTGTATTTGGCCAATGTGATACCTGAAGGGCACTAACTGTGCCCATGGTCAATCTTTATTTGTGTTTCGCCAAGCTCACTTTCATCTTCCTAGTGGTTTATTTTGCATCACATACCAGCATGTAGAAGTGGTGGTAGACAAGCGATGTTAGCACCTGTGAGCAAATTTGGATCTTTGAATTAGAATCTTTAGTGCCTACGAACGTCATTTTAAAAGGCTTAGATGCTATTTGAGCATCTGCAAATATGCATGCGGACATCCAAATCACCAAGATGCCCCCAGAGCCACTTTATAAATGTCTTTTTAAGACATCTTGGTTGCAGGGATGTCCCAGTAGGCAAGGAGTGTGGCAAAGGTGTGCTGGAGTGGTGCACCGGACTTAGATGTCCCTGCTTGTTTGCAGAAACTTCAGAGACATCTGCAGGGACATCCAAGTTTAGACTTGCTCCATGGTATAAATAGGCATCAGAAAAATGTACAGGAGGGTGTACAAAAAAATGCCACTCCAGCACCCCCTGTAAGTGTCACAATCACAATGATCTTTGGGGGTTATTGGCACTCTTGTTTTGTGCTTCCATCACCACTATATGTCTCTAAGATGTCCCCAGGCTGGAAAGTATGGCCCCACAGATGTCGATGTCGGGCATGTCCATGTTTGTGGAATCATGTCCAAACTTGGACATCCTGCTTGTTTTAAGACGTTCCAGCTCGGATGTCCCAGAGTTCCATGGACAATCTTTATAAAATAGGCCTTCATGGGTCTTGATAAAGAAATCAAGTGATTCTTAGTACTATGAGACAAATATGCATGCAAACAATATTTTAATTTTTTAATGCTAATTTGTTTATATAGAAGCAGCAGATTATGTAAAATCATGATCATCATGATGCATATTTTTGTATAAATGGGATGTATTTGATATTATCAGATATCATTATCGTACACATTGACGCTGTTCGTAGCGAGCTAGGTTGGCATTTCTGGACAAAGATGCAGCGAGGAATATGCTGATGACGCTTCTGGGATTAAAGGGTGGGGGCATAGAGTGGGAAGGACTGCGGTGCATGTGTTTGTGTGGTGCAGAGGTGGGGTGCCCATGTGTGTGTGTGTGTGTGTGTGTGTGTGTGTGGTATGGAGGTGATATGTCTGTATGTGTATGTCTGTCATGCGGTAGTAGGGTGCCTGTGTGTGTGTGTATGTGTTTGTGCGCATGTCTGTCGTGCAAAGGTAGGGTGCCTGTGTGTATGTGCGCATGTCTGTTGTATGGGGGTGAGGTGCCTGTGTGGGGGTGGGGATGGTGATATTTATGTATGTTCTAGGGGAAAGGGAATGTACCTTTTAGCAACACCTTGCACTCTTCGCACCCCTTCCAATCCCTCTCCTGCTGGCTTCTTTTGTTACCCTTCCAGACTCTCCCCCATTCATCAACCCCCCTATTATTCCCATCCCCTGCCCTAAAATCCCCCAGAACTCCTTTTTTAAATAGGCTCCCTGCCCCTTTAAATTGTTCCTGTCTTCTCTACCTCACCTAAACTCCACCCCCCCCCCCCCCCCCCCCAAAACCTATGTTGCTGCAGGCTAGGACTGGGTCTCCCTCTTCACTTGCCTCTGCAGCTCCTTTTCTTCTGCCCGGAGGGGATCCGATCTTCCACGGACAGATAGAAGGGGACTTTGCCATGATCATGGCCATTCCGTTTCTCTTCTGCCCACAGATCATCAGATCCCTACATGCAGACAAGCGGGCAACTCATTTGTGGGGGCAATGCCCTCTTCATCCCCCCAAACTTTGCCCATGAAAGCACTGTATACAATTGTAAACCATACCTTCATAATGATATAAACAGGATGGAGTTGGTCCAGAGGCCGGTTAATAAAATGGTCTGTGGTTATGGCATGTTGTTGTTGTTTAAGTGCCGTCAAGTTGGTATCAACTCATGGAGACCCTCTGGATAGTTGTCCTAAACTATGTTCGGTCTTCAGTCAGGTGGCTCATTGTTGACAGACTGGCACCCATAGCTGCTGTTATTGTATAAATCCATCTCATTGCTGGCCTTTTGCGTTGATCTTCTACCTTGCCAAGCATGATGTCTTTCTCTAATAATCTCTCTATTCGCACGTTATGTCCAAAGTATGAAAGTTGAAGTCTTGTCATCTGAGCTTCTAAAGAAAGCTTAGGTTTGATCCCCTCTAGTACTGACTGGTTTGTTCTTCGGGCAGTCCATGGTATACATAGTATTCGTCGCCAGCACCATAATTTAACTTTCTTCCTGTCTATCTTTTTCACTGTCCAACTTTCACATCCATATGACGTTATTGAAAATACTATGGCTTGAACAAGTCGAATCTTTGTATGGAGAGAGACATCTCTGCTCTTGAGAATTTTATCTAGGTCTTTCATAGCCATTCTGCCAAGAGCAATGCGTTGTCAGATTTCTTGATTGCTTGTTACTTCTTTATCAATAGTTGATTCAAGTATTAGGCATATGGGGATAGATGTAAAGATCTCAATATGTATATTTTGAAGGAAAGGCAGGAGGGGGAGATATGATAGAGACATTTAAATACTTCTGTGGTATAAATGCACAGGAGGTGATCCTCTTCAAGTTGAAAGACAGCTCTGGAATGAGGGTCATAGGATGAAAGTGAAAGGGGATAAACTCAGGAGTAATCTGAGAAAATATTTCTTTAAAGAAAAGGTGGCAGATGCGTGGAACAACCTCTCAGTGCAGGTGATAGAGACAGGATCTGCTAAATGTCAAGTTATCAATCGAATTGGTAAAGAAACCCTCAGAGTGAGCCTTTTACAGTCACCAAGCACTAACACATGCCCATAGAACCATCATCAGTCTCCAAATATATGTGCCAATTTTATTATAATCTTAAGCATAAAATTATAGAAAATTTTTTTTAAACTTTTTTTTAAATATAGCAAAACCCCAAAAGATAAATAATTTAAGAACTTATCTGCCTGAAGATACCCAACATGAATTCATGGTTCAGGCTCCAATGAGCCTTGCTTCAGGAGGAGAATTTCAAGGGCAGAAAACGTTTTGCCCAAAAATCAGTGACCCTCCATCAACACATCTTTCCAGGACAGTAGAGGTTTATTGGCTTCTTTTCACTCCTCAACATCCTCAGCTTACCCTCTTCATTGTGGGGTGCCTCAGGGTGCCATTCTATCCCTTTTTCTCTTCGATCTCTTCTTTAGTCTTTTAGCTACTCTAATCCAATTTCTAGGGATCAATGCTTAATATTATGCCGAAAACATTCAGTTTATTTTCCCAACCTAGTCTTTATTCCACTGATCTCTCATTGTTCATAAACTACCTTGATGCCATAGCCTCCTGGGTCTCATCTCACAGACTGAAACTTAATATATCCAATTCCCATGCAATATGGATCACTGGTCACAATATCCAACTCACTGTAATGTCTCAGTTCCTTCAAAATACTTTGCTTCCTCTTCGATCCCTCTCTCTCATTCAAACCTCACGTGTTTTCTATTGCTAAATCCTGCTTCTTTCTTCTTTGCCAACTCCATTTCATTAAATCTTACTTTAATCAGGTCTCCCTCACTACAGACGTTCATGCACTGATCCTATTTTTATTTATTTATTTAACTATTTTCTTTTATACCGCCCCTTCCAGAGATCAAGGGCGGTTTACATGTAACAGCTTAACAGTATTGTACACATCTGTATACATTTACATTGAACAGTAGAATTCAACTATTTACATTGAACAATAAAATTTAACTTAGTAAGGTATTAAAGTAAAACAATTGTCAAACTATTTACAATAAATATTTACAGTGGCTGTGTGTGGTGAGTAGGGCAAGTGTAGGTGTTGGAATTTATTTCCTTTTATGTCGTAGATGAGGGGTGTGTGGGGAGGGGGTCAGACAGGGAGTTAGTTAATGGGGGTTAGGGGGTTTGTGTATGTGTGTCCATGTTTGTTGTGGAGCAGGTTTTGGGGGAGTAGGGGATTTCAAAGTGTTCAGTGAATAGGTAGGTTTTTAATTCTTTCCTGAATTGGGAGAGGTCTTTTATGATGCGAATGTCTATTGGGAGGTCGTTCCAGAGCGTTGGAGCAGCGAATGTGAATGCTCTGGAGCTAGTGATTTTCTTAGTCTTCCGGATAGCTTTTGGTGTGATGAGGGAGTGGGCTGCGTTTTGTCTGTGGGATCTAGTTGTGGTTGGAGAGTGCAGTAGTGTAGATAGGTGTGAGGGGGCTATGTCATTTATGAGTGTAAAAGTTGTTAGGATAATTTTGTATCTAATTTGGCTGGTTATAGGGAGCCAGTGTAGTTCCCGCAGTATTGGGGTTACGTGGTCTGTTAGGCGAGCTTTAGCAATTACTTTTGCATAGATGTTCTGAGCTCTTTGTAGAAGGTATGTGCTTTTTTGAGGAAGGCCTATTAGGAGACTATTGCAATAGTCGAAGTGAGGGGTGATCAGTGTGCTTACTACAGATCTAAAGTCTTGTGTTTCGAGGAGTGGCCTTAGGTGTTGAATAGTTTTAAGTTTATAGAAAATGGTTTTTGCTGTTTGTTTTATGTGTGGTAGCATGGTAAGTGTGTGGTCTATTATTACACCTAAGTATTTTACCTGTTTTCTAACAGGTATGGTAGTTTTGTTGATTGTAATTGTTTCCGGGTAAGTGTTCTCAGTCATAGATGACCTTGTTACGAACATTGCTTCCGTTTTTCTGAGGTTGATGCTGAGGTAGTTAGATTCCATCCAGGAGGAAGTCTCCGCCATGCATTCGGATAGTGTGTCATAAGTGGGGTTTTTAGTGTTTATGGGGATAGCAAGCATGATGTCGTCGGCGTATATAAAATGATTAATCCTGTGTTTTTTAAATATGTTTGTTATAGGTTGCAGGTACAGGTTAAATAGGAGGGCTGAAAGGTCCGATCCTTGGGGTATTCCCTGTCCCTGGGGGAATGTTTCTGATGCTTGTTGGTCAATTTGGACGCGTATTAGTCTATGTGTGATGTAGGACTTGAACCATTTAAGGACAGTCCCGCCTATTCCTAAATTCTCTAGTCTGTTGATCAGTGTATGGTGGTTGATGTTGTCGAAGGCGGCTGAAATATCTATGAAGAGGAGTAAGAAGCCTTGGTTGTTGTCATCTGTACCCCGGATGAGGAAGTCCATTAGGGTGATTAAGAGGGTTTCTACTCCATGGAAGGGGCGGAATCCAAATTGGTGTGAGTCAAGTGGTTTGTGTTCATCAATGTGTTCTTGTAACTGTAGTTGAATTGTTTTCTCTATTATTTTAGCTATAAATGGAATACTGGCTATTGGTCTGTATGAGTTCGGGTCTTTTGAGTCAAGCTTACTATTCTTTATTATTGGTCGGAGTGTTGTGAGTTTTAAGGCATCAGGCATGGTGCCTTGTGAGAGGGATTGGTTGACTATGTGTTGTAAGCTTTCAGCCAGTTCATCCTTTGCACACTTAATCCAAGACACAGGGCATGGATCGAGTGGGGAGGTTGTGGTGTTGATCATTGTTATGATCTTAAGGAGTTGTTTTTGATCTATCAAATGAAAACTTGTCCATTCGTTAATGGTTTTGGTGCTTGTTGATAGTGATGTCGGGGTAGTGGTTTTGCTTTTTAGTTTTTCTGCAAAATGTGTTGCTAGTGTTTGTACACTTATTGCTTGTTGTTTAGGCTCAGTGTTATTCGTTTTAGTTAGTGTTCTTACAATCGCGAATAACTCTCTAGGGCGGTTGATGGCTGAGTTTATTACTTTAGAATGGTAGTCTCTTTTTGATTTGTTGATTGCATTTTTGTATCCAATAAGTATTGAGGTGATTATGGGACTGTACTATACTCAGGGCTTTCTGTCAACCCTCTAACAGTTTTCCAGAACATTTAAAATATTACCACTTAATTTATTCACAGTTCCCACAGATATGACAATCTCACTGCCCTTTCCATTCTACACCACTGGCTCCCTATCACCTACCGCATTAAATATAAAATTTTCCTTATCTCACACAGAGCTTTTTATAGAAGTCTCCCTCTGTACTTCTCCACCCATCTTACATGTTCCTCTAAGCATCCTACTCACTCCCAGCATAAGAACCTATTATACACCCCCCCACCCCACCCCCACCCCCAGCAAACTGGGCTCAATATAAGTCCACTCAGCACTCTGCATTCTATTTTCTTGCTCCATTCCTTTGGAACTCTCTTTTATCCCACCTCTGCATGTAGGTACGTACCAAGGATTGTGTGAGCAGTGCGGCCAACAGGGCACAAGTCTAGAAAGGGCATGTATATCATCACTGGAATTCCAGTAAGATCAAAAAGAGTGAGTTACTGCACATGGCGGGCAGAGAGGGGTGCCAAGTTTTTTAGTGGGCATTTTCATTTTGGTATGGTCCTGTATGCATACAATCCAACTACAAAAAATTCTGAAGGACTACTGAGAGAAGATACTCTGACTGTGAAGGAATCTGTACTTGCATTTAACTGCTGGGAATTTCTCAGTCTCTTGGGTTAAAAGGAATTCATTGGGTTTAAATTGATAAAATCTCTCTTTTAAAGTTCTGTGATTTAGAAAGTTAATCAGGGCACTGTGTAGCAAGCCATCTTTCAGTTACTGTTTCTTTCTCACTTACCCACTCCAACTCCCACCCACCCCAGGCATAATCTTAGCAGATTAGGTATAGTTGTATTGGTACAAATATCCATAGCAACTTTAAGTAAGTAAACAAATAGTTAAACAAATTCCTAGAATGAAAGATGCAGACAGAAGTCCAGCAGTAAGATGGGGGCTATCCAGTCTTTTGCAATGAGTGTCACATGTACGATTTTCTCCCAGTGGGTGAGAGGTCTTAGTTGTTCACTAGGTGCAAGGAGCTCTTTGCTCTCAGGGAATAAGTCTGATATCAAGAGTATAGAGTAGCAGACCTGGAGGAACTAAGGAAGACAGAGAAGTATATAGATGAGACCTACAGGGATGTAGTACTGAAATCCCACCTCCAGTCTGGCAGCTTTTCTGTAGCCATGGAGAAGACAGGTCACATGAAAGGAGTGCATCACTTTGGTGTTGTAGGAAGTCATCCTGTAGCTAGGACCTGTCTTCCAGCTGGTGTAAAACCTTCTTCAGGGCTATGTGCCCATGAGGGAAGGGTTAGGATGGCCATTATAGTTGATGATTCAATCATTAGGCATGTAGATATCTGGGTAGCTGGTAGACATGAGGATCACCTGGTAACATGCCTGCCTGATGTGAAGGTAGTGTACCTCATGTGCCACCTAGACAAGGTTTTAGATAGTGCTGGGGAGGAGTCTGCTGTCTTGGTACATCTTGGTACCAATGTCATAGGAAAGTTTGGGGGGAGGTTCTGGAAACCAAATTTAAGCTTCTAGGTAGGAAGTTGAAATCCAGAACTTCCAGGGTATCATTCACAGAAATACTTCCCATTCCGTACTCAGAACCCAAAAGGTAGGCAGAGCTCGGGAGTCTCAATGCGTCGATGAGACAATGGTGCAAAGAAAGGGCTTCAGACTTGTTAGAAAGTGAGAAACATTCTGGGGAAGGGAGGGGCTTTTCCAAAAGGATGGGCTCAAATTTAAGTGGGGTGGAACCAGGTTGTTGGCATTAACCTTATAAAATGAGATGGAGCCGCTTTTAAACTAGATAATAGGGGAAAGCCGACAGTCGCCTGAGAGCGCATGGTTCGGAAGAATGTATCCATGAAGGATGCTAGCAAAACAGAAGTTAGGACATCCTGAGAGAGAGGTTCCAATAAAGGTAAAAGTAACCCAGATGTCTTAAGGTACAGAGCAGACAGAGCTGAAAAATTCCAAATTACTCTGTCAACTGATAACCAGATTGTTACCAACAAGCTCTAAAATGCCTGTATGCAAATGCTAGAAATCTAAAAAATAAGATCGGAGAGTTAGAATATACAGCACTAAATGAAAAGTTAGATATAACTGGCATCTCAGAGACTTGATGGAAAGAGGGCGACCAATGGGACACCGTGATACCTAGCTACAAACTATATCACAATGATAGAGTAGATCAAATTGGTTGGGGGGTTGCACTCTATGTTAGAGAGGGTATTGAGTCACACAGGATAAAGGTTTTGCAGGAAACAAAATACACTGTAGAATATCTATGGATAGAAATTCCATATAAAAAGGGGACGGCAATAGCAGTGGGTATGTACTACCATCCACCTGGCCAGAATGAACAGATGGATGATGAAATGCTAAAAGAAATCAGGGAAGCTAACAAAAGTTACAACACAGTAATAATGGGTGATTTCAATTGTCCCGGTATCGACTGGGTCAATGTCATATCAGGACATGCTAGGGAGATAAAGTTTCTAGATGAAATAAATGACTGCATCTTGGAGCAGCTGATTCATGAACCAACAAAAGGGGAAGCTATTTTATACCTAGTCCTTAGTGGAACACAAGATCTGGTGCAAGAGATAACGGTATTGAGGTCACTTGGCAATAGTGATCATAGCATGATCGCATTTGATTTAATAAATGAAGGGAAGGGAGGTTTTCACTGGGCAGCTGTGCAAAGCAGAGCACACAGGCACTTCCAGGGATGGCCCCAACATCATCGGGGGCCTGAATAAGAGCAACCGGAGCAGAGGAACCCACCAGGAGGTCTTTGCTGGGCAGCCATGCAGAGCAGAGGACACAGGTGGTTCCCCGGATGGCTCCAATGCCATTGAGACCTGGATAAGAACAGCTGGAGAAGAGGAACTCATTGGGAGGTGTTCGCTGGGAAGCCATGCAGAGCGTAGGACACAGGTGGTACCCCGGATGGCCCCAATGCCATTGAGACCTGGAGAAGAACAGCTGGAGAAGAAGAACTCATTGGGAGGTGTTCGCTGGGCAGCTGTGCAGAGCGTAGGATACAGGCAGTTCCCCAGACGGCCCCAACATCATCAGGGGCCTGAATAAGACTCAGTTGTTTTTTAGGCACGTGGCCTTTGGC
The DNA here is from genome assembly GCA_033557465.1 of Ichthyophis bannanicus. Taxonomy (NCBI): domain Eukaryota; kingdom Metazoa; phylum Chordata; class Amphibia; order Gymnophiona; family Ichthyophiidae; genus Ichthyophis; species Ichthyophis bannanicus. Next base: position 1,350,858,286 of record CM066032.1, read on the forward strand.
ACGCAGTTATGCTGTGATCAAAGGGGCGCTATACAAGGGGCATTTTAGGCCCCTTGTGAGCCCCTTTGGAGCAGCGTGGGAGCAGTATGAAAATTGTGGCCGGCTAGTCTGTCCATATGGAGAAATGTAAGAAGAAATTGGCACCTTTGGAAGTAATTAAAGGCCCAATGGACAGACATTTGCAGGCTAAGGAAGCGGAGGTTAACCCCCCGCAGATACTTACTTCCTCATTCTGAGAGAACCGGGGGTCTCACTGAGCTCTCCGGAGCGTATTTCACCTCTCCCCCCATCTAGTAGGCTACCATCTGATTCTGAACATATTGGAGGATTGTTACAGCAGAGTACTGTAACGATTAAAATCATGAAAATCACCTGTAATACCTGAAGACTGGAGGATGGCCAATGTAACGCCAATTTTTAAAAAGGGTTCCAGGGGTGATCCGGGAAACTACAGACCAGTGAGCCTGACATCAGTACCGGGAAAAACGGTAGAAACCATAATAAAGAACAAAATTACTGAACATGTAGATAGTCATGGCTTAATGGGAGACAGCCAAAATGGCTTTAGATAAGGAAGATCTTGTCTTACTAATCTGTTATGTTTTTTTTGAAGGTGTGAATAAACAATAGTCAGTTGATATAATGTATCTGGACTTTCAGAAAGCCTTTGACGAGGTCCCTCATCAGAGGCTTTTGGCAAAACTAAAAAGTCATGGGATAGAAGGCAGTGTACTATTGTGGATCAGGAACTGGTTAAAAGATAGAAAACAGACAGTAGGCCTAAACAGCCAATTTTCCCAATGGAGAAAGGTGAATAGTGGAGTACCCCAGGGATCTGTGCTGAGTCTGCTGCTTTTTGACATATTCATAAATGACCTGGAAAAGGGAATAACGAGTGCGGTTATCAAATTTGCAGATCACACAAAACTATTTAAAGTTGTTAAAACCCATGAGGATTGTGGAAGAGGATTGCAAGAGGATCTTGATAAATTGGAAGATTGGGCATCCAAATGGCAGATGAAATTTAATGTGGACAAATGCAAAGTTATGCACCTAGGAAAGAACAACCCAAATTATGGTTACACAATGCAAGGTTCCACATTAGGAACCACCACCCAGGAAAAAGATTTAGGTGTCATTGTGGATAACATGTTAAAACCCTCTGTCCAGTGTGCAGCGGCGGCCAAGAGAGCAAATAGAATGCTAGGTATCATAAGAAAAGGAATGGAAAATAAAACAAAGGATATTATAATGCCTCTGTATCGTTCCATGGTGTGACCGCACCTTGGGTATTGTGTGCAATTCTGGTCACCGTATCTTAAAAAGGATATAGCGTTATTAGAAAAGGTACAGAGAAGAGCCACCAAAATGGTAAAGGGGATGGAAGGATACCCCTATGAAGAGAGGCTAAAAAGGTTAGGGCTCTTCAACCTGGAAAATAGACGGCTGAGGGGAGATATGATAGCAGTCAATATATTAATGAATGGAGTGGAATGGATAAACGTAGATCGATTGTTTATGTCATCAGAATATAGAAAGACTAGAGGACATGCAATGAAGCTACAGGGTAAATAATTTAAGACTAATAAGAGAAAATATTTTTTTCACTCAACGTGTAATCAAACTCTGGAATTTGTTACTGGAGGATGTAGTAAAGGCTATTAGTGTAGCTGGGTTTAAAAAAGGTTTGGACAAGTTCCTGGAGGAAAGATCCATAAACCATTATTAAAAGGGACTCAGGATATCACTGCTTGACCCAATACAAGCACTGAGGAACTTGTGTCTTTTGGGGAGACTGCTAGGTACTTATGACCTAGATTGGCCACTGGAAACAGGATACTGGGCTTGATGGACCTTGGTCTGTCCCAGTATGGCATATCTTATACGTATTCTTATGTACTCCTTCTGTGATACCTTCTGTTTATAAGGCTGTAGTATGGTCCCCACCTCCACTTGATACCAGGGATATTCCTGATTCTCTGGTCTCTCTGGTTGATATATGGAGAGTGGTGACACGTACAGAGCAGACTCTGGTCTCCACTGTTGCCCAGCTCTGTACATTCTCGCAGGAGACTTGCAGGGCTGGACAAGATTGAAAATTGTTTGGATTGCTTGGCTAATCAAATTCTTAAATGTCAACAGCAAAAGTCTTCCTTACAGGCAGTTAATGCCTCGGCAGGTAAAGATATTCTGGCTATGCATCGTAAATTAGAAGCGTTTGAAAATTCCCTTAGATCTAGGAATATTCATTTTTTGAATTTCCCCTTTTTCTCAGCTATTGTCCCCAGAGATATTGTTAAGGAAGTACCTCAAAGAGGCATTGGCTTTATCCAATGCTGATTTGATGGGGCTTTTAAAACTGTTTTATTTACCTTTGGGGAAGGTGTCCGGAGTATCACCTGAGGGTTATGATATTTTGTAATCTCAGTTGGTTAATTTAACACAGTTTTTAGAGGACTTTAAGGACACCATCTCCACAAGAGCTACCTTGGTGGTTACCTTTATGTCTCAACAAGACAAGATTATTGTTTTTCAAAGTTACTTTAAGAATAAGGTTTATGTTTTTTGTGGGACTAGAATTCAGTTATTTCTGGATGTCTCAAGAGCCATGCAACTTTAGAGAAGGGCTTTTTTGGCCCATACACCAAGGGTGCTAACTCTTGGGGCATCCTTTTTTGTTCGATAATCCTGTAAATGCTTGGTCACTTTTCAGGGTTCTAAGTTTTGCTTCACAGAATCTCTACACTAAGGGGTATGTTTACTAAAGTGCATTAGTGCAAATCGCGTTAGGAGCCGCGTTAGTGAAAGGAAAGCCAAAAAAGGACATGGGCGGGACATCGTAACGACTAACGCGCGTTCCAAAAACTAACGAGCGGTACAGGGCGCCGTGGCGCGTTACTGCGCGTTAATCATATGAAGGCGTACAGACACAAATCATTGAAACAGAGCTGTAGCACAATGGTTAGTGTACTCACCGCTGTTACAGCAGTGTAAACCGCGCTGATGTCTAATAGTGCGGTATATAAGAATTGTTAATAAATAAAATATAAATAAATGGGTTCAAGTCCCCAGTGTGCCTAACGCAGAATGCTGTGCCAGGCAGCACCCTATACATTACATAGGGAATGAGGAGGCATGTTTTTCTTTACGTTCAGTAGTTGTTAGTGAAACACACTCTCGCAGTGCGCATAGCCATGTACGTTGGTACGTGCGTGGCTGCGTGTGTTGTTACGGGCGTAGGTATGTGCGTTGGTACGTGCGTACAATCGTGCGTGGGTACGTGTGTTTTTACCAGCGTGGGCATCTTATAGTACAGACACTTTAGGGTGTCTTGCACCTATGCACTATGCTAACAGATGTATGTGTGATGGCCTATGGTTTATCAGAGCCTGAGAGCAGGCGCTGGATCTTCCCAGGGTTGGATTGTGCCAGTCACACCCATGATGCACTGCACATGCAAATCAGCTGTCCACAGATACACACCATGGGGAATGCACCCCCACAGCACCTCGGCCTGGTAGGGGGAAGTGACCATGTGCACCCCCACAGCACCTCGGCCTGGTAGGGGGTACTGACCGTGTGTTGTATTGGCACAGAGTAGCTACACACCATCACATTGTGCGGGTACTGTGCTCACCCTGAGGGTGCAGTGAGGCGCCCAGCACCAGGTCCACAGCACCGTCCATGGCTGAAAGAGGCCATGGCGCAGGTCCAAAGCAGTGTTAATGTGCGAGATAGGTAGTTTCTGCACAAACACCTTGCAGTCAGGTGTAGCCCCCATGGACCCCCAGGTGGCCCATGTCACCCCCCCCCCCCCAGTGGCAAACAGGGTCCCCCAACAATAGATCCACCTTCTACCTCCCTGCAAAGGTGGCAGTAGAGAGGAACATCAACCCCAGTTCTGGTGAGGAACAGACACCCCACAGGGCAGGCACCGCAGCTCTGTACGCAGACAGACATCAGGCCTGGATATGGTAAGCTGCACCCCACCACTATCTGATATACTCCTGCAGCAAGCCATCAGCCACTGCACCCTGCAAGCCACTCCATCAAGACACATACCAGCTGCAAACAGTCTGCTAGTTAGTCCATAATGCATGTACCCAGTGGATATGCATGCACCCAGAACTGGGATGTCAGCATACACAGCAAGCAGATAAATCAGTGACTGGGCCCCAAAAGAAAACCCATATCACATGAGAGAAATACTATATAGCACTATGGGGGTGCCTAGCAATGCTGTGGTCACTGCACAGTCAGGGTGAGAGTGATCTCTCAGCAGGACATACTAAGGTCACCCTGTCTGTGTAGGTGGTGGCCAGGCACTAAAATGTGCCTGTCACTGCCCTATGCCCTGTGCAGATGCACCCTGGCCAGGCCACCCTGTCCGGCCTATACCCATGGTACCTTGCTCCTCATTATGCACATTGGCAGCTCAATACTGGCAACATTGCTGGCAGTGTGGGCTGTGGAAGGTGTTTGCAGCCACCACACACTGGATAGACAGACAGACACCCCCACACCTATGCCAGCATTGTGCAACTATAGAGGTGTTCAGCAGCCATACCCACCACACCAGTCCTGGGCACAGTTCAGGCATGGATATTGTACGCAAGACTGTTGGGGGTCACTCCCCATGGTGGTACGCACTGTCAGAGACCAGACCTGCAGCACACACCACAGACAGCAGAATGATTGTTATGGTGGAGCTCACTGAGCAAACTGTGCTTAATGTAGGAATTGATATCTGCCAGTTATCACAGGAAATGTTTGATAGCTGTGTACCATATACCCAGGTGTAGGGTGGCATTGCTAAGGTATGCAACTGCTAGTATTGGGAGATACAGGCAGGGCCCAATGTCCTGCTTCTCCAGGAGGCATTGGCCAATGGGGCCTGTGGGTGTGTCTGGCCCTGTTGGCTGCTGCTTTACGGCAGAGTTCCCCAACTCCAGTCCTGGCGTTCCAAACCTGTTCGGGTTTTCATGCTGTCCCTCATAAATATGCATGAGCTACATCTGCATACCATGGGGGTGGTGCATAGATATGCAGCACAGGCATCTTTATTAGAGGCAGCATGGAACATGAATGGTGTGGACCCTCCAGGACTGCAATTGCGAGACTCTGCTCTGGGTAATGCACCTGTTTCTGATGTCTGTGTTTGGTGTGGTATAATATAGGCGTATTAACCATGCGTATGTTCTCTGCAATAATGGGGTGGCTTTACTATCACTGTTTAGTGGTGGGTAAAACTATGGGGACTGGGTTGGCAGGAGCCCCAGCTGGGATTTGAAACTGTGACCCTCTGGCCTTACAGGCACTGGCTGTGTCTGTTGCACCACACTGTGGCCACAGAGATGGTGCAGTCCCTGGAGTTAGTTAAAGCGGCCTGACGAGTCAGTAACCCTGCTCTGCACAGGTTTACTGTGGGCTCATTTACCTTGTATGGAGACAAAGGTGCACATAAACCTCAAAACAGACCTCAAACATAGGGGCAAACACCCATAACCAAGCTGGGCAACAATGATATCATTGGGCAACATTACACACCACTCCCAGGACAGCTCCATCACAATGAAATGATCTTTGAAAGGGTCTATGGAGCGTAGACCCTTCCAAACATCATTTCTTTCTTTGGTGCTTTCCAGGGAGTGTTGTTCATTGTTGCCCATTGCTATCACTGTTGCCCAGCTGAATTGTGCTTTTTACAATGTTTCTTGTGGTCATTCTTAAGGTTTTATGTGAACGTTTGGTCTTTGCACATGTATCACACTGCTCACGTTTTGTAGGTTTCCCCGGTTTTGCTGTACATTGCTGACGGAAATGGTTTCTCTTCCCTTTAATATGCCTTTAACGACAGGTTTTCATTCGCGTTGGAATTGAGCTCAGAAATTCAGCGCGTTAGTATGAGGGGAGCCTCTCCCCGCCCACTCTCCGCCCATTGACCCCTTCTCTCCGCCCACTCTCCACCTTCTGCGCTGTTTTAACGCGCCGCAGAGGTTTACGATCGTTAACTGCGGTTAACGCGCGTAAAGTACGTTTAACGATCGTTAGCACGTCAGAACGCGCGTTCGGATGTGCGAATGATCGTTAAACGTACTTTACGCGCGTTAATCACGATTACCGCACTTTAGTAAACATCCCCCTTAGAGGCCTTTTTGGTCAAGTGCGAGAAACAAGTGATGGGGTGATATAAATGGTGGGATTTAGAGTGGCTGAAGCTCATAAGGAGTTGTTCCTTTTATTTTCATATGATCCTTTTGTTTTCATAAATTCTCCTCGAGATGTGGACTAATTGATTTAGTAATTGCTTTGTTATATGAAAAATCATGTTTGATTATTTTCTATTGTGTAACCTCCATATTTGCTTTGTAAGTATCGATATGGAAAATAATAAATAAATAAATGGAGGACAGCACGGAAATTCACAGTACTAGCTTTTAACTTTCAAAAGGGACACTGAAAAATGAGGAAAATGCTTAAGAAAAAACTAAAAGGAGCAGCTACAAAGATTAAAGATTTACATCAAACATGGGTATTGTTTAAAAATACCATCTTGGAAGCCCAGACTAGATGTATTCCATGCTTTAAGAAAGGTGGAAGGAAGGCCAAAAACCTGCCAGCAAAGTTTAAAGGTGAGGTCAGAGAGGCTGTTGTAAAAAAAAAAAAGGATCTTTCAGGAAATGGAAAAAGACCTGGAAATAGCGAGTGAGGTGATCAAATTTTCAGATGACACAAAATTATTCAAAGTTGTTAAAACACAAAAGGATTGTGAAGAATTGCAAGAAGACCTTGATAAATTGGATGACTGGATGTTCAAATGGCAGATGAACTTTAATGTGGACAAGTGCAAAGTTATGTACTTAAAGAAGAAGAACCCAAACTACAGTTACATGATGCACATTAGGAACCACCACATAGGAAAAGGATTTAGCTGTCATCATGGATAATATGTCGATACCCTCTGCCCAGTGTGTAGTGGCTGCCAAGAAAGCAAATAGAATGCTGGGAATCTTAAGACAAGGAATTGAGAATAAAACCCAGGATATTATAACGCTCCTGTATCATTCCATGGTGCAACTGCACCTTGAATATTGTAGGAAATTCTGGTTGCCATATCTTAAAAATGATATAGCAGAATTAGAAAAGATACAGAGAAGAGGCACCAAAATGGTAAAGGGGATGGAAGGATACCCCTAAGAGGAAAGGCTTAAAAGGTTAGGACTCTTAACTTGGAAAAAAGATGGCTGAGGGGGAATATGATAAAGGTCTATAAAATAATGAATGGAGCGGAATGGGTTAACAGATTGGTTGTTTACGCCTGCAAAAGTAGAAAGAGTAGGGGACACGCAATGAAGCTACAATGTAGCCCATTTAAGACTAGTAGGAAACAATATTTTTTCACTCAGTGTGTAATCAAACACTAGGGGGTATGTTTACTAAACCATCTTAATGTTACCGGCGCTAGTTGCAGCGATAATGTGAAGAATGCCATATAAGGAGTGGGCGTTCCGGCGGCAAGGTAGCAAGACTCTGTATGGCGTGATAGTGTGCGCCGTGGCACATTAACGCGTATTAACCCTAGGTTTATGCCAGCGCAGGGTTAGAAGCTAGAATGATGTAGCCCACTGGTTACTGCAATGACTGTGGAAGAAGAGGTCATGGATTTGACCCCGCAGTGGTGTCATGTAAGAAGGCTGTCTGAGGCATTTCCCTTTTTTTAATTTAAATCAGTGCTGCCCGCAAAAACACCCTCACAGTACCGTAACATAAGGTGCCTCATAAGGTGCCCCTATAAGGCACTCCATAGGGCACACTATAAAGTTTCCTGTCCGCCAAGGCGCCTTCTAATGTGCCCCATAGGGCGCTTTATAGGGCGACTTATAGGGCACCTTATGAGGCACCATAAGGTTACAGCACTGTGAGGGTGCTTTTTGCTGGTGTAAATTAAAAGGAAAAGACTCAAGACAGCCTTATTAAATCACACCACTGTGGGATCAAACCCATGACCTCTGCCTCTACAGTCATTGAACTAACCAGTGGGCTACATCTCTATAGCTATAAACACACCGCTGGCTGGTTACAGAAAGACTGCAGGTCACCACACAAACTGTCTGCTGTGGTTACCAGGATAGGGCAAACCCACCCATACCCATGATGCACTGCACATGCAGATCAGCAGTCTACAGCTGATCACAAGATGGGGTATGCACCCCCACAGCACCTCGGCCTGGTAGGGGGAACTGACCGTGTGTGTTACTGGCACAGAGTAGCTACAAACCGTGACATTGTGTGGGTCCTGTGCTCACCCTGAGGGTGAGGTGTGGCACCCAGCACCAGGTCCGCAGCGCCTGGCTTGGATGAGATAGGCTATGCTGCAGATTCCCATCAGTGCCAGTGTGTGATAGGTAGTCCTTGCAGACACACATTGGATACACCTGTGTCCATCTGTATTTCCCAGTCATGTCTAGCCCTTGTGGACTATGATGCACCCAGAATAGTGCATATCCTGTGTGGGTGCCATGGTCACATGTTATAGGTGAGGGGGGTGTTTGGACCCAAAAGCGGATTATGTAGCACCACCCAACCCGCCCTCTGTGGCTCAGGGTGGGTGACAGGATCTCCCACCAACAGATCCACATTCTACATCTCTGCAATGGTGGCAGTAGAGGGGACAATCAACCCCAGTCCTGCTGGGGACTAGGCACCCTACAGGGCAGTCAATTCAGATCTGTATGCATCACATAGGGCACTGGCAGTAGGCATGGAAAAGCTCAGCTGCCCCCCACCACTATCTGACATTCACCAGCAGAGGGCACAGCCAGTCTCCACCCACTGCACCCTGCAATGTGTTCCAGCCATACACATGCTAACTGTAGACAGTCTGCTAGCTAGTACATAGCACATGTTCCTGGAAAAACTGTGTGCACCCAAAAATGGGATGTAAGCACAAACACCAAGCAGATAGGTCAGTGATTGGGCCCCAGAAAAGGAAACTCACAAATATCACTTGAGAGAAACAGTGTCTAACACTATGTGGGAACCTTGACATGCCATGGTCACTGCTCAGTGAGAGTGACCTCCCAGCATGACATGCTGTGGCCACCCTGTCCATGCAGGTGGTGGTTGGGCACTACAGTGTCCCAGCCATTGCCCTATACCCTGTGCAGATGCATTCTGCCCAGACCGCCCTGTCCGGGCCATACCCACAATACCTTGCTCCTCATTATGCACATTGGCAGGCTAATGCTGGAAACAGTGTAAGCATTGTGGGCTCAGTAAGGTTTAGGCAGCCACAAAACACTGGATAGACGTACACACACTCCCACACCTATTTCAGTACTGTGCAAAGATAGAGGTGGTTGGCAGCCCTGCCCACCACACCAGTCCTGAGCACAGTGCTGGCATTGCTAAGGTATTCAATACTGTTAGGGTCACTCTCTGGGGTGGTAACATTGTCAGACAAAAAAGGAAACACGCTCCACATATTTCAGAAAGGTTGCTATGATGAATCTCTGTTAACAAATTGTGTTTAATTTAGGATTTGTTATCTGTTATTAATCATAGCAACTGTTCGATATATGTGGAGCTTGTTTCCTTGTTTCTGACGGTGCTACGGTAGGCAGGTGCTAGTAGTGGTAACTGCTGCCCCGCGCCAGGCCCAACAGCCTGACTCTCCATGAGGCTTTGGATAGTGGAGCCTGTGGGTGTGGGTGTGGGTGTGGGTGTTTGTGCCCCTGTTGGCCGATGTTCTAGGGCAGAGGTTCCCAACTCCAGTCCTGGAGGGCTAAACACCTTTCAGGTTTTCAGGCTGTCCCTAATAAATATGCATGAGATGCATTTGCATTGTGTTTGGCCCTCCAGGAGCGGAGTTGGGAACCTCTGCTCTAGGGAGTGCACATGTTTATGTTGTATGTGCTATGTACACCCCACTCCCCCCCCCCCACCCCACTCCTAGCTTCCTTCTTCAGTGACAAGATCTCTTCCCTAAGAGCCTCCCTTCCTTCTTGTCCTGCTCCAATCTAGTCCCCCCCCCCCCTGCTGCCTCACCCCCTCCCTCCTCCTGCCTCTCTCACACATGGGCCTCTTTCTCTCTAATCACCTCAGCTGAGCTTCACCAGCTCATCTCCTCCTCCAGCAAAACATCCTGCCCTCTCGATCCCATTCCCTCCACCTGGCTACTTACTCCTTCCCTGGCACTTCTACCCCCTATTCTCACCATGCTCAATACCAGTCTTTCCACAGGGACCTTTCCTCAACCTTGGAAGCATGCCTTAATCCACCCCATCCTCAAAAAACCCACACTTGACCCTATGGTTCCTGCCCATTACCGCCCTGTTTCTAATCTCCCCTTCCTATCTAAACTTCTTGAAAAGGTTGTTTTTGCACAGCTTTCTCACCACCTTGACTCCATTAATTTCCTTCACCCCCGTCAATCTGGGTTCCGCACGGGTCACAGTATTGAAACTGTTTTACTTGCCTTCACGAATTCCCTGCATGCTGCTCACGATCACGGGGAGATATCGGTGGCGGTGGCGTTGGAGCTATCTGCTGCCTTCGACCTTGTCGACCACTCTCTTCTTCTCCTCCGTCTACGTGAAGCAGGTCTTTGTAGTACTGTTCATCACTGGTTTCATTCCTTCCTCTCCTCCAGGTCTTGCTCTGTCTTACCTTCTTCCCCTTCCACCCCTCCCTCTGATCCGTTTCCTCTACCCTGTGGTGTCCCCCAGAGTTCTGTGCTCGCTCCTCTCCTCTTTAACCTCTTTCTCACTCCTCTTGCCCTTCTAATTCAACAGTCTGGGATTTCTGCATTCTATTACGCCGATGATATCATCCTCCTTCACCACACCTCCCCCCCCTCACCTTGATCTCTCCCCACTCAACTCCTGCCTTTCTACCGTTGCAACTTGTTTAACCCAGAACTGTCTTCACCTCAACTTAGCTAAAACCACTGCGATCTGGTTCTCCCACGGCAGTCCACCCCCCACACTGGCCCCATCCTTTTCTGATTCCCCTATCCCCCTAGTCTCCACTTTCCACTATCTGGGTGTGCTCTTTGACTCTGATCTTTCTTTCCAGGCCCACGTCTCTCATATCACCAGGACTTCCTTCTTCTTTCTACGTCAAGTTCGCGCAATTCGCCCCTTTCTCACCCCGCCTGCCTCGCCACACTCCTACTATCACTAGTTATGTCGCGCCTAGATTTCTCAAATTCCAACCTCATTGGTCTTCCCAAATCCCAACTTAATAGAATGCAAAGGATCCAGAATACCGCTGCTCGCATCATCACCCACTCTTCCCCGCGGGACCACATTTCACCATTACTTGTTCACCTTCACTGGCTACCTGTCACCTTTCGCTCCCAGTTCAAACTACTTGCCCTTGTCCACCAGGCACTTCACACCAACGCCCCGCAATATCTGGCAGACCTCATCACCTTCCACACCCCTAGACACACACCTCGTTCATTTCACCTCAACCGCCTCCACCTTCCCTCCCCCTCCCTTGCGCACCTTCAGTCCACTCGTTCCTCAGCCTTCTTCTTTGCAGGCCACGCCCTCTGGAACTCACTCCCCACTTCCCTTCGTCTAGAGCCCCACCTCCCTACCTTTAAATGTAATCTAAAAACCCACCTCTTCTCCCTTGCCTTTGATTTTCCCTCCCCCTTTGTGTGACCTAACCTTGAGTCTTGTGCACTCTTCTTCTCTTTTACTACCTATCTATCATGAGTTGTAACTTCCTTTCCTTTTCTGGCCTGGCGCCACCCTCTTTTAATTTTTGTACTTTGTAAACCGCTCTGCTTATTTAAGGGTAGTATATCAAATTCAATAAACATAAACATGTAGGTTAAAATATAGGGACATGGTCTGCAGGAGGCACAGCTGGGACTTGAACTTGTGACCTTCTGCCCCTGAACACACTGGCTGTGTGTACTGCACGAAACTATTGCCACAGAGTCAGGTCATTCCATGGGGATACCATGACTGTTCTTCAGACAGACCTTGTCTGTTGCACTGCTTGCCACCCACCTAAACAGGGCTTTGCCTTGATCTGCTGTAGGCAGATCCAACAGCCCCCTCCACCATGCTGACATGCCCTTATGCTGGTGGTGCGCAGTCCCAGGCCATCCAGTGTGCGGGTAGGCGGCTACCTATGGTGTGGGGTCTGGGGTAGGGGTGCCTACATAGACATCCACGCTTCCCCCCGGCACCGCCTGCCAATGTTATCTGCCCTTTGGGGTACCTGCTGGGTACTGTCCCCTGGATGGGACACTGTGGCACACACACTCATGGGCATGTTTGACGTTTGTCAGTTGTGATCTTGCTTATTTTCCATTTCTGCGTTCCTATGTGCCAACTAGGCATCTGCCTAGTCCACCCTGTGCCCCAGCTGTCCCACTGCATGTCCTGCCTGCAGACCCCCGTACCCCATTTGCAGCATCACCATAGTGCCCTTTCATACTTGGGCACTATGCTCTTGCTGCACATGTAACACTACTATCACTTTTCTTGGTCTCCCTGCCTTTGCTGTACATTGCTGACTGAAATGGCTTCTCTCTCCTGTAATTGTGCCTCTAACGCCTGGTTTTCACTCGCGGTAAATTTCGGCACTTCATTTCACAGCGTTAGTGTAACAGGAGCCTCTCCCCACCCACTCCCCGACCACTGACCCATTCTCTCTGCCCTCTCTCCACCCTCTGTGTGATTTAACGCCGCCGGAGACGTTATTTGCGGTATCGCGCGATACCGTCACGTATCGCGCGATACCGTCACGTATCGCGCGATAACGTCACGTATCGCGCGATAACGTCACGTATCGCGCGATAACGTCACGTATCGCGCGATAACGTCACGTATCGCGCGATAACGTCACGTATCGCGCGATAACGTCACGTATCGCGCGATAACGTCACGTATCGCGCGATAACGTCACCGCTGCCACGTTATCGCGGTTTAGTAAACATACCCCTAGAATTCGTTACTGAACAATGTAGTAAAAGTTGTTAGTGTAGATGGGTTTAAAAAAGGTTTGGACAAGTTCCTAGAGGTAAAGTCCATAAACCATTATTAAAGAGGACCATGGAAATCCATTGCTTATCCCAGGATAAGCATTGTGGAATCGGTTTACCTTTTTGGGAAACTGAAAAGTATCTGTGACCTGCATTGGCTGCTATTGTCAGGCCCGTACCTAGCCCTGTGGAGCGGTGCATCCGCACAGAGCGCAAAGGCTTAAGGGGTGCATTTTAGCTGTCTGCCGTTGCCTGCTGCCGCATGCTAAGCAGATCTGTCCCTCCCTGCAGGGAGGGACAGATCTGCTTAGCATGCCGGCGACTTGCACATCGGGCCACCTCTTCTCTCCCGCCATGCGGGGGGGCGGGCACATGCCCGATGTGCAAGTCGCACAGGGCGCGATTTACACTCAGTACAGCCCTAGCTATTGTAAACAGGATACTGGGCTTGATGGACCTTGGTCTGACCCAGTATGGCATTTCTTATGTTCTTAAATTCAAAAAAGGTCTTAAAACCTTTGCTTTCCCGCAAGCTTTTGATGAAAGGCAACGCTACTTTCCTCCCCTTATTGAATACCTCTCCCTTAACTTCTTGGCTCCCTATCTACTCCCCCCCCCCCAACTCTCTTGAGAATTTTAGCTCTTATTGTAAACTGCTTTGATAGACTCTTGCAAAGAAGTATAGCAAGCAACCATCAAGAAATATAGAAATAAATATCAAATAAAACGAAACAATCACAATGTCCCCACGATTCCAGATACTAGGGCCTGAAATGGGCAACGTCGTGCCGCAGATGATATTCTTACAAGAAATGGACGAATCCACTGTAGGCCTTGGAATAGAGGAAGGAAAAGCAAGTGCTAGCTGGGGCTGAGCGTTGACCTTTTAAATATACTGTTATCACACAGTGAATGAGGCAGTCCTAATGAGATCTATATCTTAAACTGGTAGAGTATTTAATGGCCGATATTTAAATAATTCCTTGAGGCTATGAACCCAGAAAGGCTTTCAGCCAAAGTAAAGACAGAAGCACTGGACGACATGCAAAGGAATGTGAAAATGACACAGGGGCACAATTCATGATTATTGCAACAAAAGGCAATGAGGGAAAGCCGTGGCAGGGGGCGACTGAAATGCTTCTGGAAAGAATACAACCCATGCTGAGCACTATATACTATTTTACCTAAGCAGAAAGTGACTGCAAGAAAAAGAAGCTATTTTAACCAGTACATGGAGCAGATATTTCCAGAAAAAGCAAGATACATGTAGTCAGTAACCCCAAAGATTTATTTTTACAAAATGACTCATCCCTCTGTGGGTGGCAGAAGCCCTTTGAAAGGAAACTTTCATAAAGAATCTTATATCAGTTTTATGTTGTTCAACCAGGTACTATGCATGATTCATAAAATAAAACCTCCTATTTAGAAACCTGTATAATTACACAGTTACATTTTCTAGTTAGTTTCCACAAAGAGCACATCAATGGACGGATTTTAACTCACTTCAAACCACAATGTGGGTATCAGTCTGTACAAATTCTCTTTTTCCACAAACATACATATTCTTAGGACTCACCAGAGCTTGGCGCTACTTTAAAAACTAATTTTTTTCCCTGAATGCACAGAGTATGATCTAAACACAACTCAACAGAGCTGTTTCAGCTTAAAAAGTGGATAAGGTTACCAGATATTTTGCAGACAAATCTGGGACTTATACGAAGTGTGTTTTGGGGGGTAGGACACCTTAGTTCCAAATTTAAGAAGAGGAAACATTACCCTGCCCCCCCCCCATCAATTCTATGACAGCAACACTACCACTTCCAAGCAGACAATTTGAAAGAAAAAAGTGATGCATTTCCCCCGTACTGTGCAAAAACATAAAGATAATGAATGTAAATTCTTAAAACTGACATATTCAAATCACAAAATTGAAAATGCAGGTTTTTTCTAACCCCCCCCCCCCCTTTTCAATTGCATAATTTATTATTATTTTTTTTTTATTATATCCTGCTTTAATGTTGGAGGAAAAGGTAGGTAATCCTATTTAATAAATACAAGTAGAGTACAGAAATTTCCTAGTTGCAGTTTTTCGCATGCATGCTATTAAGCCCACTTCTCCATCCATATTTGAGAATGTCCATTATTTGCTGAGGTATTAATCCCACACCTCATTCAGCAGCTTGTGACTTACATTTCCTGAGAAACAATGCATTAGGTAGGGGGCGTAAAGTGCCCCACTTTTAAGGTTAACCAGCTGTCCTCGATTTTTGGGGGATTGTCCCTGATTTTAGAGCTATGTCCCCAACCGCCACCTGTTTGGCAGCTTCCTGTCTCAGGCAGCTCTCTTGTCATCACCATTCTGAAAATGGAACAGGGAGTGAATGTGGCCATTTTAAACATTAGAGCCATCATTCATTGGTTGATTGAAGTCATGTGAGTACTGACAATCTATCACAGGTGCATCTAATTTTACTTCAATGGGAATGTGGTTCTTCTATTCATACTGATTTGAATTGTTTAGAAGGGTGCCAATAATCATGTCCTGACCGTATAGAAAAGCTTGCAGTAGATTCTTCCTCTATTTCAATTTTTCTTCCATTTTTTCGAGCTGAGTTCTTCTGTGAGTGTCCTTGGCTTAAAAAGATGGCCGCTGCTTTGTTTTAAAGCTCAGAATATAGCTCTGCCTTTCTTAGGCTACTGGCTCTTGTTCTAAAAGGAAAATCTCCACTATTCAAGGTGTCTCCCATTGAGTCAATTGAATTCCCTTAGCTTAGTTAACTTGTGCTATTATAAAATAAATCAGTCAATCTGCCAACTTAACCCATTTGGAGTTATGGTGTTTAAAGTAAAAATCCAATATTGTTTATAATTCAGTCTCACTTCACTATTGTGTTTTCTTCAACTGAAGGAGACAGGATCTAAGATACTCCACTTTAGATCAGAGAAAGCATGATTTAATGCCTCACAGTGTTTCACTATTGGGGCTGAGAGTGGTTTTGTATTAATCCACGAACAGCATTCCTTAAGACGCTGGATCATAGAGTGTGTTGTCCGCAGGGCCGGCCCGTCCATTGAGCGAGAATGTTTTTTGCACAGGGCCCCGCGTTTCAGGGGGCCCCGCGCAAAAAACATTCTTTTTGAAAAGTAAAATTGAAAAGAAAAAAAAAAAACCTGTCTGCTGCCGCGGTCGGGGCCGCCGCGGCAGAATCGAGCGTGCCGCGGGGCCCCCCTGTGCACGGCAGAGCCTGCCCTCCTTGTAGCAGCTCTCTCTTTAGGGAGCTGAAGTCAGGCGCGCCGGCTTGCAGAGCGCGAGGGAAGAGTTTCTCCCTCGCTGCTCTGTTAAGCCCGCGGGGGCTGATGGGAAGTTCCCATCAGCCCCCGCGGGCTTAACAGAGCAGCGAGGGAGAAACTCTTCCCTCGCGCTCTGCTCTGCACGCCGGCGCGTCTGACTTTTCAGCTCCAACGAGAGCTGCTACACGGAGGGCAGGCTCTGCCATGCACAGGGGGGCCCCGCGGCACGCTCGATTCTGCCGCGGCGGCCCCGACCGCGGCAGCAGACAGGTTTTCTTTTCTTTTAATTTTCGCTGGGCGGGGGGGGGGGGGTTTAGGAGTGTTGCTGGGCTGGGCTGGGCGGGGGGGGGGGGGGTTTGGAGTGTTGATGGGCTGGGCTGGGGGGGGGGTTTAGGAGTGTTGCTGGGCTGGGCTGGGGGGGGGGTTTAGGAGTGTTGATGGGCTGGGCTGGGGGGGGGGTTAGGAGTGTTGATGGGCTGGGGGGGGGGGTTAGGAGTGGTGATGGGCTGGGGGGGTAGGAGTGGTGATGGGCTTGGGGGGGTTTAGGAGTGGTGATGGGCTATGGGGGAGCTAAATCTGTATATGGGCTGATGGGATTAGGACTGAAAGTGGGTTGATGGGGGGTTAGGACTGGTAATGGGCTATGGGGGGGCTTAAACTAAAAATTGGGTGATGGGGGATTAGGACTGGAAATGGGCTGGTGGGATTAGGACTGGGAGTGGGCTGATGGGGAGGTTAGGACTGGTAATGGGTTGGGGGGGGTTGCTAGGACTGGAAATGGGCTGAGTGGAAGGGGGCTTGAACTGCAAATAGCTGATGGGGAGGGGGGCTTGGAATGGGCTCTTAGGGGAAGGAGCTAGGACAGGAAATGGGCTGATGGAGGGGCTAGGATAGGACTGGGAATTGGGTGTTGGGGGAGCTAAGATTGGAAATGGGCTGTGGTGGGGGCTTGGATTGAAATGGACTCATGGAGGGGCTAGAACTGGAAGTAGGTTCATGGGGGGCTTGGATTAGAAATGGGCTGAGTGGAGGGGAGCTAGGATTTAACATGGGCTGATGGTGGGGCTAGGAAAGGACTAGAAATGGGCTGATGGGAGGCTGGTATTGGAAATGAGCTGATGAAGGGACTCGGATAGGACTGGAAATGGATGGGGGAGCTAGGACTGGAAATGGGCTGATGTGGGGACTAGAAGGGAGCGGATACTGGGTGGGGCTGCAACTAAAAGGGAGCTGATGTTGGGGGAGATTAGAAGGGGATGGGGCTGGGAGAGTGAAATGGAGAGGGGAAGAATATTTTGTGTGGGAGGGAAGAAAAATCTACAATTGGCCGGGTATTGGGAGACTAAGGGGCTTGTTTACAAAGCCGCGGTAGTGGTTCGCGATCGCAGCCGCGGCCCCATTGAAATCAATGGGGCCGCTGCTCCGATTACGATCGCAAACCGCTACCGCGGCTTTGTAAACAAGCCCCTAAGTGGGGATTGAGGATGGAGGGGTAAAATTTGAGTGGATGAAATAGGAATGAGGAAAGAGCAAAAGGAGAAAGATTATTATGTTAAAGCAGATGTAGAGAGAGAATGGAAAAAAACTAGAGGAGAGAAGAAAGGACAAATGGACAGCAGACGATGGAGAGTTAGCAGAAGACACAAATAAACCAGAAGAAAGTGACTGGAACAATTGCAACTGAAAAAAAAATGCACAAAAGGTACAAAGATATCTCTTTATTTTGAATTTATTAACTGGAATATGTCAGCTCTGGGAAATGTGCATCATTAATGTCGGTGCTTTGTTTAGTACAAGAGGAAATTAATTTATAGTTTTATTTCAACATTGTTGTACATTCCAAGTTTGGCTTTTAGGGTTCCCAGTTTAATTATTGTCTTCCTGTTTCTAAATTGTGATTACTTGTTTGGTGATGGTCTATGTTCTGCATGTGTAACTGAGCTGAGGTGTTCTGTTTATATAATTCCTATTTGACATTGCCACTTGTTCTCTTTCCCCAGTAGGTCATGTATTGTTATTCTCTGAAATGTATTGGTTTAATATTTGCAGTGTTGCCTTTTGATAGGTAGGGTATGGTGCTTTATGAGTCTTGGTAGTGCTGTTAGGATACGGTGGGTTTGCTATGGGTTCTAAATGGGCAGTGTTTGTAGTAGTTCCTAATGTGCCTGGCGGTTGGCACTGGATTATAGTAATGTAGAAATCTTTGTCTTTCTTTATCCATACACTCATGAAGAGGCATGTTTACTAAAAGTTAGTGTATGGTAACATTATGCAAATATTTATGCAAATGAGGCCCCTTATGCAAATGAGGCCCCGCACCGAGTCTCCGCACATGGCCCCGCACCCCCCTTGGGCCGCCCCTGGTTGTCCGACCCACATACAATTTGTTACAAGGACATTGAAGCACATAGACTACAAAAGTGGATCAACATGAGGTTCTCCGCTGTATTTGAATTAGATCACAGTGTCCAGGGGGCATTGAAGAGGCATCTACTATAGCTAACTGGCAAAACTCACACTCCCCACAGATAAAATGACCTGTTTCCCCCAAATCTGCGTCCTCCTCAGTCAACCACATAATTGGTCAGCATACATAATTGGCAATATTCTTTCCACGCCGATATGCTACAATGGGATGTTCTTGAAAACAAGGATGGCCTTGTAAAACATTCCAATATTTATGTAAAACAGACACAATTATGGGAGCTTTAACCAAAAAAGGTAACACACACACACTAAATTTTCATCATCCAATTTCTGACGTGGTAATAATAACAAACAATCCCCATTTATAAGCCTTTTCAATTACTGACATATAGCGCTGTATATACTTCCTTGCTTGTTTGTTATATTCTTCTCTATTATAGCAAATGTGTCTCAAATGCAAAAATTGACTCATGGGAAGACTTTGGGGTATGTTTACTAAACCGTCTTAATGTTACTGGCGCTAGTTGCAGCGTTAGGGGCATGTTTACTAAACTGCGGTAACATAGCAACGGCTACGTTAACGCGCGTTAACGTAACATAACGTAACGTTAACACGCGTTAACAATACATAATGCGCCTTAACGTTCCCGGCCGCGGTAAGTCCCGCAGAGGGTGGAGAGAGGGTGGAGAGCAATGTTCCCTCTAATTTTCTGTAGGTTGTGTACACATAAAATATCAGCTGTGCAACTTTTGAAGGAAGGTTAAATTTTTGTGCGCCACATGATGACACTCGGAGTTATATACTTTAAAATTTGACTACATTTCAGAATACAGTATGTACACCACATTGATTTTAATCAAAGTAAATGAAAATAGATTACTAAATGAAGCGGAAAATTTCTAGTAATTACAATCACAACTTTTAAATTTTAAGACATCTGTGTTGTTTTCTATCAGAATCAGAACCGTAATTTTTGTGCGCTCTGTTGTAAAGTATGTGCGCTCGCTCGATGAGGTGTGTGCATGCACACACGCGCACAGCTTAGAGGGAACAGTGGTGGAGAGAAGGGGTCAATGGGCGGGGAGTGGGCGGGGAGAGGCCCCTTCCACACTAACATGGGGAAATGAAGGGCTGAATCCTAACGCAACTGAAAACCTGGCGTTAGCACACATTTGCAAGAGAGAGAAACCATTTCAGTGTCAGCAATGTACAGCATAGACAAGGAGCCCAAGAAAGGTGATAGTAGGGCTCCATTTCCAGCAACAGCATAGTGCCCAGGTATGAAAAGCCACTATGGTGATGGCGCAAATAGGGCATGGGGGCTGCAGGCGAGACATGCAGTTAGGGCAACTGGGGCACAGGGTGGACTAGGCGGATGCCTAGGTGGCACATAGGAATGCAGAAAATGGAAACAAGCAAGACAGCAACTGACCAGGGTCAAACATGCCCATGAGTCTGTGCTCCACAGTGTCCCATCCAGGGGACATTACCCAGCAGGTACCCCAAGGGGCACATAACATTGACAGGTGATGCCTGGGGAAGCATGGACATCTATGTAGGCACCCCTACCCCAGAACTCACACCTTAGGCAGCCGCCTACCTGCCCCATGGATGGCCTGGAATGGCGCACCACCAGCACTGACAGCATATGGTCATGGCGGCATGGCAGAGGGGGTAGGTGATTGTGCTGGAGGGAGCAGTGGCACCCACCTGCAGTGGACCTAGGCCATGCCCTGGACCAGTACGTGGTGTGCAGTGAAACAGAAGAGGTCTGGTCGAGGAACGTAAGGGTAGCCCCAGGTACCACTATGTTGCTGTGGCAACAGTGTGGTGCAGTACACTCAGCCAGCATGTCCAGGAGCAGAGGGTCAGAGGTTCAGGTCTCATCTGTGGATCCTGCAGAACATCTCCCCATAGTTTTAGCCCACAGTGCAGCCACAACAACAACATGGGCAAACCCCAATGCAGCGGTGCACAGGGGTACGAACACCCACTCACAAGGGCTCCACTATCAACGGTTTCATGGAGTGCCAGGCTGTTGGCCCCAGCACAGAGCTGCAGTTATCACCAGATCACTACTACTACCCCCTGCGCAGATTAGCAATGTCGGCACTGTGATCAGGACCAGTGCGGCGGGTAGGGTTGTCAACTACCTCGATCTCTGCACAATACTGAGATAGGTATGGGAGTGTGCGTATGTCTCTCCATTGTTTTGTGTCTGCCAACACCTCACTGCACCCACATTGCTCACACTGCTTCCAGCGTTAGCCTGCAAATGTGCATAATGAGGAGCAAGGTATTGTGGGTATGGCCCAGACAGGGCGGATTGGCCAGGATGCATCTGCACAGGGTGGAGGGCAATGGCTGGGACACTGTAGTGCTTGACCACCACCTGCATGGACAGAGTGGCCACAGCAAGTCACGCTGGGGGAGGGGTCACTCTCACTCTGACCGAGCAGTGACCATGGCATGTCTATGTTCCCACATAGTGCCACATATTATTTGCTTCCAGTGCTACCTGTGTGTTCCCAGTTTGGGGCCCAATCACAGGGATACCTGCTTGGTGTCTGTGCTGTGCATCCCACCTCTGGGTACACAGGGGTTCCCCTGTGAGCATGCCCTATGGACTGGTTAGTGGGCTGTCTGCAGTTCACCTGTGCATGGTGGGAACACCTTGTAGGATGGTGCAGTCTGACTGTGCTGTCTGTTGATGAATGGCAGACCGTGGCATGGGGCAGTTGAACCTTCCCCTGCCTAGCCCAAGCATCACTGCTGGTCTGCAATGGTCACAGGTATGGCACTCGCCCAGCAGCCCTGGAGGGCTGTCATGGCTCCTGTCACAGAACCTCCGCATTCAGCATAAGAAAACTGAGGTTCTCTTTATCACAAGAGACCCCAACTTCACTCCACCACCACATATAAGTGTCAAGGGAGCTGACCTAAGCACCAAGGAAACAATAAAATACCTCGGAGTCACACTAGACCATAGGCTCGATATGAAATCACACATAAACAATATCGTAAAATCTGTGTACTTCAAAATACGCACGCTCAGACACCTACGTCCCCTACTAGATCACGAAGACTTCAGAACCATCTACCAAGCTCTGATACTACCGCATTTCGACTTCGCCAACTCCATTCTACAAGGACTCCCACAATCCACCGTAAGCTCCTTACAGCTTGCCATGAACACCGCTGCCAGGGTTCTTCTAGGAGCACCCAAAAATGATCACATCACACCTATCCTCAAACAACTCCATTGGCTCCCTATACACGGAAGACTTACATTCAAAACCCTTACTCTCACTTTTAAGGCCATAAATGGTTTATCGTCCACATCACTTTCTAAACTCATCCAAACCGTCCCATCAAACAGAAATAGGAGACAGGCAGCATTAAACTCACTAACAACCCCAAAGGCTATAACAACGTGCAGCCTATCAACGTCAAACAGAGCTTTCATGTTTAGCGCACCAAAATGCTGGAATTCTCTCCCACCTGATCTCCGGGCCATAACCGACCTAACCCAGTTCAGAAAGGCCCTTAAACTGCACCTTTTCATCAAATACTACCCCACATGAAGCGTAACATAATAGCCCCACCCTAATACAATCCACAGTCTCTCTCCTTGTTCCAAGCATTCCTGCTAACTTTATGTAAATAGTTCGAGCATGTGATCTAGTTAATAGATTATATACTCCATGTAAATAGTTCTCCCATGTTATCCAAGTTGATACTCCTGTTATATGTAATACCAAACAGCCTGTTGTTCTGGTTTCTTTATGTTATCTGTAAACCGCGCTGATGTCAAAGAGTGCGGTATATAAGAAGTTGAAATAAATAAATAAATAAAATAAATCCACCAGCAGGACTGTGGTTGCTGGTACTACAGCCATTCTGCAGGGTGCAGGCGCCTGTCCCACCACACCCTCATCTACAAAAGAGGTGATTGAGGCCCCTTAGGGTATATCGTGCATACCACTTAGACCCATAGTGGCAGTGCTACATAGCCCTCATGCGAGTCTAGACACCCCACAGCCCTGATAACAGGTACCCATGGCAGCCAGACCTTAACACCGGGTATGCACTAATCTGGGTGGTGTCTGGTCCCCCAGGGCCACATGTGACTGCAGAACACAGCTGGAACAGATGTACCTTCAGTTGCACTGCTGGGGACACCTGTCACGCACTGGCAGTGCTGGGGATGTGCAGCAGGACCTATCTCTAGCACCACATGTACTGTGGATCTAGTGCTGGGCGCCCATCCTATCCCTCAGTGTGCACATGGAACCTGCACAATGGCATGGTCTGTAGCTACTCTGTGGCAGTATCACGCACTGTCAGTCCGTCTTACCACGCTGCAGTACCGGAGAGGTGCAGACCCCATTTGGTGGTCAGCTATAGGCCGCTGTTCTGCATGTGCAATGCATCATGGGTGCTGGTGGGATTACCCTATCCTGGCACACAGAGCAGACGTGTTGTGCGGTGACCTGCAGTCCTTCTGTACCCAGCCATTGCTATGCAGCAAGCCATAGAGGTATAGCCTACTGGTTAGTACACTGATGTTCTAGGCAGAGGTCATGGGTTCAATTCCTTGTTGTTCTCTCCTGTCCAAGGCAGATATTTTGCTTGCCTGTGACAGTCATATCTTTGCAGATCCGTGCTGCCAGCCCATAGTACCCTCACCACAATTGCCAACAATCCTTATAAGGCGCTATAAGGCTCCTAATTAGGCACGTTACAGAGCACCTTATTAGGCACGTTATAAGGCATGTTACAAGGCACCTTATTAGGCACAGTACAAGGCACATTATAAGAAACGTTACAAGGCACCTTATTAGGCACAGTACAAGGCACGTTAAGGACGTGCCTTGTACTGTGCCTAATAAGGTGCCTTGTAACATGCCTTATAACATGCATTACCTGACACGGCTTCCTATAATGAAGCCCCGCCCACGCCTTTATATGGGCATCTGTACCTTTACCATGGAACCTAATGCAAATGACATTACCGCAGTTTAGTAAACATGCCCCATTGTTTGTTATTTAATTGTTGTTTGATTTCATTATCATACTGCACGATAGATTGAACTACCACTGTTCCTCCCTTATCTGCCCTGCAAATAACAATTTGCTTATTATCTGCTAGATTTTGTAATATTTTATACTGATGCCGTGACAGATTCCATCTAATCAGCAAATAAGTATTCTTCAAAGATTTTAATTTCTCCAGTACTAAGCATTGATATGCAGATAGCAAGGGATCAGGGGTCCCTACTGGAATCCATTTAGATGGAACATTAACAATGGAGGGGTCTAAAGGACTAGAATGAATAGAAAAATATAATTTGATCATCAGTTTCCGAAAGAAGCTATACAAGGCTTTGAATAAAATAGTCTGACAAATACAATACAAAAAAGAAAAGTGAGCTTTTGTATATGGCATATATTACTATCATCGACTATCCATTGAGTTTTCAAGGCAACATACAGAAGTAGATTTGCCAAGCCTTTCTTCCACATAGTTAATTCCAGTATTGTTGCATTTGTCACAGAAATATGATCCTCCGCTTACAACACCGTCTCATTCTGCTGCTGCCCAGATGGGTGGTGTGTCTTAGTCTAGCATCTCAGGGTTTATCTTGGGAGACCCTGCCAGTAGCTAAGCTACTGATAGCTTAGCTCTCAGCATCACTGATATATACAAGCCTTCACAGCATGACAAACTGCAAACCAAGTGAGGAAAGGAAATAGAATCAGAAGCTATTAAAGGAAGAACAAGATCAACTTTTCTAAAGCTACAAGAGTTAAAGAAAAAATTCCAGCCTCAAATTGGAATGCTACAAGATGCTCAAGGATCCATGTTGAATGATGCTGAGAAGATCAAGAAAAGGTGGAAAGAATATAGAGTCACCATACCATAAAGATCAAGTGAACCAACAGCCGTTTCAACCTATACCTTATGATCAGGAACCATTGGTGATGAAAGAAGTCGAAGTAGCACTGAAAACCTCATCAAAGAACAAAGCACCGGGCATTGATGGCATTCCGAGTGAGTTATTACAGCAATCAGATGAAGCTGTTACCATACTTACAAGGCTCTGCCAAAAAATTTCGAAGACAACATCATGGCAAACTGACTGGAAAAGATCTGTGTTTATATCAATACTAAAGAAAGGTGATCCAACTGACTGTGGAAATTATTACACAATCGCTCTGATCCCACATCCCAGCAAGATTCTACTCAAGATTATTCAGCATAGACTGCAACCGTACCTGGAACGAGAACTACCTGAAGTGCAAGCAGGGTTCAGGAAAGGGCGAGGAATGAGCGACATCATCACGGATGTGAGATGGGTCTTTAAAAAGACTAAAGAATACCAAAAATATATCTATATATGTGTTATTGGCTACAGCAAGGCTTTTGACTGTGTAAACCATGAGAAACTCTAGGCCACATTAAGAAGCATAGGTATACCAGAATACCTGATCATTCTCTTGCACAACCTTTACATTGATCAAGAAGCAACAGTTTGAATGGAACAAGAAGAAACAGATGGTTTAAAATCAGCAAAGGTGTATGACAAGGCTGCATACCTTTCCCCTACCTGTTTAATTTATATGCAGAACAAATCATCAGAGAAGCAGGACTGTATGAAGACAACTGAGATGTGAAGATTGATGGGAGACTCATCAACAACCTTCGCTACGCTGATGATAACATTACTGACTGAAAGCGAAGACGATCTGAAACATTTGCTTCTCAAGAACAAGGAACATAGACTTAAAATGTGCCTGCACCTTAATGTACAGAAGACAAAGATCCTGACAACTGACAAAAATCAATAAGTTCATTGTTAATGGAAAATAAATTGAAATAGTGGACAACTTTAACCTATTTGGATCAACTATCAATAAAGAAGCAACAAGCAATCAAAAAATTAGACAATGCATTGTTCTTGGTAGAATGGCTATGAAAGACCTAGATAAGATTCTCAAGAGCAGAGATGTCTTTCTCCATACAAAGATTCGACTTGTTCAAGCAATGGTATTTTCAATAACATCATATGGATGTGAAAGTTGGACAGTGAAAAAGATGGACAGGAAGAAAATTGATGCCTTTGAATTATAATGCTGGCGATGAATACTATGTATACCATGGACTGTCCGAAGAACAAACCAGTCAGTACTAGAGAAGATCAACGTAAGCTTTCTTTAGAAGCTCAGATGACAAGACTTGGAAATTCATACTTTGGACATATCATGCGAAGAGAGAGATCATTAGAGAAAGACATTATGTTTGGTAAGGTAGAAGATCAACGCAAAAGAGGAAGGCCAGCAATGAGATGAATCGATGCAATTACAACAGCTATGGATGCCAGTCTGTCAACAATGAGCCACCTGACTGAAGACCGAACATAGTTTAGGACAACTATCCAGAAGGTCATCATGAGTGGACACCGACTCAATGGCACTTAACAACAACAACTCCTCTCTTGGCTGCACAACATTGGATTCCTTTCATAGGATTATTTATTTATTTTATTTAGCAAGCATTTGTAGCCCGCTCCTTCCAGTGATCAGAAGCGGGTAGGATTACTATTGTGAAACTGCCGAATCAAGGCAGGTACAAATTTTGTTTACATACAGATTGTCAGAAAAGCACATCATACAGAGTTAACACTTCTTAGCTATGGGGGAGTTCATTTACATATATACATAAATACATATATACAGGATAAGCTTTTTGGCCACAGTGGTCAGGGGCTGCTCCATCTGTGGATTTAGTTCAGGTTGAAATGAGATTGGAAAATGTGCGTTTTGAGTTTCTTTCTGAAGTCTAGAAGGTCATTGCTAGCTCGTAGTTCTGGTGGGAGTTGGTTCCACAGTGTTGGTGCCACATATGAGAAAGCCCTGTGGCTGGTGTTAGCTTTGGCAGATCTTATATCTGTTGGAGTGTGAAGGATGTTGGAATTGTGGGTTCTTCTGTTTCGGGTAGGAGGTTGCGATCTTACTAGGTTGTTGAGGAAGGAAGGTGCTAAGTTGTGGATGAGTTTGAAGGTGGTTGTTAGTATTTTGTATTTTGTTCGAGCTGTTATGGGTAGCCAGTGTAATTGAATTAGCACTGGTGTGATGTGGTCACTTAGATTTTTCTTCATTATGACCCTGGCAGCTACATTTTGTGCCATTTGTAATATGTTTAGGTTTTTTTTAGGTAAACCTTGTAGGATGGCGTTGCAGTAGTCAAAATGTGGCATGATGAGTGCTTGGGCCACTGTTCTGAAGTCTTGGGGATCAATAATATTCCGAATGGGTTGGAGCACTCTAAGCTTGTGGAAAACTGCTCTGTTGGTCTTTCGGAGGTGTTTTTCCATCTTTAGGTCACAGTCAAATGTGACTCCTAGCTACTTTATTTCTTTTTTTGTTTGGTAAGTGTTGTTACATAGTGTTATTGATGTGGGTGGGTCAAAATTCGGTTCTTTGGAGATATACATTACTTCGGTTTTTTTGTGATTAATTGACATACTACTTTGTTGCAACCAGTCTTGCATCTCTCTGATACATGTCTCTAGTGGGTTGTAGTCTGGGTTTTTAGTGTCTAGTTGTGAGTATAGCATGATATCATCGGCATAGATGTGGTAATTAATTTTGTGTCGTGAGAAAATTTTGCATAGTGGCTGCATATATATGTTAAACAGAAGTGCTGAGAGAGCAGAGCCTTGGGGGATTCCCTGCGTTTGGGAGAAAGATTCTGCTTTTTCTCCGTTGAATTGAACCTGTTGTGTTCGATTTGAGATGTAGGATGAGAACCATTTTAGTGGTGTTCCTGTTATTCCTATTGATTTTATCCTATTTATGAGGGTCCCATGATTGACTGTATCAAAAGCAGCGGAGATGTCAATGAATACAAGAATGTACATTTTCTTTTTGTTTTCAAGGCCCTTTAGGAGGTTGTTAAGTAGGACTAGTAACAGGGTTTCAACTCCATGATGTTGCCTGAAGCCATATTGCTGGTCATCAAGAGGAGCATTGTCAGTCATTAGATTTAAGATTCTCATCTTAACCCACAAGGTTCTTTACACAGAAATGCCTCTCTGTTTGGCCAAGCTCCTCGCTCCTTATAATCCTTCAGCTTGAAGCATGATAACCTGCTTGACGCCCCTTCTTCTATAATCATCTGCTTAGAAACCATACAGTTTGCTTCCTTTTCCTAAATGGCACCCTCTCTAACTCCCTATCATCTTACCTCAGGAGAGAATCATCATATACCCTGTTTAAGATTGGCGTTAATGTAAACAGCTATCATGTGCAGGGCTCTGCATGTGGACCTGAGAATAAATGGAATGACTCCAAAGAGTGGAGGAGTGGCCTAGTGGTTGGGGCAAGGTACTTCAGGCCGGAAGGTCGGGGGTTCAAATCCCACTAGAGGACAGCAACCTTGGGCTGGAAGGACTGGGGTTTCTAGTCCTACAGGTGCTTCTTGTGGTCTTGGACAAGCCACTTAACCCTCCATAGCCCATGTTGCCTGTAAAATAGTTATCTCCAAGTTATAATGCCCTGTTCAATGTAATTTCAGTTTGTTCAATGTAAATTGCACTGATGCAGAATAGCACAGTATATAAGAGAATGTAAATAAATAAATAAGCACTGGATGAATCCTCTGATACAACTTTCCATGACATTTTGTACTGTTAGACCAACTAAGGGATCTTTACTTCTTTAAAAGGAAACTTAAACAACAATATTAGCAGGTATCGTCCATAAGTACTGCACTTGCAATCTCACAAAAGGATTCAAAAAAAATTCTTAAGCAAAACAACATTGGTGACATCCACTTTTAAATGTGTGTTTCAGCCCTTTCATAGAAAGAAAAAAAAATACAATAGTTCCCTTAACGTGCAGTTCACTGTCCCTTGCAGTCCTACAGGTACCTCTCAATCTGAAGACCCAGCTTGTAATACGCTCCAGCATGGGATAAACGTTCAGGTTCAGAAGAAAAAAGCAAAACAGAAGCTTTTATAAGTCCCAGCTCTTCTTAGGCTGCTGCCTCAACAAACTAATCCAGTCTGGGTTTTCCCATAACACAATTCTAAGCTTAGGCCTCCTGGCCTTGCTCTAGCGGTGCCAAGGGGAATCCCTTCTCCTTTTCTCTCACTTGCTGCTTGGCTATAACTTGTATTCCCCAACCCCTTTGGAAAAACCAACTCTGAAACTCTTCAAAAGAATGAATTCTATACACACAGCATTTCTCAAGTCCTGGCAAACTCTCTCACTCACTGCCTTGGCTGGAAGTTTGTACAGCAAGGTTGAGAAGGCCACCCATGACAGCCCTAACCTGCTTAGCAGCTGCCCACCTCCCACTAGGCTGTTTCCCCTCAGCCTGGCTTGTTACTGAAAAAGTAAATGAAAAACAAATTCACAATTGTTAACAATCTGCTTCTTGGCATTCCATTACCATCTCATCAGGGTCAGTGCAAGGTTTCCCATTGCAGTCTATTTCCATGGGCTCAGGTAACTCCTGTAGCTGACCAGGCCAGAAGACAGGCAAACTCCAAGGTAGAACATCTCTCCCCCCCCTGAGCTACATGACCTACTGGTTATGTATGTTCCCAGGGAGATACATCAGCCTCACCCTCCTCCCAGTTGCCTAGGGAACTGCTGAGTCACCAGCCCCACCTCATTGGTCTACAAGCTGCTCATCCCCTAGGGACTGTCCCACATTTCTCATTCACAAATCTGAGTGTATCTTCCTTCTAGGGGGGCCTCCTTCCAATTCCCTTCCCTGAGGAATAGTACTCTTGGGGCCCGATTTTCTAAGGCATTTACATGGGTAACTGCTCTAGTTACCCATGTAAATGACTTAACAGGGAATTTTCGAAGGCACCTACATGAGTAGTGGCTTTGAAAATTCCCTGGTTTGTCCATTACGCGTCTCGATGCTATGCGGTTAGCATCGGGGCGTGTTGGGAGCGTTCCAGGGCGGTGCAGAGGCGGGCCAAGGTGCTACCTGTGTAGCATCAATTTTTTATGCTATATGGTTAGCGCTCTGCACCTTAAAGATAGGCGAGGGGCTAACCGTGTAGCATCAAAAATCGGTGCTACACAGATAGAGGGGGAGGGTCGAGCCGTGGCAGCCAAGGGAACCTCGTCTCTGTAGGTCAATCTTCTGAACGCTATACTAGCAATTAGAATGAAACTGCGTTCAATGCAACAAACTTGAAAAGGTATGTTGAGCTTAACTTAGCAAACTTTTACATAAGCTGCATTTGTCCTGCTGTTTCAAGTGGTCTCAGAATTCAGAAAGCATCCAACCCTTAGACTCATTCATCAAACTTGGGAAGGAATAACATCAATGACCACAAAACATGAATCAGCAGATATGTTGTGACATGGGTTATATAGTCCAAGGATTTGTGTCTTATCCAAAGAGGTGCCAAAAATGGGGGAACTTCATCAGTCTACAGGTCCCTCTTCACAAATAGCCCCAGTCACTTATCTTTGCCGTAGCTTGATTCTACAGCCGATCCAGTATTAAAAGGTAATCCCGACGCCTCCTCTCAGCGCTTTCGAGCGTTTCTCGTAATACTATTCTTCAGGGGATAAATACGGATCAAAAATGCTGCCCACGTCTAACATAAAGATTTTTCTCAAACAGCTCTTGTTTGAGCTGTTTGAGAAAAATCTTTATGTTAGACGTGGGCAGCATTTTTGATCCGTATTTATCCCCTGAAGAATAGTATTACGAGAAACGCTCGAAAGCGCTGAGAGGAGGCGTCGGGATTACCTTTTAATACTGGATCGGCTGTAGAATCAAGCTACGGCAAAGATAAGTGACTGGGGCTATTTGTGAAGAGGGACCTGTAGACTGATGAAGTTCCCCCATTTTTGGCACCTCTTTGGATAAGACACAAATCCTTGGACTATATAACCCATGTCACAACATATCTGCTGATTCATGTTTTGTGGTCATTGATGTTATTCAGCATTTCCTTCCCAAGTTTGATGAATGAGTCTAAGGGTTGGATGCTTTCTGAATTCTGAGACCACTTGAAACAGCAGGACAAATGCAGCTTATGTAAAAGTTTGCTAAGTTAAGCTCAACATACCTTTTCAAGTTTGTTGCATTGAACGCAGTTTCATTCTAATTGCTAGCCAAGGGAACCTGGCAGGCATGGGCACACCAGGTCATCCTCAGGCTTGATTCTGCGTACTGTGGGAATGTTTTTAGATGTATTTAGATTTCAGTAAAGCCTTTGACACTGTTCCTCACAGGCGACTTATAAACAAACTGAGCACCCTAGGGTTGGACCCTAAAGTTACTGCTTGGGTTAGAAATTGGTTGGGTGGGAGGCGACAAAAAGTACAAGTAAATGGAGCTCACTCTGAGGAGAAGGATGTTACCAGTGGTGTGCCCCAGGGATCTGTCCTTGGTCCGATTCTTTTTAACATCTTTGTTAGTGATATAGTGGAAGGGCTGTCGGGTAAGGTTTGCCTCTTTGCAGATGATATCAAAATCTGCAATAGAGTAGACACCCAGGAAGGTGTAGATAACATGAGGAGGGATCTAGCTAAGCTTGAAGAATGGTCTAGAATTTGGCAGCTGGGATTTAATGTTAAAAAATGTAAGGTCATGCATTTGGGCTGCAGCAATCCAAGGGAGCAATACAGTATAAGAGGTGAAGTACTTTTGTCCACTAAAGAAGAGCGGGACCTAGGCGTGGTTGTGTCTGATGATCTTAAAGTAGCTAAACAGGTAGAAAAGGCGACGGCAAAAGCTAGAAGGATGCTTGGGTGCATACGGAGAGGAATGGCTAGCAGAAAAAAGGAGGTGATAATGCCTCTGTATGTCTTTGGTGCGACCTCATTTGGAGTATGGTGTGCAATTCTGGAGACCGCACCTTCAAAAGGATGTGAACCGGATAGAGTTGGTGCAGAGGGTTGCTACTAAAATGATTAATGGGCTTCATTATAAAGCATATGAGGACAGACTTAAGGATCTTAATATGTACACCTTAGAGGAAAGGCGGGATAGAGGTGATATGATTGAGATGTTTAAATACCTCCATGGCATAAATGTTCAGGGAGAGAGCCTCTTTCAATTGAAAGCAAGTTCTGCTATGAGGGGACATGGGATGAGTGTGAAGGGAGATAGATTCAGGAGTGATATGCGGAAATATTTCTTTACAGAAAGAGTAATGGATCCGTGGAATAGTCTCCCAGTGGAGGTGGTAGAGATGAGGACAGTAACTGAATTCAAAAAAGCATGGGACCAACACAGAGGATCTCTAAAGGTAAAAAGTGGACTGTTGGGCTCAAATCCCATGACTGCTATCATTGTGACTGAGCTGGTACTGGGGATGATGGAGCGCTCTCTTCGTTACGCCCTCTGGATGTTTTTCAGCCAAAATGAGTACTTTCCCGATACTTATTTGTGCCTAGAGCAGGTCCAAACTTAGACATGACTCCGAATATTTCTGTGATCAGGTAGTGAAGTCCAGATTCCTGGGAACGCTCCACCACACCCCTCTGTTCAGACTTGGACGTCCACAGACCCAGCTTCTAAAATGACTCTGGAGTTGTCTCTGTGCTTTGGACATCTCCATGCTCATTTACAGACATCAAAAACACAAATATGCCTTCAAAAATAACTCCCTAAATCTACATCTAATTATCTGATATTCCGGCAAGCTTTGAAAACTTATTTGTTGCAGAAATTTTATGTTTTAGGGGATTAATTGGCCTTGTTCTTTGTAGAAGTTGTATTGCTGTATTCTAAAGCATTGTATTAATCTGATTGATGTAGCACTGTAAAGATTTGCCTGTTATCCACTTTGAATACGACGGAATAATAGTGGAATATAAGAAATGATATTAAATGAAATGAAATTAAATGAAGGGAAGGGAAGAGGGAAAGCAGAGGGTGAATTCTAACCTTCCCTCTCCTCAAAGGAGATGGCAATAGTGGTGGGCATCACCCCAAGATGAGGGGAATATTAAAGCAAGAGAAGAGAACAGGAAGTGAAGGGTCACCAGCAGCAGCAATCACAGCCAGGGGAAGCAGGGCCAGCGCTACCCGGTAAGCCGGGTAAGTGTGGCAGGAGGGTGGCAGTGGCGGGGGGCGCTGTCGCTAGCCGCCCGCTGCCCACCGCTTCAAAAAAGAAAGTAGCCATGGGAGCATTTCTCTGTTCCCACAGCTCTACTATCTTTTAAACTGCTGGACCATAGCATTTGCAGCAGTAACAAACATTTCCTGTTTCTCATAAGAAACAGGAAATGCTTATTATTGCCTTTAGAAACTCCGTGACCCAGCAGTATGAAAGATAGCAGAGCCGCAGGAACAGAGAAATGTTCCTGTGGCTGCTTTCTGTTTAGAAGGACGAATTGGAGCAGACAGAGGGAGGCGCTGAAAGGGAGCAGACATGGGGGGGAGCTGGAAGGGAGCAGACATGGGGGGGAGCTGGAAGGGAGCAGACATGGGGAGGGAGCTAGAAGGGAGCAGACATGGGTGGGCTGGAAGGGAGCAGACACAGGGGGAGCTGGAAGGAAACAGACACGTGGGGCTGGAAGGGACCAGACATGCAGGGCTGGAAGGGAGCAGACAGTAGGGAGCTGGAAGGGAGCAGACATGGGGGGCTACAAGGGAGCAGACACTTGGGGATGGGGCTGGAAGGTGGCTGGGTAATAGGAGGGGGTTGGAGAAGAACTAACAGGGGGGGAAGGTCAGGGCTGAAAGAGAGCTCACATGGGGGTGTTGAAAGGGAGTGGAAAAGAGGGGAAGGAGGGGGCTGCAGGGAAGGTGGGGGCTGGAAGGAAGGTGAGGGCTGGAAGGGAGCTGACACCTAGGGATGGGACTGGAAGGGAGCTGACAACTGGGGATGGCACTGCAGGCAGATGGACAGAGGAGAAGGTAATTGGAAGGGAACTGACACAGGAGGGGGCACTGGGACTGGAGGTTCACTGATACCTGGGATGGTATTTGGACTAGAAAGGGCCGGGCGATGGAGATGGAGGGGGACTGGAAGGGGATAGACATCAGTGGCAGTGCTGGGAATGCAAGGGGGTTGACACTGGGAGGGGAGGCTGTAAAAGAAGGCTGATACTGGGGAGGGTTACTGGGACTGGAAAAAGAATAATGGAAGAAAATGAAGAAAGCAAAAGGAGACAGGAAATGGCAGATGGACTATAGACCATAGAAAGAGAGCTAAGAGAAGAGAAAGGAAAACAGAAGCCTCGGATCAGGACCAGCTTCATCAAAAATCATCAGACAACAAAGGTAGAAAAAATAATTTTATTTTAAATTTAGTGATTGGACTTTGCGCTATCTTTATATTTCAAACAGTATGAGGAACTACCTCTCTTATTTGGTATGGCACCTCATGTGGAGACTGGCTTCTTGGAGCTTCATTTTAATTTTTGTCTACATATTTTTATTTTTACTTTAGGTTATGGTCACTTATTCTGTACTTTGGTGAGGGTCTGTGTTCTGAGTGTGTGACAAAGGCCAGGTGTTCTCTTAACATGGAGTTTGTACATAGGGATCTGTACTGCAGTAATTTGGCTTGTACAGCTTTTCAAATAGGTGTATGGAGGTTTTGGGGCCCATTGCAGTATTTATAGTGCTGCTTTTTTTTCTGGGTAGGCCCCTTATTGTATGTTTTGGAAGTGTATGCTGGTATGGTATGGTAGATTTGGTCTTGCAGATCTTCAATGACTTTTGCAGTGTTTTATATTAGTTCACAATATACCTGGCACTGGAGAAAGTTTATGTTGTTGTTAGTGAGATGACCAGAATCCGATTTTTTTTTTGGACTATCACAGCCTGTTTGTATGATGCTAAGTATTTATTGCTAAGTATTTTTATTTTGGCTATGCAATTGCTCTTTTGCTGCAATTTTCTTACAATACTGAATTTGAAGGAGACATACTAATATCACTTGAAAAGAGTTCACAAAGCAGTTTGGGGAAAAGGAGGGTAGAGTGCAGCCAACAGCCAATTTGGTAATTTGAATTTGATGTAACAAGCATTTCTTCCCCAATAAACAGAGTTTAACTGCTAATGAACTCTAAGCCATGGGGGACAATTTGAACCAGGCCTGTTTTGCCTCTTCTCTGTTATGGGGCCTATGCAATAAACGTTAGTGTGTATATTAAGGTCCTCATACGTCAGCTAAAATCATGAGATTTAGGAGTGTGAAGTTCAACTTTTTTCATTTCATTTTCTTTTCTTTTCTTTTTTGTTTCATTTGTGATTTATTTAATTTTGTTTAACATGAAACAAAATAAACTGCAAAACAAATGGAACAAATAGTTACAAAAAACACAACAAAAGAAAAAATGGTGTTGAGCTCAGGGGTCCTACTAACTCAGCCTATATCACTGGGTACCACATCCCCACCAAAACACCCCAGAATCACAGCTTACCCCATCCTTGGGGGTCTTGAAGTCCAAAGATGGCAAGAGTGATCTCCAATCATTCCTGCCCTGCTGGGGTTATGTTTCAAAATGGCTGTGAGGCTGGTGCCATTCTGGAGTAAGGATTTAATCTGACCTGCACCATTTTGAAATACAGCACTGGTGAGGCTGGAGTGACTGAGGATCACTCCTGCTCTCTTTGGATTTCCGAGATTCCATACACTAGGCAAGATGCAGGCTTGGGGGGAGGGGAACGGCAGGTTGAGGAGCCAGAGTGAGCCCTACTATATTTATTTTTTCAGTAGAGGAAAGAAGGAGAGCAAAGGTTATCTATTGGCTGTTGGCTGCTTAGGCTTGAAAATGAAATAGAATTAAAATGAATGAAATTTTTCTTGATTTTCTTTCTTTCCAAAAGAAAATGCAGCATAATAGAAATTTCAATGACCTTTCCTATTTCATTTCAAGTAAGAATACGTGTCTAGTTATTTAGGCAGGAAGGTCTTCCTTATTTGGCAGCCTGATCCCTTCGTGGTAGTACATGAGGTAACTGTTGAAGGCTTTGGTCACCATTTTTATCCCGGGCACCTCTGGGGATCATTTCTACAACCTCACTACTCTCCAGGGAGACTCCTGGGAGGTGCTAAGATGGGCGACTATTTGAGAAGAGTGTTTTGAATTGAGGATCTGGGATGGGGGAATACATTTTCCCAGCATCAGCCCCTTTAAGAAGCTTCCCAGATGGTATTATTTTTCATTGAATAATGCAACTTGCAAGGTTAAATGCAAGCTGCATTATTCATTTTGCAAGATAATGAGCTACTTTGCATCTTATTATTATTTAACATGTATTGCACAAAAATGTGTGTTAAGGCCACATAACAACAATTTTGTCATTTAATGTGCGTTATTTGGCAAAAAACGTGAGTTATTCCCTTAACACACATTAGTAACGTTCCCGCTTAGTCAACCATAGATATGACCTAAGATATCCAGACATAGTTATACAGATATTTTTAACTGCCTATATTTTGGGGCACTGACTTATCCTATTACCTTTTTAACTACCTGGTTAAACATATGCAAATAACTGTATCTGGATATCTTTTAACTGAACATTGGCCCCTTGAGGATGATTTTCCAATGTGCTTTTAGTGTAGTGTTTCTCAATACAATACAAGCAATGTGGAACCTGTGTCCCTTGGGGAAACTGCTAGGTACGTATGACCTAGATTGGCCACTGTTGGAAACAGAATACTGGGCTTGATGGACCTTGGTCTGACCCAGTATGGCATATGTTATGTTCTTATGTTCTCAAGCTGATCCTAGTGCACCCCCTAGACAGCCTTGTTTTCAGAACATCCACAATGAATATGCATGAGGTCGATTTACATGCACTGTTTCCATTGCATGCAAATCTATTTTATCCATATGCAAGGTGGATATGCTGAAAACCAGGCAGGCGGGGGGATGCACAAGGACCGGCTTGAGAAACATTGCTTTATTGTATAAAAATATCAAGCGGTTTTGCAGTGTTGAGAGTCTTTTTGACTGCATTTTAATATTATAATTTAACCGCACTGGCAGCATAGCATGACAAAGACAATTCTAATGTAGGCAGAGATAAGGAAAGCACATGTCTTGTGTGGTATTTGGCTTTAGCTCTGGCCTGAAGCATTGTGGCGAGTTAATCTATTTATATTATCAGGAAAAATAGGAAAATGAATTGCAGTACAGGTGGTTCTTAATAGTGAGCGTTTCACTGCTGTATGTATGTGATATTTTGATGGTTTATTTTGTAATCTATAGAGAAAGCATGCAAAGACAACATAAATATCTGAAAGTACACCATTTGTTAAAAATAGTGCAAAGTATCAGTGCTTAGCTTTGGTAACTAGATTTCATTTGATATAGGCTGTCATGCATTACACCTGGTAGCTCAAGATATATTTGTTCTGTAAAAATAGAAACTTTGCTTTTCAGTTTTAATCATTTGTTTTATTTGCCTTTGCAATTCTGAGCTGCCTGCAAGATGCTCGTCGTTGGACTCTCTCCCACAGAGTACACGTTGAACAGCTGGGAGATGGGCTGGAACACAAGCGGCGATGCCAGCGACCAGCTTCGTGGCTTGGGTTAGGCAGCTTCTGCCTGCTGCCACGAGGAGATTTAAGGCTGCTGGCTGAAGCTTATCGTTCCCGTTTTTAAATCATTTCTTTGAATGGCACAGACTCAAAAACTTCTTTTTGGTGAATACAGAGTACAATACCAAAATTGTTTCTGCCTGTTGAATTCGGTACCTGGCAGCAAGAGGACACCTTTAAAGGCATTTTAAAGAAGTCACAAAATAGTACAGTTGGGGAGGGGAGGCACTAAAATGGAAAATATAAGCCATTTCTCCTAAGAGGTATGCCATCTTAATGGGTGTTTAATGTGACACCAGGACATACTTTTTTAGTGAATTTTAATATTTCCAAAGTCATTAGACTGACAGCACTGGGAGTTGAAGTCCTTGGAATGCAGATGAAGGAATCGCTGCATCTTTATGTGGTCCAGGAATGTGCCAAAATCCTGCTCTAAAGCAACGCTTCTCGATCAGTGTGTCGTAGCAAAGTCTCCGGCGTACCTTCCGTGACAGCAGGAGGAACAGTTAGGCTAAGGTTACTAAATGTTCCCAATTTTTGGGGATTGTCCCTAATTTTAGAGCTGTGACCCGGATTCCCACATGTTTGGCAGGCTCCTGGCCCCAATTCCAGCAATGGGGATGGGGAGGTAGGAAAAAATTATTTTTGATTTAGTAATTTGCATATGTTAGCCTTTAGAATTTACATCTATTATCTTTATTGTCTTGCACAGTACGGGGGAAATGCATCACTGTTTCTATTTCTCTGTCGATATGTCTACTTAGAAGTAATATTGTAGACTGTTAGAACTGCAAAATAAACCTATTTTCGCAACATATTCAAAATAGCCACAGTCTGGCTAAGGAACTATTTCATATGATGGACCAGCTCAATGGAAGAAAACACCAGGTTGAAACTGCAGTCAGTTCCTCTTCCTTAACCGCACATGAGCTGGTGACATTCTTCTATGACAAGGTCCAGGGTCTTCGTGCTCCAATGCCCCTTCCAAATATAACCATTACTGTTTTAGAACCTCTTGATGCGGGTTGAGTCAGGGAATCATCAGGATGGCACTCCTTTCACCCTGTATCTTTCATTGTCATGACACAGATGTCTTGTCCTCTTTGAATCCTATTACTTCAGATTTAGCTCTAATACTATCAAAATGGATGGTTAGGGAATTAGGTGATCTTCAGTACTATTGCTAAAAGGACTGGATGAATAGTATGGCATTAGGCAATATGCCTGTAGCATGGAAACAGGCTGTTATTTGCCCACTTTTAAAGAGGACTAATTTGGATCCGTCAAGTCCAGACAACTTTCGCCCTATGTCCAACTTAGCTTTCCAAAGGCACTAAGAGGCGACAAGGCGATAACAGAGAGACTGAATTAATTCTTTGCTTCGGTCTTTACTGAGGAAGATGTAGGGATGTTACCCATGACTGAAGTGGTATTTAAAGGTGTGGAAGAATTGAAGGAAATATCGATACATCGGGAAGATGTATTACAACTATTAGATAAACTGAAGAGTAGCAAATCACCTGGGCCGGATGGTATACATCCAAGGGTGTTGAAAGAACTGAAATATGAGATAGCAGACCTGCTATTAGTAATCTGTGAACTATCATTAAAATCATCTCTAATACCTGAAGACTGGAGGATCGCCAATGTAACACCAATTTTTAAAAAGGGTTCCAAGAGTGATCCGGGAAACTACAGACCGGTGAGCCTGACGTCAGTACCAGGAGAAATGGTAGAAACCATCATAAATAATAAAATAACTCAGCATGTAGATAGTCATGGCCTAATGGGAGACAGCCAACATGGCTTTAGACAAGGAAGATTTTGTCTTACTAATCTGTTATGTTTTTTTGAAGGTGTAAATAAACAGGTGGACAAAGGTGAGTCGGTTGATATTGTGTATCTGGACTTTCAGAAAGCCTTTGACAAGGTCCCTCATCAGAGACTTTTGGCAAAACTAAAGAGTCATGGGATAGGAGGCAGTGTACTACTGTGGATCAGGAACTGGTTAAAAGATAGAAAGCAGAGGGTAGGGCTAAATGGCCAATTTTCCCAATGGAGAAAGGTGAATAGTGGTGTACCCCAGGGATCTGTGCTGGGTCCGCTGCTTTTTGACATATTCATAAATGACCTGGAAAGTGGAATAACGAGTGAGGTTATCAAATTTGCAGATGATACAAAACTATTTAAAGTTGTTAAAACCCAAAAGGATTGTGGAAAATTGCAAGAGGAACTTGATAAATTGGAAGACTGGGCATCAAAATGGCAGGTGAAATTTAATGTGGACAAGTGCAACGTTATGCACCCAGGGAAGAACAACCCAAACTATGGTTACACGACGCGAGGTTCCACATTAGGAACCACCACCCAGGAAAAAGATTTAGGCGTCATTGTGGATACCATGTTAAAACCCTCGGCCCAGTGTGCAGCGGCGGCCAAGAGAGCAAATAGAATGCTAGGTATCATAAGGAAAGGAATGGAAAATAAAACAAAAGATATTATAATGCCTCTATATCGTTCCATGGTGAGACCGCACCTTGAATATTGTGTGCAATTCTGGTCGCCGTATCTTTAAAAGGATATAGCGATATTAGAAAAGTTTCAGAGAAGAGCCGCCAAAATGGTAAAAGGGATGGAAGGATACTCCTATGAAGAAAGGCTAAAAAGGTTAGGGCTCTTTAACCTGGAAAAGAGACGGCTGAGGGGAGATATGATAGAAGTCTATAAATTAATGAACGGAGTGGAACGGGTAAACGTAGATCGATTGTTTACGTTATCAGAATATAGAAAGACTATGGGACATGCAATGAAGCTACAGGGTAAACTATTTAAGACTAATAAAAGAAAATATTTTTTCACTCAATGTGTAATCAAACTCTGGAATTTGTTACCGGAGGATGTAGTAAAGGCTATTAGTGTAGCTGGGTTTTAAAAAGGTTTGGACAAGTTCCTGGAGGAAAGGTCCATAAACCATTATTAAGAAGGGACCCAGGATATCAATGCTTGACCCAATGCAAGCATTGTGGAACCTGTGTCTTTTGGGGAAACTGCTAGGTGCATATGACCTGGATTGGTCACTGTTGGAAACAGGATGTTGGGCTTGATGGACCTTGGTCTGACCCAGTATGGCATGTCTTATGTTCTTATGTTCAAAAGTGATAGAAAAGGCAGTGTTCTGCCAACTATCAAATTTCATAGAAACTGGAAATATTTTTCACACCTGTCGATCTGGAGTTCTCCAGCATCATAGTCTGAAACTAGTATGGTAGCAATGGTTAGTACTACGAGTACCATGCTGCTGCTGTCTCTCAATTTGACAGCAGCATTCAACTTCATCAGCCATCACATTTTGCTACATTGACTGGCTGACATAGAAATTTTTGGGGTCAAAGGGGTGTGCACCATAAAAGATCACGAATAGTGACTTGATGTACATCTCTTTTGGGGAGAGAATAAAGTTCCCTCCTTTTGCTGAGTACCTTCATGTGGTGACTTCTTCTCATATACAGTTTTACAAAATCTCAGCAAGGCAACACTACAGTTGAAGTATGGTAGGAACGAAAAAGAAAAATACATACTGGCCGCACGTCACCTAGGATTAAAAGGTGCCCACCCATAGCTTACGCACTAGGGCTAATGATGGTGGTTGCGATAGTGCAATCACTGCAGATGTAGATAGCATCCTTGCCACAGATAAAGGCCTTGGTGAGCTTGTTCCTGGACCCACTGTGGCAGGAGATAAACCACAGAAATTAATGAAAGAGGACTAGCTATAGGTAAGTGGACTTCTGCAGATAAAGGGGAGATAATGTACTGCTACTTTTATGCTACAAATCCAATACCAATACAAGCCAAGAGGGTATACAAAGAGAATCCACCCATAACTGGAAGAAAGAGGAAAATTGCCACAAGAAAAACTGCAAAAAGCAACAGATGCAAATTTAAGATCGTCAATTTGGCAGAACAAAGTAAAGAAGTATGTGAGTGATAACATCTTGACGCAACTAAAGGCTTCCATGAAAAAAGAACTACCGGGAGAGTACCAGCAGACAGGACTATACAGAAAAAGAAAGATAAGTTGAGGGGGAGATGGAGCACATAGATCTGGAACTTCAGGTGACTGAGATGACTACAGGACAGGCCAGCAAATCAACGGAAGAGGAGGAAGAAAGGGAGGAGAAAGACCCAGAGATGAAGGAATTTAAGATCGAACTCCTAGTCTACATGGAAAAAGATGAATATACTGGGTTCCAGGCAAAGGAAAGATTACCCAAGCTAAATTTAACATTTAGGGTTAGGAGTATGACAATTAAGATGAATACGGCCATATCCAGTATAAAGGGATCATTTATTGACATCAGTGAAATAAATCAAATACAATATTGTGCAGCTAAAATTATTACTGTAAAAATATTACCAACTAAGTGCAGGGCCAGAAGAAAAAGAGAACAATAACAGTTCCTCCTTGGAAAAAGTGCATCGAAGGAAAAATACAATCATTGCATGTGGAGGTATACCTGATAGATGGGTATCTAAAAGGATTAAGATCAACAATATTGAGTTATTGTAATGTGCTTCCAGGTGGGTGGGGTCAATTTATTTTTGAGCTGGGAGTAGACGAGGGTAT
The DNA here is from genome assembly GCA_033557465.1 of Ichthyophis bannanicus. Lineage (NCBI taxonomy): Eukaryota > Metazoa > Chordata > Amphibia > Gymnophiona > Ichthyophiidae > Ichthyophis > Ichthyophis bannanicus. Next base: position 1,350,900,192 of record CM066032.1, read on the forward strand.
GTTCCCTTGTTTTGATTGCCTAGTTTTCATTATCGTTTAATATTTCTCCCCATAACGTGGGCTAATGACTTTGTATCAATATTATGTTAATAAGAACATAAGATATGCCATACTGGGCCAGACCAAGGTCCATCAAGCCCAGTATCCTGTTTCCAACAGTGGCCAATCTAGGTCATACGTATCTAACAGTTTCCCCAAAAGACACAAGTTCCATAATGCTTGTATTGGGTCAAGCATTGATATCCTGGGTCCCTTTTTAATAATGGTTTATGGACCTTTCCTCCAGGAACTTGTCCAAACCTTTTTTAAACCCAGCTACACTAACAGCCTTTACTACATCCTCCGGTAACAAATTCCAGAGTTTGATTACATGTTGAGTGAAAAAATATTTTCTTTTATTAGTCTTAAATAGTTTACCCTGTAACTTCATTGCATGTCCCCTAGTCTTTCTATATTCTGATAATGTAAACAATCGATCTACGTTTACTCGTTGTACATCCGTTCATTAATTTATAGACTTCTATCATATCTCCCCTCAGCCGTCTCTTTTCCAGGTTAAAGAGCCCTAACTGTTTTAGCCTTTCTTCATTGGGGTATCTTTCCCCTTTACCATTTTGGTGGCTCTTCTCTAAACCTTTTCTAATAGCGCTATATCTTTTTTAAGATACGGCAACCAGAACTGCACACAATATTCAAGGTGCGGTCGCACCATGGAACGATACAGAGGCATTATAATATCCTTTGTTTTATTTTCCATTCCTTTCCTTATGATACCTAGCATTCTATTTGCCCTTTTGGCTGCTGCTGCACACTGGGTGGAGGGTTTTAACATGTTATCCACAATGACGCCTAAATCTTTTTCCTGGGTGGTGGTTCCTAATGCAGAACCTTGCATCGTGATAATTCTTATTTGTATTATTGGGTTTCTGTACACTTTGGGGTATGTTTACTAAAGGGCGCTAACGTCGCAGTGGTGGAATTAGCGCGTGATAAGGTACATTACCGGGCGATCAAGGTGCATTATCACGCGATAACGTACCTTATCGCGCGATAACGCACCTGCGGCGTTAAGGCACCCTAACGCCGTGAAATCCGGCGCTGAAGGGCGGAGGAAGGCTCCCCAGAGGGCGGAGATAAGGGGTCAATGGGTGGAGAGTGGGAGGGGAGAGGCTCCAGGCACACTAACGCTGTGGAATCCGGGTCTGATCACTAACGCCAGTGAAACCCTCGCTTTAAGGCACATTTGCAGGAAAGAGAAACCATTTCCGTCAGCAATGTATAGCAAAGCCAGGGAAACCAAAACAAAGTGATAGTTGTGATATATGTGCACGGCACAAAAGGGCAAATAAACATGGAAAATGACCTGAACAAAATTTAAAATCACCATAACCAAGCTGGCCAATAGTGATATTAATGGTAAAAATAAAAAAACAGTACTGAGAAAGCTCCAAAAAAAAGATATCATTGTTGGAAGGGTCTATGCTCTGTCCCCCTACAAGGTGAATGATCCCACATTGAAATAGCGCTGATCAGGGTTTTCCCTTTTTATTGGACAGGTTTCTTATGGCGTGCACATGTGCGGCAACAGCAGGGTGGGCATGTCGGAAAGGGCAACTGTACAGATGCTGGAAAATGGGATACAGAGGGCTGCAGGCGGCACATGCTGTGGTGCAGCTGGGGCACAGTGCGGACTAGGGAGATGCCTAGGTGGCACATAGGAATGCTGAAACTATATAGCATCCAGACAGCAACTGATGAGGGCACAACATGGGCACGAGGGTGCTTCTCACAGTGTCACAGGGGATAGTACCCAGCAGGTACCCCCAAGAGCACAGAACATTGGCAGACGGTGGTGGGGGGGGGGAACCGTGGACATCTATGCAGGCACCCCTACCCCAGATCCCGCACCATAGGCAGCCGCCTACTGGCACATTGGATGGCCTGAGGCTGCGCACCACCAGCACCACCAGCATAAGGGCATGTCAGCATGGTGGCGGAGGGGTACTGGTGGCAGAGGGAGGCAGTGGCATCTGCCCACAGCAGACCATGGCCTAGCCCTGTTTAGGTGGGTGCCGTGCACTGCAACAGACAGGCTCTGTCTGATGAACTGTCCCTGTGGTAACAGTGTGGTGCAATACACACAGCCAGTATGGTCAGGAGAAGAAGGTCACAGGTTCAAGTCCCAGCTGTGGCTCCTGCTAACCCAGTCCCCATATTTTACCCAGTACTAAACCATGGTAATAAAGACAGAACCTTTATTGCAGATAACATAAACATGCCTGAAATGCCTATATTTTACCCTACAGAGCACAGACACCATAAACATGTGCAATACCTAGAGCAGAGTTTCCCAAATGCAGTCCTGGAGGGCCAAAAACCAGGTTTCATGCTGTCTCTAATAAAGATGCTTGTGCTGCATTTCTATGCGCTGCCCCCATGGTATTCAAATGTATCACATGCATATTCATTAGGGACAGCATGAAAACCCAAACAGTGTTTGGCCCACCAGGACCGAAGTTGGGAACGTCTGCCCTAGAGCAGCGGCCAACAGGGGAAGAAACAACCACACCCACAGGCTCCATTATCCAAAGCCTCATGGAGAGGCAGGATGTTGGGCCCTGCGTGCAGCAGCATCTCCCAATACTATCACTTGCATACCTTAGCAATGCCGCCCTAAACCTGGGAATACGTTACACATATATCAAACGGTTGCTATGATTAATGGCAGATAGAAATCCCTAGCTTAAGCACAATCTGCTCATTGAGCTGTATCATAGCAACCTCTCTGATGTCTGTGGAGTGTGTTTCAGGTCTGGTGTATGACAGTGTTTACCACCCTGGGGAGTGACCCCAACAGTATTGCGTACCATAGCCATGCCTGCACTGTGTCCAGGACTAGTGCGGTGGCCAGGGCTGCCAAACACCTCTACAGTTGCACAATGCTGGCATAGGTGTGGGGAGTGTGTGTCTGTCTATCCAGTGTGTGGTGGCTGCCAACTCCCTCCACAGCCCACACTGCTAGCACTGTTGCCAGTATTGGCCTGCCAATGTGCATAATGAGGAGTAAGGTACCGTGGGAATAGCCTGGATAGGGTGGCCTGGCCTGGATGAATCTGCCAAAAGCCTCTATATTTGCACAATGCTGGCATAGGTGTTGGAGTGTGTGTCTGTCTATCCAGTGTGTGGTGGCTGCCAACACCTTAGTCAGCCCACATTGCTTGCACTGTTTCCAGTGTTAGCCTGCCAATGTGCATAATGAGGAGCAAGGTACCGTGGGTATGGCCCGGACAGGGTGGCCTGGGCAGGATGCATCTGCATAGGGCATAGGGCAATGACTGGGACATTGTAGTGCCCGGCCACCACCTGCACGGACAGGGTGGCCACAGCATGTCCTGCTGGGTGGTCACTCTCATCCTGACTGAGCAGTGACCACAGCATGGCTAGGTTCCCCCACAGTGCTTATATAGTATTTCTCTCAAGTGATATTTATGGATTCTCTTTTTTGGGGCCTAATCACTGACTTATCTGCTTGGTGTGTATGCTGACATCCCAGTTTTGGGTACATGCATCTTCTCCAGGAACATGCACTATGGACTAGCTAGCAGACTGTCTGCAGTTAGTATGTGTATGGCTGGAACACCTTGCAGGGTGCAGCAGCTGGAGACTCACTGTGCTTGCTGCTGGAGAATGTCAGATAGTGGTGGGGGGCAGATGAGCATTTCCAGGCCTACTGTCTGTCTGTCTTGCCTTATGCATGTGTACAGATCTGCATTGACTGCCCTGTAGGGTGCCTGTTCCCCAGCAGGACTGGGGTTGATGGTCCCCTCTACTGCCACCATTGCAGGGAGGTAGAATGTGGATCTGTTGGTGGGAGATCCTGTTTCCCACCCTGAGTCACAGAGGGTAGGGTGGGTAGGGTGGGTTGGGTTGGGTGGTGGTACATAATCTGCCTGTAGATCCAAACACCCCCCACCCAAATCATGTGACCATGGCACCAACACAGGATATGCACTATTCTGGGTGCATCATAACCCATATGGGCTATACATGACTGAGAAATGCAGATGGACACAGATGTATCCTAGGTGTGTCTGCAGAAACTACCTATCACACACATTAGCACTGATGGGGATCTGCATCATGGCCTATTTCAGCCATGAAAGGTGCTCCAGACCTGGTGCTGGGCACCCCACCTCACTGTCAGGGTGAGCACAGTACCCGCACAATGTGACGGTCTGTAGCTACTCTGTGCCAGTAACACACACCGTCAGTACCTCCTACCAGGCTGAGGTGCTGTGGGAGTGCACACGGTCAGTTTCCCCTACCAGGCCGAGGTGCTGTGGGGGTGCATACCCCATCTTGTGATCATCTGTAGACTGCTGATTTGCATGTGCAGTGCATCATGGGTACGGGTGGGTTAACCCTATCTTGGTAACCACAGCAGACAGTTTGTGCGGTGACCTGAAATCCTTCTGTAGCCAACCAGGGGTTTGTTAGTAGCTGTAGCCCACTGGTTACTTCACTGCCTGTAGAGCCAGAGGTCATGGTTTTGATCCCACAGTGGGGTTATTTGATAGGGCTGTCTGAGGCATTTTCTTTTTTTTAATTGAAATCAGTGCTGCCAGCAAAAACACACTCACAGTGCTGCAACCTTGAGGTGCCTCATAAGGTGCCCTATAAGGTGCCTTATAAGGCGCCCTATAGGGAACATTATAAGGTGCCTAGGCAGACAGTGCACTTTATAATGTGCCCTCTGGAGTGCCTTATAGGACGCCTTATGTGGCACCTTAGTTTACAGCACTGTGAGGGTGTGTTTGCTGGCAGCACTAATTTAAATTAAAAAAGAAAATGCCTCAGACAGCACTGATTTAAAGTAAAGGGTAATGCCTCAGACAGCCTTACTCATTAAGCCCACCAGGGATTGAACTCATGACCCCTGTTTTATCAGTCAATGTATTAACCATTGTGCTACACCTCTGTTGCTGCATTTGTAGGTCAGCGCGCCTAATTAAGGCTAACGCACGTTAACATGCCACGGCTCCCTCTATCACATGAAAGTGGGCTTTATCACACGATAACTCGAAATGCTACCTTAAGACCAGAACACCCACTACCTTATATGGCATTCGTCACAGTAAGACTGTAACTAACGCCGGTAACATTAAGACGGTTTAGTAAACACACCCCTTTGTGATATATAATAAACTAAAATCTTAAAAAAAAACAAGGATATTGAGGAAGCATTCTGCATTGACAGAAGACCTGAAATTTATATGTTCCAACAATAAATGGAAAGTATCAGCAGAAATACAAAAACTGCAATGATATGAAGAAAATAGAAAAGAAAGACAACAAAATAAACTATTTAGAGAAAACCCAAAACAATTCTACAGGGAAATGGGAAAGAGCATTACTATAGTAAAAGTACCACCAAACAAAGCTGAAACAGAAACCTTCTGGAGAAACCTATATGAGGACCCTATAGAGCACAATCAAGAAGAATGGTTACCCTGCATACAGGAGGACTTAGAAAAAGCAAACATCAAACCTATGGAATGGCCTGCAGCAGCAGTGAACGAGCTGTAAAGCAGGTTAAAATGAGCTCCAAACTGGAAGAGCCCTGGCCCAGATAAAGTAACCAACCTTTGACTCAAACAGTTCACATCACTCTACCATACCTGGAGAACTGCAAAAATCAATTGTTCAAACAGCAAGACTTAACACCACAATGGCTTACTACAGGCAGAACATTCCTCTTTCTGAAAAAGGACCCGAGTAGCATTCCCAATAATTACAGTCCAATAACTTGTCTACCTACAGCCTATAATCTGTTCACTGCAATAGATACAGACAGAATATATGATCATATTGAGTCCAATAACATCATGGCAATGGAGCAAAAGGGCAATAAGAGGGGAGCATATGGAACCAAAGACCAGTTAATGTTGAATAAGGCCATCATAGTCAGTGCTAAGACAAGCAGAAATCTCAGTATAGCATGGATTGATTATAAAAAAGCTTTTGACAGTCCCACACTCTTGGATAATAACTTGCCTTGAAATGTATAAAATAAATCCTGGTTTGATAGAGTACATCACCATGACAATGTGGCAAACCACACTCTTTTTGAGATATGAAGATGGTCAGTACAACATTCCTAACAGTAAGATCCAACGAGGAATATTTCAGAGAGATTCCCTGTCGTCCCTTCTTTTTTGTGTTGTGCTTAATCCAATGAGTACTTTCATCAACTCTTTGGGTTACCAATTTAGCCTGAATCCTAAAGAAGGTAACAACCCAGAAACATCTCATTTATTATTTGTAGACAATCTGAAGCTCTACAGTTCCAGTGACCAACAATTAGCAGAGCAACTCTGTGTGGTGAAAAGCTTTTCTGATGATATCAGAATGACCTTTGGCCTTGACAAATGTGTTAAGGCAACTTTCTTTTAGAGGAAAATTGAGCAAAATGGAAAATATCTCCCTGGCTGAGGGTTGTGAATCAAGGATCTTGAACAGAAAGGCATCTTGGAGTAGAGGAAGGAATGACACTCAAACAGAAATTACTGAGAGAAAAGATCAGTAAAGAATACTACTGGAGATTAAAATCATGTATTTATTTATTTAGACAGTTTTTGTATCCCGCCTTATCCTTCAATCAAAGTGGTCACAACACAATTGGGGGATACATTTAACACGCGGGGATATGAGACACATACACTAATACTTACAGGGAACATGGGCAATGGAGGGTTAAGTGGCTTGCCCAAGACCACAAGGAGCATCTGTGGGACTAGAAATCCCAGTCCTTCCGGCCCAAGGTTGCTGTCCTCTAGTGGGATTTGAACCCCTGACCTTCCGGCCTGAAGTACCTTGCCCCAACCACTAGGCTACTCCTCCCATTCATTACTGAAATGTGCTTTAACATCACAGAATAAGATACAAGCCATTAATCAGCTGGCAATTCCTGTGTTCTCATACAGTTTTGGGATTGTGGACTGGCCTCTCAAAGATCTTGAAAAACTGGATGTGCGAACAAGAAACCTCATCCATGCCCATGAATTATTACAAGAATCAGTGTATGCCTACGACTGTACATCCCTAGAGCAGAAGGAGGGCTAGGCCTCATAGAGATTGATTACACATACAGAGCTACTATCATAGGCCTCAAGACCTACCTAACTGCATCATCGGATCCAAATGCAAAAAAGTGTATGAAATATGAAAGTAAACGTCCAGAATCTGTCTCTATCATCAAACTTGGACAAGCATTCTGACAACTAAAAGGAATGAATGAGAATCCACAGGCATACACAGCAAAGGAAGTAACAGGCTTTGCAAAACAAGAGAAAAAACTATTCAAAGAATTAGATCGACAAGGAAAAACAAGTGGCAAATGCACAAATATAGTGGGAAATACAGAGTATTACTCCAGGAACCCTTTGATTTTTTTTTTGATTTTTTTTTTAGTATACATTTGTATATCGCTACTTCCAGCGATCAGCAGCGTTTTTTGATTACAGATTGGAAATTGTCAAATCATGACAGGAAATTTTTGAGGTATAAACACATTGATTAGACAGGAAAGCACAGCACACAGAGAACTATTTTACAGGGAACATGGGCTATGGAGGGTTAAGTGGCTTGCCCAAGACCACAAGGAGCACCTGTGGGACTAGAAACCCCAGTCCTTCTGGCCCAAGGTTGCTGTCCTCTAGTGGGATTTGAACCCCTGACCTTCCAGCTTGAAGTACCTTGACCCAACCACTAGGCTACTCCTCCACTCCAGGGATGATGATCAAAAACAGACACATGAATGGTTAAGGAGAGGTGAATAGAAACCGAAGGATGAGAGGTTGATAGTTGCAGCCCAGGACAATGGATTACAGTGGTTGGATTACAATGGTTTACAGTGAGTATTGAAAAAAACTGGCAACATAGACATATGTTGATTCTGTAAGAATGACCTGGCAACGATAACTCGCCTCATAGCTGACTGTGAAGATCTAATGGCAGAAACTTTCTATACTGAAAGATATAATAAAATAGCACATCTCATCCATTAGAAACTCTGTAAGCACTACAACATCACTGAGCCCAAAAAGCACTGGTATCATGATCCTAAGAGAATTACAGAGAATGAGGAGGTTACGATCACCATTCCGACCAATAAAAAGCTGGATGCAAGGAAGCCAAATATAGTGGTTAAGGAGAAAAACACCAGAACAGCATTGATAACAGAGGTGTCAGTTCCAAGCGACTACTCTGTGAATCACGTGGAGAGAAAGAAGATCTTGAAATACCAAGAAATACAGTCAGAGACCAAGAATATGTTTCAGAAAGATACAGAAATATTTCCTATTATGTTGGGTGCCACAGGCTTGATAAAGAAGAATTTCCAAGCACATCTTGACAAACTACCCATACATGTGAAAGGGGATAGATTCAGGAGTGATATGCAGAAATATTTCCTTACGGAAAGAGTGGTGGATCCGTGGAATAGCAAGGCTGCGGAGCCATGTGCACGTGGCCGGCACTAACCGAGGGGGCGGCAGCGTGCTCGCCCGTAAGGCGATATGCCAATTCGAGGGACCGGGGGGGCGGGACGCAAGGGGTGCTGCTTTCCCATTGGCTCCCGCGAGTTGTCTTTCTCGCGCTGTAGCCAATGGGGAAGATGGAGCTGTTGGTGGGGGTTTTTGTGCGGGGACGCGGCGTGGCTCCGGCCTCTTTCGGTCTGATGCCGGAGACGCCGGACGTGTGAGGAGCCTGGCAAACAATTTTAACGGTTGGCTTGGGGCTGAATAGGGGAGCTGAGGGTGTTAGGATTAGCGCATTTGAGCGCGAGACTGCGGGATTTCTAGTCTGGGAGCGGGGACGAGGATTGCAGCGCAACGGTTGAGTCGGCTTGTGTTTTATTTATATAAAATGTATACAGGTATTCTGTGCTTTTGAACGCGAGGCTGCAGGACTTTAGTCTGGGAGCGGGGGACGAGGATCGCAGTGCAACGGTTGCGTCGGCAAGTGATTTGATAATTTGAAATTTTCATAAGTACACGGTGCTGCTTGGCAGGGTCTACGGGGGGGTATAAGAAGTTATAATAATAATATATAGAATAAATCTTATCTAAAGAAAGAGAACAAATGCCCCGAAGCAAGGAGAGAGAAGTGGGTGCAGGAAAGGGAAAAGGGCCAAGCAGGGGGGGAGGGGGGGAAAGGGCTGCACGGGATGAGAGACAGTCGGGGTCCGATGCTAGCGTGGAGCATGGGAGTGGCGGGCCGCAAGGTGCAGCAGTAAGAGGGAAGTCTGTGCGAGGAGGGGTCAAGGGCAGAGCTTCGCACAAGGCAAGAGCTGGTCAGGGGGGTAGTAGGCAGGCAGGGGGGCCTAGCAGGGGAAATGGGGGGCGGGGGGGCAGAGGGATTGCAGTTGGGCTGGCCCAGGCTCAGAGTGAGGTATGTGGCGATGCGAGGGTATGTGAGCCATTGGGTGATCGTAGGGCCCCTCGGGGTAGTCGGGGCGGCAGGAGTGGTGAGCAGTTAAGGGGGTGTTGGGACATGGAGCAGGGTGGGGGTCTGATGGACGCCCAAGTGGTGGTCCACCCCCCTTTGAAGGGGGGTAGGCGCGTTGGGGGAAAGAGATAGGTGGGGGTTGGCGGGTACATTAGGGTGGCAAGAGGATGTGAGTGGCGGTTCCTCCCCTGCTTGGGAGCAGGGGGTCAAGGTTCCTCGCGGGCGGAGTGGCTGGGGGCTTGGCAGTCACCATGGGCTAGGGCGGGTGTCTCTTCACCCTTTCCTGTTTTTTCTCCGCAGGTACCCCCGGTGTGGCAGTATGCGGGGAGTCCTTGGTGGAGTGCGTCGCGGCAAGGAGATGGCACGATGTTGAGCATGGCGGGGAGTCAGGTGGCTGGAAGTGCGCCCGGTGAGACGGAGGCAGCTGTTCAGATGGCGGCGGAGAGTCAGGAGATCGGTGTATCTACGGAAGCGGTCGAGAGTGCTTCAGGTGAGTTGGCACTTGACCATGGGGCGGTGGCTAGGGCGGGAACAGGTACGGCATGCAAGGGCGAAAGAAAAGAAGCCGGAAGCGGCGGCATTCTTGTCATAGGCATAGGAGATCAGATTCCTCTTCCACGTCGTCCTCCGACTCGTCGTCTAGTTCGACTTCGGGGGAGGGAAGTCAGTGTCGAGAACAGGGGGGCCGGCAGGGGGGCGGGAAACAGGCGGAGCAATTCCTACAGTAGCGGCGTTCTCGGAATTATGGGAGGGTGTACCGCAGAATTTGCGGAGGAAAATCCAAAAGCGCCGATATATAGATATTTTCCGGCTGTTGGAAGGCAGGAAGCGGTCAGGGGACAGTAGGAGGAAGAGGAAGAGGAAGGAGGACGAGAAGGCAGGTCGGATGCGGAGAGTTGCTCGGAATGTGGTGAATTGGACGCGGGCCTTTTTACGCTAGCTAGTGTTTGGGGGCAAGCGCACCCGGAGCAGTACGGTATGCTGTTGGCATACGCGGACTCCATCTTAGAGGCGTCTCAGACGCACGAGAATTGGGCTTGGCTCAACTATGATGAAAAGTTTCGGGATAAGATGGAAGAAAACCAGATGTTGTCCTGGGGGACACAAGATATCAATCTATGGTTGACGCAGATGGCGGTCAGACCGGGAGGTGGAGGGGTGAGCGGTGCTAGAGGGGGATTGGTCAGTGCAGCGGGTGCGGGGAAGCCCTTTCGTGGGGGCGTGCCCCCGACAGTGCAGAGAACTGCGGGGGGAGGGGGCACCGGAGATGTCTGTTGGCGTTTCAACAAGTCTTCCTGCCCCTTTCCGGACTGTAAATTCCGGCACGCATGCTCTGTCTGTGGCGGAGGACATTCTGCCCTTAAATGTGTTAAAAGAGGTGCTGCGGGAGCCATTGTGCCCCCATCTAAACAATAGGAGTTTGCGGAGCTTGGCCCCTACTCCTATTAAGGTCCAGGCTTTGCGTCCGTGGTTGCGGTGGTATCCCAGGAGGAAGGACAGCTGTATATTGGAAGGGGGGTTTCAGTGGGGGTTTCAGATTCCTATTGTGGGTAAGGTTGCCGCAGGTAGGGCTAGGAATTTGCCTTCGGTTAGACAGTTTACCCATTTAGTAAGGGATAAGTTGGCCAGGGAGGTTGTGTTGGGGCGGGTCGCTGGCCCCTTTGCAGAGCAGCCATTTGAGGACTTTGTGGTCTCCCCCTTGGGAATAATCCCGAAGAAAGAACAGGGAAAGTATCGGTTAATTCATAATCTTTCATTTCCGGGGGGTTCATCTGTTAATGACCACATCCCAAAGGAACTGTGTGCGGTGCGTTATGCATCTTTTGATGAGGCCGTGGAGTTAGTGAGGGAATGTGGCTCGAAGTGCTTGATGGCGAAGGCGGATATTGAATCTGCCTTCCGTTTGTTACCTGTGCACCCGTCAGCTTTTCATTTGTTGGGATTCCGCTTTGAGGGGCAATTTTATTTCGACAAGTGCATGCCAATGGGTTGCGCTATATCCTGCGCTTATTTCGAACAGTTTAGTACTTTCATGCATTGGGCTCTGGTTCAGCAGACGGGTAGTGGACAGGTAGTGCATTACTTGGATGATTTCCTTTTTGTAGGGACGGCTCAGTCTGGGCAGTGTCGGGATTTGTTGGATGGCTTTATGCAGTTGGCTCAGGAGTGGGGTGTACCGTTGGCAGCCGGGAAGACGGAGGGGCCGGCGACATATCTTACTTTTTTGGGGGTGGAGCTGGATTCCGTTTTAATGGTAGCAAGGTTACCGGCAGACAAGGTTATGAGGCTGCGAGTATTGGTGGTGAACGGGATGATCTCCACAAAGATGACGTTGCGGGAGATGCAGGCCCTTATAGGTTCCCTTAATTTTGCATGTCGGGTGATTCCCATGGGCAGAGTCTTTTTGCGGCGGCTGGCAGCGGCTACGGCGGGGGTTTGTAAACCTCATCATTGGATCAGGGTTTCGCGTAGCATGCGAGCGGACTTAGGGGTATGGGATGAGTTTCTGCGAGATTTCAACGGTATCACGGTGTTGCGGGAGAGGGTCATATCCAGTGAAGAGTTACAATTGTATACTGATGCGGCTGGGGGGGTGGGCTTGGGGGTTTACTTTGGGGGCTCATGGTGTGCGGCGGGGTGGCCGCAGTCTTGGCGGGATGTCGGCCTTACTAGTAACATAACCTTCTTGGAGTTGTTCCCGATTTTGGTGGTGCTGGCACTGTGGCCAGACCAGCTACGGAATCGCCAGCTAGTGTGGTGGTGCGACAATGAGGCAGTGGTCAGCGTGCTGAATAATTATGCCCCGCGATGCAAACAGGTTGCCGACTTAATGCGACAGGTGGTCTTAGCCTGCTTGCGATTGAATGTTGTGATTAAGGCTCGTCATATTCCGGGGAGTACTAACACGATTGCTGATGCTCTTTCCCGTTTTAAGTGGGAGCTTTTTCGGACCTTGGCACCAGAAGCAGAAGAGGAAGGGGCCTCGGTCCCAGAACACTTATGGCAGATTGGCCTGGGGACATGACGGAATTGCTGAAGGATTCTGTGTCGGCTGCGACGTGGGAGGCGTACCAGAGGGGCTGCAGCAGTGTGGTGGCTTTCCTGACGGAGCGGGGATGGAGGCGGGGCCCAGCATCGGATTGGCTTCTGGGTCAGTATGTGTTGGCAGCAAAAGTTGCGGGTTTGTCGCGGTCAACGGTGCGGAGGAATTTGGCGGGGTTTTCATTTTTCATGAAAGCCGTAGGGTGGGGGGCAGCGGGGGGGGGGGTTTGATGCGCAGGCTGTTGCAAGGATGGGAGCGGTCCATTCCACCGTCGGGTGATGGTAGGCAGCCTATAAAGCATGTCCTGTTGGGTCGATTGTGTTTAGCGTTGCCACAGGTGGTATCATCCTGCTATGAAGGCTTGCTTTTTCGGGTGGTGTTTTCCGTGGCCTTTTTTGGTGCTTTTCAGGTGGGTGAATTGGTGGCGGAGTCGGGTCGATGCGCGGGGGACGGAGGCTTGCAATTACACCAAGTGAAGTTGGTAGACGGAGGGGTTCGTATTCACCTAGCGCGTTCCAAAACGTATCAGACGGGGAAAGGTGCGTGGGTAGTCTTGAGAGAGGTGTATGGGGCTCCTACTTGCCCTGTTACGTGGTTAAAAGTGTACTTGTGTGTACGGCCAGCTGGTGCGGGCAGTCTATTTGTGCATGAGGATACGCGGGTGCTTACGCGTTTTCAGTTTACGGCGGTCATGCAGATGTCACTGCAGCAGATAGGGGAGGATCCTGGGCGGTTTGCTCCGCACTCATTCAGGATCGGGGCGGCTACCAGTGTGTCAGCGGAAGGATTGTCGGAGCGGGAGATCCGGAGGATTGGCCGATGGATGTCGCAGGCGTTCCAAAGCTACGTGCATTTATAGGGGTGGTGGGGGTGACTAACTTTATCATTTCTTTATGTTACAGATGTAGTTCAAGGACTGTGTCGCTGTTGGGTGATTGGCCACTCGTTCGTTTACTGGGCCGGTCAGCGAGCAGCAACACGGCCTGTTGGCCTGAATCTTGGACTTGACGTTTCCGAGGTGACTATCTCATGGCTGGGTGAGCGCGGAATGCGGTGGATCCAGCTCTTACCTTTGCTGCGGCAACACGAGCGCCGGAGAGAGATGCCGGATATTTTGTTGATTCACCTGGGAGGCAACGACTTGATGTCCTGGACTTGCCGGCAGTTGATTCGTGCAATGCACAAGGACTTGGGGGCGGTGTTGGCAATGTTCATGGGCATAGTTCTGGTTTAGTCTGATATCATTCCAAGGCCTGCTTGCAAGGTTCAGTGGGGGTGGTCCAGAGGGCTGACAAAAATTAATCGCCAAATTGGCAGATGGGTTGTTGAGCATGGGGGGTGCCAAATTTTGCACACATGGGTTGATGTCGAATGCGCGGGCCTGTTCAGGTCGGACAGGGTGCATCTATCCCCAATTGGAATGGACTTGCTGCTCAACGATTGGCAGGAGGCCTTGGAGGGTATTATGTATAGGAGGCGGGCTGGTCGCAGCTTACCTTGTGGGGGGCGGCTCAGGTCAGAGGTGGCCTGAGCCGGTGGCGGGATCCCGGAGGTTTCCGGGGTCCGGAGCCGGATGCAAGCATTAGGGCGGGGGTGGGGTACCCCCGACCCGAACAATCCCTCAGGTTTTTGCTAATAATATGGCGAAGCCGGATGAGGGAGGGCAAGGCGATTTAGTCGGGGCCTGTACCCGGCGGAAGCGGAAGCGGCGTCACCTTGCTAATAACATGGCTGGTGATGGCACGCTCTGCTGGGGGGGGGGTTAAGTTAACTTGTTGAATTGTAGTTGGTTATTGTTGAAGGTTAATAAAGCTGCAACCAGTTCAATTCCAAAAGAGGTGTAATTGTCTTTTATAGGAAGGATCAGGTGAAGGGTTGTTAAAGGTGGGGGGGGGGGGAGTAAGGGCTGAAGCATCGGGTCCGCCGTACCCGGTTATAGTCTCTTAGTGGAGGTGGTAGAGATGAGGACAGTATCTGAATTCAAAAAAGCATGGGACAAACACAGAGGATCTCTAAAGGAAAAAAGGGGACTGTTGTAGTTGTTGATATGGAAGGACAGACTTGATAGGCCATGTGGTCTTTTTCTGTCATCATTTTTCTATGTTTCTATGTTACATCGTACGAACCCCGGCAGGAGGTTCTCTTTGGCACGATGCAAGTACTACACCGAACATTAGCAGTAAATTTGAGAGACTGAGATCATACTCCACATACCCTGGCTTAGAAGTGAGGGTCATGACTGTCATGATATGCACAAAACTAACTCATTTGGAGTTTAATGAAATTACTGGTATTGTTCTACCTTGGTTTCAGTCACTTCTCCAAAATGATACTTTCTCTGTATCATTTCGTTCTTCCCAATCGAGGGATTTCCCCTTGACTTGTGGAATACCCCAGGGATCCATCCTGTCTCCTGTCCTTTCTAATTTATATGTGCAGCCCTTAGCAGTATTGATTCAGTCTTTAGGAATAAAGTAGTTTCTTCTTTGCAGATGATATTCAGCTGCTGTTCTGCAGACTCTTACACCCAGATTTGTCAGCAATAGATGATTGTCTGGTATCAATGTCTAACTGGTTAGCGCAAAATTCACTTAAAATAAATCTTGATAAGACCCAAGCAATGCAGTTCACTGATCAGACTATAACAAAGACACCATTTATCCAAGGACATCCAGTCCCATTAGTGTCATCTCTGAAGGTTTTAGGCTGTAAATTAGATACCAAATTAACCTTCAAATCCCAAGTCGCAGATGTGTCAAAAGCATGTTTCTACTCCCTGCACACACTGCAGTCTGTCTGCTCCTATTTTGATAAATCTACGCTGCTCACTCTGTTACATGCCTTGGTCATTAATCAACTTGACTACTGCAACTCCCTATATTGTGGGTTACCGCAGGCCTCAATTTAGAAACTTCAAAATATCAAATCAATGGTTATCAAGTTAGCAACCCATTCTAAGAGATTCAATCATGTTACACCACTTTTAAAGGATCATCATTGACTGCCTGTTTATTGTAAGATAAGATGTAAAATCTTGATCTGGGCTCATAAGGCCATCTATATATCTATCTGACTGATTAATACCATTTGTTCTATCCCAGACCCTCAGTTCACTTCAGCAGAATAGATAAGTATTAACATCTACTGCTAGGTCTCATCTTGACGTTACTTGGCAAGCTGCTTTCTGTTATCTGGCTTCCACCCTGCGGAATGCTTTACCACATGATATTAGAATGGAATAGTCATGTCCCAAATTCAAAACTGCATCAACAACTTTTCATTTCAAGCAAGCCTTTATGTATTCTTGAAGGGGGTAGAGCTGGACTCTGGTAAAGGACTGTAAATGGCAACAGAGTATGAATGCTATGAATGCCTTCACTGCCTTTGTTTTGGGGGCTCTCTCCCCAATCAAAATTGTAACTTTATTTTGTGTATTTATTATTTATGTTTTGTTTCTTTTATTAATGGACTGTAAACTGCTTTGATGTCACTGACGAAGGGCGATATAGCAAATATAAATAAACAAACATATTGTTGCTGTCATGGGATGAATAGTGGTGGAGCTTGGTTTCCAACCTCTTCATTCAAGGAATCCTCTGTGTTTTATCTTATGCCTTTTTGAATTTTATCTCCATTTTTGTCTCCAGCACCTTCTTCAGGAAGGCATTCCAAGCATTCACCACCCTGTTCATAAAAAAATATTTCCTGATGTCGCTCCCGAATCTCCTTGCATAGACATAGACATTGTGTTATGGTTACATAAGACATATGTTCAGGGGATGAGATATGGTGGTTGGGAGGGAGTCAGTGGTGGGTGCTTATGTCTTATGTCACCTGGTTCTAGAACCTCTTTTTTGGGGGGGACTCAATAAGTTCCTGCTAACTGAAAATTCTTCAGAGTTTCCAAAGGCCTTGTGATGAGTTAATAGCAATGTGCATGGCAAAATATTTTGGCTTCATTCATGT
Source organism: Ichthyophis bannanicus (assembly GCA_033557465.1). Classification (NCBI taxonomy): domain Eukaryota; kingdom Metazoa; phylum Chordata; class Amphibia; order Gymnophiona; family Ichthyophiidae; genus Ichthyophis; species Ichthyophis bannanicus. The sequence goes on from CM066032.1 coordinate 1,350,916,708, forward strand.
TTGCTTCAGTAACATATTTGTTTCATTTTTGGATTCTGAATTATTTGGATCATTCACGTCCAGTAAAGTCATTTGAGCAAGCAATTTTCAGCTTTAACGATAGTCTGTTCCATCAATTTGTGATCAATCTTACTTAAAACTTGCAGACTACAGAAGCGACAGCACTCCAAGGCATCAAGAGTGGCATGAAGACCCCAAGGCACCAAACGAGGGGAAAAGGGCACTAACAGTGACATGAAAACTTCAAAGCACGAGGAGGAGGCAAAACAGAACAGATACTTCAAGACACTGGGGAGAGATCCAAGGTGTCACCAACATTGATAGGAAGACCCCATGACACTGAGACAGGGAAGTAGCACCAACATTGGCAGAAAGATCCCATGGCACTGGGAAAAGGGTAAAGCAACACCAATATTGGCATGAAGATCCCAAATTCTGTTTGTAGAGCAAAGAAGCACCAAGAGTGTTAGGGCAGGGACAAGGTTGTGTGAGTAAATGAGCCTGTTTGAGGGGTGCATGGAGAAGCATCCAAACGTCTCCATAGACAGGATTCCTGAGAGAAGTTAAAGGCAAGAGTATGCTTTATCACAACTGCAAGAAATATATCACATGAAAGAACTTAGACCTCTTTTGAAAGGAAGATTGGAATGCAGCCTAAACATACATCTGTATTCTCATATTCTGTATCGTTCTGCAGGCTGTGACAAAGGAACTACTATTGACCAGTTCCAAACACAGCTTCGGGGACAATAGGATTGTAACATCAAATTAATAAATAAACAGTGGCACAAAGACCTCAATGCATGGAGATAGGGCAAAGTAGGTGGGGCTAAGAAGCAATCATTTCCTTTTTATACCAAGGAGAGAAGGCACCACAGAAAGGGTAAAGGAACAGTGGAATATCGACCCAAGGTACCCAAAAACTACAAAGCAGACAGAATAGAAAACACAGAACCATTGAAAATTATGTAAATAAAGACATTACAGCTTATCCAATCTGCCCATCCAAACCAGCTACTAATCTCTATACCTCAGAGATCCTCTTTGCTTGTCCCATATTTTCTTGAATTCAAATACAGTCCTCATCTCTACCACTACACTTTCCATAAAGAAATATTTCCTTTGGTTACTCCCGAGTTTCTCTTCTTTTACCTTCACCCTATGACTCCTCATGTCAGAGCTTCCTTTCAATTGAAAGAGGCCCACCTCATGTGCATTTATACCATGGAGGAATTTAAATGTGTCAGTCAAAACTCCACCGCTATCCCCCCGCCCCCTGCCTTTTTTCCAAAATTACATATTTAGATTTTTAAGTCTTTTCCAATATGCTTTATGATGAAGACTGTCATCTGCGTACTATGAGGTTCCACTACCAGCCTAGAAGTGGCTCAGTTCCTGGAAGAACTTTACCTAGATGAACCTCTGACCTCTAGCCAGTAGGTGTCAGTATGTTCTGTTCAGCTGATTGGCCACCATAACCTGCTCTATGCCTGCTACTTCCCTTCTGAGGCCATCTTCCTCCTGTCTAGATCTGTATTTAAAACCGTCTCTGGCTAGCCCTGTTTGCCAGCCCTTGGTCTTTGGGCAGCAGGCAGGCCCAGGTGATCTGTAAATGGCTTTGAAAACTTCCCACTTCATAGGTGATATGTAGTCCCTTGCGCCAACGAAGTGTTCCTATTTTTTCGGGCAATATCTGATTCACCATGATCAAAAGAAGGACTAAGATGTTCAAGAAATAGCTAGAATTTTCTTTCTACTACCCTGTCTTTCTTTCCCCCAACTCTTATAATAGGCCATTCCCCCTCCTGGGTTGGTCCATTAGGGTTCCAAATCACATAGGTGTTGTAATATGGTTGGCCACATGGGCCCTAGCACAAAATTTGTTGATCTTACAGCAGCGGATGCTTATTCATTTGTTCCCATTGCTCTGTCTTTTATTAGCTGCCCACTGCCACTGGATTTAGACCTGCTTCATGGCATGGATAGATGCTTGAAAAGTGTTCTTTTTAGCCATTCCTTTACAAAGGGGATTAAGGAGGATATGCCCTTTAACCTCCCCAATGTTTATTTTGCCCCCAAAATTGCAGCATTAGAAAAGATGCAAAAAAGGGCAACCAAAATTATAAAGGGGATGGAATGAGCCTCCTATGAAGAGAGGCTAAAAAGGTTAGGGTTCCTCAGCTTAGCGAAGAGACAGCAGAGGGGAGATATGATAGAGGTCTATAAAATTCTGAATGGAGTAGAGTGGGGAAATGTGAATCAATTGTTTACTCTTTCGAAAAGTAAAAGAATTAGGGGATAGGCCATGAAGCTTGAGTGTAGTGGAAGAGTAGCCTAATGGTTTGAGCAAGAGGCGAAGAACTGGAGAAACATGGCTTGAAGTGCACTGCCGCTCCTTGTAATCTTGGATAAGTCACTTATCTCTCTATTGCCTGGATTTTCACAAGATAAGTAATAAATCCAAATGCTACTAGAAACTGAGGGGAGGGATTCTATTAACAGGTAGGTGCTATGCAAGAATCTCCGAGCAGTACAGTTTGTTCTCTTTTACCCATTGGAAGTGCATTGGTGTACTAAGATATTGGCAGTGCTTGATTTTTATAGGTAGCTCTCCGAGTTGATGCTGATATGGTATAGCAAGCTTCTGAGCAGGGTCGGCCTGTCCATTGTGTGATAATGTTGTTCGCACAGGTCCCCGCGCAAACTCCATTATTGCAGAATGTGGATGGCTGCAGAGGGAGCCGGGGAAGCCTGCGCGAGGCCCCGGCTCCCTCTGCACAGCCGCCAGCGTGAGGGAAAAGACTCCTCATGCTGGCGGCTGTGCAGAGGGAGCCAGGGCCTCACCCGGGCTTCCCCGGCTCCCTCCGCAGCCCCTTAGATGGCCGTCGGGCTGTTCGGGGGGGGGGGGCTAGGACTGGATGAGCTGAGATCGAGGGAGGGGGAACTGGGGCTGGAAATGGGCTCTGATGGGGGGCTAGGACGGCAAATGGACTGTGATGGGGGGCTAGGACTGCAAATGGGATGTAATGGTGGGGGGCTAGAACTGGAAATAGTCTGTGATGGGGGAAACTTGGATTGGAAGTGGGCTGTAATGGGGGGCTAGGACTGGAAATGGGCTGACGAGGGGGCTGGAAATTGGCTGATGGGGGAATTTGGAGTGGAAATGGTCTGATGGGGGGGCTGGAATGGAACTGGAAAAGAGCATATGTGGGGCTAGGACTGGAAATGGGCTGATGAGGGCTGGATTAGGGCTGAAAATGGGCTGACGAGGGGGCTAGGATTGGAAATGGGCTGATGGGAGAGCTTGGAGTGGAAATGGGCTGATGGGGGAGTGCTGGAATGGAACTGGAAAAGAGCTTATGGGGGGCTAGGACTGGAAATGGGCTGATGGGGGGAACTTGGTCTGCAAATGGGTGATGGGCTGGAATAGGACTGGAAATGGCTAATGGGGGAATAGGACTGGAAATGGGCTAATGGGGGCTGGAATAGGACTAGAAGCGGGCTGAGGGGAGTTGGAATAGGGCTGGAAATGGGCTGACAAGGGGGCTAGGATTGGAAATTGGCTGATGGGGGAGCTTGGAGTGGAAATGAGCTGATGGGGGGCTGGAATGGAACTGGAAAAAAGCATATGGGGGGGCTAGGACTGGAAATGGGCTGATGTGGGGGCTTGGGAGATTGGGACTAGAAGGAAGCGGATGTTGGGTGGGTCTAGAACTATAAGGGAGCTGATTTTGGGAGAGGACTAGAAAGGGTTGGGGATGGGGAATGAGAATGGAGAGGGGAAAAGATATTTTGTGTGGGAGGGAAGAAAAGTCTACGATGGGCTGAGTATTGGGAGAGTAAGTGGGGATTGAGAATGGAAGGGTGAAATTTGAGTGGACGATAAAGGAATAAGGAAAGAAAAGGGGGAAAGAGCAAAAGGGGAAAGATCAGTTTGTTAAAGCAGATATAGAGAGAGAGTGGAAAAAATCTAAAAGAGAAGAAAGGACAAATGGATAGCTCGCAGAAGACACGAAGAAACCAGAAGAATGACTGGAGCAATTGCAGCTGAAAAATAAAATCCGAAACAGAAGGTAGAAAAATACTTTTTATTTTGAATTTATTAACTGGAATATGTCAGGTCTGGGAAGTGTGTATTGCTAACATCTTCGCGTTTTTGTTTAGTGCAAGCAGAAATTAATTTATAGTTTTATTTCTCCAGTGTTGTAAATTTCATGTTTGGCTTTTGGGGTTCCCAGTTTAATTATCACCTTCCTATTTCTAAATTGTGATCCCTTGCTCTTTGTGTGGTGATGGTCTATGTTCTGTGTAACCAAGCTGAGGTATTCTGTTCATGTAGTTTCTATCTGACAGTGCCAATTGTTCGCTTTCCCCCAGTGAGATGTATTGGTATTCTCTAAGATGTATTGGTTTTAATATCTGCAGTGTTGCCTTTTGATAGGTAGGGTTTGGTGCTTTGTGAGTCCTGATAGTGCTGTTATGATACGGTAGGTTCTAAATGATCAGTGTTTTTAGTACTTCCTAATGGGCCTGGTGGTTGTCACTGCAATATAGTAATGTAGAAATCTGTTAGTCTTTCTTTATTCAGACACTCATTAAGAGGCATGTTTACTAAAAATGCATGTTAACATTATGCAAATATTTATGCAAATGAGGTATCTTATGCAAATGAGGCCCTGCAGTTAATCTCCACACATGGCCCCACACCCCCCTTGGGCCGCCCCTGCTTCTGAGTGTCCATTTGTAGAGTTTTGTATTACTTTGCATAGTAGAGGTCGTTTTAATAGACTTGTACAACTTTTGCACATGTAAATAGAAGCATAAAATTGCACATATAAATGGCAGACACATGTAAATCATGATTATGGAAAACCACGGGACACATAGTTTGGAAGAGGCTGGGTTGCGGGCATGTCATGGTTGTGGTTTGGGTGGGAACATAAACTATGTATATTTCAGATTTTCCTAAAGGGCATACACGTATACTTTATAAAAGCTGGATGTCAATATGTATACTTGCGCCATGGCAGGTATAAACATAAAGGAACATAAAGTGCTAGCTTGAAACCTGGGCGTCACATCATTCCTTGAGGGTGAGATGGGGACTATAGAGTGTTGCCCGTCCCTCTCCAGAGGGATTATCAACAGTCCCCTTTAAGAGAGCCTGCAGCCCAGAGTTCACGTTTGGGAGGACATGGCTCACAGGAAGAGGTTAAAAACCAGCAGACTCTCTCCTTTCCATAAGCATCAGCTGGTGAAAGTTGTTGCGCCATTCCCAATAGGTGGGACCTGACTCTTCTCTCCACCTATGAAGTATCGGGAGGCTAGAGGAAGTGCTCGACGTTGGGCCTTATTCCTGCTAATTTGGGAACCATATATTCAGATATTGAGGCCTCGTGTCCGGAATGAAGTGCTTCAATTGGGTTGAGAAGGTCGTGGGATACTAATAATATAATTACTATGCATGTTCACTATGGGGGGTTGGTTGCTGAAGGGGGAGGCTGTGGGGTGGGAGGGAGGTTGGTGGGGGAATGGGGGGAAGGGGGGGAGAGGGGAATATTGTAATTTTGTTTTTGTTTTTTTGGCTGTATTTGTATGATTGATTTGTTGAGGAATCCTGGGCTGAGTGATCACCAGAAATGCCATTTTTTGTTGTTGTTGTTGTTGTTTTTATATATTATTTTGCATGTTCTGTATTATTTGGTTTTCAATAAACAGAGTTTACAAAAAAAAACAAAAAAACAGCAGACTCCAGATGAGAAAGAGGCCCATGGAGCCAGGAGTTCTTTCAAAGCAAGCTGTCAAAAGGTAGGAACTTTAAACTGGGTAAGGAAGTAACTGGGCTGGAGGAAGGGCTGGGAGACCATCTTTGTGAAGGTTTAACAAACTGGGTCTGAATAAAAACTGCTGTTTGGTGTTTTTCTTTTTAAACAGAAAACCCCTTCCCACAGCACGCCACACTACCACAGAGGGGCTGATCGTGCTTATCTCTCTGGTGCGTAATGCCATGGCCCAATGTCTACAAAGAGAAACTTTTTCAGTATTTCCACATTTAAGTGTCGCCATTTAGATGTATAGTTCCCTAAATGATACTGCTCTTGTGTTAAAGTGTTTCCAACAAACATGACTGTTGCCAATGGCTGCGCCAGGATTTGCATGTGGAAATATATAGTTTGGGATTTGCTCACACCTTTCCTGTAGTAGTTCAAGGTGAGTTTCTCTCAGGTGTCCTTGTGTAAAGCATCTGGGAGTCTGAATCGGTTACTGATGTGACACCAGAATTTGAATCTAATTTTTTTGTATGTTGAATTATAAATTGAAACATCCTACTTCTGCTGTACACCCATTGTTGGGGGAATTTTATTGACTGGTCTGTGAATTAATCCATGGGGATGAACAATTACACTAAAAATTATCCTCTGTGAGCCCATTTTAGATTGGTCATTAAGAGGGGAACTAAGACTTCCAAGCCAGGATATGGAATTTGCCAAGCACCAAATTCACCACATCCAACAAGAGCAGCAAATTTAGAAAGCTGCATGGAGGGAAAAAGAGCCTCTTGCTCTCTCCGATTTGCATATGGAAGCAGTTTTCTTTTAAACTGCTGCTCCTGACAGCAAATCCTCCTCACTCCTCAATCCCATCACATGCCACATCCTCCCAGACTTCCACCATCCACCTCCAACATCCCCCAACAGCCATGAAATCTGCCCCCCCCCCCCCCCCACCAATCACCCCTCTGATGTCCAAATAAGTCTTCCTGATTACCATCCCAGCAGCAGACACCCTTTCCAGTCTTAATACCACCTCTCCTCCTTCCAGGGGTCCTCTGTGAGTAGAAGTGATCCCCAGTCACTTCTGATTCATGCAGTGCTGGGCTGAAAACAATGCCCCTCTCCCTTAGCACAAGTCTTGTGATACTACCACTAAGGGTTAAACTACCTTACTTGGTGATGGACATCGGGGAACTGATCGAGGGTGGGTGTCGTGGGGTGATGGATGTCAGAGTGAGTGTTGGGGGGATGATAGATTTCATAAGTAGATGTTGGCTGTCCAAAAGGGGAGTTAGGGGGAGGAGGGCAATGAATGTCATGGAGAGGGATGATTGGGGGTCTTAGATGGCGGAGGTGTGATCAGGGTACAGGGTGTTGGATGTCAGGGAATGGTGATGTCAGCCTTTTCATCTGCTCCCTTCAAGCTGGTACTTATGCCTTTGGGGCAGGTGTAAAAGCTGATATTTAGAAATGTTTCTATCCATGTATATCCCCTACTGAAATGGGGAAAAGATGTCAATATTGTAGGCTCATTCAAGCTATGCCGTAACAACTCCTCCTGTGGATGATCATGTGTTAACAGCGGCTTTTAAAAATCGCTATTTTCACATGCAGCTGATATGTTCCAAAGCCACTATTTACAGAAGGAGATGCTTCTAAAATAAGGGCCTAAGTTATTTAAAGAAAAAATGCATGACCAAGTCGCAGCATCTACATTTAGCAAGGTATTTTAGAAAAGGCTCACAAACCACAGAGCCTTTTGTAAAATATCTATAAGATGGAAATTACCCATGGATTTGGTGGCGCAAAGAGTAAGAGCAACTATTTTACAAAGAAACATTTAAAAAGAAAGACATTACTCTGAATTCTACATATATAAATGGAAGCACTCACACCTGTAAGTGGCAATTCTTTGTCAACTTACACATATAAGTGCAAGATTTCATAATGCTAAACATCCAGGAAGAGTCAAGTTAAGGAACCAGAAAACAAAACTCTTTTTTATGAAATTCTGAGGTAATTGTTAACACCAGGGAGATCAGCACAGTTCCCCCCTCCATCATTGGCACAAACCCCAAATCCAAACGAGCTGTTAGCTGATACTTGCAGCTCCCTTGGCACAGCTGTAAATGCAGATTATTTTAAAGTATGGGAGTATTGTCTTGTTAAAATCGGAAATATACTCATACTTTGTCGGATTGCCCAAAACACGACCACAATATCTTTTACACTTCAGTAAACAGAGGGGGAGTGACCTGCATGGTGCGGTGGGAACAACCCTACACAAAGGCATGGAGGGGGTGACTTGCACGGAGCAGCAGTTACAACCACTCTGGCCACCTTACTGGGCAGACTAGATGGTCCATACTGGTCTTTATCTGCCATCATATACTATGTTACTATGGCCCTTTCCAAACACTTACAAATGCCCCACAAGCCTTCTAAAATTGTCTGCTAAGTGTAAATGTAAAATAAGGGTGGGAGCAGGGGACGGAGCCTGGCTTCTTCTTGTGCTCCCAATCAAAACGGTGTTTTGTTGCCTCTGTAGAGCTTACAAGGGTGTATTGGGATATGCCATTATTCGGCAAGTTACAGGGCTACTTTTCTAACATTTCATGCTTTCAAAAAGAGAATATTACATAGCAATTTACTTTTACAGCAATAAGAATTAACATCTGAGCAAACTGTTGCAACAGAGAAAAGCAAACAGTGCAGAGGGAACATTTGGCAACGGTACCGTGCTGACTATGTTGTTTGTCTTCTGTGGTGGCAGCACAATTACAGCTGTCCCAGGGTATTTAACAGCAACAAACAAGTTGGAACGTTTACCCTTACAATGTAACACAATGACATTTCCTCCATTTACAAAGTCAGGCGTGTGGAGGCTACATGCCCCCTCCCCAAGCTACACCTATGAATGTCAAGGGGTGTGCGCAGAGCCAGCACTACCATTAGTTGAACTAGGTGCTCATCGAGAGTGCTAGCCCTCCACGGGCAGCCACTACTGCTGCTGTCGCTCCTCTCGGGACCTGAGTGTCATCAATGGCTGCAACAGCCCCGTAGTGCTTACCTTACAACTTCGGCACCACAACGTCCAATGCTGATTTCCTCTTTGCAAACAGGAAGTCGGCATCGGGCAGTACAAGGGGGAGGAAACAAACAGCCACATAGCACTGAAGTTGTAAGATATGCACTGCAGGGCTTGCTGCAGGATCCAGAGAGGGGCAGTAACGGCAATGGGCACCACACGAGGTGTGGGGGCGCAAGGGATGAGATTTGCCTAGGATGCCTATCTCCTTGCACTAGCCCTAGGTGTGTGCACATGTATTTGTGCGTCATGGGGAGTGGCGAGGGGTGTGTGCATGCATGTGTGTGTCATGACAAGTGTAGGAGGGACGTAAACGTGTGTATATGTCTATATGTGTGTGTCATGGGAAGTGTCAAAGGTGTGTGCATGTGTGTGTGTACTTGTGTATGTGTGTGTGGGGGGGACTGCTACTTCTGGAGAGAGATCTGCAATTGTAAGTATTCCTTCTGGAAATTTTTCTAAATCTTGGTGGAAAAGGAATTTTTTGGATTAAAGCTGATTAATCTGTGAACTCAGTGTATTTGTTAAATCAGTCAGGGCCTAGTAGCAACAACGTTTCAATTTAAATTTAAAACACAGAAGAGAGCTTTCTGGTTAAATTTAGAACCCAGCAGAGAGCTTTCACTTTATTTATTTATTTACATTCTCTTATATACCACGCTATTCTGCATCAGTGCGGTTTACATTGAACGAACTGAAATTACATTGAACAGGACATTATAACTTGGAGATAACTATTTTACAGGGAACATGGGCTATAAGTTTAATACTCACTCAAGGCCTGGTTTAAATTTAAAACACAGAAGAGAGCTTTCTGGTTAAATTTCCCCACTCCTTCTGCATTCACTGCGTGTCCTACCTACCCTCTTGCAATTCTTCCCCTCTGCCATCCTGCCTTTTGCCTATTCCCTGCCACACCCTTAAACAGCCTCCCTCTACACCACCATCTGGCCTTGCACTCTCTGTCCCCTCCTTCCCCTGCTACCCATCTTTACAATCTCTCTCCACTTCTGCACTTTCCCTCTCCCCATGCCACCACCTTTCACTCCCTCCCCTTCTCCTCTCTTTCTCCCCTTTTGCACTCTCTTCCTCCCTTTCCTGCCAATCCCTTGCACTCTCCCAAATACCATTCTCCCCTTCCATTCTTCCCCTTCCTTGCATTTCCTTCTCCCTCTCTTCTTCCCCACATCTCTTCACCTTAGCTCATCCCGAATCTCTCTCCTCACTTTTGCTTCCAAATTTAGAAATTAATTCCAAATTCCAGGTGTCCAGTGTTATCTTATTTTTTCATGCAAAGGCATCAGAATAAAACCTAGATTTAAACAGACAATGCCATATATGGCAGCAGAATTATGATCACAGCTACCAAAAGAGATGAAATCTATTCTACCCTTCTTGCTCTTTTGCAAAATTTTAAAATCCTGGTTGTTCAATAACTAGTACATTTGTGTTTCTTATGAACTTTATTTTTGTTAACTGCACTGAACCACTGGGTCTGGGAGTTTTACGTTATATAAGTATATGTTAGAGTAGAATAGATCCTTTCCTTTTATTCTTTCCATGGCCACAAAAGGGCTCCTATTCCTGTGCCAGTGAGGGTTGGGTCCCCATTAACATGCTGCTTCTTTGCTCACTGCAGCTGCTACTGTGGTCACAGCTCTGCTCCACTCTTCCTTTGGATGGTAGGGCCCAGCCTCCCCAGCAGCCACAGCTCCATCTTCATTCCTTCACAAACAAATGGACAGACAGACAGACCCTCGCCTACAGGGACTATTGCATAAGCAAAATGCACTTAAAAATAATAAATAGATAAATTTTTTACTATTTATTTATCCTATTTTTTATTTGTACAAAGAAAAATTACATAAAAGCTCAAAACACACTGTACATTGATATGTAACAATATCAACCCAAAGATTTACTGCACTCTGACACACAAGTTGTTTGTGAAGATATTTTATCAGAAATGACAAAACTTCTCCTGTCTTATATCATTCCTAGGTGTGATCATATCGGATTACCACCAGGGCCATCTGGTCACCCCATCTCCAAAAGGATATAGCAAAACTAAAAAAGTTTCAGAGAAGGGTATATAAAATAACAGAGAGGATAAAACACCTTCAAGATGACTGAGAGATGTTATGATAGAAGTTTATAAATCATGAGTGAGGGGTGGAATGATTAAAAATAGGGAACATTTTCTTTTTGCTTTTGAAACATTGCATTCCAAAAATAGAAAATTGAAAAAACCAATTACAAAAAATATAGGCAAAGAAAAATTAATGAACAATAACACTTCATCAATGCACTGTCAAGCCCACATCATAGGGAGATGAGATAAAGATATACAAAATAGAAATGATAAGAAAGCTGAGGAGCATAGGTTGCATTTCCTTCACCACCCTAAACTAAGTCAAAATAGTCTTAAATACATCTAGATCCAGATCTTATGCCTTCTCTTTATCTTGAAGAGATTGCTCCAAGTGCAGTGGATCCCTGGCCATGCAGCTAAACATTTACAGGAGAAATGTGGGTAAAAAGAAGCTCTCACAGCAAGCATCTGAGTTTTAATTGCAAAAAAGCACACCCGTGTAATTTTATTTACATATTGTCCTGCTAAGACCAGTCCAGACAAGTGGGTTGTGTTTCCCTACCAGCAGATTGGTGGAGACAAAGAACCAATGAAAAACCCAGTTGGTCCACCTAGAGAGGCCAGAAGAGGAGTGAAATATCTGGGGGTCTAGTTAAGTAAGGATTTGGAGCAACTGTTTCAAATAAACTATCTGCTCCTGATTAGAAGGATGGAGAAAGACTTTGAAAGGTGGGAGAGGAAAGAGCACTCATGGATGGGATAGATGATAATATTGAATTCAGCTGTTCTCCCATGTTTTTTGTATTTGTTTATGGTGCTCCTGGTGGCTTTTCCTGGGGTGGAGCTTAGAAAGTTGAATAGGAAAATATTTGCTTTCATCTGGAGGCATAGGTCTCCTCAAATAGCACAGCGCACACTCACCTTGCCAAAGAATGAGAGGAATATGGGAGTACTGGATATTTGTAGGTATTTCCTCACCTTCCAATTAGCAGCGGTTGTGGAATAAGGTCGCTCCTCTCAGAAGCAATGGGTACACATATTAGGAACCATATGTAGGTGACATGCGCTCCAGCTGTTGTGGGGAGGGATACAAGGGACTGGGGAGATAGACCCTTTTCACAAATGTCTCATTAGTGTTTTATGGCAGGCGAAAGGGACACTACTGGGAGGGAGGGATTTTTCACTTTCAATAGATCTCAGCCATGTCCAACAGCTGCCCAAGACCAGTTGAGATCAATGTTTAAGAGGTGGCACCTGGCAGTTATATGAGGATGGTATATTGCATTCCTCTGCCAGCTGAATGACAAATATGCTCTGAATCATAGGGATTTTTAAACTTACCTGCAGATTAGGCATTTTCTCCAAACCAAGCAACTACCTGGGGTGATCATTGGGGAGCCAATGGGGTTTGAGCCGCTGCTGATTTGGCAGTTAGGCTATAAAAGAGTAATGTCACCTACAGTGCGACAAGGCAGTGGCAAAAGCCAGGAGGATGTTGGGCTGCATACAAAGAGGAATTACCAGCAGAAAGGAAGAGGTACTAATGCCACCGTATAAGTCACTGGTGAGGCCTCACTTGGAAGACTGTGTTCAGTTTTGGAGACCGTTTCTTGCAAAGGATGTAAAAAGAATGTAAACTGTTCAGAGGAAGGCGACCAAAATGATTTGGAGCCTGTGTCAGAAGCCTTATGAGAAGAGACTTGAAGACCTAAATATGTACACTTTGGAGGAGAGGAGGGACAGTGGAGATATGATTCAGACCTTTAAATACTTAAAGAGTATTAATGAACAAACAAACCTCTTCCAAAGAAGGGGAAGCTATAAAACTAGAGGGCATAAAATGAAGCTGCAAGGGGGTGAATTGAAAGGCAATGTCAGGAAATACTTTTGCACTGAAAGGGTACTGCTTGGAATGCCCTCCCGATGGAAGTGGTGGGGGCAAATATAGTGACAGAATTCAAAATGACATGGGACAGACACAGTGGATCCCTTTACAGCAACAGGATAAAATCAAAATAAACTGAACCATCTAATTTCTCAACAAATAGGGGTGTCCTACATGGAGCGGTGGGTTCACCCCTACACAAAGACATGGGGAGGGGTGGCCTGCACAGAGCGGCAGGTGCACCTACTTCTTCCAGCTTACTGGGCAGACTAGATGGACCATACTGGTCTTTATCTGCCATCATTTACTATGTTACTATGTTACTAAATTCAGAACACAGCAGAGAGCTTCCAGTTTAAATTTAATACTCAGCAAAGAGCTTTAATTTAAATCAAATCAGAATATAACTTAGCATAAAAGGCACAACAGGGTTAATATTCCTTGAGTAATAAATTATTTCTAGAGACCCTTACAAAGAGGCCTCCTACATAGGGGGCAAGAGACCTGTGAGATTTTTTTAAATAGGTGTTAAAGCCAGGCAACAGATCAAAAGGCCAGTTTGAAAGACTCCAACTTTCAAAAAAGGACTGTGTTAATCACTCAGGAAATTGGTCACAGCTTACCTCAGAAGCACAGGCATAAATAGTTCCACCAGAATTCTGTGCTTCTCAGTCTTGAAGGACTACAAAAGGGGACCGCTACTTCTGGATAGAGATCTGCAATATTAGTATTACTTCTGGGAATTTTTCTAAATCTTGGGGAAAAAGGAATTCTTTAGATTAAAGCTGATTAATCTGTGAACCCAGTGTATTTGTTAAATCAGTCAAGGCCTAGTAGCAGCAAAATGTTTCAGTTTCAAACCACCTCAACCAAACAGAACCTGCACACACCCACGAACACCTCTTAATAACACTCCACATTATTCCATTATTTTTACTAGTATTAAACCCAACCCTAATCTGAGGCTGATACTCATGTAAATATAGTTTAAAAAAACATTAGATTGTGATTCTAAAAACAGAAGCTAACAACGTCTTATTTACCAAGAGAAAAAGACTTAATAAGAACTGCTAATTACTTATATTTGAGGTTTAATTCCCCAGCTCTCTTAGCTTTTAAAGGACAATAGTCATCCATTGGTCTTAGGAACCATCATTCTTGGTGCAAATCCATGTAAAAGTTATGAACTTATTAACAACTTTTAGCTCTATAATAATCCTTACACTAATCACTCTATCAATACCTATAATAAAACAAACAAGCACACACTCCGCTCTTAACAACAACAAAATCTGTAAAATTAGCATTCTTCATTAATATTATCCCAATATTTATCTTCCTAAATCTAAGAACAGAAACAATCATTTTAGCTGAAACCTTATCAGCATCAACACCTTTGATATCAACATCAGCTTCAAATTTGACCAATACTCAACAATCTTCACCCCCATTGCACTATTTGTAACATGATCAATCCTAGAATTTGCTACCTCATATATAGAAAAAGACCCATTTTTTAAAAAATTCTTAAAGTACTTGCTTACTTTATTGATCGCAATAATGACGCTAGTTACAGCCAACAACATATTCCAACTATTCATTGGTTGGGAGGGAGTTGGAATCATATCCTTCCTATTAATCGGCTGATGACATGCCCGAATAGATGCAAACTCATCAGCTATACAAGCTATCGCATATAACCGAGTCGGACACACCAGATTAATCATAGCAATAGCATGATTTGCAATAAACTCAAATTCATGAGAATTCCAACAAATATTTTTAACTAACACAAACGCAACACTTCCATTAACAGGCCTAATCCTTACCGCAACAGGAAAGTCTGCTCAATTCGGACTACATCCATGACTACCAGCAGCCATAGAAGGCCCAACACCAGTTTCAGCCTTACTCCACTCAAGCACAATAGTGGTAGCGGGCATCTTTCTATTAATCCGACTTCATCCATTAATAGAAAAAAATCAGACTGCACTCACGACATGCCTATGCTTAGGGGCACTAACAACCCTATTTACCACAACATGCTCCCTAACACAAAATGATATAAAAAAATTGTAGCATTCTCAACATCCAGTCAGCTAGACCTAATAATAGTCACACTCAGATTGAACCAACCGCAACTAGCATTCCTTCATATTTGCACACATGCCTTCTTCAAAGCAATACTATTCTTATGCTCAGGTTCAATTCCATAGCTTAACGGATGAACAAGACATTCAAAAAATAGGCGCTACAATAACCATACTACCAACAACATCATCCTGCATTACTATTGGAACCCCTGCACTAATAGGTATGCCATTCCTAACCGGATTCTTTTCAAAAGACACAATCATTGAAGCCATAAACACATCAAGCACAAACACATGAGCCCTTACTATTACCATAATTGCAACAATGTTCACATCAATCTACAGCCTACGAATCATTACATTTTCACTTACAGGACACACACGAATATCATCAATCTAACCAATTAATGAAAACACAATAATAAATCCAATAAAACGCCTAGCATGAGGTAGTATCCTCACAGGATTCCTAATTACAACAACCATTGTTCAACCAAAAACACAAGTAATAACAATTTATTTATTTATTTATTTATTTAACATTTCTTATATACCGCCTTTCATGATATCAAGGCGGTTTACATTGAACAAACTGAAATTACATTGAACAGGGCATTATAACTTGGAGATAACTATTTACAGGGAACATGGGCAATGGAGGGTTAAGTGGCTTGCCCAAGACCTCAAGGAGCACCTGTGGGACTAGAAACCCCAGTCCTTCTGGCCCAAGGTTGCTGTCCTCTAGTGGTATTTGAACCCCTGACCTTCCGGCCTGAGGTAACTTGCCCCAACCACTAGGCTACTCCTCCCTTCAGTTTCAGGATAGCACTGATGTACCAATAACATCTAAATTAGCAGCAATACTAGTCACAATTTCAGGGTTAATAATTGCCATAGACATCCTCACCTCATCAAATAAACAAATAAATAAGACACATCTATTCACAACATCACTTGGATTCTTCCCTATAATTATTCACCGAACATATCCAAAAGCAACCCTAAACTTGGACAAAACATCGCAACGAGCCTAATCGACCAAACCTGGTTAGAGCGTACTGGACTTAAAGGCCTAACAACCCAACAGCTGCCCCCTATCAAAATAATTACAAACTTACAACAAGGGTTGATAAAAACATAGCTCACAATTTTCCTATTTACCTTTTTAATCGCCCTTTCTATTTAACTGCACTTACAGCCCGAAAGGTCCCCCAACGAACCAACTCTAGTACCACAAACAAAGTTAATAATAATACTCAACCAGAAATCAATAATAACCATCCACCTGAAGAGTACAACACTGATACCCCTGCCCAATCGCTTCGAACCAAACAAAACTCTGAGATACTTACATCAACAGAATCAACCAACAAATAACCAAATACCAACGCACAAATATACCCTACTACATAAAAAAATAACAGACCAAACCCCCCATTCCTCAGGGTAAGGCTCCGCTGCCATCACTGCTGAATAAGCAAAAATAACCAACATCCCACCTAAGTAAATTAAAAACAACACCAATGACAAAAAAGACAACCCAACTATTACCAAAGCTAAACAAGCCCCAGCAGAAGCCACAACTAACCCAAATGCACCAAAATAAGGAGACGGATTAGACACGACAGCCATCAACCCAAATACAAGACTAAACATTCCAACGAAAGTCATATATGCCATAATTTTTACTAGGAATTTAACCAAGACTAATGATCTGAAAAACCACTGTTGTACTTCAACTATAAAAACTAATGACCCTTAACATACGAAAACCCATCCAATCTTAAAAATTATTAACAATTCATTCATCGACCTCCCATCACCATCAAACATCTCATCACTTTGAAACCGGCTCACTCCTAGGAGTCTGCCTTATTTCACAAATCATTACAGGATTATTTTTAGCCATACATTACACAGCTGACACAACCTCTGCCTTCTCATCAGTCGCCCACATCTGCCGAGATGTTAATTATGGCTGACTTATAAGCAATATTCATGTCAATAGAGCATCAATATTCTTTATCTGCATCTACGTACACATTGGACGTGGAATCTACTACGGATCCTATTTATTCAAAGAGACATGAAATATTGGAGTTATACTCCTACTACCAGTTATAGCTACAACATTCATTGGCTATGTCCTCCCATGAGGACAAATATCATTCTGGGGGGGCCACAGTAATTACAAACCTCCTCTCTGCCACACCCTATGCTGGCGACACGTTAGTACAATGAATCTGCGGCAGTTTTTCAGTAGACAGTCACACTAACTCGATTCTTCTCATTTCACTTCATTTTACCATTCTTAATTATCGGCATAAGCATCTTATATCTTATTTTCCTCCATGAAACAGGATCAAACAACCCAACAGGACTAAACTCAAACACCGACAAAATTCCATTCCACCCCTACTTCTCATACAAAGACGCCCTAGGCTTCATAATCATACTCTCATTATTAACCACCATAGTCTTATTCTTTCCTAATATTCTAGGAGACCCAGAAAACTTCACACCAGCCAACCCACTAGTAACCCCACCGCATATTAAACCAGAATGATACTTCCTTTTCGCCTATGCCATTCTACGATCAATCCCAAATAAACTAGGAGGGGTCCTAGCCCTCCTCCTCTCAATTTTAACCCTATTTCTATCCCAATACTCCATACATCAAAACAACGTGCTATAACATTTTGCCCAGCCACACAAATAATATTCTGATTAATCGTAGCAAACATAGCCATCCTCACATGAATTGGAGGTCAACCAGTAGAAGAACCATTTATTACAATCAGACAAATCTCATCAATTCTTTACTTTATATTATTTATTCTCATCATCCCACTAATTGGACTCGCAGAAAACAAAACATTAAATTAATGTTTAAGTAGCTTATTAAAAGCATTAGTCTTGTAAACTGAAGATTAGAGGTTAACCCCTCTCTTAAACTACCCGGGAGCCGCCACATAATACAAATGTTTTTTCAAGAAGGAGGATTTTTCACCCTCTCCAATGGCACCCAAGGCCAAAATTCTTTTTAAACTACTTCCAGCTAAACCCCTTAGAATTTTTCATACTATGTATAAATGTGCATTCATCTATATTCCATACAAATATTATCCAATACTACTAAAAGATATCAGCAATATGGGTGCGGGAAACCATCATCCCGACAGACAGGGATCCATTGTGCGAAATTTCTCAGACAGAATACCTAAGAGTGTCATTTCAGTTACATATCAACAGCTGATTGATGCTTGAATTACTATACGGCCCATGAAGAAGCATAACTGTAATCTCGCACCTTCATAATTTTTTTTATTTTCACCTTTCAGCCAACATCTCAGAGTGCTTAACAGCATTTTAATCTAAAACGTGAACATGTATTGTATAATTATTGATCCGCTGAAACAATTATAAAAGTTGATAATAAATGAATGATTTACGGACATAAATTGATATTCGATACTGCTTTATCACACATTCTACCTATATTATCCCCCCCCGACAAAAATATTTTTTTGTACAGCTAAACCCCCCTTACTCCCCTTATAACATGCTATCTACCTCTCGCCAAACCCCAAAATCCGATTCTCAACTAACATGCCTTACCTGGAGAGTAATCTTGTCAGGGCCACCCAATCCCACCTAAACAATATATATATATTATGTAAGTTGTCTATGTAGCTAAACTTATAGCACAACACTGAAGATGCTGAGATGAAACATTAAAAATTTCCTTCGACATTAAAAGTTTTGTCCCAGCTTTATAATCAACAGCAACCTATATTACACATGCAAGCATCCGCAAACCAGTGAGAAAGCACATATAATTTTGGAGCTGATATCAGGCACAACAAAAGTTAGCCAATAACATCTAGCTCAGCCACACCCCCAAGGGTAAACAGCAGTGATAAACATTAGTAAATGAGCACACAAGCTCGAACTAGACATGGCCAATAGGGTTGGCCAATCTCGTGTCAGACGCCGCGGTTATACGAGGAACCCGAGTTGACAGCCTACGGCGTAAAGTGTGATAAAGAATAAGTCTGCGACATAAGACTGAAGCCCAACTAAACTGTCATACATATTAGTAGATGATAAATTCTATTATACAAAAGTAGTCTTAACTAAAAGACCTTTCATCGTCACGACCGCTAAGACACAAACTGGGATTAGATACCCCACTATGCCTAGCTACAAACTAAAGAATTACAACTCTTTTCCACCAGAACACTACGAGTAAACACTTAAAAATCAAAGGACTTGGCGGTGCCCAAAATCCACCCAGTGGAGCCTGTTCTATAATCGATAATCCACGCTAAACCTCACCACTCTTTGCCAAAACAGCCTATATTTTCTTTTATTTATTTATTTATTTCTCTTATATACCGCGCTCTTCCACATCAGTGCGGTTTACATATAACATGGGTGGTTTATGATGGGGGTAACACCATAATTACATATAACAGGAAGCTCAACTTGGATAACAGTATTAACTATTTACATCTCTATGGGTAACAGAAAAGTATTTACACGTATATACCACCGTCTACAGCTCACCCTACTGAAGGAAAATAAATGAGCAAAATGAACCTACTAAAAACGTCAGGTCAAGGTGTAGCACATAGAGCGGAAAGAAATGGGCTACATTTTCTTACTAAGAACAAACGAAAAAGCAAATGAAAAATTCTTAGAAGGCGGATTTAGCAGTAAAAAGAAACAATCAAATTCTTTTTTTAACACAGCCCTTGGGCGCGCACACACCACTCGTCACCCTCTTCAACTTAATTACACTAATTTAATAAATATGCATAAAACAAAAAGAAGAGGAAAGTCGTAACATGGTAAGCGTACTGGAAAGTGCTCTTGGAATCAAAATGTAGTTTAAAAAAAACATTCCGCTTACACTGGGAAAAATCTGATAAACCAGGACATTTTGAACCACACAGCTAGCTCAAACACTAAACTTCCACACAAAAAGATCTAAAACATTTACCAAAATAGTATAGGCGATAGAAATAAACACCGAAGCAATAGAGAAAGTACCGCAAGGGAAAGCTGAAAAAGAAATTAAATAAACCATAAAAGTATAAAAAACCAAGGATCAGCCCCTGTACCTTTTGCACTATGGTCTAGTAAGTAAACTAGAGGCAAAAAGACCTTTAGTCTCTCTCTATTTAAGAGCAGCTAGTATGAGCGAACCCGTCTATGTGGCAAAATAGTGGGAAGACTCTTAAATAGAGGTGACAAGCCTAACGAATTTAGTGATAGCTGGTTACTCAATAAACAAGTTTAAGCTTGATCTTAAACCTTATCAAAAAAATAAAAAATACAGATAAACGTTCAAGAGTTATTCATAAGAGGTACAGCTCTTATGAAAAAGGAAGCAACCTATAAAACTGGGTAATGATTATAATGTACTCCGCACACCTAGTAGGCTTAAAAGCAGCCATCTATAAGAAAGCGTCATAGCTCACACCTATACCAAAATTTTAATAAAAACATCAAAACCCACAACACATAATTGAGTTAAACCATACAAATGGTTAAATTAATACTAGAATTAGTAATAAGAAAACATGATTTTCTCTATGCGAACCCGTAAATCAGATCGAACTAGTCCCTGATAATAACTGACCCTATCAATGGAAATAAATACAAACAATAAACAAGAAAAACATTAAACACGAACTCGTTAACCCCACACAGGCTTGCAATAAGAAAGGCAAAAAGACAAAGAAGGAACTCAGCAAACAAAACCTCGCCTGTTTACCAAAAACATCGCCTCTAGCAAAACTAATATTAGAGGTACTGCCTGCCCAGTGATAACATTCAACGGCCGCGGTATTTTGACCGTGCAAAGGTAGCATAATCACTTGTCTTCTAAATAAAGACTAGTATGAATGGCAAAATGAAGGTCTAACTGTCTCCTTTGTCTACTCAATGAAATTGATCTCCTAGTACAAAAGCTGTGATTAAACAACAAGACGAAAAGACCCTATGGAGCTTAAAACACACTAGAAAGTGCAACCAGTA
This sequence comes from Ichthyophis bannanicus, assembly GCA_033557465.1. NCBI lineage: Eukaryota > Metazoa > Chordata > Amphibia > Gymnophiona > Ichthyophiidae > Ichthyophis > Ichthyophis bannanicus. The sequence goes on from CM066032.1 coordinate 1,350,937,685, forward strand.
TTTATCAATCTCCTACACTAATTCCGCACTGTATTTGGTTGGGGCGACCATGGAGAATATTTATCCTCCGAGATGACATGCCAGGAAAACAATCCAAAATTTCAGAAAACTGACATAATTGACCCAATTAACTTTGACCAATGAACCAAGTTACCCTAGGGATAACAGCGCAATCCTCTTCAAGAGCCCGTATCAACAAGAGGGCTTATGACCTTGATGTTGGATCAGGATAACCTGACAGTGTAACCGCCGTCAAAGGTTTGTTTGTTCAACAATTAAAATCCTACGTGAACTGAGTACAGACCGGAGCAATCAAGGTCAGTTTCTATCTGTTATGTAATTTTTTTCTAGTACGAAAGGACCAAAAAAACATGGCCAATGCAACATACATGCCATTAAAAAACTAATGAAATCAACTAAATAAATCACAAAACATACCTCAAAATAAGAGGCTGCTTGAGTGGCAGAGCCTGGTAATTGCAAAAGATCTAAGATCTTTGGACCAGAGGTTCAAATCCTCTCTCTAGTTATGTTATTCATAATTATCAATCCACTTACACTAATTATTCCTATCTTACTATCCGTAGCCTTTCTTACACTCGTCGAACGAAAAATCCTAGGTTATATACAATTACAAAAAGGCCCAAACATTGTAGGACCCACAGGCCTTCTCCAACCAATTGCAGATGGATTAAAACTATTTATTAAAGAACCCGTACTTCCATCAACATCATCACAAACAATATTCATTGTAACACCAATACTAGCCTTAACACTAGCTATAATATTATGATCCCCTATACCAATACCGTTGCCAATCCTAGACATAAACTTAGGATTATTCTTTATCCTATCTCTATCAAGCCTAGCAGTATATTCTATTTTAGGATCAGGATGGGCCTCAAAGTCAAAATATGCCCTAATCGGCGCACTCCGCGCAATAGCACAAACAATTTCCTATGAAGTTACTCTCGGACTAATTTTACTTTCAACAATCCTACTCTCAGGCAGCTTTACCATTTACAACTATATGTACACCCAAGAAGCAATTTGACTACTACTACCAACCTGACCAATAGCTGCAATATGATTCATCTCAACACTAGCAGAAACAAACCGAGCCCCGATATCGCACGCCAGAGCACATGGCAGCCTGCCCGCTGATTGGCTCCGCTGGCTTGCTTTTTTCAGCGGAGCCAATCAATTTAAAACACGCGCCCCGTGCACGGCCCCGCGCTGCTGCCGTGCACGAGCAGGGTCCCGCGCCGGGCAGAGCACCCGGTTACGGGCAGGCGCCGGGACCCTGCCCGTGCCTTTTTACTTTGCATTATTTTTTCTAGCTGAGTACTCAAACATTCTAATAATAAACACCCTATCAACAATTATCTTTTTTGTCCCCTACCCAAAACTTTATTAACCCAGAAACAACCACAATCAACCTAATAATAAAAGCAATATTATCAATAATATTCTTATGAGTCCGCGCATCATACCCACGATTTTCATACGATCAATTAATGCACGTAGTATGAAAAAGCTTCCTACCCTTAATACTCTCCACCACACTACTGTACATCTCTATACCAATTTCTCTTTCGGGAGTCCCCCCACAATTATAGGCTACGTGCCCAAAAAATAAGTGTCACTTTGATAGAGTGAACAATAGTGGTTTAAACCCCCTCATATCCTTAGAAAAATAGGACTCGAACCTATATATAAGAAATCAAAACTCTCCGTGCTCCCGATACACCACCTTCTAGTAAGGTCAGCTAAAAAAGCTTTCGGGCCCATACTCCAAAAATGATAGTTAAAACCCATCCCTTACTAATGAACCAATTTGCCCTATCAATTATACTATCTAGCCTTGCCACAGGAACAATTATTGTCCTATCAAGCTCTCACTGACTATTGGTGTGAGACGGATTAGAAATCAAAACCCTAACGATTATTCCCTTATAAACCAACAACTTCTCCGGCGATCAACAGAAGCTACAATAAAATACTTCCTCACTCAAGCAGTCGCCTCAACACTTATTCTATTTTCAACAACAACAAGTATATGACTAACAGGTCAATCAGAAATAAAAGAATTATTACCCATACAAGCAAATATAATCACCATCGCCCTGGCAATAAAACTCAGATTAGCCCCAATACACTTCTGATTACCAGAAGTCCTACAAGGAATTGACCTAACCACAGGACTTATTTTATCAACATGACAAAAAATTGCCCCAATAACAATAATCTACATAACCTACAATACACTAAACTCATCTCTATTAACATCCATAGCATTCATGTCCACAATTATCGGTTGGTGAGGTGGCCTAAACCAAACTCAACTCCGAAAAATTATAGCCTACTCATCAATCACCCACCTTGGATGAATAATGGCCGTAGTAACCATGTACCCAAACCTAATATTATTAAATTTCATAATCTATCTAATTATAACATCATCAATATTCTTAAAAATAAAATATTTAAAAACGACATGAATCAACCTACTATCTCTATCGTGATCTAATGCACCAACATTAGCAGCCATTTCATCACTAACATTACTATTCCTAGGTGGATTACCACCAACCTCAGGATTCATACCAAAATGATTAATTCTACAAGAACTGACTAAACAACATACCATAATCACAGCAACAATCTTGGCTATATCATCACTACTCAGCCTATTTTTTTTATCTACGACTAACCTATACAGTCAAACCTCGGTTTTCATGATTAATCCGTTCCAAAAAGTCTGACTAAAACCGAAACGGACTAAAACCGAAGCAAGATTTCCCATAGGAAATAATGTAAATTCAATTAATCCGTTCCAGACACCCAAAAATATTGACAAAAAGTACATTTTATAGAGAATAACTATATTTTTACATACAGAAAACAATGAGAAATACATATAAATGACTAATGAAATGGATAAATGAACATTTAACATCACATTTAACTTTATTGAAGACTCTTGTTGAGGGGAGAGGGAGGAGGAGAGGTTATTGTTTGGAAGGGGAGCCATGTGGCAATTGCTGCAGCAGCACGAGCTCCCGAAGTCTCAGCCAGCACTTCTCTCAGCTGCCCGATCGTCCACAGCACAGCAAACACAACGAGACTTTAGGACACCAATCTGATCGCTGACTCCGTCTCAACCCCGCAAGAGAAAGAACTGCCTGCCACATTCATTCAACATCTCCTGCTTACCCTGCTACCTCCGAGCCTGAGGGGGCGCTCCAGAGAACAGGCAGGCGGTGGAGAGATCGGGGCCTTCCTCTCTGCAATCCTTCCATTGTACCACACCATGTCTGGCTCGAGGATGTTGCTCACCTGGGCAGGCACACGCAACAGCTGGGTTTGAAGTCTGCCCCTCCAGATCTTCACGCACACGCGATCGGTGAGTCCGGGGGGGGGGGGTAATGCTGCCGGGACTGGGCAGGCAGTGTACAGTACATTACTCTGTTTGCAGGCACACGCGATCGGTGAATCGGGGGGGGGGGGAGGCTGTACGAAAACCGAGGCTATCGACGAAAACCGAGACAACATCTGAGTGGGGAAAAGACGTCGAAAACCGAAACCGACGAAAACCGGGGCAACCGATAACCGAGGTTTGACTGTACAATAGCCCTAACAAACTCCCCAAACACATCAAATACTACAATTACCTGACGACATAAATCAAACCAAACATCAATGCCCTACTCACTCATAACCATTATAACAATTTTACTTCTACCCATTACACCAAACCTACGCTCACCATAAAAACTTAGGATACACAGACCCAGGACCTTCAAAGCCCAAAGTAGGAGTTTAACCCTCCTAGTTTCTGATTAAGACCTGCAGGACTCTATCCAACATCTTCTGAATGTAACCCAGACACTTTATTTAAGCTAAAACCTTCTAGATTGATGGGCTTTTATCCCACGACCTTTTAATTAACAGCTAAATGCTCAGCCCAGAGAGCTTCAATCTATTTTCTTCCACCGCCTGGGGGAAAGGCGGGAGAAAGCCCAGACAGGATTTATTCTGTTTTTTTTAAGATTTGCAATCTTATGTGAAATTCACCACAAGGCTGGTAAAAAGAGGACTTTATCCTCTGTCGTCGGGATTACAAACCGCCGCTTACTCAGCCATTCTACCTGTGACAATAACTCGCTGATTATTTTCAACAAACCATAAAGATATCGGCACTCTCTATTTAATCTTCGGTGCCTGAGCAGGAATAGTAGGAACTGCGCTTAGCCTACTTTTTTTTTTTTGTAATATCTTTATTAAGTCACACAGTAAAATACAAAACTCTGCAAACAGTCTCGTTTTTCCATAAGTCAGCATAACAATCAAACAGGCCTCGGGCAGGGCTGTGTCTTGTCCACTGCCCGAAGATTAGCGAAGGTACAAACAAATTTGTTTTTTCCCCCAACTTCCTAATAATAGCCCCCCCACCCCCCCCCCCTCCCACTACCACAGGAGGCACATATCGCACTATGCAGCAAAGGCCCTCAGGGAGATCTTCAACACCTTACCCCAAGCTCAAAACCGCACTTCGAGATTTCGGCCGCAATGTTTGGATATAGGGCATCCACACCAAAAGAAAGGAGGCCCAGCTCCGGGGGTGACGCTGCGCGCTCCGCCGTTCCAATAGCATAAACTGGTGAAGCCCATTGCGCCACTCCCAGAAGGAAGGGGCCGCTGGCTCCAGCCACCGCCTCAGCACTGGAGCCTTCCCCACCAGACATGCCTTCCGTATCAATAGTTGCTGCCATCGGCCCTTTGGGTGGAGTGGTCCCAGCTGATCCAAGGTCACCAATTGCCCCGTCCAACTAACCGGCTGCTGCAGAATAACCCCCAAGTAATGAGCAATCCGAGCCCAGTAACGACGTATATGGGGACAGCCCCACCACATATGGCCCAAATCTGCTAGCGGGCAGGGGCATTTCGGGCATCCACCGTACATCGCAAGATGACTACGCAGTGCACGCCTCGGGGAAAAGTGGGCGCGCAAGATGCATTTAAATTGGATCTCCCGCCAATAGGCTCCTTCCACCAGTCGGGCAATGCGACCCAGCGCAGCACAAACCGAGCCCGGAGCCACCTCACACCCCAACTCCCGCGCCCAAGAAACTTCTTCCGCGGAGTAATCCGGCGGGGGCACCAAGGGCATCAGGGCTTTTTTGAACATTGCTATAGTAGGCGGAGTCTCAGTCCCAAGGGCAAAGAATTCTAAGATCCGCGCGGAGTGGTCCTCCAACAATTTTCGCCCCATTATTGACCTCACATAGTGGGAGAGCTGCAAATATGGGAACAAAGACACTCCGGGGGGCAGGCCGTATTCGCGACACAACGCGTCCAAGGGTTTACACTGCCCCTCCAAGTCAATTACGTGCCCCAGCAACCTTATCCCCACCTGTGCCCACCGACGAAAGGACGCCGACTCCGATCCTGGAAGAAATTGGGCATTACCCTGCAACGGCAGCCAACTCGAAACCGCCGACGAACAGCCCCACGCCTTATTCAGCCATTGCCAGGTACGTCTCACGGCATTAACCAGCACGCTGTGTGTCACTCGAGCCGGCAGAATCGCGCGCTGTAGGTGTAAAACCGCCAGCAAGGAATGCGGTGCCACCAAAGCCTCTTCCAGTGCCCTAGGGGTATACACCTCGGTACTACCCAACCAGTCCCCCAAGTGCCGAGCCTGGCAAGCCAGGGCATAAGTCCAGAGATCTGGTACACCCATTCCCCCACTTCTCCAGCCTCCTCTCAGGCGGTTCATCGGTATACGTGCTCTGGCCCCCCGCCACAAAAACCCGCGAAACTCACGTTCTATACGTAACAGGTCACGACGTAACAGCCAGACTGGCAGGGTCTGCAGCCAGTATAAGACCCGCGGCAGGACCACCAACCCCAAGGCGGCCGCTCTGCCTGGCAAGGATAGTGGGAGAGGGGACCATGCCTGGAACTGTGAGCGAATCCGGGTCAAGACGCGTTCAAGTTTCCGCTTATACAAGATCGTCATGTCTCTAGTAAGCTCAATCCCCAAGTACACAAAGGAATCCCCGGACCAGCGCAATGGGAAGCCCCCTCCCCAGTTCCCCTGAAGCCGGCCCCCAATGTCCAAGGCTTCCGATTTTTCTCGGTTAATTTGCAGTCCCGCAAATTCCCCATAACGGGAAAATTCAGCCAGCAAACACGACAGTGACAGTTGAGGGTCACGCAGGTGGACAAGGATGTCATCCGCAAAGGCCGCGATTTTGAACCCGCAGGGCCCGATAGACACACCTCGTATGTCATCAGATTCCGCTATACTCCGCAGCAACGGGTCAAGCGTCAACACAAACAGCAATGGAGAGAGCGGGCAAACCTGGCGCGTCCCTCTCTCAAGGTTAAAGGTATCCGATAGTACCCCATTGCAGAGAATGCTAGCCGTTGGGTTGGTATACAATAACTCCACCATCCGGAGGAAGGAGTCGCCCAGGCCGTACCGGGGCAAAAGGAACCTCATGTAGTCCCAGTTGACCCGGTCAAATGCCTTCTCCGCATCAAAACTAATCAGCAACGACGGTTCGCGCTTAGCCTACTTATCCGCGCAGAACTAAGCCAACCTGGGACTCTCTTAGGAAACGATCAAATCTACAATGTTATTGTAACTGCCCATGCATTCGTTATAATTTTCTTTATAGTCATACCAATTATGATCAGCGGCTTTGGAAATTGATTAGTACCTCTAGAGCGCCCCAGACATAGCATTTCCTCGAATAAACAACATGAGTTTCTGATTATTAACCCCATCATTTCTCCTTCTACTAGCCTCATCTGGCGTAGAAACAGGAGCTGGCACAGGATGAACAGTCTATCCTCCACTAGCTGGCAACTTAGCCCATGCAGGCGCATCAGTTGACCTTACTATCTTCTCACTCCACTTAGCAGGGGTATCATCAATCCTCGGGGCAATTAATTTTATTACCACTATCATTAACATAAAACCCCCTGCTGTATCACAATATGAAACTCCACTATTTGTTTGATCAGTTTTAGTGACAGCAGTATTACTACTATTATCTCTACCAGTACTAGCAGCTGGCATCACAATACTACTCACAGATCGTAACTTAAATACTACCTTCTTCGATCCAGCTGGTGGCGGGGACCCAATCCTTTACCAACACCTATTTTGATTCTTTGGTCACCCTGAAGTCTACATTTTAATTCTTCCTGGATATGGGATGATTTCACACATTGTAACATACTACTCTGGTAAAAAAAGAACCATTTGGTTACATGGGTATAGTATGAGCTATAATATCCATCGGACGTCTTGGATTTATCGTATGAGCTCACCATTTATTTACAGTTAGTATAAATGTTGATACTCGAGCATATTTCACATCAGCAACAATAATTATTGCTATCCCCACTGGAGTAAAAGTATTTAGCTGATTAGCAACTCTCCACGGAGGAGCAGTCAAATGAGACGCAGCTATGCTTTGATCATTAGGTTTTATCTTTCTATTCACTGTCGGGGGATTAACAGGCATCGTTCTAGCCAAGTCGTCTCTAGACATTGTGCTCCATGACACATACTACGTAGTAGCCCACTTCCACTATGTCTTATCCATAGGTGCAGTATTTGCAATTATAGGGGGGTTTATCCACTGATTCCCCCTGTTCTCTGGTTACACCCTACACAATACATGAACAAAAATTCATTTTGGAGTTATATTTGCTGAAGTAAACATAACCTTCTTCCCACAACATTTTTTAGGCCTTGCAGGAATACCGCGACGGTATTCAGATTACCCTGATGCATACACACTATGAAATTCTATCTCATCAGCTGGATCCTTAATTTCACTAGTCGCTGTCATTATAATAATGTTTATTATCTGAGAAGCATTCTCAGCTAAACGAGAAGTCCTAACTACAGAACTAACAATAACAAATGTAGAGTGACTACATGGCTGCCCTCCACCTTATCACACATATGAAGAACCAGCATTTGTACAAGTACAAAAAGGGTAGGAATCGAACCCACATTTAATTAGTTTCAAACCAATTACACAACCACTATGCCTCCTTTTTCATAAGATGTTAGTAAAGCATTTACATTATTTTGTCAAGATAAAGTCATGAGTTAGACCCATGTACATCTTTATGGCACAACCATCACAACTAGGATTCCAAGATGCAGCATCACTATTTATAGAACTACTTAATTTTCATGATCACACTCTAATAATTGTATTCTTAATTAGTACTCTAGTCCTCTATACAATTACAATCATAATAACAACAAAACTAACCAATACTAACACAATAGATGCTCAAGAAGTTGAAATAATTTGAACAGTCCTGCCAGCAATTATTATAATCGCAATCGCCCTGCCCTCACTGCAAATCCTATACCTCATAGAAGAAATTAACAACCCACACGTTACAGTAAAAGCAATTGGCCATCAATGATACTGAACATATGAGTTTACTGATTTCAATATATTATAATTTAATTCATATATAACCCCCTCCGACTATCTCACCCCCAGGGAATTCCGACTACTAGAAGTAGATAATCGTATAGTAAATCCAATAGAACTACCAGTTCGAGTAATAGTCTCAGCAGAAGACGTTCTTCAATCATGAGCTGTCCCATCTCATGGCGTAAAAACAGATGCTATTCCAGGACGCTTAAATCAAACTACACTTACAGCCTCACGACCAGGCATCTATTACAGACAATGCTCTGAAATTTGCGGGGCAAACCATAGCTTTATACCTATCGTTGTGGAATCTGTACCATACTTTGAATTCCTAACCTGAACTACACTAGTAGAACTCTCATTAAGAAGCTAACATCGATAGAACTAGCCTTTTAAGCTAGCACAGGTGACCACCAATCACCCTTAGTGATATGCCACAATTAAATCCATCCCCTTGATTTCCAATTTTCCTAATTTCCTGAATAATTCTCACAACCATTTTTGTCCTAAAAACATAAAACACCAGCCTATAAATGACATTTTAACAGACACTCAAACTAAAACACCATCTCCGTGAAATTGACCATGACATTAGCACTTTTCGATCAATTTATGAGCCCAACACTCCTATATATCCCACTAATTTTATATCAACAACCCTATCATGAGTTTTAATTACAAACCAGCCAAAAAAATGAACAATAAATTGCTTAACAACCCTTCAATCCTGATTCCTATTTAACTTTACAAAACAATTAATAGCCACTATAAACATAAAAGGCCAAAAATGGGCACTTTTATTAACCTCCTTGATAGTATTCCTTATCCTTACAAACCTACTGGGCCTCTTACCATACACGTTTACCCCAACCACTCAATTATCAATAAACATAGCCCTAGCAGTCCCAATATGACTAGCTACCATCCTCCTCGGTATACAACACCAAATAACCACGTCCCTGGGCCACCTCCTTCCTGAAGGAACACCCACACTCCTAATCACACCTCTAATTTTAATCAAAACAATCAGCCTATTTATTTGCCCACTGACCATAGGCCTATGACTTACAGCCAACCTAACCGCCGGCCACTTACTCATTCAACTAATCTCAACAGCGTCACTATTCTTAATACCAATAATGCCAACCATTTCATTTCTTACTACTTTAGTTCTTCTCCTACTTACAATCCTGGAACCAGCAGTTGCAATAATCCAGGCATACGTATTTGTCCTATTATTAACTCTTTATCTTCAAGAAAACATCTAATGGCACATCAATCACACGCTTTCCATATAGTAGACCCCAGCCCATGACCACTCACAGGCGCAATCGCTGCACTGATATTGACCTCAGGCCTGGCAATATGATTCCACTTCAGCTCAATAAAAATGTTATTTGCTAGCTTAATCATCCTCTTATTAACAATATACCAATGATGACGAGACATTATCCGAGAAAGTACATCTCAAGGACACCACACACAACCTGTTCAAAAGGGCCTTTGATACGGAATAAATCTTTTTATTACATCAGAAGTCTTTTTTTTTCCTGGGGTTTTTTTGAGCATTTTACTGAGCAAGCCTTGCACCAACTATTGAACTAGGAGAATGCTGACCACCAACAGGAATTCTACCACTAGATCCATTTGAAGTCCCACTATTAAACACAGCGGTACTTCTTGCCTCAGGAGTAACAGTAACATGAGCTCACCATAGTATCATTTCAGATAATCGAAAAGAAGCAATCCAATCACTCACACTAAAATCCTACTTGGCCTAGACTTCACATTACTACAAGCCATAGAATACTACAAAGCCACTTTCACCATCTCTGATGGCATTTATGGATCAACATTCTTTGTAGCAACAGGCTTTCATGGCCTACATGTAACCATTGGCTCAACCTTCCTCACAATCTGCCTAATATGACAAATTATATTTCACTTTACATCACAACACCACTTCGGATTTGAAGCCGCCGCATGATATTGACACTTTGTGGACGTAGTTTGATTACTCCTATACGTTGCAATCTACTGATGAGGATCATACTTCCCTAGTATACACAATACCAATGGCTTCCAACCATTAAATCTTAGTTTAAACCTAAGGCGAAGTACATGACAATAGCCACGATCTACATAACGACTACACTTATTATTATTTTAATACTCATCGCATTCTGACTCCCTACTATAAAACCAAGACATAGAAAAACTTTCACCATATGAATGCGGCTTCGACCCACTAGGATCAGCCCGCCTACCATTTTCAATATGATTCTTTCTAATTGCCATTTTATTTCTTCTATTTGACTTAGAAAATTGCACTACTTCTCCCAACTCCATGAGTAAACCAACTAAATACCCCATCAACCTCTGTCTTTCTAGCAATAATTATCCTCCTCCTACTTACACTCGGTCTAATCTATGAATGACTCCAAGGTGGGCTTGAATGGGCAGACTAAGAAGTTAGTCTAAAAAAAGACAATTAATTTTGACTTAATAAGTGTGGAAAACCTCACAACTTCTTCATGACAATAACAATATGCAGCCTGTACTCAGCCTTTATACTTGGAATAACAGGAATAATTCTACACCGAACCCATCTTCTCTCAGCCCTAATCTGCCTAGAAGGTATGATACTCTCATCATTTATTACTATATCTTTCTGATGTGTTCAAACCGGATCAACATTATACACACTCACCCCAATAATTCTATTAACTTTCTCAGCCTGTGAAGCAGGTACAGGTCTTGCAATTTTGGTAGCAACCATCCGAACACACGGCACAGATACAATACAAAACCTAAACCTATTACAATGCTCAAAATTCTAATTCCAACCATTATATTAATCCCAAGAACATGATTAACCAAACCAAAATGATTGTGGACAGTATCAATAGTCCACAGCCTCATAATTGCCTCACTTAGCCTAACATTATTCCACTACCCATCAGAAACCATACAATTTACAAACAAATACACTTCAATTGACCAACTATCGGCACCCCTCACAATCCTAACCTGCTGACTAACACCCCTAATAATACTAGCCAGCCAAAATCACGTAAACAACAATACAATTAATTGCCAATAAACCTATATCTCAATAGCTATCTTCTTACAGGTCGCACTAATCCTTGCATTCTCTGCAACAGAATTAATATTATTTTATATCACATTCGAAACACTCATCCCAACCCTAATTATTATTACGCGCTGAGGTAACCAAACCGAACGATTAAACGCAGGCACCTACTTTCTTTTCTATACCTTAATTGGGTCACTACCACTATTAATTGCTATCCTATCACTACAAAATGAAATAGCCACACTATCACTAACCAATACTTTATTTCACAAATCAACCCAAATATAGCCACAAATCAAATCTGATGGCTTGCCTGCCTACTCGCATTTATAGTAAAAATACCTCTATATAGCTTCCACCTCTGACTTCCAAAGGCCCACGTTGACGCTCCAATTGCTGGATCTATAATCCTAGCTGCAGTCTTATTAAAACTAGGCAGCTACGGAATCATACGAATCTCATTTGTACTAACCCCATTCACTAAAGAATCAATTTATCCATTTATTATCTTAAGCCTGTGGGGGTAGCCATAACCAGCTCTATCTGCCTATGGCAAACGGACTTAAAATCTCTAATCGCATAATCATCAGTCAGTCACATGGGCCTCGTTATTTCTGCCGGACTGATCCAAACAACATGAAGTTTTTCAGGTACTATCACACTTATAATTGCACATGGACTCACCTCGTCCATATTATTCTGTCTAGCAAACACAAATTACGAACGGACACACAGCTGAACACTACCCCTAGCCCAAGGTATACAACTAATTTTACCACTTATAACAACATGATGACTACTAGCAAACCTTAGCAACATAGCTCTCCCACCATCAACCAATTTGCTAGGAGAACTAACGATCATCTCTGCCTTATTCAGCTGATCAAGCTGAACTATTATTATTACAGGAATAGGTATACTCATCACAGAAGAGAGCTTTCTGGTTAGATTTAGAACCCAGCAGAGAGCTTCCAGTTTAAATGTAATACTCAGTCAGGGCCTAGTTTAAATTTAATACAAAGAAGAGAGCTTTCTGGTTAAATTTAGAACCCAAGACTCCCTCTATCCAAGCAAGGGCTGTGGGACTCCCCCTGGAGATTGGTCACAGATTACCTTAGAAGCACAGGACAGGGTACTGTGAAGCAGCCAGCTTTTAATAAGTTTCCCCCCCCCCTCCCTTCCTCCCTCCCCATCACCCACCCACCCCTGGGATAATCGTAGCTTTATAGGTGCTTAAACCTCTTAAAGGAAAGGAGCTGCCATATTCACTCTTAGGTGCAGCTGTTTATTCTCATCAGCATATACTGAGGACCTGAGATTAATTAAATTTCAGGTGAACAAAATACATTAAACGTATTAGGTATAGTTTTATTAGTATAAGTATCCCCAGCAACCCTTAAGAAATTAAATATCTAAACACAACCTTAAAACGAAGATGCAGACAGCAGTCCAGCAGCGAGATGGGGGCTTTCCAGTCTATTGCATTGAGTGTCACATGTATGATTTTCTCCCAGTTGGTGAGGGGTCTTACATGTGCACAAGATGCAAGGAGCTCTTTGCTCTCAGGGAACAAGTCCGATCTCTGGAGGCAAGAGTAGCAGACTTGGAAGACATAAGGAAGACAGAGAGGTACATAGATGAGACCTACAGGGATATAGTCCTGAAGTCCCACCTCTAGTCTGGCAGTATCCCTCTTGCAATGGAGGAGAGATGTCATGTGACAGGAGAGCATCACCCTGGTGTGGCAGGAAGTGATCCTATAGCTAGGACCAGGGCCGGATTTACGTATACGCCATGTACGCCATGGCGTAAGGCCCACAGCCGGCAGGGGCCCACAAAAAAAGAACCAGTTTTTTTTTTTTAAACTCAATTTAAAAAAAAACCTGGTGGCTGCCGCCGCGGGGCCCCCTCTGCTGCCGCGGGGGCCCCGTCTACAAGCTGAAGCGGTCCAGTCGGGTCGGGTCGGGTCCGGTCGGGTCTCTCTCCCTCCCTCCCTCGCTGCAGGCTGCGAGAGACGCGAAGATAGAGTGTCTCCTCGCGTCTGTGTTAAGCCCGCAGGGCTCTCCCTTCGCGTCTCCTGCAGCCTGCAGCGAGGGAGGGAGGGAGGGAGGGAGAGAGACCCGACCCGACCCGACCGCTTCAGCTTGTAGACGGGGCCCCCGCGGCAGCAGAGGGGGCCCCGCGGCGGCAGCCACCAGGTTTTTTTTTTAAATTAAATTTTACTTTAGGCCGGGGGGGGGGTAGGACTGGTAATGGGCTATGGGGGGGGGGTAGGACTGGTAATGGGCTATGGGGGGGGGTAGGACTGGTAATGGGCTATTGGGGGGGCTGGGGCTGGAAATGGACTGGGGGGGGTAGGGCTGGTAATGGGCTATTGGGGGGCTGGGGCTGGAAATGGGCTGGGCTGGGCTGGGCTGGGCTGGGGGGGGTTAAGGCTAGAGGTGGGCTGATGGGGTTAGGACTGGTAATGGACTGTGGGCTGTTGGGGGGGCTTAGAACTGGCAATGGGCTTTGGGGGGGTTAAGACTGGTAATGGGCTGTGGGCTGATGGGGGCTGTCTGGTAATGGGCTATGGGGGGGCTAGGACTGGAAATGGGCTGGGGGGTTAAGACTGGAGGTGGGCTGATGGGGTTAGGACTGGTAATGGGCTGTTGGGGGGGGTTAGAACTGGTAATGGGCTTTGGGGGGTTAAGACTGGTAATGGGCTGTGGGCTGATGGGGGTTGTCTGGTAATGGGCTATGGGGGGCTAGGACTGGAAATGGGCTGGGGGGTTAAAACTGGAGGTGGGATGATGGGGTTAGGACTGGTAATGGGCTGTGGGCTGATGGGGGGGTAGGACTGGCAATGGGCTATGGGGGGCTGACTGGAAATGGGTTGATGGGGTTAGGACTGGAAGTGGGCTGATGGGGGGTTAGGACTGGTAATGGGTTATAGGGGGGGCTTAAACTGAAAATGGGGTGATGGGGGGTTAAGGACTGAAAATGGGGTGATGGGGGGTTAAGGACTGTAAGTGGGGTGATGGGGGGGCTAGGACTGGTATTGGGTTGGGGGGTTGCTAGGACTGGAAATGGGCTGATGGATGGCTAGGACTGGAAATGGGCTGATGCAGGGACTAGAAGGGAATGGATGCTTGGTGAGGCTGGAACTAGAAGGGAGCTGATGTTGGGGGAGGATTAGAATGGGATGGGGCTGGAAGAGTAAAATGGAGAAGGGAAAAATATTTTGTGTGGGAGGGATAAAAAATCTACAATTGGCCGGGTATTGGGAGAGTAAGTGGGGATTGAGGATGGAGGGGTAAAATTTGAGTGGATGAAATAGGAATGAGGAAAGAGCAAAAGGAGAAAGATTAGTATGTTAAAGCAGATGTAGAGAGAGAATGGAAAAAAATCTAGAAGAGAGAAGAAGAAAGGACAAATGGACAGCAGACGATGGAGAGTTAGCAGAAGACACGAAGAAACCAGAAGAAAGTGGCTGGAGCAATTGCAGCTGAAAAAAATGCACAAAAGGTAGAAAAATATCTCTTTATTTTGAATTTATTAATTGGAATATGTCAGCTCTGGTAAATGTGCATCATTAACATCTGCGCTTTGTTTAGTACAAGAGCAAATTAATGTATAGTTTTATTTCTACAGTGTTGTACATTCCAAGTTTGGCTTTTGGGATTCCCAGTTTAATTATTGTCTTCCTATTTCTAAATTGTGATTACTTGTTTGGTGATGGTCTATGTTCTGCATGTGTAACTGAGCTGAGGTGTTCTGTTTATATAATTCCTATTTGACATTGCCACTTGTTCTCTTTCCCCAGTAGGTCATGTATTGTTGTTCTCTGAAATGTATTGGTTTAATATTTGCAGTGTTGCCTTTTGATTGGTAGAGTATGGTGCTTTGTGAGTCCTGGTAGTGCTGTTAGGATACGGCGGGTTTACTATGGGCAGTGTTTGTAGTAGTTCCTTATGTGTCTGGCAGTTGGCACTGGATTATAGTAATGTAGAAATCTTTTAGTCTTTCTTTATCCATACACTCATTAAGAGGCACGTTTACTAAAAGTTAGTATATGGTAACATTATGCAAATATTTATGCAAATGAGGCCCCTTATGCAAATGAGGTCTGCACCCCCCTTGGGCCTCCCCTGCTGGGGGCCCACAATTTTTGTTGGCGTAGGGCCTCACTCAAGGTAAATCCGGCCCTGGCTAGGACCTGTCCTCCAGGTGATGTAAAACCCTCTCGCACCGAGGAAGTTTCTCCAGGGCCAAGTGCCCATGAGGGAAGGGTTAGGACAGCTGTTATAGTTGGTGATTCAATCATTAGGCATGTAGATAGCTGGGTGGCTGGTGGACGTGAGGATCGCTTGGTAACATGCCTGCCTTGTGCGAAGGTAGCGGACCTCACTCACCACCTAGACAAGCTCTTAGATAGTGCTGGGGAGGAGTCTGCTGTCTTGGTACATGTCGGTACCAATAACATAGGAAAATGTGGTAGGGAGGTTCTGGAGGCTAAATTTAGGCTTTTAGGTAGGAAGTTGAAATATAGAACTTCCAGGGTAGCTTTCTCCAAAATGCTTCCCGTTCCACACGCAGGACCCAAAAGGCAGGCAGAGCTCCGGAGTCTCAATGCGTGGATCAGACAATGGTGCAAGGATGAGCGTTTTGGATTTGTTAGAAACTGGGGAAATACCTGGGGAAAGGAGGGGCTCTTCCAAAGGGATGGGCTTCACCTTAACTGGATGGAACCTGGCTGCTGGCATTAACCTTTTAAAAAGGAGATAGAGCAGCTTTTAAACTAGATAATAGGGGAGAGCCAACAGTCGCCCAAGAGCGCATGGTTCAGAACAATGTATCCTTGAAGGATACTACCAAAAAAATGAAGTTAGAGCACATCAGCAGAGAGGTTCCTATAAAGATAAAGGTAGACCAAATGCCCTTGAGTACAGAGCAGACAGAGCTTAAAAATTCCAAATTACCCCTGCCTACCGATAACCAGATTAATATGAATAAAATACAGTCTCTAAAATGCTTGTATGCAAATGCTAGAAGTCTAAAAAATAAGATGGGAGAGTTAGAATATATAGCACTAAATGAGAAGTTAGATATGAATGATATCTCAGAGATATGGTGAAAGGAGGACAACCAGTGGGATACTGTGATACCTGGGTACAAACTATATCGTAATGATAGAGCTGATCAAATTGGTGGAGGGGTTGCGCTCTATGTTAGAGAGGGCATTGAGTCACAAAGAATTAAAGTTCTACAGGAAACAAAATTCGCTGTAGAATCTCTATTGATTGAAATTCCATGTAAAAAGGGGAAGGTGATGGCAGTGGGGGTGTACTATCGACCGCCTGGCCAGAATGAACAAATGGATGATGAAATGCTCAAAGAAATCAGGGAAGTTAACAAAAGTTACAGAACGGCAATAATAATGGGTGATTTCAATTACCCCGGTATTGTCTGGGTCAGTGTCACGGCAGGACATGCTAGGGAGATAAAGTTTCTAGATGAAATAAATGACTGCTTCTTGGAGCAGCTGGTTCATGAACCAACCAGAGAGGAAGCCATTTTGGACTTAGTCCTTAGTGGAACACCAGATCTGGTGCGAGAGATAAGGGTGTTGGGGCTACTTGGCAATAGTGATCATAGCATGATCGCATTTGATTTAATTAATGGAGGAGAGATGGTAAGGAAATCCACAGTACTACCTTTTAACTTTCGAAAGGGAGACTATGATAAAATGAGG
The DNA here is from genome assembly GCA_033557465.1 of Ichthyophis bannanicus. Classification (NCBI taxonomy): domain Eukaryota; kingdom Metazoa; phylum Chordata; class Amphibia; order Gymnophiona; family Ichthyophiidae; genus Ichthyophis; species Ichthyophis bannanicus. The sequence continues at coordinate 1,350,954,999 of CM066032.1, forward strand.
AAAATAACTAAGAAAAAACTAAAAGGAGCAGTTGCAAAGGTTAAAGACTTACATCAAGCTTGGGTGTTTTTTAAAAATACTATCTTGGAAGCCCTGACCAGCTGTATTCCACGGTTTAAGAAAAGTGGAAGGACGTCCAAAAAACTGCCATCATGATTTAAAGATGAGGTCAGAGAGGCTGCTGTTGCCAAAAAAGCATCTTTCAGGAAATGGAAAAAAGAGCCAAATGACGAAAACTAGAAACAGAACAAGCACTGGCAAGTTAAATGCAAGACATTGATAAGGCGGGCAAAGAGAGAATTTGAGAAGAAACTTGCTGTGGAAGCAAAAATGCATAATAAAGACTTTTTCAAGTATATTCGTAGCAAAAAACCTGTGAGAGAGTCAGTTGGACCATTAGATGATAGAGGGGTAAAAGAGGCAGTAAGAGGGGACAAGGTTATAGCAGAGAGACTGAATGAATTATTTGCTTCGGTCTTTACTGAGGAAGATGTAGGGATGTTACCCATGACTGAAGTGGTATTTAAAGGTGATACTGCAAAAGAATTGAAAGAAATATCACTACACCGGGAAGATTTATTACAGCTATTTGATAAACTGAAGAGTAACAAATCACCTGGATCGGATGGTATACATCCAAGGGTGTTGAAAGAACTGAAATATGAGATAGCAGACCTGCTATTAGTAATCTGTGAACTATCATTAAAATCATCTGTAATACCTGAAGTTTGGAGGATCGCCAATGTAACGCCAATTTTTAAAAAGGGTTCCAGGAAACTATAGACCGGTGAGCCTGACATCAGTACCAGGAGAAATGGTAGAAACCATCATAAAGAACAAAATTACTCAGCATATAGATAAGATAGTCATGACTTAATGGGAGACAGCCAACATGTCTTTAGACAAGGAAGATCTTGTCTTACTAATCTGTTATGTTTTTTCGAAGGTGTGAATAAACAGATAGACAAAGGTGAGTCGGTTGATATAGTGTATCTGGACTTTCAGAAAGCCTTTGACATCAGAGACATTTGGCAAAACTAAAAAAGTCATTGGATAGGAGGTAATGTACTATTGTGGATCAGGAACTGGTTAAAAGATAGAAAGTAGAGGGTAGGGCTAAATGGCCAACTTTCCCAATGGAAAAAGGTGAATAGTGGAGTACCCCAGGGATCTGTGCAGGGTCCGCTGCTTTTTGACATATTCATAAATGACCTGGAAAAGGGAATAATGAGTGAGGTTATCAAATTTGCAGATGACACAAAACTATTTAAAGTTGTTAAAACCCATGAGGATTGTGGAAAATTGCAAGGGGATCTTGATAAATTGAAAGACTGGGCATCCAAATGGCAGATGAAATTTAATGTGGACAAGTGCAAAGTTATGCACCTAGGAAAGAGCAACCCAAACTATGGTCACACAATGCAAGGTTCCACATTGAGAACTACCACCGAGGAAAAAGATTTAGGCATCATCGTGAATAACATGTTAAAACTCTCCGCCCAGTGTTCAGTGGCGGCCAAGAAAGCAAATAGAATGCTAGGTATCATAAGGAAAGGAATGGAAAATAAAACAAAGGATATTATAATGCCTCTGTATAGTTCCATGGTGCGACCGCACCTTGAATATTGTGTGCAATTCTGGTCACCATATCTTAAAAAGGATATAGCGTTATTAGAAAAGGTACAGAGAAGAGCCACCAAATTGGTAAAGGGGATGGAAGGATACTCCTATAAAGAGAGGCTAAAAAGGTTAGAGCTCTTCAACCTGGAAAAGAGGCGGCTGAGAGAAGATATGATAGAGGTCTATAAATTAATGAATGGAGTGGAACGGGTAAACGAAGATTGATTGTTTACGTCATCAGAATATAAAAAACTAGGGGACATACAATGAAGCTACAGGGTAACCTATTTAAAACTAATAAAAGAAAATATTTTTTTCACTCAACGTGTAACACAACTCTGGAATTTGTTACCAGAGGATGTAGTAAGAGCTGTTAGTGTAGCTGGGTTTAAAAAAGGTTTGGACAAGTTCCTGGAGGAAAGGTCCATAAACTATTATTAAAAGGGACCCTGGATATGACTGCTTGAGCCAATACAAGTACTGTGGAACCTGTGTCTTTTGGGGAAACTGCTAGGTACATATGACCTAGATTGGCCACTGTTGGAAACAGGATACTGTGCTTGATGGACCTTCTTCTGACCCAGTATGGCATATCTTATGTTCTTATGTGTGTGTCAAGGGGAGTAGCGAGAGTACATGCGCATATGTGTGTGTATCATTGGAGTGTCAGAGAAGGTGAGCATGTTTTGTGTCATGGGAAGTGTCGCGTGAGTGTGTGCATGTCTTAGGGAGTGTTAGGGTATGCATGTGTGCGTGTGTGGTGGAGGTTTCCCTGTGTGCATGTATTTTCGAATGGTGGGTGTGTGTCTGTACTTTTCACTGTCCTCCTGTATCTACTCCTTGTCCCTCTCACCCTCTTGCACTATTTCCCATTCCAGGGCTGTCCCACCTAGGGGGCAGACCTTGGTGGGCAGCACAGTGCCTTTGTGCCACCATGCTGGGGCCCACGGTGCATAAAGCATGGCCTGCTGCTTCTGATCCCTGTCTGATGTAACTTCCTGTCAGAAAACATAAGAACATAAGAAATGCCATACTGGGTCAAACCAAGCTCCATCAAGCCCAGTATCCTGTTTCCAACAGTGGCCAAAAAGGTGCACGAGTTCTACAATGCTTGTCCCAGGGTAAGCAATCAATTTTCTGGGCCTTCTTTAATAATGGTTTATGGATCTTTCCTCCAGGAACTTGTCCAAACCTTTTTTAAACCCAGCTACACTAACAACTTTTACTACATCCTCCCGTAATGAATTCCAGAGTTTGACTACAAAAATGCAATGTGTGCCTTCAAGTCAGTGCTGAAATCTTGTGAAACAGAAGCTCCTGGTTTTCTTGGCAGTGTGACTGGAAGAAGATTGCAGGGCCTTTTTTCAGAGGCAATGGAGGGTTAAGTGACTTGCCCAAGGCCACAAGGCGTGCTAGTGGGAATTGAACCCTGGTTGTTGGTTACCAAGTCAGTGTTCTAACCAATAGGCTACTCCTCCACTCCAGTTTGACTACACGTTGAGTGAAAAAATATTTTCTCTTATTAGTCTTAAATAGGTTACAATGTAGCTTCATTGCGTGTCCCTACTCTTTCTACTTTTTGTTGGCGTAAACAACCAATCTACATTTACCCATTCCACTCGATTCATTAATTTATGTACCTTTATCATATCCCCCCTCAGCCGTCTCTATTCTACATTTAGTTACATTGTTATAGCTGTACTTTTGATAACTGTTATACTGTAAGTCCAGTACAGATATTCTGCACTGAACAGTTTTGTTCGATGTAAACCGCACTGATACTGAAGAGCGCGTTAAATAAATAAATAAATAAATAAATTACAAGTTGAAGAGCCCTAACCTTTTAAGCCTTTTATCATAGGGCTATCCTTCCATTCCCTTTACCATTTTGGTAGCTCTTCTCTGTATCTTTTCTAATTCTGCTATATCCTTTTTAAGATATGGAGACCAGAATTGCACACAATATTCAAGGTGCGGTTGCACCATGGAACAATACAGAGGCATTATAATATTCTTGGTTTTATTCTCCATTCATGTCCTTATGATTCCTAGCATTCTATTTGCTTTCTTGGCTGCTGCTGCACACTGGACAGAGGGCTTCAACGTATTATCTACGATGACGCCTAAATCTTTTTCATGGGTGGAGGTTCCTAATGTGAAACCTTGCATCATATAACCATTGTTCTTTCCTAGGTGCATAACTTTGCACTTGTCTACATTAAATTTCATCTGCCATTTGGACGTCCAGTCTTCCAGTTTATCAAGGTCCTTTTCCAGTTTTTCACAATCCTCTTATGATTTAACATCTTTGAATAATTTTGTGTCATCTGCAAATATGATCACATCACTCGTTAATTCCATTTCCAAAGTCATGTATTAATATGTTAAAAAGCAGCAGGCTTAGCACAGATCCTGGGGTACTTCACTATTCGCCTTTCTCCATTGAGAAAATTGGTCATTTAGCCCTTCTCTCTGCTTTCTTTTAACCTGTTTCTGATCCACAATAGTACACTGCCTCATATCCCATGACTTTTTAATTTCGTCAAGAATCTCTCATAAGGGACCTTGTCAAAGGCTTTCTGAAAATCCAGATACACTATGTCAACTGGCTCACCTTTATCTACCTGCTTATTCACAACTTCAAAACAACATAATAGATTAGTAAAACAATATTTTCCTTGGCTAAATCCATGTTGGCTTTCTCCCATTAAACCATGACTTTCTACATGTTCAGTAAATTTTATTCTTTATAATGTTTCTATCATTTCGCCCGGTACTAACGTCAGACTCACCAGTCTGTAGATTTCCAGATCGCCCCTGGAACCCTTTTTTAAAAATTGGTGTTACATTGGCCATTCTCCAATCTTCTGGTACTACAGATGATTTCATTGATAGTTCACAGAGTACTAATAATACAGTAGGTCTGCAATCTCTTATTTAAATTCTTTCAACATCCTCAGATGTATATTAACCAGTCTAGGTGATTTGTTACTCTTCAGTTTATCAAACAATTGTAATACATCTTCCCAGTTTATTGATATTTCTTTCAATTCTTCTGATACATCACCTTCAAATGCCATTTCAGGCATGGGTAACTTCTCTACATCTTCTTCAGTAAAGACCAAAGCAAAGAATTCATTCATTCTTTCCGCTATGACCTTGTCCTCCCTTATCGCCTCTTATACCCCTCTATCATCTAATGGTCCAACCGACTTTCTCACAGGTTTTTTGCTAGGAATGTATTTTGAAAAAGTTTTTAATATACATTTTTGCTTCCATGGAAATCTTTTTTTCAAATTCTCTCTTTGCCTGCCTTATCAATGCCTTGCATTTAACTTGCCAATGCTTATGTTGTTACCGGTTTTCATCATTTTGCTCTTTTTCCATTTCCTGAAAGATGCTCTTATGGCTACAACAGTTTCTCTGACCTCACTTTTAAACCATGCTAGCTGTTTTTTGACCTTCCTTCCACTTTTTTAACGCATAGAATACATTTGGTCTGGGCTTCCAAGATAGTATTTTTAAACAACGCCCATGCTTAATACAAATCTTTAAAATTTACAGCTGCACCTTTTAGTTTTTTCTTAACTATTTTCCTCATTTTATTATAGTCTCCCTTTTGAAAGTTAAAAGCTAGTTTTATGCATTCATTGCTGTCCTCCATCCATTTATTAAATCAAATGCAATCATGCTATGATCACTATTGCCAAGTAGCCCCAACACCTTATCTCTTGCACCAGGATCCTATATTTCACTAAGCACTGGGTTCAAAATAGCTCCTCCCCTTGTCGGTTCATGAACCAGCTGCTCCAAGAAACAGTCATTTATTACATCTAGAAACTTTATCTCCTTAGCATGTCCTGCTATGACACTGACCCAATTGATACTAGGGTAATTGAAATCACCCATTATTACCATGTTGTAACTTTTGTTAGCTTCCCTGATTTATTTTAGCATTTCATTATCCATCTGCTCATTCTGTCCAGGCAATTGGTAGTACACCCCCACTGCCATCACCTTCCCCTTCTTCGTTGGGATTTCTATCCATAGAGATTCTAGTGTTGCTTCTTGTAAAGCTTTTATCCTGTGTTACTCAATGCCTTCTCTAACATAAAACACAACCCCTCCATCAATTTGATCTACCCTATCACTATGATATATTTTGTACCCAAATATCACAGTGTCCCATTGGTTGTCCTCCTTTCATCAGTTCTCTGAGATGCCAATCATATCTAACCTTTTATTTAGTGCTATATACAGGGTGGCCCAAAAAAAGTGAGAACATCACATAAATTAAAAGCTTAAATAGTTTACTTATTTACCTTTTTTAGCTATATAATGCCTTTATTTGGACAATTTCTGGTCGCCATCTTTTTTTTAAAATTTGTCAATTGTTTACATCTGTCTTTTTGAATTTTTAAATAACTTACATGCTACGAGATATTCTCACTTTTTTGGGCTACCCTGTATATTCTAGCTCTCCCAGCCTATTTTTTAGACTTCTAGCATTTGCAAACAGGCATTTTAGAGGTTGTAGTTTAATCATATTAATCTGGTTATCAGTTGATAGGGGTAATTTTGAATCTTTCAGTTCTGCTCTGTACTTAAGGGCATCTGTGTTACTTTTATCTTTATTGGAACCTCTCTAACAGGATGCCCTAACTTCCCTCCTTTTGATACATCCTTCCAAACCATGCGTTTTTGGGCGACTGTTAGCTTTCCCCTATTATCTAGTTTAAATGCTGCTCTATCTCCTTTCTAAAGGTTAATGCCAGCAGTCTGGTTCCATCCCAGTTAAGGTGGAGCCCATCCTTTTGGAAAAGCACCTCCCTTCCCCAGAATGTTGCCCAGCACCTAACAAATCCAAAACCTTCTTCCTTTCACCATTGTCTCCTCCACACATTGAGACTCCAGAGCTCTGCCTGCCTTTTGGGTCCTGCATGTGGAACAGGAAGCATTTCAGAGAATGCTACCCTGGAAGTTCTGGATTTCAACTTCCTACCTAAAAGCCTAAATGTGGCCTCCAGAACCTCCCTCCCACACTTTCCTATGTCATTGGTACCAACATGCATTGGCTCCTACCCAACTTTAAAACCTTGTCTAGGTGGCACATGAGGTCCACTACCTTCACACCAGGCAGTCACGTTACCAGATGATCCTCACATCCATCACCTGGAGGACAGGTCCTAGCTACAGGATCACTTCCTGCCACACCAAGGTTATGCTATCTTTTCACATGACCTCTCTTCTCCATGGCAACCAGGGGCGGCTCTATAATGAGGCCGAGTGAGGCAGTGGCCTCAGGTGGCAACTTTTTGGGTGCAGCAAAAAATGCCCCCAAAAATACCACCTCACTCGGCCTTCAAAATCAAAACAAAACAAAAAACCCGGTCGGAGAAGCTTCTGCCGCTGAGGTGCTCCAACGGCAGTGGCAGAATGAAGTGCCCCATGGCCCCCTGACTCCCCCGAAGAGCCCTGCCATTCTTTTCCCCACGCCAGCTCAGCTTTGCAAAGCCGCGAAAGGAGAGTGTTTCCCTTTCCCGCAGCTCTGTTAAAGTTCAGCCCTCCAGCGCTGATGGGAAACAGTCATTTCCTGTCTTGCGCATCTTTTTTTTCTTAATTTGTCAATCATTTACATCTGTCTTTTCGAATTTTTTAATAACTTATATGCTACGAGATGTTCTCACTTATTTTGGGCCACCCTGTATATATATATATATATATATATATATATATATATATGGGGGGGGCACAATGGGGGAAGCCAGTAAAGGGGGGTGAACTGAAAATGCAAGATTTTTTTTTGCACCATTTAATATCTTGTATTTTCTGTTCGCCCCCTTTACTGGCTTCCCCCATTGTGCCCTCAACCCCTCCCCCCACGGTATACACATCCCCCAAACAGAATAGTGCCTCTGATGCAGTAAGCCCACCCTGTCACATTCCCACAACAGAATAATGTCTCCGCTACCGAAAACCACCGTATATCACCCACAACCAACCAAGAGCAAAAGTAACCAAAATTATAATTATTAATGAACATCTGTTAAGCAGAGGTGTCATAGCACTAACTGTCTACCAAATGGCAACCCAAGTCTTGCCATTTGAGGTACAATAGTGTCCAATAAAAATGCAGCCTGCTTCTCCGCTATTTTCTTTCTTTTCTTTTTTTTTTTCAAAGTAGGGATGCAAGCTGCTGAGGCTTTCCCCTGCTGTACACCTGCAATTATCCTTTCCCCTTTTCTTTGTGGATTCCCTTGGCTGGATGATCGGGGCACTCTCATGCGTTTCCGCTCACACACATCCCCCCCCCACCCCCCAGCATGCTGGCACTCGCCGGGTGGTCTGCCACTGATCTGTGCTCTCCCACATACTTCCGCTCACCCCCTCCCCCAGCATGCTGGTTTCTTCCCCCTTCGCTACTGGCCAGCGGCCATGTGGTACCAAGGCCGTAAGACGACGGCCAGGCAGGTCTGGGGGCAACCATGGACCCTGGTTTGCGACCTGGAATAGGTCTGGTATAGGCCGGGAGGGGCCTGTGGCACCAGGCACCCCGATGCAATTTCCCTTTTTTTTTTTTTTTTTTGGGGTGGGGGAGCAGTTTGCCACGAAACCGGATGCCCGCTAATGGGCCTACCTCTGCTGGGGAACGATATCACTGCTCTGCCCTCCAAACCAAAAAGTACCAACACGATGACTACACAAGCTTACAAGCAGTTTCGCCACGAGGCTGTGATGCCACCGAAACTGACCGCAGTGAGCAGCATACTTCGTCATAGATAAGCAGCGCAATGCGTCGTCTGGTGGCCGTCCCGTTCAGAGGTGTACCACAAAAGAGCAGATAATCACGTGAAACCACAGAAACCAGTCCAATACGTGATTATTGTAGAAAAGACAAAGTTTATTTTCATTTATTGGCCCATTAAAATTATAAATTATCTAATTACCAAATAAACAAGTTGAAGTGTCCTCGATACTCAACACTGAGGTATTTACCGTTGCAATGCATATATTCATTTGTCACATTCTTTTTATTTGGTAATTAATTTATAATTGTTATATGTTTATATGTTATTAATTGATGATTGCTATGTTTTTAAAATTTATTTATACATATATACAATCATTAGTTATATTTATATGTATTTATTATGTTTTATTTATTTATAGTTTGGGCATCTGTTTTGATCATGGTTTCATTTTAACAATGTCTTTTAACATATGTATGTTTTTATGTTTATAGTGTTTTTACCAGTTCCACCCCTGACGAAGGGTAACGAAACACGGCCTGTGTCGGGTGGTAATGGGCCAATAAATGAAAATAAACTTTGTCTTTTCTACAATAATCACGTATTGAACTGGTTTCGTCCCATTCAGAGGGGCAGGAGGGCGGCCCGCAGCCCTTCAGCCCCTGAAATAACTCACCTAGGGCCTGCCCTGCTGCCTGTCCCCCTGCCCTGTGGTGCCCGGTGGCTGCTAATCCAGCCGGCCGGGTCTTTAAGAGTGTCATTGCGGAGCCTGCCTTAAGTGAACAGAGCTCTTAAGCAATTCCTGACAGACTGCAGCTGAAAGCCTGAATCCCCTCTGACAGCAAATTGCTTGGCGCTGTGCAGGTAGCATTCCTTCCCTTCACAGATGATACCTGCAAGAGAAACCACGTGATACCATGATCCCAGTTCTAACACTAACCCTGAGAAAAGAAAGGCGAAAAGAAAGTTCTGAGGGCACTGCCAGTCCTATGTGTGCATGTAACATAAAAAAGACAACGTGTTAAATGCATAACTTTTGGCTGGACATCTATTAAATGTTATCCCTTTACAGTAAATTAAGAAGTAATCAGCAGTATTGCCGGGGCAGCTTTACATTTTACCCAGATAGCAACAATATCCAATTAAAGTTATCTGGTAAATTGGCTGAGGATATAGTAGGCCTATAATATCTTTAACGAGTTATATTCAGCAAAACTGATTTATCCTGCTACCTTCTGAACTATTCCTTTGAAGATATTCAGAAAACTTTATCATTCTACAGCTTTATTCAGACTTTATTTTATTTATTTATTCAGTATTTGATATAGTATCCTTAAAAATAAAACTTATAAGAATAATGTTGTCTATATATACAACAATAACTTTATGTGGATATCTTACACGACTGGATACTGGCCCCATGTTTGTTATGTAACAAATGAAAATTGAAGGCACCAGGTAACAATCAGGAAGATGGATCCATTTGCTTCTGAAAACATATCCCGCTTTTATTTTACATTTCCAGAGGCCATATGTTAAAGTCCTGAAGGTAGTGCAGGCCAATTAACATGACTTACTACATTGCAGAGATTTAGTTTAGCATAAATCTGCAGTGGATATACTGCCCCACCTCTTGCCAGTGGCAAATTCATTGCAAATGGAAATCAACTTCAACTTGTCACTGAAAAGTTCAGCTCTTGCTGCAATGGGAGTTAATCTGCATAAAGGTGTGCCTGCTTTTCAAGCAAGATGCCAAAGCCGAACCCCTGTGGCCAAGGATTAAGTGCTTCTGCTGGGCTTTCATTGATGACTGCATTTTCGGAAAACTCTGCACTGTTGACAAATCCTTGGCTCAGATTCTTGTCTATGCAGACTAAACGATATCTAATAGTTCATCATGTATTAAAGTATTCTGTATAGAACAAACAAAGACGTCAGAGTCATAATTTTATAAATTGCTATGTATATAGTGATCTACCGAGGCAAATTGGTTGTCTGAAATTCGCCCTCATTCAATCCATCTGAAAAGCTGTGTAGGTTTCCATATGCAGGTACTTTTAGTTGAGATGAGAGGAAGCATTCCTGAAGGTATATTTAAGGCAAAGTTAGAAAAACAGTACATTCAGGAACCCTTTTAATGAACTCCATTAGGTTTTTGTACCTAATGCACATTTAGCGCCAAAACTAACATGCGTTAAATACAAAGCCTCGCGGTAACTATCAGGGACGTAACCTAACATGTGGCGCAAGAACCGGAGGGCACCTAATTCCATCTACTAAGGTGGCGTTAGGAGCACTCAGGCTAACTGCAACATTGACAGCACACCACATTCCGCCCTCCCTCCCCCAATGCTAACAGCAATATGCTCACCACACCCACTCTCCACCCCTACCCCACCCATTCAGCACCCCAAATGCATGAGTGGCAGTTAGCTCACAAATCAGCATACAGTAAGGGGGTTATTCTGAGACACGAATAGCAGGGATGGACGTTGTGTGGGGAAGTTAGACGGGGGCAGGGCAGGGGCGGCCTGGGAGCAGAGTCTGTGCGGGCAGTGGGCAGTCGCCGGCCCTGGACGTACAGGGCCGATTCTGATGTCAGTCCTCTATGTCCAGGACCGGCGAAATATCTGGGGAAGTTATTCCACTTCCAAAGTGGAATAACTTCCCTGGACATTTCTTTTTTCAAAAGCCCGGGGCGCAGATGGGGCAGGGGGGGCCAGGGTTTATTCCCCTCAGCCCGACCCTGGACTTAGGAGGCCAGATTGGGGGTTGGGCTGCAGGGAATAAACACTTTTATTTGGCTCCATTTAAAAGCCCTGACTGAGTTGGTCGGGCTATTAATGTACGTGCAGGCCAGGCTGAATCGCAGTCCTGGCCTGCATGTACATTGCTGTTTGCAATTCTGATCCCGTGGGGCTAGACGTGCTCCACGGGATCAGAATCGCGATCCCCTCTGTACGTCTGGCCAGACTGGATGTACAGAGGGGATCTACGTACAGAGCAGAATGAGCCTGTAACTGTCATACCCCCATGGTAACAGTTACCACAGGCCCGCGCAGGCAGTTACTGCTTGCGAAAATGCTCTTTAACTGCTTAGCGTACTTTAGCAAAAGGGCCCCATAAATGGAATTTTTAAATCTAAGTGCACTGTTTTCCAACATTAAATCAATTCGTTGAAAAAGCGAGTGCAAAGTCGATGCATCCCTGGACAAATTTCAAATGAAATATACTTGTGGATTTTGCTTTTGGAAATTAGTGTGTCTTTAAGGTAGCAATAGGGTAACAGTGAAGGTTAGGACATAGGCCGGCTGTTTTGAAAATTACTTATATAAATGAGAAACTTTGGAAAATCACAGGGGGGATAATCAAAGGCATTTACATGGTTTACAGACCTGCAAAGCACGTAAATGCCGCTCACCAGGATATTCAGCGACACTCTCCCCAATTTGGACTTCTAAACATCCCAACACTAAATGCTTATCATCGGGGCAGTAAAAGGCTGGAGCGGAGAGGGGGGGGCAGTCAGCAGCAATATTCAGCTGCTGCCCAGTTAACCCTAACCTGCTATATGGCTGTCCTAACTTTAGCTGGTTTCGCAATCTGGCCGAAAGCTATATTGCTGCTGCCCAGATTGCAAAATCACAATCTGGGCAATCCAGATATTCAATGCTCTGGCCTGGATATGGCCCCGGTATTGAATATCCGGGGTGAAGTTAAAATGGTGACAGCCAGCAGTTGCTGCTGAAAATCCCCCTACATTGTTTACAAACTGATATCAAATTATATTAAGAGCAGTTTTCAAAAGCCATTTCCCCTGGTAAACACTGATGTACCCCCTCCCCCCCCCCCCCTCTCCCCACAGCTACAGGTACACTACATGTGAGCACCAAAGACAGAAAAGTGTGGAAGGGAGGTTCTAGAAGTCAAATTTAGGCTCTTAGGTAGAAAGTTGAAATTCAGAACCTCCAGGGTAACATTCTCAGAAGTGTTCCCTCATCCATGTATAAGACCGAGAGGCAGGCAGAGTTCCAGAGTCTCAATGTGTGGATGAGACAATGCTGCAGAAAGAAGGGATTTCGATTTCTTAGGAACGGGGTAGCATTCTGTGGAAGGGGACTCTATTCCAAAAAGATGAGTTCCACTTTAACCAGGGTGGAGCCAGGCTGCTGGCACTGATGTTTAGAAAGGAGAACAGCTTTTAAACTTGAACCTGGAGGAAAGCCGACAGTTGCTCAGGAACGCATGGTTCAGAGAAAGGCAGTCCTACACCAACTCCAAGCCCATGTAAACTCTGTGGTACCTCGTCAAAATTCTAATCATCACCTCCTAGATAGATTAATAAGAGGCCTGGAGAAACCAAGAAAGAGGCCATTCTAATCTTCTCATCAGCTTTTGACTCAATAAGTCACAACATTCTTATAACCACTTACAAGAATTCATCCTACACAATACAACATTGGACTGGTTTTGATCTTACTTAAAGGACTGCCAGCAACAAATTAAGTAGTTTCACGCAAATCCACTCCAATCAAACAATACCAAGGAGTACCACAAGAATCGGCCTTATCTTCACTCCTATTTAACATATACATACAGCCGATATGCACTATAATTAAAAAACACAACATCCTCTACAACATACACGCCAACGATATCATGATTTACACACCATTATCCACAACTCATCCAGTACCCTTAACAATAGCAGAATGTTTTCAGGCAACAGTACACTGGCTAAAGGAGCATGATCTATTGATAAATTATAAGAAAACAGAAATCCTGTACATGACCAGAGAACCAAATTTCAACCCACCATCTACATTAAAGATATCAGACATCAGTCTCAAAGTGAAATCAGAAGTTTAATACCTTGAGGTAACACCTGACCAGTGATTAGACCTTTAGAAACACATCAAGAAAACCATATCAACTGCATACCACAAAACGAAAATCCTAAGGCACTTCCGCCCACTACTTGACGTCAATGACTTTGAAATGGTATACCAAGCCATAGTTACATCTCACCTTGACTACTGCAGCACAATTTACAGCCACTTCAAATAGCCCAAAACACAGCTGTTCAATGGTGCTTCATGACAGGATCACATAACGGCCATATTAAAGCAGCTATATTGGCTACCAATAGTATCCCACATAAAATACAAGGCCCTACTTAACATCTTCAAGATATTACACAAATTATCTCCAGACCACTTCCAAATCTTAATTCAGAAAGTCCCAAACAATCCATCCAGAAGATACAATGCCAAAACACCCTCACCATACCAATCCTAAGAACCAAGAGTAGCCAAGGCGCATGCAATTGAGCCTTCTCCCTTTATGTACCTTCCATCTGGAACTCCCTCTCAACTGATATAAGGCAAGGTAGAAGGTCACCATAAAAGAGGAAGGCCGGCAATAACATCAGCAATGGACACTACTCTATCAACAATGAGCCGCTTGGCTGAAGACTGAACAAAGTTTAGGTCAACTATCCAAAGGGTTGCCAGGAGCCGACACCGACTTTATGGCACTTAAAAGACGCATTACATGAGTTTCACAAGAAACTCATAACCCTTAGTTTCCTAGAACTCTTCAGCTCTGATATCTAACATGTGGTTTACATCTTCACTCACAATGAACAGGAAAATACTTTCCCTACCTATACCACCCTTATACAAAAAATGTTGCATTTAGCAAACTATTCAATGTAATCTCCTCACATATTCCACCCCCACACCAGATAAATCAGGCTTTCAGTATAACTAAAACGTCGCTGTATATAACAAAACTAATCAATATAACTAAAGTTTCCTTGTATATAATAAATCTAATTTAAATCATGATACTCGGTCACAAATTTATATAAATAAAGTTTTTCATAGGTTGAGTTTGTTACCTGTGTGCCACTTTGACTTAGATAAAGCGGTATAAAAGAATCATTAAATAAATAAATATAGGCATCTTTGAAGGATGCTATCAAAACATGGAAGTCAGAGCATTCTTATAGAGAGGTTGCAATAAAGGTAAAAGTAGTCCAAGTACCTTTAAGTGAAGAGCAGAGTTGAAAGACTAAGTAGATTGTAGTTACAAACAAAAATATTTTTTCAAACATCCGTATACAGGAGGTGGAGGCAAGATGGCGGTGTAGCAGTTGCACAGGTGGCTGCGCGGAGAGGTTCCTTTGCACTTACCAGAATGCCTCGTAAGAGGAAGGGGAAAGCCTCGGTGCTGGTGTCAGCTTCCACATCGAAGGCTTTTGTGCAGTCTACCCTTCCGTTTGCAGTGCCGGGTCCGATCCTGCAGACTTCCTCGGCTCAGTCTGGTGTTCCAGCATTGGATGCTAGCTTAAGTGGGGCGTCTTTGAGCCCTGAGCAACAAACAGCCCTGCCTCCGCCATGACTGGCGCCAGTTGAGGAGAGGCAGGGGGACTCGGGAGGAGTATTATGGAGTTTTCCCCCTGTGGAGCTCCATCGGTGATTGAGGCATCTTTGGAGGCGTCAGTGGAATCAGCCATTCGGGGATATCGTCTGGCAGTGGCTGATAGACCGGCTGTTGTAACACTGGGAGCTTTGTGGGACACCATCAAAGATGTGGATACTTCCTTGGCTGATTATGCAGGCACATTTCAAGTTCAGGTGGATCAAGTGGTGGCTAAGTGCGGGCTGCGAGGCTATTCTGGCTGAACAAGCTACTAGGTTGGGATGTATGGAAGCTGTCCTGGAAGACCTCCATGCTGTAAGTAATGCTCAGTTAAGGGACAAGGAAATCCTGAATAGAAAGGTCTTGTTCCTGTAAAATCGAGTTCTGAGGAACAATTTAAGATTTTTAAACTTTCCTAAGCGCCCACTTATACCACCTTTGGATATGCTTAGGAAGTATCTTGGAGAAGTACTGAAGATCACTGAGGACACTGTTCCACCAATTGTTTGGGCCCAGTATCTGTCCCTGAGTCTTCTGTTCAGGGTGCTGAGGGAGGTCCTGGGCCGGCGCAACCCTCTGATGTAGGGAGTTTAGCTGCCTTTTTGGAGTCATCATTAGAGGTGGTTACGGAAAGAACAACTTTAGTAGTATGCTTTGCCTTTGAGTCAGACTGGAATGCTGTTTTACATCTGTTTTTTCATAATATATCTGATTAATTTTTGGTTCAAAGATATATGTGTTTCCAGATGACTCTAGAGATACACAGAAGTGGTGCCGAGAATTTCTGGCCCTGAGGTTCAGGGCGGTAACAATCGTCACATCTATGAAAGTTTTATTTCCTTGCAAATGTTTGATTTCTTATCAGTCTAAACAGCTTCTGTTCTTTGAAATGGACCAATTGCTTCAATTCTTAGTGTCTGGAGAGGGCTCTGCAACTCAGGTGGATAGTCCTGAGAGGTTAGCTAGTTAAAGCCGGCTGTTGTCTACTGCATATGGGCTGCCGTTGCTGGTTCTGTTTTATTTCTTAGGTTAATACCTTGTAGTATTCTTATTACAAGCTCTTGCCTCATTGGGGGATTTTTTGTGGTCTATTTCATAATGTCAATTTCTTATTTGACAATTGTTTAATTGTTTCGAGGAGGGGGTTCCTTTGTCATTGATCATTCATTGATGGGTTTATTATTGAAATTGCATAAATAAAAAATTTAAAAAAAAAAAGAAATACCTGTATACGAACTGATGGCATACATTGCAGTGTATCCAAATGTTGAGTTAATAACTGGAATGAAGGGACTAAGGAAATCTAAGGACTAAGGAGTGGAGGAGTGGCCTAGTGGTTGGGGCAAGGTACTTCAGGCCGGAAGGTCAGGGGTTCAAATCCCACTAGAGGACAGCAACCTTGGGCCGGAAGGACTGGGGTTTCTAGTCCCACAGGTGCTCCTTGTGGTCTTGGGCAAGCCACTTAACCCTCCATAGCCCATGTTCCCTGTAAAATAGTTATCTCCAAGTTATAATGCCCTGTTCAATGTAATTTCAGTTTGTTCAATGTAAACCGCACTGATGCAGAATAGCACGGTATATAAGAGAATGAAAATAAATAAATAAATCTACCACATCAGCATTCAACTTTCAAAAGGAAGATTATCCTAAAGGGGCATGTTTACTGAAGTGCACTGACGGTTACTGCAAGGCCTACCTCACACTAATTGTGCTATCTTAACTCTTAGTGCATTGTATTGCTTAGCACGGGATGGGACAGTGACTGGTTGAAGTGTGGGCATTGAAAGCACACCACAGTTAATGCGGGCATCATTGGCACATGGGTAAACTTATCGCCTCCTCAATGAATGGCGGTAAGTGCACCCACATAAAGTGGGTTCGTAGATTTGTGCACTAAGTTGCATCTCCCCATGGGAACTTCAGGGGACATGCTGGACACATTCCCAAGAGTTAGTGTAAGTCTACTTTACCTCCTGTGCTATCTTTTGGGGCTTACCACGTGCTAACATCGTAGCACATTTTAGTAAACATGCCCCAAAATGGGGTGGGGGTATGTGTGAGATCAGGTCTATACTGGCTGGAAATAGATTGCCAGGCCTTTCTTCCACAAGGTAAGTCTACACCTGGTATTCATGGTCTCCTCTCCAAGAACTAATCAGGCCCTACCCTGCTTATCTTCTGAGATGAGCTGAGATTAGGCTCATTCAGGATGGTGAAGTTGTAGCCCAAAATGAGGTAAATGATTTTTTTTAAAGTGCTCAAAGAAGCAGCTCCAAAAGTTAGGTGTTTATGTCAGGTGTGGATGTTGTTTAAAAATGCCATCTTGGAAACTCAGGCCAGATGTGTTTCATATATTAAAAAAGGCAGAAGAAAGATCAAATGACAATGGTGAAAGAGGCTATTATAGCCAAAAGAACATCTTTTAAAAAAATGAAAAAAGGATTCAAATGAAGAAAATAGGAGACAGCATAATCACTGGCAAAATAGATGCAAAGCGCTGACAAAAGATAAAAAGAGAATTTGAAAAAAAGCTTGTCGTAGAAGCTAAAAATTCATACTAAAATCAGGTCCATTTGCTGCAGGAAGCCTGTGAAGGAGGCAGTGCACCATCAGATGATCATAGAGTAAAAGTGGTATCCAGGGAGGATGAGGTCATAGCGGAGAGACTAAGGGTCACGTTTACTAAATGCTATTGAGTGCTATCTGCTGCAGCATCTATGACATCGCAATGAGCATGGTGGCAGAGAACACTTGCTAATGTTTAGTAAACATGATTCTAAATTAATTCTTTGCTTTGGCGTTTTTCTGAGAAAGGTGTAAGGGAGCTACCCATGCCAGAAATGGTAATTAAAGAGTAGCAAGTTAAAAATGTGGACTTTAGTAAAATGGGGAAATACGTGAAGGAAGGGAAACAAATCTTTATTTAAGGAGAGTAAATAAAAGCAACAGAAATAGGAAACCAATACAGTTCTCTGAGGAAGTGGCTAAAAAAATAAAGGCAAAAAAAAAGGACTACTGAGAGAAGCTGTTCTTTCTGGGAAGGAATTTCTACTTGTAAGTATTTACCTTCTGGGAATTCCTTAGGTTTAAACTGATAAAATCAGTGTCTATTTTAAAGTCTCTTAGGGCACTGTGTAGCAAGCCCTGCTTTTACTTAAAACAAATTCTAAAAGTCAGTTAGTTCACTATGTAGCAAGCCAGCTTTCAGTTAGTGTTTCTTTCCCATCCTCCCACTCCAGACTAATCATTTGATTTATAGGCTCTTGAACCTGTTAAAGGGAAAGAGGTGGTCAAATTCACTTTCAGGTTTAACTGGTTATCCTCATCAGGAATAGATTAGTTAATTAAGGCCCTGAAATTCATCTTATGATGAATAAAGTCCCTTAAACCTATTAGGTATAATTGTAATGGTACAAGTATCCCTAGCAACTTTAAGTAAATAGCTAAACAAATTCTTAAAAGTAAGATGCAGATAGCAGTCCAGCAGCGAGATGGGGGCTATCCAATCTTTTGCATTGTCACATATATAATTTTCTCCCAGTTTGGGGAGGAGTCTTAGATGTGCCCTAGATGCAAGGAGTTCTTTGCTCTCAGGGAACGAGTCCGATCTCTGGAGGCTAGACTAGAAGACTTGGAGGACATAAGGAAGACAGAGAGGTATACAGATGAGACCTACAGTCCCACTCCAGTCTGGCAGCCTCTCTGTTGTCATGGAGGAGAAAGATCACGTGACAGGAGAGTATCACCTTGGTGTGGCAGGATGTGATCCTGTAGCTAGGACCTGTCCTCCAGGTGATGTAAAACCCTCTCACACCAAGGAGGTTTCTCCAGGACCATATGCCCATGAGGGAAAGGTTAGGACATATGTTATAGTTGGCAATTCAATCATTAGCATGTAGATAGCTGGGAGGCTGGTGGACGTGAGGATCGCCTGGTAACATGCCTGCCTGGTGCGAAGGTAGTGAACCTCATGCACCACCTAGACATGGTTTTAGATAGTGCTGGGGAGGATCCTGCTATCTTGGTATATGTTGTTATCAATGACTTAGGAAACTGTGGTAGGGAGGTTTTGAAAGCCAAATTTATGCTTTTATTTTATTTATTTAAAAGGATTTATATCCCACCTTCTCCTTTAATCAAAGCGGTGTACACAGCAGACAATCAAATAAATTGATATTTGTGTGATCATGCAGTGTTATACAGTGAATGAGTGTGTGTGTAAGTTGGCGTTGATTCGTGGTGGGCTATTTACAGCATGAGCTACTTTACAATCTTGTGTACATGAGGGAGTAAGGGTGGGGGGTTGTTATTAGTCCAGGAGTTGGCAGGCACAACTATGTGCTATCACCATAGTGCTCAATGAAGAGCGCTGTCTTGAGTAGTTTTCGAAAGTCCTTTTAATGTCTTCTGTTGATCGTAGGTCGTCAGGGAGGGCATTCCATATTGCAGGTACTGCCATCTATAGACCTCTTCTTGCGGTGTTCTTAAGAGCCTTGGTGAAGTCTTTTGGTGTGTTTATGGTATCTGAGGTGCCTCTCCTCCTCGGTCTTGTGCTGATGTCGGGTGTATGAGTGGTTGTAGGCTGAGTGCTGATGTCCGGTGTTTGATTTTGAATATGTTTAAGACTGTCTTATATCTGATGTGGGCGCTGATTGGGAGCCAGTGGAGGTGTTTTAGAATGGGGGTGATGTGATCTTGTCTCGATGAGCCAGATATTATGTGTGCTGCTGTATTTTGAGCCATTTGCAGTGGCCTGAGTGTCTGCTTAGTTAGGCCCAGATAGACTGGGTTGCAGAAGTCTAGGATGGGATTTATTTATTTATTTATTATTTATTACAATTTCTTATATACCGCACTATTCGGTATCAGCGCGGTTTACATTATAACATAATGACCATAACAACAAGCTGTTTGGTTTTACATAGAACAGGAGTACAAACTTGGATAACAGGGGTGAACTATATACATGAAATATTTACACGGACAAGATTGAAGTAACAATACCATAAGGAACGTAAGTGGTCATTTCTTAATGGGGATATCTAGATTTCGTTGCTGACTGGGTAGTATTGGATGAAAAGGTGGTATTTAAGTGCCTTCCTGAACTGTGTTAGGTCTACAATGGCCCGAATGTCGGAAGGTAGAGCATTCCAGCATTTGGGGACATAGAGACTGAACGCCCTGTTTGCAGTTGTCATGTTGCATTTTGTCAATGCCTTTGGGGTTATTAGCAGGTTTACAGCTGTTGCTCTTCTGGATCTGTTGGGGGGCACCATGTGAATAAGTTCTGTGAGTGAGGAAGATGAAATACCTTTGATTGCCTTGAATGAGAGGAGTAGGGTTTTAAAGATAATCCTCCCATGTATGGGTAGCCAGTGAAGCTGTTTGAGAATGGGAGTCACATGGTCGCTTCTGGAGGCTCCGTAGAGGACCCTTGCTGCAGCATTCATGGCCAGCTGCAATGGGCTCAGTGTAGATTGAGGGAGCCCTTGTAAGATGGCATTTGCAAAGTCGAAATGTGGCAGGATTAGTGCTTGGTATATAGTCCGGAAATCGTCTGGGTCCAACAGGGAGCGCAGATGCCTGAGCGTGCGGATTTTGAAGTATACAGCTTTGACTATATTGCTTATGTGATGTTTCATATCCAGACGTTGGTCCAAGGTGACTCCAAGGTATTTTATTGTTTCTTTAGTTTGTAGGTCAGCATCTTTGACACTGAGTTGGGATGGAGGAATGAAGTTGGGGTCTCTGGCAATGAAAAGCACCTCAGTTTTCTTATGTTGAATGCGTAGGTTTTGTGATTGGAGCCAATCTGAGACCGTATTGAAACAGTCTACCAGTGGTGTCAGGTCCAAATGAGCTGTAGAGATCGGCATGTATAAGAGTATGTCATCTGCATATATCAAACATTTCACGTTAAATGATCTGATGATATTGCAGATGGGCTGCATGTATATATTGAATAGTAGAGAAGACAACGAGGAGCCTTGTGGTACACCTTGCTTTTGATGGAAGCATTTTGACTCTTCTGATCCGGATTTCACATATTGCCATCTTCCATCCAGAAAAGACTTACACCATTCTAGCGCAGTGTTGCAGACGCCCTTCTCTTTCAGTCGCCCGAGGAGAATTTTGTGACTCACCGAGTCGAACGCCGCGGCGATGTCTAAGAAGATGAGCACAAAACCTTGTCGGATATTGTTGATGCCTGTGATGATATCGTTGAATAGGCTAGTGAGTAGGGTCTCGACTCCATGATATTCTCTGAACCCGTGTTGACAGTGATCCAGGGGAGCTGCAGAATCTATATGATCTTGAATTTGCCGTTGTACTTCTTTCTCAATTATCTTAGCTAGTAGGGGAATACTAGCTATTGGCCTATACGAATCAACCCTTTGAGGGTCTAGTTTGGGGTTTTTCAGTAGCGGCCTAATGGAAGTTTGTTTGAGTGCTGTGGGGAAGGAACCTGTTGTGAAGGAGAGGTTCATCAGATTCGCGATGAAAGGGCTGAACACACCGCGTAGCTCAATCCAAAAAGCTGGGCAAGGGTCAGTCTGCACAGTGGAGGTATTGAGAGATGCTATTGTATCCTCAATGCATTTAGTGGATGGTGTGGAGAATTTATTTAGTGGAGTTAGGCAGGTTGGTTCTTGATACGGGTCTGCTGAAACCTTGTCAGTCTGCACGATCTTGGATTGCAAGTAGTCAGCGAATTTTTGTGGGTGAATCTCATTATGTTGATCGGGAGATGGTTCCTTCGAAAGAGATTTGACCAAGTTGAAAAGATCACGTGGTTTGTTCAGTGATCTCTTTAGAGTGTCGGTGTTAGTTGTGATAGCTTCGCGGTGCATTGAGAGGTGGAGTCGGTAGGCGGTCTGGTCTTCAGTAGAATGCAATCTGCGCCATCGGCGCTCAAGTCTGCATAGTTGAGTAAGAGAAGATCGCAGCTCAGGAGAGAACCATGGGGCAGAGCTTCTTCTTACCCTTGCTGTGTTATTGGAGTTAGGGCGTTGTGAGATGGCGTGCAGGTTGCAATTCCAAGAGGAGATTAGTTCTTCAAGGTCAGTCGTGGTTTTGTTGAGGAGTGATTGGGTCTCAGACAGGATGTGTTCCCTGTTAAATGGGCAAAAACTTCTTATGGACGTTCGTGATGTGCTGTTCATATTTCGGCTGTCATGCAGCTGCTTGTTATTGATGGGTATCTGGATAATGATCAATTTGTGGTCCGACCAGGGTACACCAACGACTAATACTGGTAGGTTGTGGTTTTGTTCAATGAGAGGCTGAGGAGCAAACACCATATCAAGAATATTACCCTTTATATGTGTGGGATTGTTGATGATTTGCTTGAATCCTAGGTCTTCAATGGCATCAAGGAAGGCAGTTGCGTGGTTTTGGGGTAAGGATGGGCGATTGAAATCACCCATTATCCAAGTTGGTTTATTGGGATTCAGGGTGTTGGCCGCTAGGTCAATAATGGTGGGGAGGTCATCTGGAGAAGCAGACGGTGTTCTGTATAACAGGTTGAGGGAGCACTGCTGATTTGCAATGGAGAGAATGTCTAGACTGTTTGTGCTAGAGGAATCAGTTATGTGGAAGTTCTGGTCTGATTTGGTTAGTATGAGCAATCCTCCTCCTTTTTTTATTAGTGCTTGACAGACAGTGCAGAAAGGATCTTGAGTGAGGAGGGGTTTCAGGCGTCTGATTAGTCTCATCTTGAGGTATGCATAGTTTATGGTCAGGTTGTTGTCTTGAAACCAGCTGGTCATGTGTTTGAGACAGTCTATTATTCTGGTGTAGTCAGGGTTGTCGAGGTTGACTGGGGTATATATCATGATGTCGTCGGCATAGATTGTGTATTGTATTTTGTGTTCTTTCATGATGTTGCAGATCGGTTGAATGTAGAGGTTAAATAATAGTTTTGATAGGGCGGAGCCTTGTGGGACGCCTTGCTTGATTTTTGAGGGTCAGGGGGTGTTGGGGCCAATCTTGACCTGGAACTGTCTGTCCGTTAGGTATGAGTTGAACCACTTTAGGGCGGTGCTGTGTAGTCCAATGCTCTGTAGTCTTGCTAGAAGAATTCTATGGCCCACTGTGTCAAATGCTGATGATATGTCTAAGAAGATCATAAGTGTTCCTCTCTTGCGGTTGTCTATGATTTGGATTATGTTGTTAAAGAGGTATAACAGGAGTGTTTCGACTCCATTGTTCGGGCGGAAACCGTGTTGGTTGATATCCAGTGGGGCATGTGTGTCAATGTGGTCCTGGAGTTGATGCTGTACCGCTTTTTCTATAAGCTTTGCCAGTAAGGGTATGCTTGAGATTGGTCTGTAGGCTGCTGGGTTGCTCTTGTCTAGTGGGGATTTCTTCAGGATTGGTCTTATTGTAGCTAGCTTTATTGGTTTGGAATGACTCCTTGGGACAGTGAGCTGTGAACCATGTTGTGTATGGTGTGGATGAAGTTTTCCTTTGTTGCTTTAATCCATGTCACTGGCCATGGATCTGTTGGTGCAGTGCTCATGTTGAGCGCGGTGATGATTTGTGAGAGCTGATTTGTAGATGGAGTGCTGAATTTGTCCCATGTTTTAGAGAATGTGGTTGGTTCGGTGGTTATGCTTGTTGTTGGTTGCGGTGCGGTATCCAATTTTTCTTGTAGATAGTCTGCGAAGGACTGTGGGTCTATCTGCACGTCTCTTTCAGTATTGTGTTCATTAGTAAGATTTTTCACTATTTCGAATAGTTCTCTCAGTTTGTTGTAGGCTTTGAGTATGATGTTTGTGTGATATTCTCTTTTTGTCTGGTTGATGAGTTTGTTGTATTCCCTTTGCTTCGTTAGGTATAGGGCCTGAGTGGTGGGAGATTTGGTGTGTCTCCATCGGCATTCTAGTTTCCTTAGACTCCTTTTTCGTTACGTATGTCCTTTGAGTACCAGGGTGTGTGATGGTTTTTGATGCAGTGAGCTTTCTTGGCTTTGTGTTCCTTGGCTTTGGCAGCAGCACTGATGATACTGTTCCAGTTGTTGATTTGTTCGTTTACATCCTCTGTTTCAAGGTTCAGGTGGGGTATAGTGTCCTGAAGAACTTGGTCCTTGTCGAAGCTTTTGAATCTTCTTTGCACGGGTGGGTTGTCAAGGAGCTCGTTGTGTTTTCCTCCTTGTGGCACAATTTTTATTTTAATTCTGTGATGGTCTGACCAAGGTACAGGTGTGACAGAGGGTGTTGATATGCAACCTCTGTCAAGTAGGTAGTTGGGGGCAAATATGAGGTCTGGTGATGATCCGTGTCTGTGTGTCGGTGTTTTGATCAGTTGGGTGTATTGTAGGGAGGCCATTGCTTGTAGGAAGGTTTCTGTATCCTTGATGGTAGCTGATTTGAGATTGAAGTCTCCCAATAGTAGCGGTGGTTTGTGGTTAGTGTTGGCCGCACAGACAGCTTCTCGCGTGGAGGCTAGCTCATCTGGTGGGGCATGGGGGGGCTCTGTAGACGAGGCACAGGGCCATCTGTTTGTTTTCCACAATGATTGTGTTGCATTGGTCTGTGTTTGAGGAGCTACGGGACTTGAGCTTTAGGCTGTTCTTTGCAATGATCAAAACCCCTCCTCCTCTCTTGTGTGTGCATGGGCAGTTGAATGCTGTGTACGTGGAGGGCACTAATTGATTAAGGAGTACATTGTAAGTGGGGGTGAGCCATGTTTCTGTGATGCAGAGGATGTTGCGTTGTTGCTCCTCTATGTGGTCTGCTAGCGTGTTAATTTTGTTTCATATGGATCTGGTGTTGATGAGCTCTATGGAGATAGCTGATGGCGTGTTTACTGCTCTGGTGGCTTTTTTTGGAGTTTGCGTGAGTGTTGTTCTTGTAGTTGGATTGTTTATTGTGCTTGGCTTTCTTGTGTGTGTTCCAGTTTGTGTACTGGAATGGGGTGTAGATTGGTGGGGTTGTTGGTAGCCATAAGGTGTTTGTGGGTATGTAGTGGGTGGGTGTGTGCTGTGGAAGGAGTTGGGTGAGGAGGAGGCATATAGGCAGATACATGGTTGCAGTCATGTTGATTTTGGATGCACTTACTTTATGGTGTTCTTGCTGCTTTTGGTGTTTTTCGTTGCTCCTGGGGTCCACGCCGGCAGTCTGACGTTGTTGGTCTCTTGTTGAGCCCTTTTGTGGCTGATGCTGTGGTTGTCTCTGTGGCCGCGCCACCCTCAGGCGCGGGCCCGCCCTGCTGGGGCGCCTTCTTTTAAATGTTGCTCCCACTGCCCCGATTGGGCAGGAGCCTCTGAGCGGGAGGATTTCCCGCTCAGGCACTCTAACCCGATCAGGGGAGCTTCGATGGCCGGCAGGTAGGTGGAGGAGCAGCAGGCTACCTGCTGGGATGCCTTCTTTTAAATGTTGCTCCCACTGCCCCGATTGGGCAGGAGCCTCTGAGTGGGAGGATTTCCCGCTCAGGCGCTCTACCCCGATCAGGGGAGCTTCGATGGCCGGCAGGTAGGTGGAGGAGGTAGGAAGTTGAAATCCAGAACTTCCAGGGTAGCATTCTCAGAAAATCTTCTTGTTCATGGGCAGGATCCAAAAGGCAGGCAGAGTTCCGGAGTCTCAATGCGTGGATTAAACTATGGTGCAAGGAAGAGGGGTTAGGATTTGTTAGGAATTAGTGGAGTTTCCCCATTTTCAACATCTTCTGAGCTGTTACAACGTTTTGCCCTGTTTCTCTCGCAGCTCACCCATTGATCAGAACCATGTTTTACATGTCCCCATTGACTATGTTTAAATTCATCTCAATCTAACTCATTCCCCTAAGTCTGGTTAACATACAACATACAAGTTAGCTTGTTTCTGTTTATATCCATTAGTTATTGTTAAGTTTGATAAACATTGTTTACCTTGTTCCATGTAACATTACTTGTTCTAATTGTTCCCTGTACACCGCTGTGACTAGTAGATACGGCGGTATAAAAAAGTTGCTAAATAAATAAAACAGGACAACATTCTAGGGAAAGAGGGGCTTTTCCAAAAGGACGGGCTCCACATTACCAAGGTGGAAAAGGCTGCTGGCATTAACCTTTAAAAAGGAGCTAGACCAATTTTTAAACTAGATAATAGGGGAAAGCCGTCAATCACCCAAGAGCACATGGTTCAGAATGATGTATCCTTTTTGTTTTGTATTTCTAGTTTATTAAAACAAAACCTCTACAATACACTCAGCATTACAATACTCAATTCAAGCGCAAATAGACATAAAGACATAGCCTTCTCTGAGAACAGCTGATTTGTTTTCAGTTTTCCTTGGTGACAGTCAACTTATCCCCCCCCACCCATTGGTTGCATCTTCGCACATTCCTCCTCTTTGAATACAGATCATATATACATTGGCAATATATCATAAATATGACCCATCGGCATCATCTGTGACCTTTCTTAGCTATATCCCCTCATTAACTGCTATGACTCTGCTGCCCCCTTCCCCCCTTTCCATGTATTATATGGCGCCCATACTTGAGTATGCTGGAGCATGCCAATGGTTTCTATATACTGTTAATTCACTCATTCACTCAATATAGTTTAATTTCTTTATAATATCCCCCCCCCCCAGGAGTTCTCACATCTCTCCAAACTTCCATCAGCTTTATTCGCACTGCCAGTCACACCTGCCCCTCAGCTTCACTAGGTTTTCCTCCATCTGTTCAGGTGGGAGATTCAAAAGCATATAGCTTGGTCTTGGATTCTTCTTGACCCCACTGATAGCCATAAAAGGTTGTGCAGCCCATTGCCACACTCTCACACTCCCACCATATGTGCCAATAATCCCCTTCCTCACCACATCCCTTCCAACACTTGTGGCTGTAGGATCCTAGTGCTTGATGGAGCTTCACTGGGGTCATGTACAATTTCCTGCAGCACAGCGGACACTGATGCTTTTCATTCCCTGTCGTATATTACCTGCTACTGCTCCTCATTCAGGGATTCCCCCAAGTCCACCTCCCATGCCTTTGGAAATCCCAGTTTCCCCTCCCCTTCACCTTCCATCTGCAATTTATACAGTTTAAACAGTAGGCCCGAGATGTCTGACATACTCGATATAATTTTTCTAAGCCTATTTTCAGTCTGGCTAGCCCCTCTCAGATTCCCCTGCTATGACCAAAGTGGGACAGTTGCAGAAACAGAAAGCGGTAAATTCAGCCATCCATTTAGGTCTATGATGTCACTTCCTCCCCAGAATGCTGTATCCTTGAAGGATACTAGCAAAAGAGGGAAGATATGGTATCCTGATAGAGAGGTTCCAATAAAGATAAAAGTAACCCAGATGCCATTAAGTACAGAGAAGACAAAGCTGAAAGATTTAAAATTAGTCCTGTCAACTGATAAGCAAAATACAACCTCTGAAATGCCTGTATGCAAATGTGGTAAGTCTAAAAATTAATTTGAGAGAGTTAAAATAGAAACCTGGTGGAAAAAGGACAACCAATGGGACACTGTGATACCCAGGTGCAAACTCTATCAGAATGATAGAGTGGATCAAATTGGTGGATGGGTTGTGCTCTGTGTTAGAGAGGGCATTGAGTCAAACAGGTTAAAATTTTTAGAAGAAACAAAATACACTGTAGAATCTCTATGGATAGAAATTCCATATAAAAAGTGAAGGCAATGGCAGTGGGAGTGTATTGTCATCCATCTGGCCAGAATGAATAGATGGATGATGAAATACTAAAAGAAATCAGGGGAAGCTAACAAAAGTTACAGCACAGTAATAATGGGTGATTTCAATTACTCCGGTATCGACTGGGTCAATGTCATAGCAGGACATGTTAGGGAGAGAAAGTTTCTAGATGAAATAAATGACTGCTTCTTGGAACAGCTGGTTCATGAACCAACAAGAGGGAAGCTATTCTGGAACTAGTCCTTAGTGGAACACAGGATCTGGTGCAAGAGACATCGGTGTTGGGGCCACTTGGCAATAGTGATCATAACATGACCGCATTTGATTTAATAAATGGAGGAAGGACGGAAACGTAATCCACAGTACTGCCTTTTAACTTTCAAAAAGGAGACTATGATAAAATGAGGACATTAATTAGGAAAAAACTAAATGGAGCAGCTGCAAAGCCAAAAGTATTTACATCAAGCATGAGAGTTTTCTGTACTTGAGTACTTGGTGATGACACTGTATCATGCTAAAAGTGATAGTGAGGGTAAAAGGGTAGTGTCCACTTTCTCCAGTTATTTTTGCATTCGTTATTGAGAAGCTTGCTGAATTTATCTAGATAGATGATCATATCAGAGTGTACAAATGGAAAGGGGAATGAATAAAAGGTGACCCTCCACATGGATAATATATTCTTACAAATGTCTGCATTGAATAACTCATTCTCAACATTATTTGTGGATATGGTAATCTTTGGAATCTTGTCAAAGTTGAGAATTAATGTGGAGAAATCCAAAATCATGCCGATTGGATATGCCAAGTTTAGAGGAGAGAGCTAACAGCCATTTGGGGGCCTTTCACTGGATGCTTGAAAGAATGAAATATTTGTGGATTTATTGGGATGTGAGGGACCTTTTTCTCTCTGAATTATGTCCCCATCCCAAAGGTCTTGAAAGAGGAAAATAATCAGTGGAGGGAGCAGAATATTAGTTGAATGCCATTGTGGCAAATGTTTATTGAATTTGATATACCGCCCTTCACATTTGCAATAGGGGGGTGTACAATAAAACAAAGTTATAAAGGGAAGCCAGAAATTGATAGGAAAGATGTCACAGTCATACAGGGAGAGAGTAGGGTCCGAGGCTGTGGGATCAGGAAAGTTATAATCAAGGGGGTAGCAGTTTGAAAGCTGTCTCAAAGAAGTGTGTTGCTTTGGGAGTGGTTGCTTTGGTTAGTGAATCCATTTTCTATAGCTCAAATAGAGATGCTCTGGGTTTTTTTGTATATTTTATTTAAATGTATTTATATACCGTCTTTCTACCATTCAAGGTGGCTTACATACAACAAAACAGGTAACAGCGCTGGAATACAACTGTTGTACAGGAAACAAGAACTCCTGAAAACATAAAACCAATCAGAAGGGTAGGGGGGGCGCGCGAGGGGTACACTTTGTAGACGGGATTTCTAGGTACATTGATTAGAGACTGCTTGGATGTTACTGTCTGGAACTGGCAGTGGCAGAGAAGGGCACAGATAGAAGGGATCTGCCAGAAGAGCGGAGTTCCCGAGGAGGGGTGTAGGGAGAGATGAGAGAGGAAAGGTAGTGAGGAGCGGCTGAATGGAAGCACTTATAGGTCAGTAGTAAAAGTTTGAACTGGATGCGGAAACAGACAGGGAGCCAATGAAGTGACTTGAGAAGAGGGGTGACATGAGCATAGCGACACTGGTGGAAGATTAGCCATGCAGCTGAGTTTTGAGCAGATTGAAGTGGGGAGAGAAGATTAAGAGGAAGACCAGCAAGGTGGAGAATGCAATAGATGACTAGAAAATGGATAAGGGTCTTAGAAGTATGTTCAGAAAGGAAGGGACAAATTTTGCTGATGTTAGAAAGAAACGACAGGTTTTAGCAATCTGCTGGATGTGTGTGGAGAAGGAGAAGGAGAGGGAGGCTTCGAAGATGATCTCGAGGTTGTGAGCCGAGGAAACAGGGAGGAGTAGAGTTATCCACAGAAATAGAAAAAAACAGTAAGGGGGGTGGTGGTTTTAGGGGAAAAGATAAAAAGCTCAGTTTTGACCATGTTCAATTTCAGATGGTGGCAGGACTCCCAGGCACCAATGTCAGATAAGCAAACAGAAATCTGGACCTGGATTCCTGGAGAGATTTCAGGTGTAGAGAGGTAGATCTAAGAGTCATCAGTGTAGAGATGGTACTGAAAACCATGGGAGGAGATGAGTGCACCAAGGGACTGGGTGTAGAGAGAAAAGGAGAGGTCCCAGACAGAGCCTTGAGGTACAACTGAAAGCGGGACAGCGGTAGAGGAGGAACCACCAGAACATACACTAAAAGTGCAATGGGAGAGATAAGAAGAAAACCAGGACAGAATAAAGCCTCTAAATCCAAGTGAGGACAGGTATCGAGGAGAAAATGCTGATCAACAGTAACAAAAGCAGCAGATAGGTCAAGAAGGATGAGGATCAAGTAAAGACCTTTGGATTTGGGCCAAGCACTCATCATATACCATTAACATCAGATCCAGAAGTGAAACAGCGCAGTATCAGGGACCTGTGTATGCATCACCCCAGCATCTGTTACACTGGCAAAGAGTACTAGAAATAGGAGAGAAGGATTCCCACTCCGGAAAATCAAACTAATAACAAAGATGCAGGTGTGGTGAAGATACAGACTAATTGAAGGGCGTGTGGTAACATAACAGACTGACAGGAGAAAGGAGTAATCCTCATATAAGCAAGTTTAGTTAAGGAGAAGGAGATAATTGCTTGCACATAGTTCTTATTTATTGCTTCTGCCAATTGTTATTATTATTTACTGACCCTAAAATTTAAGTAAACCCTTGGTTCAGAACGCAGTTTCTGGCCTGGACTCATTTATTTGAGAAGGGAGAGATGTAAGAGTGTAAAATGCCAAGGGCCTTCTGGTATATACAGGATCACTTTTACCTTTAAGCAAAAGGGTCAGCTGCCTCCGGCCCCTGGGGCCAAGTTTCCCTGCTGCCCATTGGTAAAAAGCAGCTCTGATCATGGACAGACAGTTTGTATCTGAGCCGCAATTGCAACCATGCCCTTCTCTTATGCCTGTGGGAAATTGCATCCCCACGGACAAAACAAAAGGGCATAGTCAAAATCACATCCCAGAGGCAAGCTGTCTGCCTGTGGAATCCCCTCTCCCAGTGGCAGAAGAAAAGGGGGTAGCAGTGATCGTACGAGTAGCAAGGATCCCTGCTGTCTGCCTATGGGAGAGAGAATCCCCTCAGGCAGACAGCTTGCATCTGGGCCGCGATCAAGGCCATCTCCTTCTCTTCTGCTGCAGTGCAGGAGACCTGCGAACTGGGGGGTGAGGGACACGAACGGGGGGGGCGTGAACGGGGAGGCCCATTCTCTAATGTTTGCCCAGGGGTCCATAAAGGGTTGAAGCGGCCCTAGGTGTATGTCGGTTCCCACAAAAAAGAACCCTGATAACTCAAATCCATAAAAAATTGTAAAAAGGCTCATTGGATTAGGGTCTCCCCTTTGCCAAGCCACCAGAAGTAGATGTGAGAACTACACAGAAAGGGAAGTTATAAACTCTATGGAAAGCATCTTGGGTGATCTCACAATTTATGTGGGAAGGGAAAGTCCCTAGGATGGGTATGGCAACTTTGCAGAGGTAGAATGTAATTGGTGGGAACAATTTCCCAAATCTACATAAGAACGTAAGAAATGTCATAATGGGTCAGACCAAGGTCCATCAAGCCCAGTATCCTGTTTCCAAGTTACCAATCCAGGTCACAAGTACCTGGCAGATTCCCCAAAAGGTACATTAAATATTATTTAGCCTCTTTGTCTTAACTTCCTCTCACAGTAGCACACTGCCTCTAATTATTCAGCATTAGAGTGAACAGGAGTCAGAGGAGTTGGGAGAGATGAGAGGATGATATCCCTGGATGGAGGAGGATAAACTGGGGAAGAGGGGGTTTGTGGATCACGCAGTTCAAGTAGAGAAGAATGGGGGAGACTGCAGGTCAGTTTGTAATCTTTATCTTTATTAGTATCATTTGATACACCGCCCATTGCCGGAGCGTCAAAGCGGTGTACAATAATAACAAGGTGCAACTGGTGAAAGTAAAGGAGGAAAAAGGAATGTTATTTATTTATTTATTTATTTGCGTTTCTTATATACCGCGCTATTAAAATCAGTGCGGTTTACATTGGAACAAAAGATACAACAATGTAACAATTTACATTGGGTTTACAATGA
The DNA here is from genome assembly GCA_033557465.1 of Ichthyophis bannanicus. Lineage (NCBI taxonomy): Eukaryota > Metazoa > Chordata > Amphibia > Gymnophiona > Ichthyophiidae > Ichthyophis > Ichthyophis bannanicus. The sequence continues at coordinate 1,350,986,679 of CM066032.1, forward strand.
ACAAGGGATACAAACTTGGATAACATGGGGAAAAACTATGTACAGTGTTACGTAAAGAAGAAGAAGAATGCTATCGGTATGATAGGAGAGCAAATAGGAAAGAAGAAGGAAGGATAGTAAGGAAAGTAACATACCCAGGAGGAACGCTACAGATAAAAACAAAGGGGATAGGTAGGACTGGTAGGGGGAATGGGAGGGGGTTGTAAGCCTAAGTACCAATGATAACAAAGGGGATATTGCAAAGGAGAGTGGTTTACCGGCATCTTGGTGGAAGGAAATCGGGAGGAATGGGAAGATCATAGGCCTGGCAATAGAGGTGGGTCTTGAGAAGGGCCTTGAACCGGGTAAAAGATGATTCAGTACAGAGAAGATGGGGAAGAGAGTTCCAGAGGGGAGGACTCAGAAAAAAAAAGCAGCATGACGGGTCGATTTGAGGTGGGCCTGGCCAGGGGGACGGAAGGAAAAGACGATTACGTGGGCAGAACGAAGTAGACGGGGAGTGGGCTGGAGGTAGACGATGTCGGCGAGGTACTGAAGGGTACTGGTATGAAGAACCTTATGGGTAATGGTGAGTAACTTATATAAGAAACGGACTTTAATAGGGAGCCAGTGAAGGGAAAGAAGACAGGGAGTCACGTGATCCCGAGGGGAGGAGTGAGTGAGAAGACGTGCAGCCGTGTTCTGAACTAGTTGGAGCTGACGAAGCCGATATTGGGGGAGATCAGTGAAGAGTGAGTTGCAATAATCAAGTCGGGTGATCACCAGAGAAAGGACAAGAGAAGGGAAGAGAGGGAGAGAAAAGGACGAACAGCTTGGATTCTACGGAGGTGAAAGAACGAGCTACGCACAAGTGTGGAGATGTGCTGGTGAAAGGAAAGAGAGGGATCAAGAGTAACACCAAGGTAGCGAAGAACAGAGATCAGAGGAATTGGAGAAGTGGACATAAGAGGTGCCAAGGTGGGGGAGGGGGCACCGAGGATGAACCAAATAGCGGCCGACTTAGAGGGAATAACATGTAGGTAGTTACTAGCGAACCAGTCAGAGACAGAGGCAAGGCAGGTGTTGAGAGCAAGGAGATCCGGGGCTGAGGGACTAGTATGGTGAACCAGAAGGATATCATAGGCAAAAAAGTAGGCAGAAATGCCAGCCTGTTGTATGAGCAGGGCCAAGGGAGCAAGGAAGACATTAAAGAGAAGGGGAGCGAGGATGGAACCCTGGGGGACACCACAATGCAGAGGGAGGGAAGGAGAGATGATGGATCCTGAACAAACAGCAAAAGTGCGAGATGAAAGGAAAGACCAAAACCACTGAAGGACAGTGCCATGAATACCGAGATCTGATAGACGCGTGAGGAGAGTGCGATGATCCACCATGTCGAACGCAGCAGAGAGATCCAGGGAAACAGCGATAGATATGTCACCACGATTGTGAGAGCGGTGTATCTCGCTTAGAAGTGCCAAGAGAATAGTTTCAGTGCTGTGGCCGGTTCTGAATCCGGATTGGCGGGGGTGAAGCGAGAGAGTGGAGTCAAGGTGAGAGGTAAGTTGGTGAAAAACAAGTCTTTCAAAGGAAGGTTGGAGGCGAGACGCCAGTTGGCAGGAACAGAAGGGTCGAAATTGGCTTTTTTAAGAAGAGGTCGGACCAGAGCGTGTTTCCATCGGAAAGGTAAGCAGCCAGAGCTCAGACTAGAGTTTAGTATAGAGAGAATGTATGGAGCAAGAGTGAGTGATGGATCAAGAATCCAGGAGGAAGGAAGTGGATCAAGCGGGCAAGTAGTTTTGTGGGAGGCTGAGAAGGTCTTGGCAAGGTTGGCAGAAGTGATGGGCTGAAACTTAGACCACATGTGTGGATGGATGTGTGAGGATGGAGGAGAGCAAGTGGGGGAAGAGGCGAGGGGGGGAGGGCAAGAGGTGAATGTAGAGCGAAGTAACTGAATCTTGCCTGAGAAGAAAGTGGCAAGAGTGGATGGACAGGGAGCAGCTGAAGGAGGTACTAGGGAGGAGGGGGAGGTGATAAATGAAGAGAGAGAATTAAGGACCTGATAGAGGCGTCAGGAAGAATTTGAGGATGCAGTAATGAGGTTTGAATAGTGAGTTCGTTTAGCGGTGGCTATCATAGAACGGTAGAGTTGCTGTGCATGGCGAAAAATAGAGAGGGAAATGTCAGAAGGGTGTTTGCGCCATGACCGCGTTGCACGCCGAAGATAAGAACGTTGCAGGTAAAGACCTGGGTCGAACCAAGAGTGATGGGAGGGGGAACGGGAAGAGGAAGAGGAAGAGCGGAGGGGCGCAATAGAGTCCAGGGCGGCAGTAAGGGTGGAGGACCATATATCGACCTGCTGGTCCACAGAAAAGGAAGAAAACGCAAAAGGAAAAAGAGAGTCAGCGAGGGGAAAAAGCCGTAGGGTGGTAGGGGTGATGCAGCGTTTGAGTGACTGCGGAAGAGGGACTGTGTTTTGGGGAATGGATGCATGAGCAGAGGGAAAGGAGAAGGAGAAGAAAATACAACTATGGTCTGATCAAGGAAGGGGGAGCGGCAGAACATTAGATGGCTGGAATGGAGAGGAGTCATGAGTAAGAATAAGGTTGAGGGTATGCCCTGAAGTGTGGGTGGGACAATCTACATGCTGGGTAAGACAGAGGTCAGTAAAGAGCGAGAGAAGAGCTTTATCTCGGGATCTCGACTGGGAACCAAGGTGGACATTGAAGTCCCCAAGGACCACAAGATGAGAGGACAGGAAAGCCATTTTGGAGAGAGAAAGAAGGAGAGAATCCCACAGATCAGGGTGTAAGGAAGGAGGAGCATAGAGCAGGAGAAAATAGATAGGGGTGGAAGATCTTGAATGAAACAGAAGAGATTCCGGATAGGATGGAGCCGGTATGATATGAGACAAAGGGAGGGAGGACCGGTGAATGACAACCACGCCTCCCCCTGTTCGATACAACCAAGGAGTGTGAAACGCCGAGTAACCAGGAGGGAGGCATCGGTGGAGGAGGCCATCCTCTCCCTCACGGAGCTAGGTTTCCGTGAGGAAGAGTGCATCGAAGAAGTGCTGCATCAAAAGGTCGTGCACCAGGTGAGTCTTGGTGCGCAGAGACCGACAGTTCAGAAGAGCAAAGGACACTGTCAGAAGTGTGGTGATAGAAGGTGAAGGAGGGGGAATCTGGCTGGACTGACAGAGGAGAAGATTGTTAATATTGCGGGCAGCTACTCCAGACAAGGGAAGAACAGCAGGTGAAGGGCGATGACCCCAAAAGATAGGGATGGACGCCATGTAATAGGCAGATGGAACACTAAATGAGGTATGAATAGTGGAGGCAATGAAATATGGACTTGATACCAGCGGGTGGACAGGCCAAAGCAGGGCGAGCACGAATGGGAGCAACGGAATCAATGGAATCAACCTATGGAAACTGATAGTGGATGAGGGTCTAGCTTGAACACTCATGTTGTTGCCCCAAGGAGCTTGCCCAAGGAGCACGACCTGCTCCTTGTGTCTGGATGCTCTTTATAAACCGTTTTACACTTTACTGCGGGGAGTTTCTGTGTGTGGGAGGAATTTAGGGGCAAGTTTCAACTGAGGGCTTTCTCCTTATTGCCCATCATCAGGAACCTGCTAAGGAGGACCCCGGACCCAGTGGAACAAGAGGTCTTCTCTTTGAAATCCCCTAAAAGCCGGATTAGCAGAATTTATGCTGCTCTAGGGTAGGTTGCAATTACCGGGCCAGCAGCATCTCAAGGGGGGGAGGGGTGGAACAAGAAGTTAGGGGAGAAGATGGAAGAACCAATTCGGGATCATATTTCAAGCACAGTATGGAGGTGTGCTCTTTGGCAGATATTATTGACCAGCATAACAAGGGCTTATATGATCAGAAATCAGCTTCACAGGCTGAATAATGGTTTACTTGCAGGCTACTGGAGATAGTGAGGGGTAAGGGGCAAAGATTAATTCTCTGGATACTGCAGCGTATCCCAAAACTTGGCTGTTTGTGTAGTTGCCTAGTGAAGATGACTTTGGATGTGGCAAAACAAATTGATGCTGATGGGGCGAAGAGTTTTGTTGGGAAGGTGGAGGTGCTTGGAAGCCCCCTCAGTCTCTGCATGGGGCTGTGAAGTGAGGAATATGGCTGAAATGGAATCATTGTCAGCAAAATATAAAGAAAAGTGAAAAAGGTTTGGGATGTATGGAGATTGGTTTTGGACTTTGTGAAGTGTCAGTTGTAAGGGTGGAGCCTTTGTGTGGATGGCTGTCTGGGGATAATGAGGGATGTTTACTTGATGGGAGGGGGAGTGGGGTAGGAGTCATTTCATCTGGTATAGTAGGTACTTTTGGGAAGAAATTGCAAATCATTGTATGTGTGTAGTGGGTGTTCCTTTGTTCATATTGTGGTATTAAAACAAATAAAATGTTAATTTTTAAAAAAAGTCAAAACCAATAAAAAAATATATATCTTTGAACATATATCCACTGGTGTTCTCTGAGTCAAACTAATCTTCCTGCCAACACCACCACCAGACTTGTTCTTGCCTGTAATGTAACATCATAGGATGATGCTGCCAGATATTCTGCTGCTAGGGAAATTGCCAACAGTTTGCAAAATAGGTTAGCTCTCAATACTGAAATACCATTCTGCAGAGCTGCCGCCAGTATGAGAAAGAGAGGAAACAATGCTGCTATATTAAAAGACATGTTTATTCCGATTTTGCCCTAGAAGGTGGGGGGTATGTGTAGTGAGTTTGCATAGAGGGAGCAAGGACGGTGGACAGGGTCATATAAGCAAATCAGAGAAGATGAATATTCTCAGGCAGTGTTACAGAAAGATTTGTAAGTCAAAAGGAGAATCTTATACCTAATACAGAAGGATACTGGGAGCCAATGGTGATCAATAAGCAGTGGGGTGATATAATCAAACTTCTTAGCATGAGAAAGAATTCATACTGCCATATTGTGGATTGACTGTAAATGTTTCAATTCATATTGTAGCAGACGTTAGTAAATGATATTACTGCAGTCTAATGGTGAGATCACTGTAGATACAGGACAGTAGTTTGAGCAGCTAAATCAAAAAAGAAGTGGACGGCATGAAAATGATGGAGCACAAAGAAAGAGAACTTTACTACTTGGGTGATCTGCAATTAAGAAAGTCAGCTATGAATCAAGTATAATGCCAAGGTATTTTATAGAGGATTGTAGAGGTAGAGATGCTCCTTCTAGGACGGAAGCAACTGTAGGAGTTGCAGAGCTCCTGGTAAGCCGCATGGCAGTAGAGTTGGGTTTGTGAGGTTAGCCATGGGCTTTGAAGGAGCTTAGAGGCTTGATATTATGCATTGTTTTTTTTAGTTTATGACTCTATCATGCTTTGAAGAATACAGTGGGGCATGTAATTAAATAGTGCTAAATCAATCAATAAATAAAATGTTGACTCATAATGGTACAGATTCAACAATTCCAAACCATTACATCTTAATCAAATTCCTAGGTGAAATCTGAAACTTGGCATCCTCATAGTACTCGTTATCCTTTCACTAGTGATAGATGGATCTGAGAACCCAAGTCATAGAAACATAGAAAAATGACAGTAGATAAAGACCATACGGCCTATACAGTCTGCCCTTCCATAATAACTACTAAGCTTTACAGTCCCTTTTACATAGTAACATAGTATATGACGGCAGATAAAGACCAGTATGGTCTGTCTAGTCTGCCCAGCAAGGCTGAAAGTATATGCGCACTTGCCGCTCCATGCAGGTCACCTCTCTCCATGCCTTGGTTCAGGGATGTACCCACCGCTCCATGTAGGTCACCCCTATTTTTTCAGATATAAGAGATGTTGTTGTTAAGTGCCGTCGAGTCGGAGTCGACTCATGGCGACCCTCTGGATAGCTATCCTAAACTGTGTTCGGTCTTCAGTCAGGCGGCTCATTGTTGACAGACTGGTACCCGTAGCTGCTGTTATTGCATCGATCCATCACATTGCTGGCCTTCCTCTTTTGCGTTGACCTTCTATCTTGCCAAGCATAATGTCTTTCTCTAATGATCTAGTTATGCTTATTTTGATTTTATCCTGTTGCTAGAAAAGGATCCACTATGTCTGTCCCGTGCCATTTTGAATTCTGTCACTATATTTGCCCCCACCACTTCCATCAGAAGAGCATTCCAAGCATCCACCACCCTTTCAGTGAAAAGTATTTCCTAACATTGGCTTTCAGTTTACCCCCTTGCAGTTTCATGTTATGCCCTCTAGTTTTACAGCTTCCCCGTCTTTGGAAGAGGCTTGTTTGTTCATTAATACTCTCTAAGTATTTAAAGGTCTGAATCATATCTCCCCTCTCCCTCCTCTCCTCCAGAGTGTACATATTTAGGTCTTCAAGTCTCTTCTCATAAGTCTTCTGATGCAAGCTCCAAATCATTTTGGTCGCCTTCCTCTGAATCTCTTTCAGCCTTTTTATATCCTTTGCGAGATATGGTCTCCAAAACTGAACACAATATTCCAAGTGAGACCTCACCAGCGACTTGTACAGTGGCATTAGTACCTCTTCCTTTCTGCTGGTAATTCCTCTCTGTATGCAACCCAGCATCCTTCTGGCTTTTGCCACCGCCTTGAGATCATCAGAAACAATCACACTGAGATCTTTCTCCTGGTCTGTGCACATCAATCTCTCACCCCCTATCGCATACAATTCCCTTGGATTTCTGTTTCCCAAGTGCATGACACTGCACTTCTTCACATTAAATCTTAACTGCCAAGCATTAGACCATTCTTCCAGCTTTTGTAGATCTTTCCTCATGTTCCCCACTACCTGAGGGGAGTCTACTCTATTGCAAATTTTGGTGTCATCTGCAAAAAGACAGACTTTTCCAGTCAGCCCTTCGGCAATATCACTCACGAATATATTGAACAGTACCAGTCCCAAGACCGAACCCTGGGGCACACCGCTAATCACCTTCCTTTCATCCGAGTGAGTTCTGTTTACTGTCGCCCGCTGTTGTCTGTCAGTCAACCAATTTCTGATCCAGTTCACCATCTTGGGACCCATCTTCAGGTTGCTGAGTTTATTGATAAGCTTCCTATGAGGAACAGTACCAAAGGCTTTGCTGAAATCTAGGTAGATCACATCCATTGCATGCCCTTGATCTAGTTCTCTGATCACCCAGTCAAAGAACTCAAGCAGATTTGTTTGACAAGATCGTCTTTTCGTAAAGCCATGTTGCCTCTGAACATGTAACCTGTTGGTTTTGAAGAAGTCCACTATTCACTCTTTCAGGAGTGCCTCCATTACTTTTCCGAAGTAAGGCTTACTGGCCTGTTTGTCACTTCTTACCTATTACTACTTTTGTGGAGAGGTACCACATCTGCCCTTCTCCAGCCCTGTGGAATTTCTCCTGTCTCCAAGGATCTATTAAAAACATCCTTTAAAGGCCCTGCAAGAACTTCTCTGAGCTCTTTCAGTATCCTGGGGTGTATCCCATCTGGTCCCATAGACTTGTCCACTTTCAGTTTTGCAAGCTGTTCTAACACCTTTTGTGAATGGTGTGGTATCTACTCCATCCCCATTTATATATTTGTCAATCACAGGTGGTCCTTCTCCAGGATTTTCTCTAGTATTTGTTTAGCATAGTCGCTTTTTCAATGTCACTTTCCACAAATCCTTTCCCAGCACTTTTGAGTCCTGCCGTTCCACCTCTGAGTTTCCTGCTCTCCCGAATATACCTGAAAAAAGTCTTGTTGCCACACTTCTCATCTTTAGCCATCTTTTCTTCTGCCTTTGATTTTGCTATCGTTATTTCTCTTTTTGTCTCTTTTAGTTTTATCTTGTATTCTTTTCTGTGTTCCTCTGTTTGTGAGCTTCTGAATTTTGTGAAAGCTGTGTTTTTTGCCTTTATTTGTGCAGCCACTTCTTTGGAGAACCAAATAGGTTTCCTTTTCCTATTGTTTTTATTTACTTTCCTTGTATGTATCTGTTGCACCTTTTATTGCTTTCTTTAGCCCGTTGCAATTCCACTTCCCTTAACCCCTCCCACCCTACCAACTCCTCCTTCAGGTACTTGGCCATTTTACTGAAGTTAGTATTTTTGAAGTCTAACAGGTATGTTTACTAAACTGCAGTAACATTCCCCACGTTAGGTTCCCTGTATGCCCATATAAGAGAATGGGCGGTGCATCATTATGGCAAGCCGTGTCAGTTAACACGTGTTACATGGCGCCTTAGGCTAACGCACGTTATAAGGCGCCTCATAAGGCACGTTACAAGGCACCTTACTAGGCACAGTACAAGGCACGTTATAAGGCACCTTATTAGGCACAGTACAAGGCACATTATAAGGCACGTTACAAGATACCTTACTAGGCACGTGCCTTGTAACGTGCCTTATAACGTGCCTAATAAGGTGCCTTGTAACACCTTATAAGGAGTGATGGCAACTGTGGTGAGGGTATTATGGGCTGGCAGCATGGATCTGCAAAGATATGACTGTCACAGGCATACAAAATATCTATGTCCTAACAAATCCAAAACGGTCTTGTCTCAGAGCGTTCACACTATCATAGAATCGAATATACTCCTGCGCTCTATCACGTTAGTTATATACCGTAATCCTATGGCACTAGATTCAATGAGGAAATTTTTACGGGTCTCAGACTTATAATAGCATGAGTTTCTGGATTTTTTTTGTCCAGTGACACGCTTATTTGCATCAACGACCCTTCTTACTTTCTATCCTCTCAATTCTTCTTCATGCAACCAGCAACAAAGTGTCAAAAAATGTTTCACTTTAGTCTTTTATAAAAAGGTATTGTTTAACTCACATTGCTGTAAGTACTGCAGATAGTCCATTGAAACAAAATATATTTGAAACCCTAAAAATAATGAAAAATATTTTTTAAGGTGCTACTTAACTCGCTATGCCGTAAGGTTTCATCCATATACTGCAGTTCTTCTGTTTTGAAATTGAAAATCCTGACGCTATTGTTTGAAGCGCCTCTGCGTTTCTCAATCCGGTTCTTCAGGGGACACTTTAAGAGGGGGATTACGGTATATAACTAACGTGATAGAGCGCAGGAGTATATTCGATTCTATGATACAAAATATCTGACATGGACAGGAAGAAACAATGAGGAACCAAACCCATGACCACTGCCTAGAATGTCAATGTACTAACCAGTAGGCTAGACCTCTATGGCTTGTTGCACAGCAATGACTGGGTACAGAAGGACTGCAGGTCACCGCACAAACCGTCTGCTCTGTGTGCCAGGATAGGGTAATCCCACCAGCACCCATGATGCATTGCACATGCAGAACAGTGGCCTACAGCTGACCACCTCTCCGGTACTGCGGCGTGGTAAGACGGACCAACAGTGTGTGATACTGGCACAGAGTAGCTACAGACCATGCAATTGTGCAGGTTCCATGTTCACCCTGAGGGATAGGATGGGTGCCCAGCACTAGGTCCACAGTACATGTGATACTCTAACAGATCCTGCTGCACACCCCCATCACTACCATTGTGTGACAGGTGCTCCCAGCAGTGCAACTGAAAGTACTTCTGTTCCCATCTGTGTTCTGCAGTCATATGTGGCCCTGTGTGACCGGGCACCACCCAGATTAGTGCGTATGCAGTGTTAACATCTGGCTGCCATGGGTACTTGTTATCAAGGCAGCAGGGTGTCTAGATGTGCATGAGGTTTAGGTAGCACTGCCACTAAGTGGTATGCACTATATATCCCAAGGGGCCAACAATCACCCCTTTTGTAGATGAGGATGTGGAGGGACAGGAACCTGCGCCCTGCAGAATGGCTGTAGTACCAACAACTATTGTCCCGTTGGCGATGACAGCCCTACAGGGCTGATGGGCCAGAGCCATACCTGTGACAGTGGCAGACCAGCAGCGATGCCTGGGGTGGGCAGGGGAAGGCTCAACTGCCCCACACCACAGTCTGCTAGCCACCAGCAGACAGCACAATCAGACTGCACCTGCAGCATCCTACAGGGTGGTCCCACCATGCACAGACTAACTGCAGACAGCCCACTAGCCAGTCCATAGTGCATGCTCACGGGGGAACAATGTGCACCCAGAGGTGGGATGCACAGCACAGACACCAAGCAGGTACCGCCATGATTGGGCCCCAGAACCAGGAACACACAGGTATCACTGGAGACAAATAATGTATGGTACTATGTGGGAACATGGACATGCTATGGTCACTGCTAGGTCAGAGTGAGAGTGACCTCCCAGCCTGACATGCTGTGGCCACCCTGCCCATGCAGGTGGTGGTCGAGCACTACAGTGTCCCAGCCATTGACCTCCACTCTGTGAAGATGCATCCTGGCCAATCCGCCCTGTCTGGGCCATACCCACAATACCTTGCGCCTCCTTATGCACATTTTCAGGCTAATGCTGGAAACAGTGTGAGCAATGTGGGCCCAGTGAGGTGTCGGCAGACACAAAACAATGGATAGACATACGCACACTCCCACACCTATCTCAGCATTGTGCAGAGATAGAGGTGGGTGACAACCCTGCCTGCCACACTGGTCCTGGATCACAGTGCCGACATTGCTAAACTGTGCAGGAGGTAGTAGTAGTGCTCCGTTGATAAGCCCAGCTCCGTGCTGAGGTCACCAGCCTAACACTCCATGAGGCCGTGGATAGTGGAGCCCGTGTGAGTGGGTGTTTGTACCCCTGTGCACCGCTGCATTGGGGTTTGCACATGTTGTTGTTGTGGCTGCATTGTGGGATAAAACTATGGGATGATGCTCTGCAGAATCCACAGTCTGCGACTTGAACCTCTGACCCTCTGCTCTGGGACACACTGGCTGAGTGTACTGCATCACACTGTTTCCACAGCAGCATAGTGGCCCCTGTGGCTACCCTTCCCCTCCCCAGCCTGACCTCTTCTGTTGCACTGCACACCACGTACCGCCATGCCACCATCGCCATATGCTGTCGGTGCCGGTGGTGCGCAGTCCCAGGCCATCCAGGAGGCAGGTAGGTGGCTGCCTAAAGTGTGGGTTCATGGGGTAGAGGTGCCTACATAGCTGTCCACGCTTCCCCCGGCACCGCCTGTCACTGTTATGTGCCCCTTGGGGTACCTGCTGGGTAATGTCCCCTGGATGGGACACTGTGGGACACAGACTCATGGGCATGTTTGACCCTGGTCAGTTGCTGTCTTGCTGGTTTCCGTTTTCCACGTTCCCATGTGTCACCTAGGCAACCACCTAGTCCACCCCATGCCCCAGTAGCCCCCACTGCATGTCCCGCCTGCGGCCCCCATGCCCCATTTGCACCATCACCATAGTGGCCTTTCATACCTGGGCACTATGCTGTTGCTGCAAATGGAGCACTACTATTACCTTTCTTGGGCTCCCTGCCTATGCTGTACATTGCTGACACTGAAATGGTTTCTCTCTCCTGCAAATGTGCAGCTAACGGCAGGTTTTCCTTCGCAGTAGGGTTCAGCCCTTCAGTTCAGTGCGTTAGTGTGCAGGGAGCCTCTCCCCGCCCATTGACCCCTGCTCTCCGCCCTCTCTCCTCCCTCTGCGGTGTGTACCGCGCCACAGAATGCTTCTGCGCGGTTTGTAACGTTACTGCATGGTAACGTTACGTTACCGCACATTATCATTACCTAAAACGCATTAACGTTACATACTGCGCGTTAACGTTACCTAACACGCGGTCTGTAACGTTACCGCAGTTTAGTAAACATACCCCTAAGACTTTGAGTTTGCTGTGATTAGATTCCACCTTGGCTTTTATCTCAAACCACACCGTGTGATTATCGCTGCTGTTCACATGGGCACCAGCCTGGATATTCGACACGCTATCTCCATTTGTGAGCACTAAATCCAGCATGGAGCTCTCCCTGGTCGGTTCCATCACCATTTGTTTAAGAAATGCATTTTGGAAGGCATGGTTTCTTGAATTCAGATACAGTCTAAGTCTATACCATGTCCACTGAGAGACTATTCCATGCATCTACCACTCTTTCCGTAAAGAAATATTTCCTCAAATTACTCCTGAGTCTAGGGCCATACCAAAGGCTATACAAGCGGTGCAGCTGCATAGGGCGCAATCAAGGACGGGGTGCCATGTCAACACTGGGCTTCCAGGAAGCCTGATAAGAGTGAGTTCCTACATGCAGTTGAGTGGGATGGTGGGGCACTAGGTGCATGAGTCACACAGGGTGCATTTCTGGTTTGGTACAGTCCTGCCTGGTTTTATCCCCTTTCACCTTCATCCTATGCCCCCTTGTTACAGAGTTTTCTTTCAATTGAAAAAGAGCTCTCCTCCTGTGTATTTATGCTGTGGAAATATTTAAATGTCTCAATCATATCTCCCTCTTCCACTTTTCGTCCAAAGTATACATATTGAGATCTTTAAGTCTGCCCTCATATGTCTTATGATGAAGATCACTGACTATTTTAGTAGCCACCCTCTGCACTGACTCCATCCTGTTTATATCCTTTTGAAGGTATGGTCTCAAGAACTACACACAATACTCCAAATGAGATCTCACCAAAGACGTATACAGAGGCACTATCACCTCATTCTTCCTGCTGGCCATTCCTCTCCCTGTGTACCCAAGCAGCTTTCTGGTTTTCACTGTTTAAATTCACCAGAAACAATCACCCCCAGGTCCCACTCTTCTATCATGGACAGAAGTACTTTGCCCCCTACATTGTACCGCTTACTTGGTTTTTGTTGCCTAAATGCATGGCCATGGATTTTTTAGCACTAAATATCAGCTGCCAAATTCTCTACCATTCTTCAAACTTTGCTAGATCCCCCTTCATTTTATCTACATCTTCCTGAGTGTCTAACCTATTGCATATTTTGATATTTTCCACAAAATTTACCCTACAGCCCTTCCACAATATCACTTACAAAACTGTTAAAAAGAATTGGACTAAGGACAGATTCTGTGGCACACCACTGGCAACGTCCTTCTTCTCAGAGTGAACTCCATTTAACTGTACCTTTTGTTTCCTCCCACTCAACCAGCTTCTAACTTTTTCAGTTACTTTAGAATCCATCCCTAGGGCATTCAGTTTATTTATAAGTCACCTGTGTGGAACAGGGTCAAAGGCTTTACTGAAATCTAAGTACACCACCTCTGTCCCTCTTCCTTGGTCCAATTCTCTGGTCACTTAGTCAAAGAAATTAATCAGATTTGTCTGACAAGATCTGCCTCTAGAAAAGCCATGCCGCCTCAGATCCTGCAAGCCATTGAATTCCAGAAACTCAATATTTTCTGTTTTAGCAGCATTTCAACAAATTTATTCATCATAGAAGTTAGTCTAACCAGACTGTAATTACCAACCTCATCCTTACTTCTGGTTTTGCCTAGAGGGACCACATGCGCCATTCTCCAGTCCTCTGGGACCACTTCCGACTTTAAAGAAGCACTGAAAAGATCATGCAGTGGAGCCACTACTTAGATATCTCCCATCTGGTCCCATTGCTTTGTCTACTTTTAGTTTAACTACTTCCTGATGAACATAATTTTCTGAAAATCATTCAAGATCTGCCTCACTTCTATTCCTATTTATGGGTGTTTTCTAAAGTCTCATTTTCCAAATCCTCACCACAAGGAAGGCCAAAGTCCAACCTCACAAACAGCATTATTTGTGGGCCAGGTTTGGGGCAGGGTGAGAGCAGCCAAAACGTTAGCCAGATGGCAATATTCAGCTACTAAATGAGAACATAAGAGCATAAAATATACCATACTGGGTTGAACCATGGTCCATCAAGTCCAGTATCCTGTCTGCAACAGCAGCTAATCCAGGTCACAAGTACCTGTCAGGTTCCCAAAAAGGTGCACAGATTCCATGCTGCTTATCCCTGGGTAAGCAGTGGATTTCCCTTTAACAATTGTTTATGGACTTTCCCTCCAGGAACTTGTGCAAGCCTGTTTTAAACCCAACTATACTACCAGTTTTTACTACATCCTCTAGTAACGAATTCCAGAATTTGATTACATGTTGAGAGAAAAAATATTTTCTCCTATTAGTTGTAAATGGGCTATACTGTCGCTTTATTGTGTGCCCCCTAGTTTTTCTAACTTTTGAAGGAGTGAACAATTGGTGTGTGTTTACCAATTCCATTCCATTCGTTATTTTATAGACTTCTATCATATCTTCCCTCAACCGTCTTCTTTCCAAGTTGAAGAGCCCTAACCTTTTAAGCCTTTCCTCACAGGGGTATCCTTCCATCCTCTCTGCTATTTTGATGGCTCTTCTCTGTACCTTTTCTAATTCTACTATATCCTTTTTAAGATAAGGTGACCAGAATTACTCACAATATTCAAGGTGTGGTTGCACCTTGGAATGATACAGAGGTATTATAATATTCTTTGTTTTATTCTTCATTCCTTTCCTTATGATTTCTAGCATTCTATTTACTTTCTTGGCTGCTGCAGCACACTGAGCAGAGGTTTCACTGAGTTATCCATGATGATGCCTAAATCTTTTTCCTGGGTGGTGGTTCCTAATGTGGAACCTTGCATCATGTAACCATAGTTTGGGTTGTTCTTTCCTAGGTGCATAACTTTGCACTTACCGTATTCACATTAAATTTCATCTGGATGCCCAGTTTTCCAATATATCAAGGTCCTCTTACAATTTCTCACAAGCCTCTTGTCTTTTAACAACCTTGAATAATTTTGTGTCATCTGCAAATCTGATCACCTCAGTCGTTATTCCTATTTCCAAATCGTTTATAGAAACAGAGAAAAATGATGACAGAAAAAGACCACATGGCCTATCTAGTCTGTCCTTCCATATCAACAACTACAACAGTCCCCTTTTTACCTTTAGAGATCCTGTGTCTGTCTCATGCTTTTTTGAATTCAGATACTGTCCTCATCTCTACCACCTCCACTGGGAGACTATTCCACAGATCCAAAGCTCTTTCCATAAAGAAATATTTCCCCATATCACTCCTGAATCTATCCCCTTTCACGCTCATCCCATGTCCCCTCTTAGCAGAACTTGCTTTCAATTGAAAGAGTCTCTCTCCCTGAACATTTATGCCACGGAGGTATTTAAACATCTCAATCATATCAACTCTATCCCGTCTTTCCTCTAAGGTGTACATACTAAGATCCTTAAGTCTGTCCTCATATGCTTTATAATGAAGACCACTAACCATTTTAGTAGCCACCCTCTGTACTGACTCCATCCTGTTTATATCTTTTTGAAGGTGCGGTCTCCAGAATTGCACACTATACTCCAAATGAGGTCGCACCATAGACTTATACAGAGGCACTATTACCTCCTTTTTTCTGCTAGCCATTCCTCTCCGTATGCACCCAAGCATCCTTCTAGCTTTTGCTGTTGCCTTTTCTACCTGTTTAGCTACTTTAAGATCATCAGACACAACCACACCTAGGTCCCGCTCTTCTTTAGTGGACAACGGTACTTCACCCCCTATACTATATTGCTCCCCTGGATTGCTGCAGCCCAAATGCATGACCTTGCATTTTTTAACATTAAATCCCAGCTGCCAAATTCTAGACCATTCTTCAAGCTTAGCTAGGTCCCTCCTCGTGTTATCTACACCTTCCTGGGTGTCTACTCTATTGCAGATTTTGGTATAATCCCCAAAGAGGCAAACCTTAACTGACAGCCCTTCCACAATATCACTAGCAAAGATGTTAAAAGAATTGGACCACTGGTAACCTCCCTCTCCTCAGAGTGAGCTCCATTTACCTCTATCCTTTTTCGCCTCCCCCTCAACAAATTTCTAACACAATCAGTAACTTTAGGGTCCATCCCTAGGGTGCTCAGTTTGTTGATAAGTTGCCTGTGCGGAACGGTGTCAAAAGCTTTACTGAAATCCAAGTACACCACATCTAAGGCTCTCCCTCGGTCCAACTCCCTGGTCACCCAGTCAAAGAAATCAGATTTGTCTGACAAGAACTGCCTCTGGTGAATCTATGTTGTCTCCAATCCTGTAATCCATTGGACTCCAGAAATCTCACTACTTTCTCTTTGAGCAGCATTTCCAATAATTTATTCACCACAGAGGTTAGGCTAATTGGCCTGTAGTTTTCAACCACATCCTTACTTCTGCTTTTGTGTAAAGGGACCACATGTGCTTCTCACCAGTCCTCTGGCACCACTCCTGACTCCAAAGAGGCATTGAAAAGGTCAGTCAGTGGAGCTGCTAAAACATCCCCAAATTCCTTCAGTATTCTCAGATATATCCGATCCGGTCCCATCGCTTTGTCTCCTTTTAGTTTAGCTAGTTCTTCCCGAACACAGTCTTCTGAAAATCGTTCGAGATCTCCGTCACTTCTGTTCCTATTTCTAGGTTTTTTCTGAGGTCCTGCTCCTGGTCTTCATTTGTGAACACAGAACAGAAATATTTGTTAAGAAATTCTGCTTTATCCTCATCAGCTCCTGCATATTCCTCCCCTTCACCCTTGAGTCTGACAATACCACTTTTGGCCTTCCTCTTCTCATTAACATATCTGAAAAATGTCTTATCCCTCATTTTATTGCATTAGCTATTTCTTCTTCTTCTTGTATCTTTGCTTTCCTGACTACTTTGCTAGCTTCTCTAAATTTTTCCAATGTCTTCTGCTCTCTGTGATCTCTTGTATTTCATGAAGGCCTTCCTCTTCATTATCACCTTTTCAACTACTTCTTTTGAGAACCATAGCAGCCTTCTTTGCTTTTTTACTGTTATTTACTTTTCTAACAAAAATGTTGGTTGCCTTTAAAATATCCCCCTTTGAGTTTTGTCCACTGTTTTTCTAATTCCCCCAGCTGTTCCCATCCCAGTAACGACTCCTTGAAGTATTGGCCCATCTTGGCAAAGTGTATTTATCTATTTATCTTATTTAACCAGTTTTCTATACTGTCTTATCCTTCAATCAAAGTGGTTTACATTATGTAATCACTACAAACAGGTACTGGATACATTCCCTTGTCCCCAAAGGGCTCACAATCTATGTGTACCTGAGGCAAAAAGTTAGTTTTCCTAAAACCTAAGACCCTCACTTTTGAATGGATTTTATCAGTCCTAATGCTGAACAACACCATCTGGTGATCACTGGATGTGAGATGATCTCCCACTATAACATCAGAAACACTTTCACCATTTGTAAGCACCAAGTCCAGTATGGTCCCTTTATGTGTGGGTTCTGTTACCAGTTGCCTGAATAGTTTTCCTTGTAGAGAATCGAGGATCTCCTTACTTCTAGATGACACCATAACAGGGATGTTCCAATCAACATCCAGCATAATGAAAACACCTATCAATAGCACTTCCCCTTTCCTAGCAATGCTGCATATGTCTTAAATTTTTAATCCACATTCTGCAGCCGGGTTAATTTTTGCATATTTCAGGAAAATTGTATCCGTCTTATTCAATATCTTATAACAGTGATTTTCTTTCTGTTATGGTCATGTATTATATACCATTTGATAGAAAAATGAGACAGCAATTTTGGATCCCAAGAGTTTTGGGCCTGGATAGGGTTAAATCTCCATCTACTTCTCTCTTTGAGGAGGTCTGTATATCATGCCAATGCACATTGATTTCTCTTTCCCTCTTTCTAGTTTAACCCACAATGCCTCCTCTCTCCCTTTAAGCCCTGTAATTCTATAGCTTTAATGTTATTTTTTACATATAATGTCCCTCCTTCTCTCCTCCCTCCTATGCTATCCTACCTGAATAAGGTATAGCCTGGTATAGATACATTCCAGTCATGGTTGTCCATGAACCGTGTCTCTGTAACCGCCACTAAATCTGTCAGCCTGTTCCATTAAAGCCTGAACATCTGGGATCTTTTTTCCCATGCTACTGGCATTTATACACACCATTTTCCAGATGTTGCCCCTTTTACCCATTTCTATAGAGATATTTAATGTTTCACTTACCTGGGGGTTTTCACAGAGATTTGATCAGTTTAAACCCAAAGAATTCCCTTTAATCCAAGAGTCTGAGAAATTCCCAGCAGGAAAATACTTACACGTGCAAATTCCTTCCCAGCAAGAGCAGCTTCTCTCAGTAGTCCTCCAGACTAAATGGATTAAGTTAAACACCAGCGTCAATATTTTAACTTAAGTCAGTGACATTGGGCAACCCCAATAATTATTTTTGTTTGCAATTTTAAATATTAACGCAATCAAAATAACTTTGATAATTTAAAAAATTAATGTTTTTGTGGGCTAATGGATTACTAGTTTGATTTGGGGGGGGGGGGTCTCTCTCTTCTAGTATTGTAAGAGAGATATTTTCTTTGTATGTAATGTTTTCCTGTTTTAATTTGTGCCAATAGCTGTCATGTTTCTTGTACAAGTTTATGCTTGTTAAAATTTGAAATTTCAATAAAAATTTAAAGTAGAAAATATCAGAGCTGGACAAAGTCTGGCACCAGTAGTGTTTTGACATTTGGACTTCCTGCTTCAGGGAGCATATTCATCCCTTCATGCAAAGGCTGCATACAGAATTCTAAGAAATTAGGGTGCATCTTGTAACACTATTAAACACTGTGCATAAAAAAAAAAGATGTGGAGCATACTTTTGCATTTCAAGCTGACAAACATCTCTAATACCCTGAAACAAATGCTGCCATTCAAAAGAAAATTATTAGCGTGGAAAGCTGACTAATGAAGAAATAGCACAGATTGAACAAATCATTGGAACCATGTTCAATGTGAACTGATCAATCATAAAAAATTGCCACCCAATCGTTATTTATGTCAGATACTGGCCCAAAATATGAAAAGTCCACAAAAAGCACACAATCTCACTCGCTAAAATCAGGGACCACACAAGGGCAAGTAGGTGAAGGTCCTTTAGTGAAATTACCCCTACACGGCTGCATTTCGGCATTGCCTTCATCGGGGAGGGGGGGCGACTGTAAGGAGAACAGCAATAAAACAATAAAATACATAAATAAATACATACTATTTTATTTTGGTTTTAGTACATGCAATTATTTATGTATTTATGTATTTTATTGTTTTATTGCTGTCCTCCATGCAGTACCCCCTGAGGAAGGCAAAGCTGAAACACAGCCATGTAGGGGTAATTTCAATAAAGAACCTTTAACTACTCGCCCTTGTGTGGTTCCAAAATATGAAAATACCCACAATCTCCCACTGGCATGATATACATAGCTAAGAGAACACAGTCCAATCAGTTTCTTTGGATACCATGACTCCTAGGATATTGAAAAATCTATAGATTCACATTTGTGCATGCTCTTTAATAGTCATAAATTGAGGTCTCCCACACATATGTTCAAAGTAAAGATTTTTAGGGCAGAAATATAAAGATCCTCAAAAGTATGCTGAAACTGTAGACCTTAGCTGACAGGGCTTTGAGGGGGTCGGCGTGATCTGCTGGTAGAAAAGATGTCACCCGCTGAGTATCGAGGCATGCACCGATAAATTCTAAGGCCTGCACCAGTTCGAGGTGGGACTTGGGATAGTTGATCAAGAAACCCAGGCACTCGAGCAGGGGAATCGTGCGCAATGCCACCAGGCGGGTTTCCTCGACCGAGGATCCCGTGACGAGCCAGTCAACGAGGTAGGGGAAGACCAGTACACCCTGACGCCTGAGGGAGGCAGCAACTGCGGAGAGGCATTTCGTAAAGACCCACTGGGCGGACGCGAAGCTGAAGGGGAGCAACCTGTATTGGAAGTGCTCTCCCCGCACCCTGAAGTTCAGGTACTGCCTGTGCTGGGGGTGAATCAAAATGTGGGCGTAAGCGTCTTTTAGATCCAAGGAGCATAAGGGCAGAAAAACGCCAAGGGATAACATCTTGAACTTCTCCCGCACTAAGAACTTGTTTAGCTTTTGGAGGTCAAGGATGGGCCGCAGGCCCCCCATCTTCTTCGGGATGAGGAAGTACTGGTAATAGAAGCCCCGACCTCGGAGGTGCGACAGCACCCTCTTGACCGCCCGCCCCATGAGGAGGTTGACTAATTCCCGCTGCAGGAAGACCTGATGCACAGGGAGTCGAGGAGGCTCTGCTGGTGAGAAGGGAGGGGGAGGCCTGTCGAGGCAGAGGCGATAACTGACCCGGATAACCTGGAGGATGCAGGTGTCCAAGATGATGGAAGCCCACTCAGGGGCGAAAAAGGAAAAGCGTCCCCCCACCGGCTGCTGAGTCGCCGGAGGGTGAGAGGCTATGCGGCTGGCGTCAAAACCCCTGCGCAGGTTGCGGCAGAGCTGGGGTTTGGGGCTTGGGTCCTTTCATCTTGTGGTGACCCTGGCTGGACTTCCCTTGTGCCGGAGTGGTCGGGGTGGGAGTGGGTGGGTACGGTGGGTAGCCCTGGTAGGGCAGGCCATTCCTTGGAAAGAAAGGCTTCTTGGCCTGTTGCTTCTTTCGAGGGAGGGTGGAAGTTTTGAGCAAGAAACGAGTCTGGGTGATGAACTCCATCTCTATCTCCACGGCCTTGTCCTCCATTGGCTTTCCGAAAAGCTGCTCACTGAGGCAGGGTATGTCCAGAAGCTTCTTCTGCACCCACTGCTCCAAATCTGAGGATTGGAGCCATGCCTGGCGATGGGCTCTGATGCCAGCAGCCGCCACTCAAGCCAAGGACTCGAAACCATCGTAGGCGGCGCGGGAGAGGTACTTTGAGCAGTCTGTGACAGATTTAGCAGGGTAGCGAACCTATTGAGGGGTTTGCCCTCGAGGCCCGTGGAGAAACCTCCAAGCTCCTTGGCCAAGTCGCGCAAGAACATGCCCATTTATAACTGGTATGCCTGAATACGGCAGGATAGCATGGAACCCTGGTAGGCCTTGCGGCCCAGGGTGTCAAAGGCCCTCGACTCCCTGCCCGAGGAAACCAAAGAGTGAGACTTCGGTCTCTTCTGCTTTCTCATGGCCGACTCCACCACCATGGACGTGTGGGGGAGTTGGGTTTCCTGAACCCAGGGCTACACTGGACCTTGTACATGGTGTCAAGGCACTTACTCATGATAGGGACCAAGGCAGATGCCTCCCACATGCGGAGCAGCAGTTTGTAAAGGATGGGAGGAACCGGGACAGTAAGAGACAGTGGAGACTCATACTGAAAGATGTCGAGCTCTTCAGCTCGAGGGTCCTCCTCAGCCTGGGTGGCCAGGTTGAGAGCCCATGCCATATCCTGAACAAACACCAGGAAGGAGGTGTCCTCAGGTGGCGAGCGCCGCTGGAATACAAAGCAGGGAGAGGTACGATGGAAGGTCCCGATGGGCACGGGTTTCCTGGGAGGTATCCACATAGGACTCCCAGTCCAAGAGATCGCAAGAGCAATCCGAACCGGCCTGGTCGCCCCGACAGGCAGCCGAGACCTGCTTGGAGCCGGAGGCCCTGGAGGATCTTGCCTCCGAGGAACAGGAAGGCGAGCGAGACCAATGACGAGGACCTTCACAAGGCCCACGGCTCTTGGGGGTTTCCTGGATGGATTTCGGTGTCCTACGTAAGGGAGCTGCGGTCTCTGGGTGCAATTCAGCGAAGCTGGCTGTGAGCACCTGCTGGGAAGCGATGAATGCAGAAACGCTGCGTTCTAGCGCCAGCATATGGGACTCCCACATGGGAATAGGGCCCTGCGACGCCGACCCTGGGGTCACCGGGTTGGGCGTCGAGGAGGAGAGGGGGTCCTCGCTGGGACATCCCTCAGGAGACTGGGCACCATTGCCAGGGGCCTCTGTATCTGTGCAAGGTACCTTGCAGGGCCGCTCCTTGTCCGACTCTCGGGAACGCCAAAGGGGGCTAAGCGACCAAGTGTGGGAGCGCTCCCTTTGTCTGGAGTCCCCGACAGCAACTTCAAGTCCTTATTCTTCTTGCATAGCTCCACTTCAGGGGACCCCCTGGTCAGAGTGCCACCGAGAGCGCGGGGCCGAAGTGGGGGACCCCACCGACGGAGAGACGACTGAGGGCGCCACCAGGGATTCCGAGACAGCCTTCCTGAAAATGTCTTCGGACCTCTGCTTATGACTGAGGAGGGCTTTGGAGGACATTTTCTTACACAGTGAACAGAGCTCTGGATTATGGTCAGTCCCAAGACATCGCAGGCAACAGTCATGGGTGTCCATAAGCGACATGTTCTTAGAGCATCTATCGCATTTTTTGAATCCGGTGGCCATAGGGGCAAAAATGACCCCCGCAAGGTTGAAGACCCATGTGGCCAGTGGTTGGAGGAAAAAAGGGCACAAAGCATGTTAAAAACAAAAAAGGCGAAGGAAAACGTCCCCTAAAGGCTCTAAACAGATAGAGCAGGGGAAGGACGGGTAGAGGACCAGTGCAACCGGAAAAGAAGTTGGCCTGTAGGCCGAAAACAAAATACTTTTTCTGAGGGACGAGGACGTGCGTCTGAAGGGCTCCGTGGAAAAAGGGAGACTGAGCAAAATGGCACCCTTGGGCGGGAAGAGGACCACGCATGCGTGACAGCAATCCCAAAGTCTTTCTTTGAAAGCTGGGGAATTGCTCCGCGCAGGCTCCGTCGGTGCCGACGTCATCCATAAGTGAGGACTGACTTCCTGCTTGTTCTTGGAGAACATAACATCCCCATTGGAT